>BSDZ01000011.1:0-1200000 GCA_030268105.1 Volvox africanus | reverse complement strand
CTCACACAATGTAACATATTTGCAGTCCCCAGAGTGCGCAGCCACCCTCAGCCCATCCTTTCCTTCACAGGCTTTCACCTCCAATAAAAAATCACTCCGAAAATCATTCCGAAAATCACTTAAGGACATCCCCACATGCGCGTACGCCACCTCCGTACACCCTCTCTCCTCCCCTCCCTCCCCTCCCCCTCCCCCCAGACACACCTATCCTCGTCAAATCTGCGGTACGCCTCCGCCCTGGCGGCCATGACCTCATCCTCCGTAGGGGCGTCGACCAGTTTCATGCGGTAATCTCTGTAGCCGTTGTTATCCACCGACCCCGACACGCCGTCAATGATGACGTAATCCAGGCGGAACAAATCGGACGGGAGCTCCAGGGAAGCCAGCCACCACTCGTTACCGCCGCCGGGCTGTGGTGGCGGAGGGCGGCGGGCACGATGGTGGACGGCGCTTCGTAAACACATCATGTCTCATGGAAGCATTGGGGCTCCGAAACCGACCCACTGTCTTGCATGAGACCCCTCTGCGGATTCAATTCTCAATCCAACATAACATCCCGTAAGGCCCTCCTGCCCTGAACGCCCACGCGCGTGGCCCATACGCATGTGACCCAGAACCATGGACTTCGCACTCCCACACCGCTGTCCCGTACCGAGGTAAGGCCTTTCCCCGGCAATGCCTCCCCTGCCTTCCCTCTTACTCCCTGTGATTCTAGCCCGCCTCCACCCCTGCCCCCCCACCGGCAGCTCCCGAGCCAGCTCCATGTTGACCTCTACAATTTCCTCCCACTTGTTGAACCCCGCCTTGACTTGAAGCCTGTTACTGGGGGGCAGCGGACCCCGGGTCCGGTTGTAATAGATGCGCACCGGACGACCCACAAGACCGCCCTCTGGAGATGGAGATGGACGGGGATGGAAGGCGATAAAGAGTTCGGAAAAGGGGAGGGAGGAATAAACAGACAATCAGCAATACATGAAGAAGGGTAATGGTAGGGTTGTAATATGCAACATTGTCATGGTGGGTTTTCAAAATGGTAAGAGTAAAAGCAAGTGTTATTGGGCGCGACGAAAAGAACAGCACCTCAAATCCAAATTCCCGGCCTTCCCGTTCAAAAGCACCGGCGCAGTTGGTCCTCCACCAACCCAAGCCCAGCCGTCTTCCCCGCGGAGCGCACACCACACGTTGCTTGGTCGGTGGGTCGCCAGCGCCAGCACAACAACGTCACCACTTTCACCGCGTGCTACGGTACGTCCTCACCCTCCGGCCACGTGAAGATCAGCTGGTTGGAAGAGATGGCCCTGTACGCCATGGCCTGCAGCTGCGCCGATGTCGGCTCCGGAACCGGCGGAGGCCCCTCGGGCACTGCCGGAGCCGGAGGGGGAGTCACCTCCACAGCGGGTGGCGCCACCGCGGCCGCAGGAGGGGCCCCGGCCGCCACGGGTGGCGCAGGCGCCGCCGCTGGCACCGCCTGCGGACCCTCCCGAACGAGGTGTAGCTCTTCCACGACGGCGGTGGCTGCGGCGGACGCCTCGGGTGCCGCCGCCGCCCCGCTCTGCTCCGCCTTCTTGACCACTTGCTTGATGGTGTCCTCGGAGGTCTCAAGGGGCGCCTGCAGGTGCGAATAGATGCAGCATACATGTACGACACCTCCTACACCACCTAACCGCACTCGCACTGGGTTTCCTCCTGCCCACAAACCTGTTGAGGATATACGGCAAAGAAGACGGCCGGGGCGCCGAAACCATAAGGGGCCGAAGCCGAAACCCATCCCCAGCTCCTCTCCTTTTTCCTGTCCGGATGGCAGTAGTGCCTCGTAGTGCGTGACTCCCCACCCCATCCTGACTCCCCACCCCATCCTGACTCCCCACCCCATCCTGCACCCAACGTCGCCCACCTTCAGCTGCAGAACGGAGCGCATTTCCGCCACCAGCTCCACGTCCTCCGTCACTGTTGCAGTGGGCTCAGCCGCAGGTGCCTTTCCAGTACCAAAGGCAGATGCACACGCGGAAAGGGGGTGACGAGCGTGGAGGTGAGAATGCGGCCGCATGCAGAGACGATGACTGCCACCCCATCAAAACTTGAGAAGCTTTGGTGGGTCCCTCCAACAATAAGCACGGTCGCGTGCAAAATGAGGCATGGCCAGGATTGGTCCTGGCGCTCGTGTAAGCGCCAAAACTAGAAATGCGCCCGGCAGAGCACCGACACGTGCGGAAAAATGGCACACCGTAGAGCCTCAATCAGCTTCACCAGCTTACCTTGCTGGGACTGATCGTCTCAGCGACCTGTGCGCTCGCTGCCACAAGCTGCGCCTCCACCGACGCCGCGGCCGCAGTATCTGGGGGCTTGGCAGTCACAGAGTCGACCGGCCTGTGTTGCGGTAGAGGTCCCGGCCTGCTGAGCAGCTCCGCCGCAGACATGGGAGGCGGCACCGGACCCGCGGACACCGCCGCCTTGGCGCGCTCTACGAGGCCCTGGTCGTTCAGGCCGGAGATGACCTGCGGGCAGAGGAAGGCCAGGATGAGCCGTGAGTTGAGATGAAAAACTGGTTGTCGGCGAAGTGGGAGTGGATGCAGTACGGCGAGAATTGACGCTGCCTCAAAAGGCAGGAGGGCCGCATGTCACATGACAAACTGTGTTGTCAAGGAGGAAATGTAAACATCAGCGAGACAACTTACTAATAACTTTTCGGTCATTGAGTAAACCCACTGGGCCAATTTGACACTTGAACAATCAATTTATCTGGTTGATAGCCATCCAGATCGCTCGATTGATTGCTCGGGACCGATCGCTTGATCAATTCATATGGCTGGTAGCCAGCCAGCCAGTTATCCAGCAGTGCGTATCAGGTGGAATCTGAGCCTGCATTAGTTGAGCTGTCCCGGCTTTACACGGCAGCACACATGGCGGCACCACACAACTGCACTTCTGCACCAACAGTGTAGTCGCACCCATTGTTTGCCCGAAACCCCGACTCACCTGCTCCATACGCGCTCGCGCTGCCTCCTTGTCCACCGCCACCTCCAGCAGCAGCTCCCGCAGCGCCTCGTTCTCCACGCGCAGCCGCTGCAGAGTGTCGCGGTTTGATTCGGCCCGCCGCAGCGCCCGCACCAGTGCATCCGCCTTGGCGGCCTGCGCAGCGGCCTCCGCGCTGGCCAGCTCGGCAGCACGCTTGCTGCGATGGTGGGGTAAAGGACGGGGGACGGCGAAAGAAACGATTATACAGGTACGGTTAGCCAGCCTTGCCGCGCTGCCCAGCAGCAGTTCAACTGAATACGACCTTGCGGAAATACTCCACGAGTCAAGTGTGCTAGGAAGCCAAATCCGTCTCTTTGCGAGGAATAGCAGTAGCAGTAGCAGTGGAAGCAAATGATGGACGCTGTTCGAGAAAGCAACGAGAGAGAAGAAGAATGAGAGACGAACTGCATGGGGGCGGCACCCCCGTCGTAACAAAGACGGCAATTGGCAAGGCCACCGTCATCCCCTAACCGTCCCAACTCGGCTGACCCGTCCCGAAACTCAGCACCTAGGTCCTGTCCTGTCTTGTCAGGCCACACGCTGAAGGTTTCGGAGCAGCAGCTCTTCACCCACCTCTCCGCGTCCGGCCCCTTTTCCAAAGCTGCCTTGGCCGCCTGCTTCTCCTCCGCCAGGCGTCGAGCCAATTCGCGAGCGGCATTTATCTTGGCCGCCATGGCCTTATCAAACGACACCTAGAGGGGTCCAGGCGGACAGGCAGGACGGTAAGGTTTAGGAGGGGTTTAGGAGGGGTTTACGTATGTGACGCAGCAATTCCAAATCAATGACGACGTTGAGAACTGCTCACCGGCCTAACCTCTTGCAGGCTTTGCCCCCCGTCCTCTAAGGTCAACATACAGCGTAATACGCAATTTCGTAAAGCGTATCTGGGGGGATATGAGATGAACTCGCTACACGGACGGACACAAACGCACGCAGTAATTAGCAGCACAGTCGGGAGGGAGTCACCGGTCTACTCACCGGGCTAGAAGGACCCCGCACCGTCACGCCAGGCACTTGGCCGTTGCCAGCTGTTCCTGGGACGGCGACATCTGCCGGAGACGCAGGTGGGATAATCCCGCCGCTGGCGTCCCTCACCGATACCGGTTTAGCTGCCGTGGCAGTAGCAGCCCCACCACCGCCGCCGCCACTGCTGGTGGTGGTGGTGGTGGTGGTGGTGGCACCTGCCGGTGGTGCCACCGCTGGCGGCGCCGCAGATGCAACGCTCGTTTTGGCCGCCGGGCCAGCGGTGACACCCTTTGCGCCCGACGCGGAGGACGTACCTGCGGGCGCTTGCACACCGATCCGGCCGCTGGTGGCCGTGCGACCGCCGCTGTTGGGCGGCCCATGGGGCCTACACATACAGGCAATACAGGTGCAACATGGATCTTTGGGAATCCACCTTAACTGTACCACACGGAGACAAGATACACATGGTTCCAAGTCCCTGGTCTGGTCTGCGGTCCCCACGATGCCCCGAACACGGGCATACCTCCATCCAGCGCCACGCCGAATGCCTGACGACACCCCAAAAGGACATTGTTTGCTCGCTAGGGTCCTCTGTGCCGTCACCGAACCAGGCTGCCCTGGTATAGACATTGGCAGAGAGGTGCTCCCGAGGGACCTCATCCCGGACCGTGTGGCCGAGGGCGGTCTAGGTTGCTGCATGGGTACGTGTTGGTTGCTGTAGCCTATCGTAAAAAGGAACCGGGGGATCAGGCGGCAATAATCTCACAACGGGCAGGTTTGCAAGGCATCCGTCGGTCATAGCAGGCAAGGGGAGTTTCGAGGCTGTTACGCCCTATCAGGCAAAGCTTGCGTTGAGAGGACCGCCTCCCCAAGGGGCGGTGTAAACGAACCCAGAGGGGATTGCAATGAAAGGGTAAGATGTTATATATATTGCAAAACCCAGACAGGTTCTGCGTAGAGACCTTTAACACTTTTGGACTCGACGTTCGGCAGTGCCGCCTTATCAGCACGGAGTTGACGTCCAACAGCGCGATCGAGCATGTAAAGCATGTTCGATGTATCTTGTGTTTAAAAATAGCATTGTAAACGTACCGCCATGCATATCCCCTCTTCGCAGGCCAGCACGCCGCAAAGCCCTTGTCGCGAAGCAGGTACTAAACCCAGTTCCCTCACCTGTCTGATATATTCTTCCAGCCACTGCTTTCAGCAATCAGAAAGATCCCAGATATTCTTTGATACAACTGATTTCCAGCACACAGATGGCCCACGAAGGATTTCACTCCTGGTTCGTTGGACAATTCCTTTCTTGCGCGTCCTTGCCCCTTTAACAGCAAGGGCAATCTCCGCAGCATGGCACGCTCCTGAGTAATCGCATTGCATCATCTTTACCCAATTTCCTCTTCTTATCTGCCAGTGCCGTACGCCCTATGACATCTTGATTTTTCTTTAGCACAATTCAATATTGCCGCATAATAAGCGACTACCTGCTGCTCATAGCTTTATTTTTTTTATTATAACAACCTGTAACTTGGTAACTATAGAAGCTTGCAACTTCAATATGAGCAGTTTCCTTGCTCGTCGGTTGAACAGTGCAGGTGCATCCTGCTCCTACAATTCCAATTATGGTCTTTCCGGATTTAGCTCCCCCTCTTATAGCCGTAACTCACGACAGGGCTGCGTCCGTGTTTTTGCTGTGAATTATGACCCCGAGAAGACGTTCAAACGGCCACCTGAGACGGGCCTCATAGCGCGACGGATGACACAGAAAATGATGGAGCAGAACAAGGAGTTTGCGTCCCAAATGCAGCGCGCAAAGGACGATATCCGCCGCCAAGTCCTCACGCGTCGTGAGGCACGCAACCCTCCAGACGACGGCCTGGAGCTTATCGAGTACATGCTCAATACAGATGCTGAAGACATGGAATTTGAGGTGGCGCGGTGCCGACCCAAGCTGACGCCTGCGTTCTTCAAGCAGCTGGACTCCGTCATAGGCGCGGAGCGGTTCTCTGCCAAGCCCGATCAGGAACGGCTCGCTGAGCTGGACACCCTGCGGCAGTATCTCGAAGAGGCAGTGGAAGCAGTGGATAAGGCGGTGGTGAAGACGGCGAGCGCGACGGATCGCCTTAAGAAACTGCTGACTTCAAAGGACAAAAAAGAAACCATCTTGGTAAGTGAAATCAACTTGAACGCCCTGACCGTTCCTTAGTACGGTGAAGTACAGTCATGCGAAGGCGGAATCTTGAGTTCGTGCGCCAGAAAGGGGGTGCCATAGGCTCACAAGCCCACCTGAATGCGGGGGAATTGGACGTGCTCGGATGGGTCTGCCGGATGAGCCGTACTGCATGCAAGGGTTTCAAAGGGTCGTTAAAAGTGCGAGATATCTCATCGGAGCCACGGGCGGTCCCCGGGGGCTTTTGTGGGGCCTGCACTCGCTTTGGGCGGGTGCGTGTCCGGCGAATTAAGGTTGCAACCAATTGTTAAGATTCTTCTTCCAGGAGTTACAATATGGTGCAAACGTGCACAGTGGATGATGAAGTGCGGAATAGTCAGTGTTGGGTGTTGCCCAGGACGTGTTTGTATGTGTGCGTCAACCAGCGGTACGTTTGATTGCAGGGTGGTTTGTCATTATCGCTCCCCCTCTTCTGCTTTCGCTATGTTTCAGTACTGCGTATATCTTGGGTTCCCTCACGGCAGGTCAAGGGAGGGAATGGGTTCGCATCGGCGGCTAGCGTTCGTGAACCCATCGACCGCGATGAGCTCGCGGTTCACAAAAGTCCCATGTGTTGCGGTGTTGCCCCGCAGGAGATGGCCGCCGCGAACGAGATCGATCAGGCGCTAGTGGACTTGCTACAGCAAAACATTGATGCTGCCAAAGCAGCAGAGCAGACGGGACCTGCAGAGTTCATGGAGAAGGTTAAAGTGGCGGTGTCCAAGTACCTGGTGACCGTTTAAGCCGAGCGGCAACATCTGCTTACTTCCCTTCTACTGTCGAATAGGCCGGGGCAGTACGCCGGCAAGATTACTGTTCTGGTGGACGTATTTTGAGTCCCCCATTGGACTACGTGGCCTGGACCTTTGGCGTGCATTCAAACAGAGCTCGATGGTCTTATATATCCTGTCGTCTATTTTGTTTTATGAGGAAGTGACCTGGGTTGTATAGAGCCACGGGAGACGTGACCATGTTTATTCTTATTGGGCTTCAAATCCGATTTCAACCAGCTATAGAGCTATCGGCATGGTGCATCATCCTCTCAATATCACTTCCAGTTCTCATACCTGTATGTGCACAAATGACGTGGGAACAGTTGCAAAACAGTGCCACGTGCTGCCATCGTGACGCAAGAACACCTCTTGTACGGACGAACACTTACGTGACTCCTCACTCTTTTATTCCCTATTCAGTATTCCGAAATACTGATTGATCTTGATATCCAAATGCAATTCTATTGAAAATTCCTCAGCGAGTTTTGGCAGCAAATTAATAAATTTGGACGCCGTTGCCTAGAGAATTGTTCACTGATTCTCCTGCTTTAAATACTTGCGCAAGCTCAATACGAAGGCCATTTTCTCTATGGACTCTGTGCCTTATCCAAAAGCAACATCGCCAACCCTGTGGCCTGCCACATGCTTCGGCCAAGAAGATAATGCCGACCCATGGGCCGCCCTGGGCTCTGAGCCTGACAGCCCTTCAACTCCGGAGCTGACCCTCTCATCGATCAGATGCGCATCGCAAGATCGGGTGCTGCAAGGGTCCAGCAAGTCGCCTCCTGATAACCAAATTTCGCATCCTCACACAGGCGGCAAGCAAGTTGTAAGCAATAGTGAACGCACGCACATTGCTCATGAAAACGTGAATGGAACATCCAACAATGTATCTTCAAAGCAGGACAAAGCGGGGAGGAGCGCGGCTGGACAGCGGAAGCAGCAGCAGCAACACCACATCGCCGGGGTCAGGCGCAGCAGCCCAAGCGATCATCGCGGAATCCTGTTCCGGCCTTTTCAGTCCGTGGACTCGCTGCTCGTCATGCAGTCCGTACAGTTGGACGATGCTGACCTGCAAGCAGTACTTGGACCCATGGGTCGGTTGGGATACATGCGCAACCGTCGCAACTTTCGACTCGCCTGCTACTTCTGGCCCGCAACTGTTCTTGCGCCGGAATCCGCGCCTGCGGAATCACCACGCGGTGAGAACACGGCAGCACCAGCTGCTGCAGCGGTCAGTGGGGGAGCTGCCGGCAGGGCCCCAATTACGGGGGAGGTTGCGGAAGGCGCTGCCACCGCACTGCAGGCAGTGAAGTCACTTGATTCGCAACCTAATAATATCACCGCCTCCAGATCCCCACAGGCAGAGCAGGGGTTGGGTTTGCACACCGCTGCGCCGGTGGGTGGCGGCCCGCCACCCACCGGCCCGTCGGCCGCCGCAGCCGCGGGCACATGTACTTCGGTTGCCGCTTCGTCCCGCGCGGAAAGTCGGCCGGCGCTGTCCGCACTCATGCACCGCAGTCGCAGTGTAGCTGCGGCGTGCCTGCTGAGTCACGCATTTAGTGTGGCATCACAATTGTCATTCGATACGGATTTGGATCTTGAGGCAGGCCTAGATACCGGAAGCAGGCGAGCTCAGCCGCGCGACCAGGCCACGACGGTGATAGCTCCGCCCCAGCCCCAGCCGCTTTCACATCAGCAGAAGCAGCAGCCCACCCAGCAACGATGGCCGCATTGGCAACAGGAGCTCGGACCAGATGCCTCCACGGAGGGGCGGCCCCCGGCACATGACCTCTCTGTGGCTGACCGCAACTCGGTGTTCACCACCCGCAATGGCATGAGCCGTAACGCAGCTGAAGCAGGCAGCCATGTGAGCGACAGCTTGGAGGGGGGTGGAGGCCGCGAAGGCCGCGAGAGCGGCTTTGACGCAGATGGCAGCGCCCGCGTGCATCGCGACCTCTCAATAAAGGCAGCGTCTCCTTTCCAGGAAGCTGCCCCGGGGGACATGCCGCCTCTGTACCTCTTCGGCAGCAGCGCGACCGCCACCGCATCAGCGCTAGCGCCGGCCGGCGGCCAGTCTACCTGGGGCTCAGCCAGTCAACGGGTTATCGCTGGCAGTCCGGAGCTGCTGTGTCGGCGGGGAGCGGCTGAAAGGCTGTCAGCGCCGGCACTGTGCACCGCACCTGCGCCGGCCCCTGCCCCGATTGGGGACAAGGACACACCGCAAGCGGACAAGACAGCGTGTGGAGATCGGGTGGAGAAAGACGCCAACCAGGTGGAGGGGTCTCAGAGGCAGCAAGCTATCGTTGACAGAGGCGGCACTGGCGGTGCGGCCGCGGGACCAGATGTCGGTGTCGTGGAGGGCCCTAAGTGCGGTAGCGGTGCGGGTGTTAGAGTCCTGGAGCGGCCGAAGGGCGTCGTGGTGCTCGTCCATGGCCATGGTGAGTGTGGCACTGGACTGCTGCTGCCGACTGTACTGATGGACGCGTGGATTATTGTCCGGCTCGTCTTGAGTCTATTGCACCGTACCTCCTTGCATGCTTATGCGCACGTATCCACATGCCTCTTCACCTGTCGCCTGTCATCTGGCGCATTGCATATGCTTTTATCCATTGAGACGGAACTACCAGATGGCCGTATGCATCCAGATTCCTGTTCATATTAGTACGCCTGCCAGCACTGCCAGCACTGCCAGCACTGCCAACACTGTACATACTATCAGAATCCAAGTACTGCTCCGTCACCATGGATTTCACCATCCATGATGTTGCTGCGGTTTCCACGGTTGTTGGCAGCGTTCCCATATGAAGAGACTCTTCCCGTTCTCGGTTCGAATCCCTTTGACACCTCTGTAATGCCGGCCGCGGCGCTATATGGAATATGCAATCGCGCTGCCGTATGATATCCAGGGGCGTACCTGTGCTGGGACTTCCTTCGCACGGAGTGCCCGGGCTCAATGCCGCGTTACGACGGATCCTGGGTGGAGCACCTGAATCGCCAGGTACGACACATCGTACAGATCTTGTACTGTGTGATAGGTACGGTTACGCCTAGGGGTCACCACTATTTTTTAAATTTGATGACGGCTGACATTCGTTTGCTCGCGCGACCAGGGTTATGCCGTGTGTGGCATCGATTTGCAAGGCGCCGGGCGGTCGGAGGGACGCAGGTTAGTCTGCATTGAGAGGAAGATGCCAATTGGATAGGGGACGGTGAAGCCAGAGATGTGCAGCCCTTGAATCTGCGCTCGCCATCACCCCACCTCTGCCGCCCTCCCTGCGGCAACGCATCCCTGCCCAACTTCCGCTTCCCTCTTAGCCCGCAACCCCGTGGTTTTTTCTTTCTCACTGGACTCCCACATTGCTAAACCCGTTACGACGCTATTAATATGAGTTTCCTTTGGCGCGCCGAAACCAGTCCCGAAATTTCCCACCTTGCTGAAGGTGCTATATTGAAAAGTTCGATCACTATGTGCAAGACGTCATCGACTTCACACTCACATTGCAGCGACGGGAGCAGCATCAGAATCAGAATCAGCATCAAGAACAACAGCAGCAACGAAGACAAAGAAAGACGGCTGGGGCAGCGGGGCAGCAGCACCATCATCAGTCACCGTCACGGCTCCCCGATCAAGGACCTGCGCTGCAAGGGCATCAGGGACTGCATCCGACCTTACCGCACACCATCGAATTGAGTGACGGTGACTCGCACGCAGGGCTCTCAGGGAAAGTTAGCAAACCGCATAGAGACGGCGGCAGCGACGAGAGTCGCGGTGACGATGAGATTGGCGGTGACAAAAGAGGTGGTACCACCTCCGGTGTGGATGCGATAGTGCCCGGATTTCCAGCAGATCCGGAAGTCGCGCCAAGGTAATAGCTTAACGGAAGATGCTATGCATGCTTTCCATGCGCGAATGTGTCTGCATGAGCCCGCTGAGCGAACATTTTCGTTTCTGTACATTGCCGAGTCTTGGTTGTCCCGTTGTCCTAGCAAGAACTCGGTGGTGCAGCCGTGCCGCAGAGCGATACAGCAACCGCTTCATGATGTCGCCCGACGGCCTGATGAAGGCCGAAGGGGGATGTTCCCCTTGCTGACATGCTGCACTGCACCTTACGGGTCCCCGGCGACCCCTTGTCCCTTGGCACTGTGCTGCGTCCTGCCGGGTGCTACATGGTCGGACGACATCAGGTTCATTATGGGTCTCAGTCTGGGCGGCGGCATCGCTACACACATCATGCTCCACACCGGCACGTCGGTGTTCTCCGGGACAGTGCTGCTGTCACCCATGATCTCGCTGCAGGTCAGTGGGGAGGCCGACTGCCGGAGTGGTGGGGTGACGGGGCATCCCCTGCCTTGGGAGGTGTGCCTTGGGAGGTATTGCATGTGTGGCTGTGAGGTTGTCACCCTTAGGGAGAGGGAGCTATGCCTTTGGGCAACAGCCCCAAGTAGTAAATTGAATGGTAACACAGAAGCGTGACAGATAGCGATCACCTTCGGTTTTTAAGAGTTATGCGGTCAGGCAGGCAATAACCTGTAGTCGTGACGTTGCCCTGTAGGGTATGGCGAGCCGGGGACCCAATCGGTTGCTGAGACTGGTGGCAGCCGCGCTCAATGTGCTGTACCCGCACCTGCCGTTGGTGCGAGGGGAACCCAACAAGGTCTTTCCGCTGATCCAGCAGGTGCGCAGTTGCGACCGGCGGGAGGGATGGGCTTATGGGAACGAGGTATGGCCGAAGAGGGGAAGAGCCCGAGGGACTGAATCGGGGAGAGAGGAGAGACTGTTGAAAAATTACGAGAACCGCAACTGAAGGGACGTGATGTGCGAGTGAGAGAGAAAGGGGCCGGGGGTCGGGGTGAAGAGATGATGTGACGGCGCCGTCCTACCGATCTCGCTCCTTTGTGGCTCAGAAGTTGCCAGAGGGGCGGCAAGGGTTGCTGCAAGATGCTCAGGTGGCATGGAGTTGGGAAGTTATAGCAATTCATCCGCTTAATGGATCAAGACCTGCATTACCCCAGGTTCCTCCTCCTTGCAGCCAAGGTCACCTCCCCGTTTCAAAGCCGGCTGGTGCTTATTGCCTGTGCCGCACGGGTGTTCCTGCGCATGCTGTCATGCCCATCGCATTTAGCTTCGCGGAATGTGGTCCTCGTTCTTACACCTGGTTGAGTGGCGTCTGCTAGGCAAGCGGCCATGAGCTGCAATAGCTTGGGATATCCATTGATATCCCGGACTCAGCCCGTGTAAGGGGCGTCTGGGCACAGACGGCGCAGACCGATTTCTTGCCCTCTAAAAATGAGAACACCAACTCCGATTGCTACGCAGAGGACCTGTCTCCCCGCCGTCCGTGGTGCACCGCCTTCTCTGATACATAGGGAGTCTCGCCCTCCCCTCATTCGTTACACTCTTGGCCTCTTTTGCCTTCGTATGTCCCCTCGTCCTACCTCTCTTTCCTGGTAAATGCACACTCGTATGCCCCGCCTTCCCCGCAGCTCTGGGACTCCGATCCCTCCTGCTTTAAGCAAGGGACCAGGGTGCGGAACGCGCTCGAGTACCTGCGCGCCTGCCAGCAGCTGTGTGCAGAGCTGCACCTCACCGACTTCCCCTTCCTTGTGTTCCATAGCTCGCGAGACAAGTGCGTGCGTCTGCATCTGCGTGTATGTGAGCGTATGCTGTATTGTACAAGTTAGACATCGCGCAAAGGGCGCGGGCCTGGGGCCTGGGGCCTGGGGGGGACCAGCTGCGGGCCTGGGGCCTGGGGCCGTGGAAGAATCGAACCCATATCATGACGTGGAGGTTTGGTCAGGGTGGGGTGCACCTTGTACGTTATGGGTTTGATCGACCTCAATGCCTTGTGTGGAGTGTGGCGGAGGATTTTGCGTGACGCTGCCATTTTGGTTATCTTACCATACCACCCCGCAACTACGACCTGTGGCCGAAGAGGGCTCCTTGGCTGAAGTTAATTCTCTTGCACTCACGCTAAGTTTCCTTTGACCGCCCTCACCGGCACCCGCTGCGGATGCCCGCGCCCCGCCAGGTGGACTGATGCCCATGGCAGCAGGGCTCTGTTCGAGCAAAGCCGCAGCCCTGATAAGACCCTGGTTGCGGTGGATCATATGTTCCATGTCTTAACTAAAGAGGACGGCTGGTGGGATGTACTGACGGAAGCGGTGCGATGGCTGGACGCACACGCAAGCGGCAGCGGTGTTCACAGCGTCAGTGTGACATACAGCAGCAGGCACCAGGAGCAGGAGCAATAATGGAAATTTTGCATGTAGTAGGAGTGGTTATGGAGAGCCTAGGGAAGCTATGTGACTATGCAAGGCATCTCAGCTATGGCGAATGCAAAATAGGAAAACACACGGAAAGTGAAGAGCGCTTAGGATAGAATGGAGATGGAGAAAACACTTGACGAGGTTGAGGGCGTGGTCATCTGTAATATCATTCAGGGGTTGCTAACAAGCCGTGAGGAAACCGTGGGAAAGCCAGCCCTCTCACCCTGCACTGGGAAAGCAAATAGGACAGGCAGCGGGCATCAGTAGAACCGGCAGCTTGCAGTTCGACCTCATACCTGCTGCTGTCGGCGTTCCGTATTGATGCTTAGACCTACGGGCAAGGGTAGAGAGGCCATGACCTGGCTCAGGAAGTCGCGGAGGGAAACCTGCAGTCCGGAAGGAGGCTGAAGGTAAAGGGAAGAGAGGAGGAGCTCATAGTGCATGACGCTCGATGGGTGTGCTTTCCCATCTACAGACTTTTCAGTATCCTGGGGTATCTAAGGCTAATGTCCAGGATGGTCAGGAAACTGGACATTTTCCGATCGGGCCTATACAGGTTGGCAGATATTAACGCAGAGATACAACACAGACCTGGACGTCATGTTGGCTGTCCATGTGCTTATGGTACTACAACCAATACATCAGGAGGGCACCAGGGTGATACCAACTGGATGATCTACCATCATGTCTTCTTTGATTTGAACTGTCAACATTTGCTGTGATGATTACAGAATCCATGCCCATGTACCACCATTTCTCCTCCAGGATGTTCTTGCTTCCCTCTCCACTCATGTTGAATGTAAGTGCGTATGTCCGACCCTGTTCACCCTCATTGCCACATACCTGGAATCAAAAATCAATCGTGCCACCCCTCACCTCAGCCACTGTTGTAGCATCTAAGAAGAAATAAATAGACCTTAACTTCGGTTAATTGTGTGCTTGATGACTTGCCTTACGATGGGAAGCTTTTTAAAACCAAATTAGGAACTGTAAGATGAAGTGACCAGGTGTAGTGGTGAAATGCCATGATATAAGAGAGACTCTGAGCTTTTTAGGGTACATCCCGAAGCGAGGACACTGAACCCATACAGAAGTTGTTTCGGCCTCCTAAGCAACCTGGGTATTGAATGCCCTTGGGAGGAAGCAAGGAAGAGAACTTTTAGATTAAAACCTTTGCTTGATGGGTCATTAACCGTCCGGAGACTTTGCAACATACAAAATCAACCTTTTCCTACAGGTTCAAGAGCTAGATGCTCTAACAGCCACCAACACCACCGTCCCCTTCACCTCCATCACCACCGTTGTCGCCATCCTCCTCACCTCAGGTGCCAATCCTGCCATCCATTCCACCCGCACCTTCACGAATTCATTTCTATGATACTTCAGGATAGTTTTAGTGTCCTACCCCAGTATCTTGTGATTTGCTTAGCATTGTACGGTGTTTTACCGCATATTGTCAAGCCTCACACGACCACCTTCTGTTTTTGCCCATTACCCCGCTGATCCCTAACACCACCAACCATGAGTTGGCGGAGACATCATCACCACTGCCATCGCCACCACCATCATGACTACAGGAACACAAATGGCAGTGGCAGGGGAAGCAATTGCAACTAGAAGAGGGTGACAATGATCTTGCCCTTCTCTTTTGCAAGAAGCTGCAGGTTGGTTGGGAGGTGGAAGAGGTTGAGGAGGTGGCTGGTGGGGAAAGAAAGAGGCAGCGATGGGTTAAGAGTCGGGTGATATGTCTATGCCGCAGTAGGTGAAGGAGTTGAGGGTTGGAGGGGATGGTTCGCTCAGGACTCGAGATCAGCCACAGCTTGCGACGCATTGGGTTGCAGATGGAAATGGCAAATGTAAGATGATTCAACAGCTCCATCCTTTTATTGATCAGCGAATAGCAGGGAGGGAATGTCACAACCAATGAGGTTACCGTGCATGATATTATTATTATTATTATTATGGTTACTCCGCCCTTGCGGGCTGGCGTGTATTATGGGGATCTCCGGGATTTTAACCGAGTGGGCACGCGTACCTCAGCGTCTTCATCTGAGGCCGCTAGAGATCATCTGTTTTTTGGTTACGCAGAGTTTCCTTGCTCTCTACGGCCGCTATCCATGTGCCAGCCCCTTCGGATCTACTGGCATTTAGGTGGGTGTCTAACCACCCCGCACCATCAGCCCAGTTACGGGCCTCAGTTGCGCACTTCACGGGCTATGCATTTAATCCTCTCAAGCGCCGGGGGCGGACTCGGACCCTACTCCGTAGAATCGGGCAATCCAAGCTGCATCCCCCCTACGCCATTTTGCCCCGACCCAGATTCGAATTGGCGACATTGTGGTCGCAAGTTCGGATCCTTAGGGAATGGCCTCGAGAACCGTGCATGATACGCATCACGCGTGGACCGTACGGCCTGCGGCATCAAGCAGCTATATTGTCAGACATGAATGTTAAGTGTGGAGCCAGGTAGTCAGGCATATTATGTATGTTAAACCAGAAAATATTTGTGTTGTAGCCGGGTCAAGCCAGGTACTTTTTTATCATTTGGGTTCTACTGCAGTTTATATTAGGAGGAAGGATCGCAGTATCCAAAAGGGTGTCCAGAAGCGTGCAAAGTGTATCAGTTTAATCCGTTGTATTCATATTATTGTCGTTTATTTAACAGAATAATTTGATCTTGATCGCGTTGCATGTTATCTTTTGACCATGTCACGACAAGTGTACCGCATTTGGAATCAGATTAGTGTTTAAGTGACGATGGAGCAAGTAAACTTTATTACTTGGCTTGAGAAGTGTTTGTAATTCTTGAGCGTAAACGATCACTTATATCTGTTGCCCTCATTCCCTTTTTCTGACCGACTTGTAACGGAAGCGTTATACCTAGCATTTCGCCGGACCAAACCCTTCAATCACCCCGTGAGGTCTGAAGACAACGGCACCTCCTTGTTTCACGGGTGCGGGACAGGCGCTGACAAAATCACGGCGTGTAGCAATGGGTGTTGGCTGAGAGCATCGGTGATAATAATCCTGCCGGCAATGTACTCCCATGTGCAGTCAAACCGAGCTAGATACTCCATCCATCTAGCTTGCCGTCGGTTCAATGTGGGGACACTTTGCAAAAACATCAGGGGTTTGTGGTCAGTCTTCAGTGTGAGCGGCCGGCCCTCAAGATAACACTGCCATTCCTTTAAAAGCATGCAAGACCGCCAACAACTCCTGTTCCCTGGTGGTGTAACGGGTCTCTGCACCCAAAAACTTCTTACTCGTGGAAGCGGTCGGTCGCCCTTCATGTAACAATACAGCACCACTCCCATACAATGAAGCATCAGACATTACTTCGACACAGAACCGTAACGAGTAATCGGGGAATGCAAGGGTAGCATTGTCAGCAACGACACATTTTAGCTCCTATTGTTGTATTATGGCTTGATTATGATCAATGCGTCAGTCAATCCAACCTGATTAGATGATCAGCGACCCGTAATTGAATACATGGTGACCACTAAATATATCTGATATTTTTACATAATCACACATTAATCAATCCATGAGATCGGTGTTATGTGCGTAGCATTGCCAGCAATATCAATAATGCAACATCTAATGAATGCACGGTTCGAGCTGGCATACGTAGTTTACTAGCATTTTCATGGCATAAATCATTGAGTTATAATATTTGCTACATTGCTACATCAATGCTTGCATAATCGATGCTTTAGTGTGAGAAATGTGACTGCAGAGGCAGTTATCGTGATAAGATGAATTCACGTACACATTACAGAATAACTATGCAGAAGGACGCTTAGGATCATACTGATCAGCATTGATATCTACACCATGGTTACGCGGGAATAAGTGTATTGGTGTGAGATATGATCGTAGCCATGACCACAGCGGTTGAGCAACAACTGAATAATGATATTCGGCCATTCGCTTTGCAAAAATCCCAAGAAGGCTTGATAAATATAATATACTGCATGCAAATATCGGTGATATGTTTGCTAGGGTTTATCACACTTGCGGATCGAGAATCTGGTGCGGTATGTACCATGTATCATGATATCATGATATCATGCGATATCATGAGTATAATATGTGTGGGGATGGCCAAATAGCGTAAGCTTTTCTCGGACAATTAATAATATTATAATATTGAGCTAAACTACACTGCGTTTGGCCTGAGCCAAGCCTGAGTATTGATAGCCGGTTAGATGATAATCGCTTGGAATCGGTTCTGATAGCTGACACACCCGCACCTCATATTTCGAATTGTAAGTTTAAACTTTTCACTCCTGAAGTCTTCCACTGCCCTTGAATCTCGTCCCGATTTGTTTGGCTTGTTTTGCAAGCGCATCACCACTTGGCGCTTAATCTTTAGATGTGCAGATAAGTGCATGAGCAGCGAAGAGGGATACAACACTGTGCAGGCAGCCTCAGCAGCTCCAGCTGTCAGGGATGTGCCGCCTGAAACCCAGCACATTCTACCTTTGCAACAGCACCCGAACAGTGTCCGCAGGAGGCGGCGACTGTACAGGAGGACAAAATGGCTGCAGGCAGCATGGCCATACACCCACGTTTGATGCCTTCGGGGGTGCCGTACTGTGTTTCTGGAGCAGCTGACATGCCAGTGTGCGGCATACAGGAGATACCTGTGGGCATAAGGCCTATGCTCATGAAGGACCAGCAGGCTGCGGCATATACTTCAACCACAGGCAGCTGATGTTTTGTTACCAAGATGGATGTATTCATGTTGGTGCCACGGCAGCTCCTCAGCTCTGCTATCTGAGGGATCACTGTGCTGACGTTGACCGCATCACCCGGCATGCAGGGGCACTGCTTGGTTTTCCAGTCCACAGGACAACTACCAGCCTTAACACATCTGCAGACCAAGATGCCCACGTCATTGGTGAGATCGATGACGAAGGGCTCAAGGTCACAGTACTACCCAGCACGACGCATGAGGTGCTGGTGGTTGAAGAGGCGGCCATGTACGACATTCAGGCGGTCATATCGGCAATGACCAGATGCATCTGGTAGCTGACGCAATAACACAGTACCCGGTAGCACAGCTTCACCTATATCCCAACTTGCTGGAGCACCCTAAGTACGTCGTTCCATCCCCATGACAACCGTCAAGTGACCAGCTAGGAAGGGGACAATGTCACACTCAAGTGGGTGGCCTTCATCACCTCCAGCTCATCCGCGCTCTCTGCGTAGCCAAAAAAACTGGGGGGGGGGGAGGATGCAGCCCACCTACGTCTAACTCTACTACTTCATTAACGTCACCTGCAGCGGGAGATACGGGCTGGACGTGGCCAAAGAAAATACTCAGCACAGTAGGATCAGTCAGCAATCTTGCAGTCGGTGCAGTAGTTAGCCTGGCAGAGGAGGCAGTGCCCAAGGTTGAGCTACAACCCAGCCCCCAGGACAGTCCACGCCGCCGCGGCAAGAGGAAACGGCCCACCAGGCAAGCACGGGAAGAGAAGTGCCGGCGGTCAAGCGCCGTACGTGGTGGGCGTCCTGCACGGCGAGTCTGCTAGCCCTCGTACTCATCTCCCTCACGGTGGGTGCGGGAGCTATGCGGGTGTGTGTTACCGGAAGCCAAGGCGTAGAGCTTCCTACACGTGAGGTGACAACAGGTGGCTATGTGCTGAACCAAGCTATGTGGGAGTGTACGGCTTTAAACCATGCTCTCTTCTACGTGCATAATGCAGCAGACCCCGGTGGAGGGAGCAGACGCTGGGACCTTTATCCTCCCTCGAGTCTTGCCAGTGTTGCCTCATTCACACCAGAGGGAAACTCCGCCGCCACAGCCTACGAACGCTACCATAAGGATGCGGACAGTGGCTGGATATGGGGCAACAGCATTACTTTGGATGTAGCAACAGGTCAGGCACTACAAGATGCTGTACGAGCGCGCAAACACACAGCCTTCACCTACAGTATGGAGGAACTTCCTGGTTACTGCGGTGACCAAGGGCCTTTCGCCCTGGACCTGGATACAGATAAACCCATTGTTCAACCGCCAAGGCGCTACAGCCCCAAGGAAAAGGAGGTAATCAGTGTCAAGACAGCGGAGCTAATCAAACCTGGCATATTGAAGCAGTATGTGGGCCCAACCATGTGCTCGGTCAACCCAGTGCTTGCAGCCAAGAAGGATCCGCAGACAGGCATGTGGAATGGACTTCCGCATGGCCCAGGACTACAGGCCAGTGAACCAGCATACCCTTTCAGACCGGCACGTCCTACAACGCCCAGAAGAGATCTATCAGCAGGTGGTGGGCAAGGCTGTTATATTTTCGAAGCTGGCCTTGCGACAAGGCGTCTTGCAGATACCCATGAAGCCAGAGAACCAGCGGAAGACTGCGTACTGGGTGGGAAACAAGCTTATGATGTACACCAGAATGCCCTACGGTCTCAAGAATGCCAGCGCCAAATTTCAGCGTGTAATGGACTACGAACTGGCGAAGGCAGGCCTTGACAACATCAGCGTGGCTTTTAATGACGACGTGCTCACCTCGTCGGAGACACCGGAACAGCATGTGAGGACGTGGGGCGTGTCCTGGATTCTTTGTCTGCGTGTGGCCTCCGAGCCCACCCGGACGAGTCCATCTTTGGTGCAGACGTCATTGAGTACCTGGGGCACAATCTCAGCCCATTCGGTATCAATCCGCATCAGGTTAAAGTGGGAGCCATTACGGCGTTTCAACCCCCCCAAGAACGTCTCGGAGCTACGCACTCAGCTGGGCTTCGTCCGCTGGGATACTACCGCTGCTATGTGCCAAACATGAGTTAGTTAGTGGTGGAGCTCAATAAGCTACTGAAGGACATACCGTGGACTTGGGGTCCGGTGCAGCAGGAGGCTCACGATGCGATTAAGGCCGCCTTCATCCGTGAGGGCATGGTGCTGCGTCGCATAGATTACAGCTGGCCGCTGATCCTTCACACGGACTTCTGAAACAGAGGCATCGGTGCTTGGTCAGCTCGATGATAAAGGCAACAAGTACATGTGTACCTGCATCAGCCGGTCCTTGAACAAGCACGAGGCCCAGTACAGCAGCTACAAGGGAGAGACGCTGGCGGCGGTCTGGGCTGTCAAGATGTTTAGGCACCATCTCATCGGTGGACCATCCTTCAAACTCGTCACGGACCACCAGCCACTTACCTATCTTATGAGTGCGGAAGGGTTAACAGGGCGGTACGCACGGTTTCCATTGGTGCTATGAGAGTATAACTTTGTCATGAAGCACTGGCCAGGTGTACGGCATCAAAATGCGGACAAGCTATCTCATAACCCCCGGCTCAGTGCGGTTGACAGCAACGGCGCCAGGTTGGATGAGGAAGCCGAGGATGCTGCTAAACTAGGTTCGGCAACCATGGAGGCGTTGGCTACGGTACGAGCAGCCTGGGCGGATAATCGACTCACCACTACGGCCGTGCATCACACTGCATTGGTGGCACCATTCAGTGAGGACTTGTGTCCATCGCTAGACGAGGCTATTCTGGGCTGGAAAGGATGGCGCTTTGAGCAGAGGATGCCACCACCAGACGCGAGTAACGCCTTCAAGGCAAGTGAGCGCAGGCAGCTGCATAGCACCGCCTTAGACTGGTTTATGATTGCGAAGCGTCTGGGGGGAGACTGAATGATCACTGCGATGGCGATACTCGTCTTTGGAACAAGGGGTCACCCTTCTTTCAGCACGCAGTACAGCATGGGATCGAACCCCTGGGCGGAGTTTGCACCGGTTTGGAGTCCTGTGTCCGTAATGGGATCTGGGTAAACCGGTACCTGTACTCGGAAGCCGACTTCAAAGCTCGCAAGGTGGCCGCAGCCAGGCTGGTTGTCTTGACAGCAGCATGTCCGGAGTTGATACCACCTGCGGCTTGGAGGGACGCTTTTTCTAGTCTACCCGCGGACGTCGCAGAGGTAACTAAGGAGCAGCTTAGAATCGCCGGAGTGGGGAATGGCAGTACCTGAATTATCGTGGCCTTCTGGATGTGAATTCTGTTGAGTCTGTACCCTGAGTTCTGCGAGTAGTGGAATTGCTTCAAGAGCTTGCCCAGATTACCGGCCCGCATGCATTATAGGACGAATTGCTCCAGTTTGTGCGGCAGAGTCAGACAAGAAGAGCAGGTGGCGACGGAGATCAGCCTAGTGCTTGGTGGCCCCGTGTTAGCCGATGCCGCCAGGTTTGGGTCCAGCTCGCATCAGCTTTACCAAGTCTGGACCAATCTGGCTGCTCCTGAGCAGATCAGTGCGATGGTGGGTAGGGATGTGCGACCAACTGGACATCGATTGGTGAACATTCTTACGTGGAAAAGACCATGCGGTAGGCAAACAGATGAAGGCACCGTACTACCCCTGCGACCACGGTGGCATGCCGGCTATGGCTTTTTATCTGGGCGCGGTAGGTTGTAGGGGAGTCAGACAGGCAGACAATTTGCACGCTCCTGTTCAACAACTAGACATGGAAGTACGAACCACCATCATCGTGGAGTGCGAACGTGAATTGGGATTGGAGGAGGACAGCACAGCGGTCACTAGCTTGTCTCTGAATGAGCAGCTGCAGTGCACACGAGCCAAAGATGTGACGTATTTATCATAGCAATTTACCGGGTTATGGTGGGCCAGGTCAGCGGGGTTGTCTCTGCATGCTGTAGTATCCTTAGCACACCCATGCAGCAAGGGATTGGCGTCATCCTTTGCCAACTCAGCCTGAAGCAGCTACGAAGGTGCCCCTATTGCCAAGGCATCAGTCAGGACGCCCGCATCCCAGCCAGAGCATCTGAAGTGCAAGGACATCTGGGACCATGCACCTTCTACGGTATGGAGTTCTGCGGCAAGGCTTGCTGCTTCCAAGCAGAAACGCTGCATGCACAGGGCACGCTTGTACCGCTGTACACGCTGTACCGTATTGCGGGGGACGCTAAGGCACGTGTTGTACCTCGGCCTGCCGAGCGTACAGACATCATCAAGCCAACCCGTGAAGACACTTGTAACTTTGGAGTGCGGCGGACAATGGGCCTGATCCTCACATGCTATTGGTGCCGTGGTATGACAGAAGACGTTGCAGCAGTCGTACGACACTGCTCAGTTTGCGACCGGGTCAATGCCAGTTTACGCAGCAGGACACCGGAGCTAAACCCTTTACCTATCTCTTGTCTTTTTTATCGACGGGGCGTCAATTTCTGTGGGCAATTCAGCCACACCACCAGGGGCAACGTCTACACCATGATCTGTTTTGAGCACTTTTCAAAGTATGTTATCGTGAGTCCTCTGCCGGACAAGCAAGCGGAGCATACAGCTTTCGCCTTTCAGCAGCACGTGCTGGAGATATGGGACGTGTGCAGAGGTCTGTTCAGATCAGGGCAGCGAGTGGAAGGGTGAGTTCGCTCAGCTGTTGGTGGATTCACTCATCAACCATCATCAGACGTCAGCTAGCCATTCTCAGGCCAATGGTTGACGTTACGATGGCACACGGCCATGGCAGGCAGCAACCTCTTGACTGCGCAGCATTGGGACACCCATCGTTACGCAAGGATGAGGGAATTGCCGTGCTATCTCGCTTACGCCGTTTTGAGATTGGAGACTACGTGTATCACCGCAACACAACGGCAATACATGTACGACGCAGAATCCGCAGGCAGAACCGGAGATACTTTGCGTCACAGAGGTGCGGCCAACAAGCGTGCCTGTTTTGGAGGGTCGCTGTGGGAAAACCATTACGGTGCATGTCACCCATTGTGCGCCATGTCATCTTCCCATCAATGATCATTATGGCCTCTCGTCTAGCAACCATTTTCAGCCGCCCAAGCATTTACAGGAGCTGCAGGGCGCAGTCATTATGAAGGCGTCAAATGGACGCAGACGCCACAGTACGGCCCATCTCGGGGTGGCGTCGTACATGGGTCGTTCACATCGTTTCCAGGTTGTTTATGATGCCGTCATCATATGAATTTGTTAGGGGTGACACAGCTGAGAAATCCCCTGGCTCCTTAGCAGCATGCATTGAAAGCACTCAAGGCGAATATCAGGCAAATGCAGATGCCTTCTACCTGGCAGCTGGATGATCCGCAGCAGCTGGAGATTGCAGTCAGTGGGGGCATGCCTGGCGAACATAATGCCTACAAAATTATCAGCGTACTGCAGAGTACTGCACCTTCACTTGGACGGATCCATCCATACCCTGTGACTGTATGGGAGGTTAATATGCTTCTCACTGTGCTAGTGCTGGAGAATGCTGGTACTATATTTTTACCATTTAAGTGGGCTGAAGACGTGTTGCAGCAGCTCAGGGCTGCAGCATGAACATTCAAGTACCTTTATGGAAGGCCGGACCTGAAGCCGCTGGAGCCCAAGGCGTTGGAGCAGGCGCGAAAGGACGGTTTGGGAACGAAGGTCATTGCGGTTAATGTAGATTGTGAGGTTCTGGATCTCATTTTTCCTTCGATTGTGCAATTTGCAGGGTCTTAGTGTTTTGGCCCTTGCTTGCGTATCATACAGCTACTTGGCGGAAGCAGGTTACGCCAGGATGCGGTGGCTTCTTGGTTTGAATGGGCAGGGGCGGTTAGCTATCTTGAAAATGGAGGATCGTTTTTGGATGATGGTGTTCAGCAACGTCCTGTGGAAGAAATATACGACTTTAATGTATAGCACGACCTTGTCTAGTTGGACCTTCCTATCACCGCCTCACGGGAGCTTGCACCGCACCCGGAGCTGGGCGGGGAGTGAGTATTCCGCATGTAGTGTGTTTGGTGGATGGTAATTTGGTGTGACAGCTGTCACGACCAATAGGGGTACCGCGCATGATGTTATATCTCTGTTGTGTCCGCCTACAAAGGCCCAATCGGAAGGTGACCATACACGGTCCATCCTGCAAACCACCCGTAGATACCCTAGGACTACTACAGACCCCAGGACTACCACACATGATAAGTATCGCGGCCTCCAGCATCAATCAGCTGTATTGTCAGACATTGAGTGTTAGTTGTGGAGGAAGGTACTCAGGCGTATTTTGTATGGTGAACCAGAAGATATTTGTGTTGTGGCCGGGTCAAGCCAGTTTTTTATATCGCTTGGTTTGTATAGCAGGTTATATTAGAAGGAAGGATCGCAGTATCCAAAAGTGTGTGGGATTAGTATAAAAGCGACGATAGAGCAAGTGGACTTTGTCACATGGCTCTAGAAGCGTTTGCAATCCTAGAAACGTAAATGACCACTTATATCTGTTGCCCTCATTCCCCTTATCTGACCAACTTGTAACGGAAGCGTTATACGTAGCATTTCACCGAACCGTGTCAAGAGCTTAGATCGGGACACCTAGCCTTCAGGCAGCAGGACCCGCTCCTGCGACCCACGAACGAGCTATCAGCAGGATTAACGCATCATGGAGTGCAGTCGAGTCCCGTTCAAGGTCACAGCCGCAGGCCAAGACCGACTCCACAGTAAGTATTCCGCATGTAGTGTGTTTGGTGGACGGTAATTTGGTGTGACAGGAAGAAGGGCAGGTTAAGGTTGTGGTTGGGGAGATGGGGCTAGAGAGACGGAGTACGGAAAATCGTGACGTGAAATAATTGTAAGCCAGTAGTGGCCCAAGGGGAGGATGGGGAACACGAATATCCGCGATCCTGCAGATCTGGGGGGATGGGGCTTTAGCCCCTTGATATCGCGAGACAGGACGGGGATTGCTTTAAACCTGTTGGAGCCGGACGATGTTTCGTTTCATGGGATATGGCCCCTGGCTCTCCCTACTTAATAAGGGAATGCTTTGGCAGCCGGACCATAGGATGATAGTTTTGTTGGGTCAGAGTAACCTTCCGGCAGCATCAAGCCTGATGGTAATCCTCATCCATCCCCAGGCACTAGCTGACCTACATGTTGATACGCCACATTGACGGCCTCGATACAGTCTACCACGAATGCCACGAATGCCCTGTCCCCCAAATTGCGATCCATTCAGTGCAGCCCTGCAAGGTCGTTCATCCGCCGCGCCTCTCGCAACGTTATTGCCACTTTAAGGAGAGAATTGCATTGCAAGTACGGCAGAGCCACCGCTGCAGTCCATCGGACATGTGGAGATGGGTGCCAAAGCGAGAGCTCGAGGCCCAGCGTGATGGGTGACCATGCGTCTATGACCATGCGTCTATGACCATGTGTCTATGACCATGCGTCTATGACCATGCGTCTATGACCATGCGTCTATGACCATGCGTCTATGACGTGTGTCCGCCACCTGAGATGCCGTGTACATCCCTGGCGGGCACTGAGACCATCAGATTGGGGACAGACCAGACGTACAAGGAAAGAGATGGAGCGGCAGCAGCGGCACTGTTAAGCTCGTATCCATATAGAGTCGTTGCATCGGCTACCATCTGCTGTCGGCACCCGCCGGCCACTGGACCTGCATATCGTGAACCTAAATGGAGGTGGTGGTAGTGGGCCAGGGACAGTAGTCGGGGTCAAGCAGTAGGTGGGGCCAAGCCTGGGCTTGAGGAAGCGACGCTGGAGCTTGTGTGCGGGGAGGGGGGCTAGGGCGGGCGGCACAGCGAGATGATGGTAGTCCAGGCGGCTGCGGGCTGGCACACAGGGTTGCTTGTTGTACTTGTTGCGCTTCATGACTACATGCACTCACTGCATGAATCGATTGCAGCTTTAATGTTGCTGCGATTTGAAGATAAAGGGCACTTTTGCCTTTCATAACATGTAAAAATCGTGGAGTATATGTGCTGTGGTGTACTGTATTGGCAATTTGGGCTTTGCTCTCCTTGGGCGGTGTGAAGTTGTCACGACATAAAAGTAACGTGGTGGAAACGTTCAAAGATTCAGGTGATGGAGATTCAACTGATATGGAGATGGAGGATCAAGCCATCAGGGTTACTTGGTTTCTTGAAACCTGAAATCTCATGATATTCACATAGCAGTTCTGGTTTACTGCAAGGCGACAAGGCGGGTATCGAAGCGCTGGAGAAGTCACGGACGGTCATCCGTGTCTGGGTGAGGCACCCTTGTTGTGAGGCACCCTTCATTGAGAATGTGGCGATGTTGCGAGGTGACCTGAGTAAGGGAGGAGAGGGGGTCAATATTAGTGCAGTGGCGGAGGGTCATTGTTCTTTTTGGCTCATATGCAACCGGTTTCGGTTGGTCCCTGGAAGGCTTAGATAACATTAGAACTCAATACCTAAGAGTCGTACGGAAAGCATTTGGGGCTTTGACAGGTTTGGGGAAGGCGGGCATCTTCGGCTCGGGAGGCCAACGGTGTCATGGTAGCTCCGTCATGCCCTGGACGACGGAGACCAGTCCCAGAGATTTAGTTCATATACATGTACACACAGACAGCTGCAGGAAAGGACAGCTGTCCTTTCCCAAGCAATCGAATTCTTGATCAAACTCTGGAATATCTATCAAACTACCAAATGGCTTTTGTGTCTAGCCCCCCAGCCGTATGCATCACCTTATCCAATTTGCCTGTGAACATCAAATGGTGAGAGGCTTTAGATGGGCATGGCATGCTGCATTGCATCGATTGGTTCGATTGGCCCACCTTTCACTTGATTGGTCGAACTTAGGTTTTCACTTATCACCCTACTGCAGCCTCCTTTCCCAGATTGGCAAGCTGCATTGGTCACATAGTTGAGGAAGACCACGTGTGGGGGTCAACTGTGCAGGTATGAAAACGTTCAGCAACTGAAGGGGCATTTAGGGAAACTGTCACGTGCTTTGCATGCCTTGGAAAAAGTACTTTCACGGCATATGTCAAAACAGCCTCAGGGGAGGTTCGTTGAAAGTCTCTATGTCAGGTGAGCACGGAGATGCATGAAGTGCGATTTGCTGAGGCGGATAGTCGTGTGCATAGTCAAGATGCTGTGTACGTCAGAAATATGTGTACGTCAGTGTACGTCAGAAATGTCGGTGTAGAGCTGAGTACGTGGCTATGTATGCGGCTTATGACCCCGAGCAATCTGTACCTCCTGTTTAATCTTTTTTGTACAAACATTGCCACATACATAGGCGTGCACATGTTTCCGACGTACACGGACGTACACGTATGTTCGTCATACACATACGTCCGACTATACAAATAAATAAGTACACGAAACGATTGCCTCTCCGGGTCGCGCTTTGTGCAACAATATCCTCACCTGACACGGAGACCTTCAAGAAAGCCCCCCCTGAGGCTATTTTGAGCTTATATCTCCAGTAACCTTCTCCCAAGATATGCAAAGCATGTGATAGTATCCCTTAATGCCACTCTAGTTGATGAACGTTTTTATAGCTGGTGACCCATACATGCCTTGTTAACTCCCTTACGCGGCCTTCCTCAACAGTGTGACCCCTGGTGTAACCAAGCAGCACGCCAGTCCGGGAAAAGAGGGGGCAATAACATGACATGCTTGAGCTTTGACCAAGCAGATGATAAGAGTTGGTTTCGGCTTGAAGGAAGGCGAAAAAAGGCGGGGCCCCCAATATCTGTACGATGTGATGGCATCTTTGCGTTTAACGTATAATACTTCAAAATTAGATCTTTATTATTATTAAGGACATGTTTTATTGCGCAGGATTATTTACATTATACGATTTGTATCCAAAGAACTGCCGTGCGCGAGCTGCGAGCCGACCCCGCAAATTGTGGAGTTTCACATTTTGCAGTTAAAGTAGCTCAGATGTAATATGTATATAATTATAATCTATGTTATATATTGTGTGTAATGTGTAAGAGCAAGAGGGGCAAAGGCTTGACTGCGACTTAGGACATTCGAGACCGTGAAACGTGTTTATACTCAGCCACAAAATCCAGGCTTGAATAGAGGATATTAAAAATATATTCCTACTTGCATGATTTGGTTTATTACATATTTGTTCGTTTGGGCACGCACACACGGATATTGGCAACCCTGTAGGGCGGGGTGGCCTGAGGCCCCAAAAGGGTTCGCCGATTGAATCGTTTATTGCAATGCAACATACGGTTCTCATGTAAAGCCTCACACCCGATCTTTGCAATTGATTATTGGATGGATATTGGATAATGGTGATGAATTGGGCTGGGGGGTCGCACAAGAACAGTGTGCAGATAGTTTGATCAAGAATTCAATTGCTTGGTACATGTATATGAACTAAATCCCTGGGACTGGTCTCCGTCGTCCAGGGCATGACGGAGCTACCATGACACCGTTGGCCTCCCGAGCCGAAGATGCCCGCCTTCCCCAAACCTGTTTAAGTCCCAAATGCTTTACGACTTTTAGGTGTTGGGTTCTAATGTTATCTCAGTCTTCAGCGACCAACCGAAACCGGTTGCATATGAGCCAAAAAGAACAATGACCCTCCGCCACTGCACTAATATTGACCCCCTCTCCTCCCTTACTCAGGTCACCTCGCAACATCGCCACATTCTCAATGAAGGGTGCCTCACAACAAGGGTGCCTCACCCAGACACGGATGACCCTCCGTGACTTCTCCAGCGCTTCGATACCCGCCTTGTCGCCTTGCAGTAAACCAGAACTGCTATGTGAATATCATGAGATTTCAGGTTTCAAGAAACCAAGTAACCCTGATGGCTTGATCCTCCATCTCCATATCAGTTGAACCTTTCTTCGGCTGAGGATTCTACCTCAAGGCAACCTCGTGCTAAGTCAAGCGGCGACGAGTGGAGGCCAGCGCCCTCAGGCCATCCAGCTTTCTAAATATAGATAACAACAAATGACCGATTTCAGCTTTTTTAATTTCAAGTTATATAAGCTTTTTCGCGCGGACATTCTGCAACCTTTTGCAATTTGATACCATTTGAATTTAAACATTCTTGGCGCATAAAACCACTGACCTTCAGAAACTCTTCGTCAACATGCCTTGCTCTTCAACCAACCGCAACAAGTAACAGATAACTAGTAACAAGCAAAACGACAGTATTTTGAATTTGCCGCATACAGAGTTATGGGCATTGTGGGCCCACTCGCTTGCCTGTTGACATATCATAGTAGGGTTTATCCACCATGCAACCACAAGTACCGGAGACATGCAGGTTTAGTAGGCGGTGACTTCTAATGTTATTAATATAGCTTTCTGATAGCTGTTTTACCTGCGGTTTGGCCGCCAGCCAAAGTGGCTCGGCCGCCACCGAACTTCGGACAGCCAACAAAGTTGCCCAAACCGCATCAGAATGACATCAAAACCTGCACAATTATCATCAATACATCTTTCATGCTCAGCTCTTTGCCTTATTTTGCTTGGGTTTCTTTTTGTCCAGGGCCAGATGGCATAGATAGGGCGAGCGCGGCATGGCAGTAATCTCCGCAAAATATAAACGCCTACTTACTGCCAGACTGCTGGTCAGGCATGGTCCAAGTCAGATATTAATTTAAGGAAAGGCGTTGCTACCACAGTTGCCTCGGGCAACCCGGAGGTTCATTACCTTCTGAGCTACGTAAAGCCCATATCGTAAATCCGCACCAGGTTTCAAGATCACCAGCACCACCGACCAGATAGCATCTCTGAAGCCTGATCTACAGGGTATACTGGGCGTCCGTCCATCGACATGGCGCGACACAACAAATTTGAAGAACGGCGAGCAGAACGTCTTGGCCCTGGGGCCCTGTACAACCAAGAAATTGTGCTTCGATGCATGTTGCTTGCGCAGACACGAGGCCAACATGAACAAGATAATAACACTCAACGGCGCGCAAGCCCATCCTGCACTGACGCGAGAAGAAAATTAAGAATAATGGTAGTGATTGCAACATAGACAGACCAACAGACCTGATCTTCGAAATGGGAGGGTTTGCGTTGCTGACACTTTCGGAGGGACGTCAGAAGCCCCCCTGGAACAATTAAGAAGTCCTCGTCGGGTCCCGGCCGCAACGAGTCAGCACAGAGCCTGCACTTCTGAACGGGATAAAACAAGAACGCCGAAGCGGGTCGAGCATGCGCCAGCATTGATTCAATAACCCATCCTGCCGTGCTATGACAAACCGCAACTCAATAGCTATACAGTTATGCATCGCACAGGCTTGTACCACATCACGCAAAGCATCCGCCTGCCTGCGGTCACACCCTGCATGCAAAGCGTATTATCGAACTGCTCTCATGAGAGCCTCAGCAGAAGTCACCTTGCTCCTAGCTCCAGCAGCTTCGAAATTAACTAACTAGGATGGCGCACCAGGGGCCACTTCCGAACCGCTGGGCCAATAACAAGCGAATAAAAAGAGGCGTAGTTGCGCTCGATCATTGTGGTGGCGGGGACGCCATGCCTTGGCGCCACGCCCTGGCGTTGCCATATACAGCGCCGTACAGCACTTCCGCGCCCAAAAGCGGCTGTCCCCGTTCTCCATTCCAAATGCTTCAGAATTCTAAGCGGCACACACAATTTGAGAAACATATATTAAACATCAGACGGCGGTTGAGATCAACCCTAAGAAATCGGCACCGCCCGAAAGGAGTCCATCGCTGCAATCCAACACCATGCACGATTCATGACTCCCAGGATGTGCAACACATAGGATACTTTAAGAGTGGCCACACGCGTACGTATGATACATCGTCCGTCCTCGCTCTGCCGTTATGCTACTTGAAAGAGGCACAACCTCGGTTTGTAAAAGCCGCACGAAAGAAACATGGCATAGACGTCGTATATTATACGCCGCACGCTGTACGTAGCGCATGCATGCGAAGGCGTCATGTCGGCATCGAGATTGTCTTTGCCGTCTACGATATGATGCATCCGCCAACGATGCACAGTTGGGGCACGACTTGTGATGCTCCCGCAAGTCGGTCCAAGTCGGCGTTCCCGGGGGTCGTACGTTTTGTGCATTGCAAGTATGAGATTGCAATGCGCGAAGGCTGCTTATCCAGCAAGCCTATAGACAAGGAACCACCGAGTTTGGGAAGGTAGGGACCCGCAACATGACCAACCCAACTCAACCCGAGTCCAACACAGTGAAACACAGCCGGAAAATTTTCCTCATATGCCACCATACCCAGAATTCACTGAAGATCGCGTACGGTAACATTGTCTGACTCGAATGTCTAAGCCCGCCAGCGTGCCAGCAGGGCTGCCACCTCCTATAACGAGTAGAAGCTATAATGGAAACTGCCTATATACGTGCATTTATTGCGTATGCCAGTGTCGGTTGATCTCGCCATACCCGTCACCGTCACACGTCACATGTCACATTATCGCCTGACGTGAACGGCGCCCACAATCCTCACCTACAACCCGCTTGTCGAACAGAACATATCGAGGAACTCCTGGTCGTCTGGCTTCAATGTTGATCTCCCACAATGTGGAATGTGAAAAATCATCTCGCATCACGATTGTGCCGTGTACCCCGACCAGGGGGTACCAGAATGCTTGCCGCCATAAAGCCTTTAAGGCACACAAATGAGGGCACCGTAATGAGGCACATAATTCTCCGGTTTGCATATCGCATTACAACCGCCTGCTAATTCTTCGCGGCCACGGCATGCTGATGGGGTCTTCAGCCCACATGGCCGCCTCCTCGTCAGGTGCAACAGACCTATGTGTCAGCTGAGCCCCGACGGACCCCCGCGCCATCTGGAGACGTGACTTTTGCACATGGTAGATTGCACCCATGGGGGAAGACTGCTCGCCTAACTCAGGGGGAGTGGCGGTCGCAGATGCCACCGACGGCAGATACAGCGGTGGCATCGCCCGCTTGGGCAGCCCCGCCTGTTGCATGTAGTGCGTTGGCGCCACATGCAGCTGTGGGTGCCGTGACCAGGCCTGGCCTGCACCAGCGCCGCTGCAGCCGGGTCCGGACACAAGCGGGGCGCCTGAGAAGTGTCCTCCTCCTCCTCCCCCCCCTCCTCCTCCTCCTCCTCCTCCTCCTCCTCCTCCTCCTCCTCCTCCTCCTCCTCCTCCTCCTCCTCCTCCTCCTCCTCCTCCTCCTCCGCGCGTCAGTGATAAGGACCCAGACATCGCAGCGGTGCAATCTGGTGGAGAAGTGCATCAATGGAAAGTTGGAAAGCACGTACTGAGTGTCCGATGTTACGATTGGGATCAGTATTGTCATGATTGATGCCTCATAGGATGGATTGCGGCGGGCGTTTGCATGGAGCGAGGGTGAGAGTAAAGACGGCTCTGGGCTTCACGGAAGACAGCACATTGGGAGCACCTGCGGAGGCTCTGAGCCCGCGCGCCGCGGTCGGTGGCGTGGTGCGGTCTGACTGGTGGATCAGGATGTCATGGCACAACATAGGGTGGCGTGGAACCGATGCTGGACAACAACCGACCCACCACTACCGCCACCGAGGCGGACCTTACCACGGGCCGCAGCCTCACTGCATGAGGGCCCCGGATACGGGGCAGGGTAGGCTGCCTCCAACGGCGCTGCGCGAGGCTCCTGTAGCCGGTACAAGCCGTCCCCTACCGCCTGCGAGGTGGTCGGCACCCCTGGTGCGCCACACGGCTGAGGCTGCCAGAGGCCCGCCATGCCCGCCGCATCTGTGTGGGCAGCAACCGGCAATGGCGCTCCGCAGCCGCAGCATACACCGCATACAGGTCCGGGGCTTGCTGCCGGAGAAGCCTGCGTTAATGCGGCAACGTCGCTTTCATGTCGTTGAATAGTACTCTCAGGTGGCGGCAGCAGCCGTGGTGACGGCTGCAGGTGCTGTCGGGGCATCTGTGCGGGCTGCAGCGCCTGGCTGTGCGGCAGAACGACCCCTGAACCAGACACGCCCTCTGCCGTGGCCTGTGACAGAGGCGGTGGCGGCAGCACAGGCAGGGGCAATCCGCCGAGATGCAAGCTGGGAGTGAAGTACGGTGACTTACGCTGCGCCTCAACCCTCTCTGTCGTACCGTGTGATGATCCGGATCCGTCTGGCTGCCGTCCGTGTGTCAGCGGCATCGCAACGGCGCTGCTGTTCGCGTTATAACCCTTGCAAGTGCCTAGACATGACGGGCCAGTGCAACTGTTCAGAGCCGTCATGGCTGAAGGGCTCGTTGCGATAGGACCGCCTGGTCGAGCAAACTTCGCTGCCGGCAATGGCGGTGGTGGTCCTGGCTGCTGCTTAGGCGCCGGCGAGGGAGCCTGCAAGTGTTCTGGCGGTTGGTAGCCAAGTTTCTTGGTGGTCAAAGCGCCCTGCCCATCTGCTCCGAGATGCTGCGGGTCCATGTATGACATGCATGCGGTGCAGGGCGCCGGCTGGTGTTGTGAATAATAAGGCAATGGATGTGATACTGAATGGGGATCTACGAGCTGAGACCCTATGTCCCCACTACCCGATGAGCAGCGACCCATCGGGTGTTGAGACCACAGGGGATTCGGCTGCCGCAGGGGTGGGCAGTGCAGGACATTCTGTTGCTGCAGGGCTCCGGAACCACGTCCACAAGTCGGAGTGTTGAGCGGATCCTGCAGTTGCGGTTCTGACAGCTGGCATGGCGCTGACGGCCGCTGGTGTTGGCCATAGGTATGCAGTGGGAGCGGCTGCGGCCCCAGCGGGGAGGTCGCTGGCGGACGAGGCGCGTAGACGTCTGAGTCATGGTGAGGTGCGCGTAGATACGCGGGTGGCGCTGGTGGCGTAGACCCTGGCGGTTGTGCGTAGGGCAGCTGCGACGGCGGCCCCGCCACCGCAGTCCCATGTTGGGACGCCAGTGCAGGCAAAGAAGCTCCATTGCCATCCCGGCTTGAGCTCGATGACCACGGTGCTGGTGGGCGCGCCCCCGCCGCCATGCCATTGGACGCCCCACCGGTGCCGGAGGCTGCAGCAGTCATGTAGCCGCCGCTCTCTGGCAGGATCAGCGGCGGCGGGGAAATAGCTGTCACCTGCTGCACCGGGCTGATGGACGGCGCCCGACCCCCCTGGGTACTGGGTTGCTCACAGTGCGCCGCCGGTGGCGGCAGCATCGGTAGAGCGGCGCCGCTGCTACTAACAGCAGGCACGATGGCGGGAGGTGCACTATTGGCAGTGCTTCCGGAGAAGGCGACCATGCAGGTTGGGCAACTGCACGGCGGGGCGGCAGCGGTTACCGCTGCCACGGTAGTGTACAGCGCTGCGTACGGCGCCCTGTTGTACGGAGATACGGCATGCCCTTTCGGTGCGTCTGCCAAGCTGCCCGCATTGGTCGGTTCCGGAGACGTCAGGTACGGCGCGTGCTCTGTGAACTGCACACACCTGGTACTTGGGCCAAATGAGGCTCCAGTCGATGTAAGTGTGTATGGAGGCTGCGCCGTGGCCGGGCTTGAAGGGGGTGGTGGACGATGAGCTGGGTAGCATGAACTGTGTTGCCGCTGATGCTTAGGGGTTAGCGATGGCAGCATGGTTGGTAATGCTGGAACCATGCTGCTTCGCTGCCTGGGAGCGTCGGCACGTTGGCACATCTCACATGGGCACGAGAGGCGGCCGATTTCAGACGACATCTCACCGCCCCCACCCCTCCAGCGCCCACCCCCACCATCACCACCACCAGGAGCGACTGCGGAGGTAGAGGCAAAAGACCGCTGCCCTGCGGGAGTCACCTCGGTAAATGGATCAGGGTCCGGTAGTGGCGCGCTGGCGTACAAGGGCTGATGGCGGATCTGAGCGACACAGGCGGGACAAGAGCACGCAGCCCTAGCCGTAAGAATGCCATCGCCAGCGCCAGGCATTGGCGGACAGGATGGTAGCGGCGCAGCGGGCGGCACCCATGACGTTTCCAACCTGACGGCGCCGCTTAGCGACGGAGCACAATTCGGCCGGCAGCGAGGAGGTGCGGAGCCGTACTGCATGGATGGAACAGCCCCAAACGCTGTACGCTCACCACCACCGCCAGATGAGCGGACCTCAGTTCCGTCAGGGTGACCCTGCATAGTCACATGTTGCTGCAGCCCCTGAGGACCTGAACCCCGGTCTGTTGCCGTCGCCGTATTGGCATTAGCAGCGGCGGCGCCGATGGCATCACCGCTGGTATGTGAAGACCGCCTACTATCAGAGCCTGAAAGTTCGCCGTCCCCACCGCACGGCTCCAACCTGCGACTGCTTCTGCAGCCGGCAGCCGCGGCCTCACTGACCGCGCAAGTACTCTCCCGGACGCACCCACTGGCCTGCTGCTGCTGCCGTTGCTGATGCTGCTGCAAGCCCTGAGGCTCCTGCTGTCCGACAGATTGCCGGTGCTGATGGCCATCGGGGTTGCCAAAGAAAACCTCCTGTGACACAGCCCGCTGAGGTGGCTGCTGCGGTGTGCAGCTGTCGCGCTGGCTCGGAAACGCCGTGTTGAGGGGGTGGGAATGGGGGGTGAGGTGCAGTCCAGCAACAGGAAGACCGGAAGGCGGTGGAGCACTCAGCGACATGGTTGAAGTGGCTGCGAGGGAGTCACAGGCACCGACGACCGCCGCAGTACCACTGCCAATGCTCCCGACCTGCTGGGGTAGCGAGGCGTGGCCGTCGAAGGGCTGTGAAGAAATGCGGTAGTTCTGTTGCTGTGGTTTGAGCTGCGGCGGCAGGGACTGAGATGGAGGTGCTGGAGTGCGCCGCCACAAGTCCGCCGCAGTACCCGACAAATTCGCAGTCGTCGACCGCTGCAGCGATGGCGGCGGCGGCGGCGGTGGTGGTGGCGGCGGTGGTGGCGGCGGCGGCGACTGCAGCAGTTGCTGTAGCTCCGTCCCCATTGTCGACGGTGCCGCCATTATCACATCCCGCTCGCTCTCCGGCAGCAGCGGAACGGACGACGGCGGCAGCGGCGGCTCTTGTGATACGGCCATGCTTCCGTACGTCGGCTCCATCTCATCCCAGTAGGACGCCCTGACCCGCCCACTGCCTCCGTCGCAGGACGGCAACCCTCGCATCATGCGCTGCAGCTGGGTCGCGGTGCCCCCGTCAGCAGACTGCAGGGGCTGCGGCGGCGGCGCTCCTGTACCCGAACTCTGCAAGGGCCACCCGAGGCCCCAAGACAGCGGCGGCGAGGACGTCGCCATGGACAGTGCAAATCCATCCCCGCGTGTGGACAAGTAACCATCCTGTGCGGGTGTTCCGGAACCGGGTCCGCGGCCCTCTGTGCCGTACACACACGCGTCACGACCGCTGGATACACCCGTCGGGAGCAGCGTGGGCCCCGCTGACCCAGATGCGTACGACAGATGCATCGCGGGCTCATACGAGCCAGTAGGAGCAAGCTGGTAGAGATGTTGGTGTTGCTGCCGATAATTGAGATTATGATGCGCCGATTGGTCAGTGATGTGACAGTACGATGGCGGTGGCAGTGCAGCATCCCCGGTCATACTTGGCGCCATTTGTGGCTCCGATGGTTCAGAACACCGTAGTCGAGGCCGTTTGGCCGGAGATGCAGAGGTCGCCGGCGGCGGCTCGTCGGTACGATTCCGCTTCCCGGACAGAAGCGCCCGCTCATGCTGCCGTCGTTGCTCCTCGCCCTTTCGCTCGTGCTCTTCCTGCTCCCACTCTTCGTCGTCATCCTGCTGCTCCTCCGAACCATCCTCCGAATCCTTCTCATCGTTTTCCCCGTCGTGCTCTCTCGACTGCATTTGCTGCCGCTGCTGTTGCTGCATCATTTGGGGGGGCTCAGAGGCGACTGCACTCGTCGCCGCCGCTGGAAACCGCGCATGGAGGTCCTTCGAGCCGCACGAGCTAGTCGCATCATCCGCAACCTCTCCCACAGCGGGCGCGAGCGTCTCCGCCTCGCCCTCCCCGGGGCGATGCTGCTCCCGCACCTGTCTACGCACCCGTGACTGGCTGTGAGGTTGCAGCTGCTGTGCGAACGGGGTCCATGGGTGCTGCGGTCGCTCGTCGCCGCTGCAGCCCCCGATGCCGCCAGCGCTATTTGGAGCTCCTGTCATGCCCATCACAAAAGCCATTGCCGCCACCTGCAGGGGCCCTGCGCCGGTCGTTACCGCGTTCGGTGCTATTGCCGGACGCGGCAGCATAGACTGAGACAGGCCCACCTTCGGGACCTGTTGTTGTTGTTGCTGTTGCTGCGTCAGCGAATTCACTTGAGGTGGCAGGAGTGTAGGGCTTTTGGACGTTTGCATCGGCGCCGGTGCCGTCGCGGCGGCGGCCGCGGATCCCGCTCCGGCGATTGGAACCACCGCCAGCTTGACGTCACTTCCAGACTGTACCATGGGGGGCAATCCTCGCTCGATGCTATTACCGGTTGTGATGACATTGCCGAGTTGCTGGCACGGTGGCGGGTTGGTATGTGAGATGGTGAGCGAGGACCCACGCTGCAGCAGCCCAGTCCCGGGTCCGGAGCTGCCACTGGCGCAGGGAGGGTTTAACCCAACCTGCACCGGACTTAGGCCGTGATTGTGGCACCCGGCACCCGACGCAGCAGTTGGAGCGCGCGGGGCCAGCGAGACGGGTTCTGCTGACCGTCTCCACATTGCTACGTAATCAAAACATTCCTGCACACGAATCGGAGAGTCTCTTTAGGGCATTGCTTCCTTCGCGCCTTCGGTGGCCGTTATCCCCATGAACATATCAGTGCATATCAGTTAACCTCTAGCACTCCCAAATGTTTGGGATCAGCGCTAGCCCTGCTTACCTGCGAACACATCGACACGTTCCTGGGCTCGTGGGTCGGTGGTGGTGGTGGCGGTGATGGTGGCGGTGCTCCTGCTGCTGCTGCTGCTGCTCCTGCTGGCGCCGCAGACAAGTACATCATCGATAACGTGCCCGCACAGTCACTTGACACCCTGCCTGCGCTCCCAATCACAACCTGCGGCAGGGCGGTTGGCGGTGCACCCGCGTGCAGCTGCTGCAGCGGTGGATGCTGGGGCCCATGTCGGACCTGAGCTGTGTGAAGGTCGTTGTGGGGGAGGCACTGAGATGGCAGTCCGGTGGTGATTGGTGGTAAGGGAATGACGACAGGTTGCGGAGGGACGGGTTGGGGCGGTGGCGGAGCCGCCGCTGCTGGCGCCGACCTTGAAGACGGATTGTTGCAGGACGTGACAACCTCAGACCCCCCCGCGTGCCCCTCGAAGGTCGCGCTGCACGTCAAACCTCGCACCGTGTAGGGATCTAGGCTGGCGGCACCGCCGGCGCAAACGCTATGTTCTGCGCTGCCGCCGCACCCACCAGCACCAGCACCGCCACAGCAGCAGCCGCAGCCCGCCGCAGCCGTGGGCTGCTCGCTCGGGGACGAACCACTGAAGCGCAGAGTCAGCTGCTGCAGCGGCATCGGTAGGGCAGCTGCTGCGCCTCCAGGTGTCGATGGAGGCTCAGTTTCCTCTCCTGCAGTTGCCGCTACCGCAGCAGGCGACCCATCCGCCCGACAACTGCCCGTCGCCAGTACTGCAACTCCGGGACCATTCCAGGTCCCTGCGGAGATGCCCGCAGCAGTGGCTGCCACAGCGGCTGATACCGCTGCCGCTGTAGCGGCGGTCGGTTGCTCCCCTCGTGAGTCCAGGGTCGCTCGTGTCTCACAACTTGGCCACCTGCGGAAGTGCGGCCGTGGCGGCGGCTGCGACCAGGGGTTCGTCCCACTCGCACTGTCACCAGCCGCGGCGTGCCCCGAATGATGAGTCGGCGGAGAATAATTCCCCGAGAGGGAGCAGCAGCGGGGCCCCGGCGGCATGGTGTCAGGACAGGGCCCTGGCGGGTGCGGAGACTGGGAATCCAGGGTGGCTGAATGGCGTTGCTGCAGGAGTGAGCCCGCTGGAGGGGCGGGATGTGGACTGGGTATGTCGCGGCGTGCTCTTGTGGACAGATAGGAATGAGGGCAGACCTGACTGACCGGTAGCCAGGCGGCAGGTGCCAAAGATGGCGGGGTCGCCCAGCCAAAGCGCTGTTGCAGCATATACGAATGATTATGCGGATTCACGATATCTTCGTGGGGGTAATCCCGGTTGTGACGTTGGTAGTGGTGCAGAAGGTGAGGCTCGGGGTGGGAGCACTGCTGCTGATAGTGATGCTGGACGGGATAATGAAGACGCGCCGACGGCTGCTGCTGCCCCAACAGCGGTCCGTGGCAGTCCAAGTTACTGTGTGGGGAGCAGACACAACCCCGGGTATTTCCGGACGGCGGTATTCCACCTCGGCCACCGTCCTCACTATCGGTTGCGCCACCTGCACCGTCATCCATTCCCGCGACTTCATTCTGTTGAGTAAGAAAAAGCGGGTGTGCACTCTTGTGTCCCGAAGGCAATTGCATTCCAGCAGCTGTGCCACGCTTTAAGGCTACCGCGCCGCTGCCGAACAAAGAAGCGTCGACGACGTTATCGGTGGCTTCAGCCAAATCGGGGACGATGGCTCCGTTGTCCTGGTCCATCATCAGCCTGAGCACTGGCTTGGGCCTCGCTTATACGACCGCCGGCGCAGGCAACAAGTCGACCGTTGGCGCAGATGCGGGTGTGAGACAGGAGATATGTTTCTGCAACTTGGTCGATATAATGGTGTGGTGCTCCCCAAGGATCCGGGGAAATCCAGATTGCCTAGCCAAGCGTGGAGTTGAAGGGGTTGAATATAAATCGACGGCCCGGCTGTTTCAACAGTTTTCCAGTGCTAGCAAACAAGTAGCCGGATGTAAGAACCCTCGCCGTGGCTGGGAATATGGGTTAACAGAGTCCTGCACAACGGCGCAAAGGAAGTTAATCCGACGCAACCGTCCCGAACGGAGACGACGGGACGCGGTAGGTACGTGCAGCGCCCCACTATAGCCTCACTACGCGTTTGCAACAAATAGATGAATACATCAGATAATGGCAATGCGACGTGCTGCCTTGCCCACCTGCTGCCTGACGTTGGCACGCAGTCCCGGAATGAGCAGCGAGAAGCTTAATCCAGCGCCCCTGATATCTTTCAGATGAGTCACACAGGCTACAACCTACGCGCGCTTTGTTAGTACGGAGCCTGCGCACGGAAACAAAAAACGAAAACAAAATTTGGCGCGCACGCTTTCATTGAATTTGTTTTGATGCGATTATAACTCTAGAAACCTATATAATGGTCGCATATCTTGCAACGAATTTAGATGCTTGGCTGAAAAGCACTGCGAAAAGCAAGTGTGGGAGGGCACGGTTATCTCCTCGACATAATAGTGCGCTCCGCTTCCAATCGCGAAGTAAAACATTACATCATGACTGAGGGCATTCAAAGCTCCAATGTTGTTCGCGTAAGCAGCTTGCACGCTCGCTGACAGCGGTATGGAGCTCAGCGAAAATGCGCAGGGCGGTAAGGTGTATCGGATTACTTTCAGGACATGCATCTTTAAAATATTCGACAAATATTTACCACATCGCGTCTCTAAAAGACAAACCTGGCGAACTTGAATAAATGCCAGCGGTTGCCATATCATGGCGCCAACTAAGAAATTGTAAGAATGAGTGAGCAAAAGGATGTTCAGTTTCGTGTAGCATATGTATGGTAGATTTAGCAGAGTAGGGGAAACGTCCATCTTGCTGATGTCTATTGCTCATCTATCACAATTATGTCAGTATTCATTATATACAAACTGTTATTTTATTGTAGTGCATCTGGTTCCATGGAATCCCGCTGCAGTAGTCAGGTTGCGCCCGCCACTTTGTTATTAATGCTCCCTGGCAAGATCACTTGTATCGTATATAAACCGTTCGGTAACATGCATCACTACCTGTCAAGCTTGCAAGCTGAAGTTGTATATGTCAGCTACTGGCCTCCGAAACCCCGATTGCAAACCAAGCAACCGCAACGAAGGCAGGTCACACGTCACAAAGGTTGAAATCAACTACAATGTCAGACAGCTCTTCGGGAGGAAACCTCAAACCCATCCCAATTTATGCATCGATGTTCTGTCTCCTTTTAGTCGTCTTAACGAAGGACAACGGTGTAACGGACAACCACTATGGTGTTCAAAGACTGACATGGTTCGTGTGATTTTAGCAATCATGTGTGGCTCACACTCCAGCAGCTTCCCATGGCCTGCATTGAAGTTTCTCATTTACCCGTGTGGTTCAACACCAATATTCTCAGTCTTCCCGAGGCGGAACGCCCACCACATGTAAACGGAAAATGTCCATATCCGTGCGTCCATGTCATAAAGCCCAATGCCAAACTCAACATCGCCTAATATCTTCTGCACAAAGATCGTGTTTCCGAGCACTTATCGAAGGCCTTTTGCGTCGAAAGCCTTTCGCAACCGCCTCGTTCCGGGACGTACCAGTCCGTAACGAGACCATTGCACGTGATGCCAACAAATCGAGTGCAAGAATATATTCAGCCTTCCCGAGTTGATCAAAACATCTTTCCATTGTACTGGTTATTGCAAACGAGTGGGCGGATGTGAGCGTCCGTCAAGGCGCGTACATAGCTTTAGGAAAGATCGCCCTAACTTCGCCCCTTGCCCCGCCGGCCATACTCCTGAACGGGGCACCCCTCATGGTTTGCAAAATCTCTACACTTTTCGAATGCTGTCGCTAGCTTTTGCAACGCCGCTATGTCCTGCTACCCTCTATACGTCCTTCGAGGAAGCTTCCGGAAGTACGAATTGGAGTCGCACATTTAGAAGGGTCCAAGCAAACCACCAGAGCGATCGAGTGCCAATTGCTCCACCCCGACCATGTCCAATAGACAAAGAATCCATAAGTTACGGAAGGTACTAACATCATGCACTCGGCCGCGGCAATTGCCAGAATAAGGTACTAAAGTTCGCTGTTAAGGTAGACCGACCATCACGGTACTTTAACCGCCGCAACATTCGCTGATCGTTTTTTAGTATCCGAATGGAATTATATATTTTATCGGAACATGTAAGGTTTTGAATAGCGAACAATTATGCACGAGTTGATGCGAGTAACTGCAGGCCTGTCTAATACCCGTACGAGAAAGTACCTGTGGTTTTGAGTTGCCGGTTTTAGAAGTAAGGAGCGGTCTGTCGATTGAATTCCTTTACAGCACTTTGCAGTTTACGGTGCCAACGTACGGTCGGCACGTGCGATCACCACGTACGCTCCCCACGCGATCCTTGGCTTAACCCTTTTTGATCCAGAACTTACCGAAACCGGGTACGATGCACATCGCAAAGCGAAAAGCCGAACAAAGCCGGGAGGTCATCGCGTGAAACCGGCCGTCGAGTGAGGATCGGTTCGAATAATCGAACGCCTCAATCGCCGCCAAACCCCAAGGCATCTAAAACCCGCCCTCCAACAAGCCGGCGGCCGACGTATCTGTCACTACATTCGACAGGTTGGAGGGTTCAGCCAGATGGCGCAGATGTCTGAACTGCCTGGACAATCGTTCCGAGCCCCGCCCAAAGCCCGGAATCAGGAAGTACAGCGGAGAGACCTTGCCCGTTGGGCCACTATTTTACAAGGTGCTCCGTTAGAGCAAGGATGCCTAGATTCCCGTCATTTATGCACATTGCGATAACGAAACCAGTGGTCTTGCCACCAAGCTTTGAGATGTCATTGCGGGGCTCCACATCCAAAGAAGCGCCCACCCAAACCGACGCGCTTTCCGAGACCCTCCACGAACTACGTAGAAAATATGAACGTAAGATATCTTCTTGATCCGATCCACACCCATGCACCAGCTCGGCTTGGGAGCTGCTTCCGCCGAGACGTCCGTCTGTTGCTCGATCTGTCAATTCAGTATCAATATGTCACATGGCGCTGTTACCATCGCCGTTTCGTTTTCTCGTCGAAATCTGTTGCGGGCCAACCGAAACAACCGTGCGCCGTGCCAACCTCCAATCTTCAAGGAGGCTGAAATTAGTCTGTACGGAATCTGTACCATTCTACCTCCACCACCATCACCATCACCACCACACTTTCCAATGCCACGACAACCGCAACGACAAATCCTTCCATTAATCCCAAACAACCGGCAAGATGCAACACTGCCAAGGGTTCAGCCACCCGCGACAGAACCAACTCCTTCATGCAATCACGAGGCACACACACATACACACACGCACACACATACACCCTCATGTTTCTTCAGCTCAAGCAAAGAGGGTTCCTGTCTCTATCGCAGCTGGAGGCGCCGAAGGTCTGCCCCAGCCGAGTTCGTTCCCTTTGCCGGGGGCCGGAAGCTCTTCCCCCTCGCCATCCTTTACTGGTACACGTCCTCAGCAGCCCCAAGCAAAAGGTTAGAAAAGAACGTTCGTGTGGCGAAGGGTCCCAATCGCAGGCTCCCGACACACTGGGCAGCGTGGAGTGCGCGTCAGCCACTGCAGCACGCAGCGCTGGTGGAATACGTGACCACACCGCAATGGCAAAGGGGCAAGCGCACCGCTGCTCTCCTGCTCAGCAGTCGACCCCTCGGGGGGGCCCCGCTCAGGCTTCAGAGCTCGTGCGGAGTGAAGCTTGTCCAAGCAAACAATGCATGTTTGGGTGGGAAACATGCAGCGTGTGGACCCCTGCGCCCGAATCTCGTCGTACAGCCGGCGCTCCGATGAAGACAGCGCAGTTGCAACAGTCGACGGAGGTGTGGGGCCCTCTCGCGAGGCCGTGGATTCTCTGACAACAGCTGCAGTGGCGGTGGCGGAGGTGGAGGTGGAGGTGCAGGTGGAGGCAGAGGCGGAAGCGAAGCGCACAAGGCTGGCTGGGAACGCGACGGTGGTAGTCGCTGGGCGCCCGACGCCTGGCGCGGATGTGGCACGGCCCACGGGCGGCAGTTGACCGGGTGGGAGGCGTGCCGGCACGGAGTTGGGGACCAAGAGAGGAGGCACCATGTTGGAGAAAGCCAGCACTCGACCGAGGATCGGCCAACCCACCCAGCCGCCATTACGAGTGGAGCCGCGTACAGCTTGCAGCGCTCGGCGAACCTCCGAGTTGTCGCGTTCCGGATTGTACGAAATCCTCCGTACTGCAGCGGGTTGGCGATGTCGGCGATCGCGTTACCGAATTGCAGGAGTGGAGTGGGAAGCAGCAGCGGAGCAAAGGAAGCGCATCACGTTGCGATCCATGCAATCTTCCGTCCCCACAGCACTGCAGCAAAACCCTCCCCAGCCGTGAAGGGCCGATTCGACGCACCTCCTTCCAGCCACAAGGCTGCCAGGTACAGTACCCACAGGGCGGGGACGGTGAGCGACGCCAGATGTGACACGAACCCGAAGGCATGACGGCCCGCCAAGAAGGACGCCGCGGCCGTCAAATACATGGGCCCCAGGGCAACCTGAGCCAGCAGCCAACACGACCACATAAATCATAGCTCATTTTCTCGGTGTTTTTTTTTAAAAAACATGAGGGAAGGAAAGTGAACTTTGCTGGCCGGCAGCTTGTGCGGCGACGGGATTAGCGGAATCCAAGTGGCAGCCCGCGTAAGGTATGGTGGTGCGTGGTGGTGGCAAGTATTAGCCACAGAGGCGCCGATAGGGTTTGGGACGTATCAAATGGATCCTCTTATACGGCCGGGGCAGCGTGTTAGTATGTGTGCGGTGGTACTGTTGGGTCAATCGCACGTTTGTCAACCCCGTGCCTGATCAGTATGCATGTAACTGCCGACCCATGCCTACTTGCAAGCTGGCCATGACGCACGCGCAGGATTTCCGGCGACTGAATTCCTGGCGAAATTGTGAAGGCTGTGTGTGTTTGGGTGTTGGGGGAGGATGGGAAGACGAAAGCACGTATGGTGAGGTGCTGCTCTAATGAGGCTCTGTTTGCTTTGTATGCGCCCTGGAGATGATGTGTGGTTATGCAAATCTGCGCGATATCTAGGGAGCAACGCGGATCATACCATCATAGGGACCTGTTTTGTTTGTTTGGGGTAATGGGAGGGAGAAGCCTCGCGTTGAGGTCGGATTGAGTAGAGGATGACATGCACAGATGACACACTTCACAGATTTGATATTAAATGATGCTTAGGTTCGCGTGCCAGTATGAACAATTCTGGGAAGTAGGGGCGTCTAAGGTGGGACTCCAAAGAAAATAACAGCACCATGGGAATGAAGATGTGCAGCTGCGTTGGGGCCACACCGAATCCGCCAGGAATGGGAATACGGCACGGATGTCGAAAATCGATGAACATAAACAGTATTTTGGGCAGTATTAATTGATTTATGAATGAAACATTTTTCCATTCTTTGTAAAAGTGCTCCATCCTTATGCTGTGAAAGCCGATTGCGGCCCGTCATGAGGGGTTCTGTCGCTGCCACTCCGGCCCGCCTGTTTCGACTAACATACCCAGTTTTCTGGAATGCAGGCCATGCAAAACTGCAGATACGAAATCAGGAAATTAAGTACTAATATTTTTGAAATTGCGCAAAACATGAAATTAACTTAGGCAAACTTCTGGCAACATGTCAAGCTGGAGGTCGTTGGAGGTCGCTGGTCGCTGTAGTTGTGAAGGCCAAAGGTGTCGGCCCGCGCTAACGCGCGAACTATGCAGGCCGACTTCTGTACACCAGGATCCCAGAATACTGCGATCACTTGGTGGATCTCTCCCGGATACAAGGAACAAAAGCTTCGGTTTTCATTTATTTTCATTGCTTTTCGCTGGATGGCAGGTAACCTCATCAATCTAACCTGTACAGGATCTCAATCGACAGCTATGCAGCTTTTGCCATATAATTAATTAATATGATTCCGCGAAATAACCATTAAGAAAGTCGAGGTGCAGTTACAGATGTGAAAATACACCAGGTTGGTTCGCGCTCTAGCAGGGCGGGCTCGGCGGGATGGCGGGCTGAAACCATAGCTAGAGGCATCCTGAGCCGCCAGCCTGATGACCTAAGACGATCTCCTTATTTGGCGCGCAGCGGTCTTCTTGTGCCCCTTGGATAAAAATCGATCACACAGGGTCGCATAGAATCCGAATTTCTCAAATTCGAAGGCTAACCATGCGAGAAGCCAGCCAAACGTTGAAAGCTGCACTCGCAAAATTGGTCATCGCTCGGTTTACGGTGTCAGCCGAAACCGCAACCACTTTCAGGCACCTTTCCAGCGGACGAATCCCCTTCCTTGGTAACCAGGTGAAATTTAAGAGCTGTAAGGTAAATTTAGGCTGAAGATGCGCGACCAGCATGCAGCCGGCGAGCTGGCAGTGCCAGCTGGATGTATACAACGAACGAACACTCAAAGTGGTAATATTCAATGCTAGGAAATTTACGCGGCTAAAAAACCGCCCTCAGATTCAAAAAATCATTAATTTTCTGTGTGCAATAGCTTCCCTAAAGTACGACCAGATTTAAGCACGCGTGCTTGGGAGGGAGGACGGCGAGGCAGTAAAGTCCCCCTTTAAACAATCATTCTCACTTCTGCCCTCGCAGCTATATAGTTCTTCCCCTCTATGGCGCGTAACGGAACGCATTAGCAGCCACCAGCCACCAGTTTGTATGCGTGCGCCGCCTTGCAGCTGCACCTGCCTACATCCGGCATCTTTCTCTGAATAGACCCCGCATTGTTTCGCCCGCCCACTCCCAGCAGGCCCTTTTTTCCTGCCGCCCAACATGCAGCAGGCCCACACGTACGTTCAAACATACACCCGGATTCAAAATGTTGCGATTAAGAAGAGATAAGAGTTGCTCACCTTGCCCGTGCTCCGCGCAATAAAGCTGATGGCCGGCACCACCGCCGCTCGTTCCGGATCGCCTTGCACCTCGAGCATTGGAACCGCCCACCCCTTAAGCAGCAGCGCGTGAAATAAGTTGAGCCCCAGAAATGAGCTGGCGAAGCTGTAGCTAGAAAACAGCGATGACATATTCGACCCGGAGCTGCGGCCCCAGCCCGCCACCCCAGCGACCATGACCGCGGCAGTGTGGACGCCGGCCCCGGCGGATTTATCCAGCCAGGCAGCAACATGGTCCGCGAGGAAGGTGAGGACGTTGAGCGGCAGAACTAGGAGACGGAGCAGGTGGCGCCCCTGTGGATGCGGACGGAGAGGAGAATCAACCAAATTGCAATTGCATGAAGTAGCCAGTGGGTGCGAGGTCTCATCGTGAACATGCATGCAGTCCCATGGGTCAGTGACCGCCATGAATGCCCACTCACCACCGCCGCTGCGATAGCAACTGCCCAAGCTGCCAATAGCGCGGGCCATTGCACAGCGTGGGCGCCGTAAGCCGCCGCCAGCACCACAGCCGCCAGTACCAGCGACCATTCAGGGTGCGACCACACGACCACCACCCAGGGATACAGCACCCCCATAATGTATCGCCAAAGTGTCGTCAGCATCGTCAGCGCCGCAGCCAGCAGCCCCACCAGCGGCACCACTAGAAGCGCCAGCGCCCGCCGACCCGACGCCACCAAGAGCGCGGCCGTCAGCCAGGCCACCGCGATGACATTGCCCAGCAGGTTCGCCAGGGGGCGGCCCAAGCCCAGGTCCAGGTTGAGATAGGCGGTGGCTGCGTAGCACTCCAGGGACTCCCCGAGCAACGAAAGGGTGCGGTACTGGCTTTTCTGTCAAGCCCAACCCAGGGTTTAGGGTTTTGGGGTTTCAAGTGGGAAAGGGAGGGCCGCAAAGGAGAAAAAATAATCCTTAGTAAATGGCGCCCGGAACACTTCATCAACTGGAGAGTACACGACGTGAGACTCCTCTAGGCATATTAAAACGTGGAAATATCCGTTAGCATGGAAGCTGTAAGTGCCAGGGCGTGTTACTGGCTGGATTCGGGACCCGGAGAGGGACAGGCCAAGGGCATGTTTACTCCGCGCGATATCAAACAAATCACAAACGAATGGCAGCAGGAGGTAAGATGGCAACGTACACACACGTTGCAGGATCGATGTCGAGATTTCAGTCGTGACACCTGATCGTGAGCCGCTGAGGCTCCTAGCTGCCCCCAACTTCAACATCTGCTGCTCCCTGTTTCTCTCCTCCCGCTCCCGTCCCGCTCCCCATACTAATACACAGACGCACACGCAGACGCACAAGCAGACGCACATTCCTTCCTGTCCCCTGCAACTCTGGCACCCTCAAACCCTATGCGCACCCGCATTGCTTTCCCCGCCATCAGCACGGCAATGACGGCCGACACAATCCCCGCCGCGCCGAATGGCAGCACCGCCCGTTGGGCCACCGCCTCCCGGAGGAAGCATATCGACCCCGCCACGGCCCCTGTCGGCCACAGCAGCGGAACCAGCCGCTGCCTCAGCAGCGCCCAGGTCACCTCCGCCAGCGGCCGCAGCACCGCGCTGTGCACCGCCACAGCAATGGCCCAGGCTGCCCACGAGACGGGAAGGAGCGCGTGGCCGTAGACCGCTGGAGGGGTTAGGGGAGGGGGATGGCGAATAGATGAGACACGGTGATTCTGTTGAAGAGCGCAAATTACGAACTGTGAGGGAGAGGTACGAAACTTGGTATGTGGTCCATGGTTTCATGGGAACTCGGGGAAGAACCCGGGGAGGAGCTCATGGAGGGCTCGTTTCTGCGGGTGGCACTGGAGAGGGGAAGTACTGTGTCATCGGCGGGGCAACGCAGGCAGCCGCGGTATGCGTTTAGTCAAGTAGGAGCATCACGCACCGGGTGTGACCTTCATACGCGTGCATGTGCCTTTGAAGGGGGAGAGTGCCCAGGTAAGGGCGAAATCATAAGATACTGAAAGTCGTTCAAAACGGGAGGGCGAGGGGCGAGGGGCGAGGGGCGAGGGAAGGCAGAAGACGGAAAGGTAACATGGACGTTCTGAGAGAACAATGGAGAGGGGTGCAAAGGCCGGAATCATGTCAAAGCCAATTCAGATTGGCCATCTCCCCTGCACCAGGGCGCCCGGCGCGATATGAATGGGTACCAGCGGGCGCGGGTTGAGACCCTCCAAGCTGCCCTCACGCAGACGCGTGCTCCCATACGTCCATCTATCCTCGACTTCGTGATTTAAGGTTGGCTTGTAGCATGATGGGCATTACAGCGTTACGTTTCGACAAGTTACTAGTGCCGTTTCCCTAGTGGCTAGCTTACCAAGCTTCTCCAAGCTAACGAAGGACGACATTCACAATCTAATTAGTGAAGCTTCACGGAATCGAACAGGCGACCGAACTGGTGATGAAGCAAGATTATCGCCGCTTACCCCGACAGCCATGCGCGACTAATACTGCCAGCTTGTACAATAGCCTCTTCACCGCCCGCAGCAAAGGCTGCAGCACGTTCCCAAACAGACCTGCACGACGGCGATAAAGGTATGAGGAAAGTCAACGAGATCGAAGTTCTCCGCAACGGTGACGAGGGGTTTAGTGCGGGATGGCAAAGGTACCGGGTGCAAGCCCAGGGATAAACACCGCGGAACCAACACCAGCGGATAGTTCCTTGCATTCGCTATATGTCTCCCTCCCTGGACGCACGAGAGCACAGCAGCAGCACCCGCATCCAACGTAACCACCATTCCTGCCCTACTAGGGCACCTTCCTCCCTTGCACGCATGTCACACATGCAGACCCTCATGCAGACGCCCATCCATATGCGCGTAACAGGTTCCAGAAACAACGAAACAACAAAAGAGCATGTCGGTGCAGAGCATGCTGTTTCCAGGCGCACCTCGCGCCAGTGATGCCACCGAGGCCAGCCCCCAGCGCAACACCTCCAACAAGGCCGAGATGGCAGCCGCTGCTCTTCGGAAGCTCCTCCCAAGCAGCGGGGCCACCGCATCGTCAGCCCTTCACATGTAAACACGAGGCGGCGGCAGCGGTTGCGTTTCAAGGGCAGCAGCAGTGCAAAAGGTTATCACCAATGGCCCGTATCAAACCTATGCACACACCTAAACACCTATGACCGCGCCCAACCCAGCAGCACGCAACACACATAACAGAACATTTGCTGCGGTTCCGCTGCGCCGCTTCGTCCTTAGCTGTGCCATCACAGCATACCCCTGGTGGCCCCTGTAATCTTCCTGCAGATGTACACCCCTCAGCGGTTGGTTTTGTGTGTATGCGTGTGTGCGTGTGTGTGTATGTGTGTCTGGGGGGCCTGCGGGTGGGTACTCCAACGCACGCAGCGGATTGCGGGACTGAGCGTCCCCGTGTGGCCCTCAGGATAGGAAGGCCACAGCCAAACCGCCCCAGCAGCAGCAGCACTCAAGCTCCTCGGTGACCACAACAGAGCTTCTGCGGTCGGCAGCTGTTGCTCGCGCTGTACTCGTACTTGCTTTTTGCCCCTTGAATACGCGCGCTGAACAAAAAAGTAACCTTATAAGCAACCTGCCATGAGCCCGCTCACCATTCTATGGCGGTGATAAGGTAGCGCAGCAGGCGCAGGTTTCGGACGCATCGAATCGCCCATCTTGCCCCTTTGAGCAGCGGCTGCAGTCGTAGCAGCCGCAGCCCAGCCCAGCCCAGCCGCCTCAAGAAATCGCTCTCAGTCAGGCCCGAGGCAAAGCCGGCGGCAGCCAGCAGGAGCAGGCTGCCGTATAGCAGGAACGACAACCGCTCGACCGACTGAGGATGGGCATTCAATAAAAAGGGAGGGAGGGAAGGAAGTCGAATAAACGGAACATGATACCGCCGTAGAGGCGCTGCTGTAAAGCATGGCTAACTGCGATATGGTGGAGGACGACCTGTAGCCCCGTCCAAGGTGAAAACGTTGAGAACGTAAACTAGGTAGCCGCCAAGGCCGATATTAGAAGCCGGAACTAAGGACATAGAATCCGGAGGGTGGGGAATGTACACGATTCAGTTGGGTGCACACGCACGTTGTACACACTTGTGCTGCCGTACAGGACTTTCGTGCGGTCTGGTTCCGTTTCAGCCAAGCAACCACACACAGACACACAGACACAGACACATACGGGAAAGGACACGGGATCAGACACGTTACGGGGGGTAGTCGAGGAAGGCTTGTCACAAGGCACGTCCGGGGCCGTGAATGTGGATGGTAAAGATCATTTTCCATTGGTTGATGGAACCGACGGTCTCTTTCGGACAAAGGCGTCAGGACATATATTTATATACTTATTTATATACTTATTTATATATTTATATACATATTTATTTATTTATCCTGTCCTGAACCGAGTCCGGGAGTATGTGCCCTTTGCCATCTAGGAAGTGATCACGCAGTGTGTCATGACGCCAGTGTCATCACCTGCGTGAGAGATATGTGGCGGACCGCCGCCGTCACTGCTGTCGCCGTCGGCGCCGCACTTGAGAGAGACGACGCCGACGCCGACTGCGCTGTGCTCTGGCCACTGCTGCTGCTCCTGTGCAAGATTAGCGTGCCACCACCCACGGCCGAAGTGGCAGCTGCGGCCATAAGGCCAAGAGCCCGTAGCCATCCCCTCACCAGCTCACAGCTGAAACCACCAGACCCTACAAGGGGGAGGGTAGTAGTGCGGTTGGAGTGTCGTTGGTCGTTGGTTTTGGCGGTTGAAGTGTCCTAAAAATGGTGGACTCGAAATAGACCTGTGTCGCTGGGTGATGGTTATGGTGGTTAAAGCTCTGGCGGGAAGGTGTTCCTCACTGCTCAATACATGTAACGAAGTCTTCGATTATTACATGATAACTGGTGTACGGAGTTGCAGTAGCGCTCGTCACGTGTCCTCAGGTGTGTAGGCGTGAAACAGTATTTGTAATTCTGCATCCCACCTGGCGGCCCCAGAAGCCCTACCAAGCCGCAGAACGCCAGCAGCATAGCGGCACTGCCTCGCAAGATGGCAGGAAACATGCGGCCTACTAGGGCGTAGGCGCGGAGCGCATCATCCAACAGGAGCGTAGCGACCTGTAATTATACCGGCAAAGGGCCGCCGCGAGGAATCGCGGGTAAAAGGTGTATAACAGGTAGCAGGTGTGGGAGGGGGCTTTCGACCGACTTTTCATCAAGCGGCCCCTTCAGCCTCCCTTGACGAAATCCGCAGCCAGGTCCCAGTCTCCGCGGCTCGGCCTCCACTTCTCTGCCCAACCCAGCCATATTAAAGGTGAGGTATGTGTGTACACTGCTGCATATTACCATATGAGCATGACCGCTCACCGCACATGCCCCCCCTGCCAGCAGGCCTCGCCAGCACTTCAAAAACGCTCCTAAAAGCTGCGCTGCTGAATTGCTTCTGACCAGGAGGGCTAGGCAAGCCACCGCAGTCACCATCAGGGCGGGGGCCACCAACAGCGCGTAGGAGCGCGCGAAGGAGCCCGGCTTGATTAAGGCATGCAGTGGCGCCAGAGTCAAGAGCTTCCAGACGCGAATCCACAACGTGGGAGGGCCGCTGTACACCACAGAGCCGGGGGGATGCGATAGCACGTCTGCAACCTTCCCTACTGCAAGGACCATTAGCTGAGATGCGGTGAAGGCATCAGTAATCCTGTGTAGACTTGTTTCCGCAACACGGAAGCCGGTGTACACAATCACCAAAGCCACAGCAACCTTAACAACGCCCATGTCAGCAACGTCTTTAGGTCCAGGTGCTCAAATGTTGCCCTGGGTTACGGGTGGGTATCGCAAGGTTATAATGCAGATTGTGGCTACCAAGGACACAGCTGTTGTCGTTTTACAAGTGGTTTTGCAGCCTGTTTGCTTTCTCAATCTATTAATGAAGTAATATATTGACATAATTAATTTCTTCATGTTTTTTGCAAGTAAAACATATTGTAAGCTGAGGAAATCGGAAAATAACTTTCATGGCTTAAATAAACTTCTTAAAACAATAGCAGAGTGCGCCCACTTCACAGTTGTGTTATTCGCTATCAGGTTGAACAAATATATCATCAACTATGGGTTGAGGAACCAGTCGACCTATACGACATCCGGTCGACAAACTGGCATGCAGGCGCTCAGGCGATGGCATGCGAAGTTGTGTTTCAGATTATGCATGTAGATCCATGTTGTTTTTATAAGAAGCAGGTGCACCACACCTCCATTTGGATATCATTGTCAGCTCGTAAGGTTCGTACAAGCCACGAGGCTGAATGGACTGCTAGAATTTAAAGTAGACATGATTAAAGAAAAAGAAGGAAACCGAGGAGCGTAATAAAGAATAAATATGAAGAAAGTTATTCCGTCGGCTGAAAGGGCCTGGCCGAAACTACACAAGCGTATCATTCCTCCGTTCTTACGTGTATCTTGTTTAGCCAATAAACGCTATCCAGGATCATGAAATCTGATATATTCTCCGTTCAAGCTTGGCACCATTTCCCGCAACTCCTGCCTTAAGTGACGTTCATTTCACACGAGTTTATTATCATCTTCGATTTCATATATATGAAGTTAGTTGGCCTTTTGGTAAGGTTGATTTCCATCTCCTCAGCCCGTTGAGGACACGTTGTCGCCGATCAGTGCATCGTACAATTCTTAATTCAATATTTACCTGTTAGCTTTTTTGTGAAACGTTTTGAGATAGGCTGTGGACGCCCTAGGTCCCCGACCGAACATGAGTCAACCTAACATTCAGTTTATTCTCCATCTTTGAACATTTCCACTGGCTCATCGTTTTGAGTTCAAGGTTTCAAGGAGTCTTTTGGCTCTTGGCCTTGCAAGCCATGTAGACGTAATGTTTTTATGTTTGCTGGGTTTACTCGTTTCTCCTAATCTTATTTGAAAACTCATGATCCATATAGCTTCCCGGCTCATTTTGCCTTACACATTCCTGTGAACGTTTGAGACTTGTGAAGTTCAAGACGTTGAGCTGCAACATAAAATGCATCGAAGTTATACGTCTGTCTTCGTGCTGTATACCAGAACTATCGTTACCAGCACGTGGCCGCCTGCTCCCTGCTTGCGCAGTCCCGAGTTCAGGGATAACGTCGGGTGACAAAATGAGAAGGAAATACGTAATGCATATGATTGGGCAATCGCACAGAGGGAGGAAATGTCTGTACAGGCTGCAGGGGGATGTTGTACGAAAAGGTCAGAGCAGATATGATGTGGAAGCGACACCGACCTCTGATGGCTTGTAGTATTTCGACACAATTCGGTCAGCTTCGGGGCTAGCAACAGACTAGCCCTGACGAGCCGATAAAAACTATAATCCTATTATCAGAGCCATAAAAATCGTGTCGCTCATAAAGAACAAATAGTACAACAACAATTGTAATGCTTAGCAAAAGGAGAAGAACGGGGTTGAGGCTTCATCCCCACGACCCAGGGGTCATACGCAAACTTCCAGGTTGTGAGATATTGAATTTCAGTGACAAGTAATATCTCTATGTAAGCAAATTATCTGGTGTACAGGTATAAACCTGTTTTGCAACCGTTCCAGTATGGTGGACAAGCCCACCTAGGTTGAGCGTTTCGCCCGCTGACTCCTAGTTTCCGTCGAGTTGCCCTGAGTTTAACACTATTACTATGGCCCCGGGAGCGGCACCCACGCTGCGGATTGATGTTAAGGTTAACCTCGGTGAGATCCATCAAAGTTGGATACGCATACAGTTTTCGTCGGTGTCAGCCGAATTTTTAGTTTTGTCAAAGTGAGGATTTAGTTAGGATAGCGTGGCGTGTTTGGTGGAAACCCTGCTTATCCCCTGCAATGGTCTCGCCTGGGCCGGTCTCGGCCACTCCATGGATGAACGCAGCGAACGAGCGCACATTCCTAACCTGGATGTGCCAGGCGGTGCTAATAGGCGGTATCGGAGCGGCCGTCTCAGGTGGGGGCAGTACGCAAGCTTGGACCCAGATCGTGCATTAACCGCCTAGCTAACCAGAGGTTGTTAAGGAATGAGGTAATGCGCTGCCTTCTACCCAGGCCAGCGCCGTCAATCTATGCACGGCCTCCCAGTCACGCCGTACCCACAAATGGCAATACCATTACCATGGGCCCACGGCAAAATGCATGGAAACACGCTTATAGAAGCTAGCAGGCATGAGAGTCCGTCGGCATGCAAGCGCTGGCTAAGGACTCCTGGCTGCTGCTTTTGTTGCTGCTGCTCACAGCTGGCGTCTCGCCCGGGGCTTTTACTCAGGTCTGGCGGCGTACCAGGGAATTGACATGGTGCGCAAGGCTGAGACGCCCGGCCAGATGCACCGCCTACTGCTGCTCAAGGCGACCTCTACGGCACTACTGCTGTTAGCAGCAGGGATTGCCGCTACCGCAGGTCGCAACTTTCTCAAGCGAGCCCACATGATCAGGTGTGTGTGTCTTTTCCATTGCTTGCACTGAAAAAACACAGCAATTAGTTGCATTTCATGCAAAATGGTGTTGTCGACGGGAAAGCCGAAGAAGGAAGAGTATGCCGCGGCGACATTCCTCTTACCAGTCACGCAACTTAACGAGCACTAATGTTGGATCGGGCCATGACTGGTGAGATCGAGCAGCCTGCGCGGTGGCATCAAGTACCTGCAGAGTCCTAAAACCTAGATGGTGGAATCCGCAATCCAGGTTACAGCATGTCAACTGTTTCATTGCCCTGTTCCGCTGTGCCTGACATGGACGTCAGTTTATTGGGGCGCCAATGTTCGGTACATCCATCTTCCATTATTGCCATGTGGGTGTGCTGCCGCAGGACCGGTGTAGGCTCCGATAGTCCTGACTGGGCCAGCCGGTGGCTTCCCCGTATACTGACTGGGGTTATGTCGGGGGTCATGATGGTGGTGCTGGCGGCTGCTTTGCTCCGGTTGTTCAAATGCGATGGTATAGGAGGGAGAGTTTAGCCCATAGCAGCACCGATCTGTCGGAACGATTGACGGGTAGTGGGTTGGAAGTGACGCGAGTGGGGTGAACGGGACTGCGCTGGTAAAGTTGTAATCTTTCTGATGTCAATTTACCCTCATTGGACCCCCTGAAACAATAAAAAATGTGAAACCAGGGAAGGCCGCACCCCAATCCCCCAGAACAAACCTGAATTCCTAATATGGTGATTGCCAGGCATAGTCAGAAGTATGGTATGATAACTGCATCCTTTGATATCTCGTGCACAACCACACACACATACACACGTGATATACAACTCGATACCATTGTCATGTCCCTGTCGTATCTGTCCACAATCTCATAATAACTGTTTGGGTGCCCATGTCACCAGGTAAAGCAGCAAAATAAACCAGGCAATACTGTTTAAGGTTGGCAAAGCTGACCCATTACATCGAGTGTCGTGATTCTGCAATTTTAGTATGGCTGCTCCTCACAAGCTGAACTCTGGCAAATAATCGGAACATCGGTTGCTGGTTGGAATGTGCGCAACCCAGTGCCATATGCAAGCTTGCCCTCACACTGAAGGTACCTCGAGGTCATTACAGAAGCCCCTCCTGTGCACAGCGCAACTAAAACAACTTAAACAAATCGTCCACATAAAGGTTGCGGCCCGATGCCAGTCACGTCCACAATTAACATTCGTCCAGACGAATGTTAAGCGCACGTGGACCATTTCTTACAAGAACACGACCAGAAGGAAGTCAGCCGCCACGCCATAGTCGCCATAGTCGCCATTGTCGCAATCTTCCTATAAATGGTGAGAAGATCCAAACCAAGCTGTCATGCTAAAGCGCTTACACCTTTCCCCGTGATGCATGAATGGTCCTGCCTTCCTCTCCCTGCATGTCCGTTGGGAGGCCCCATAGGGTGACGCGTAGCCCGTTCCCTGTACCCGCAGCTGCCATCCGCCGGTATGTTATTTGCCCCTGAGCAGCGCCTCCGTTCTATCCAGCAGGGGCAACAGTTCCCGGTTCAAGGTTGTAACTTTATAGCTGGCCATGCCCTGAAGTAAGCCCAGATTTTCGCTCCCCGACATCAGATACTTCATGGTCTGCAGCGTACTTATCGTCACGCGGTCCACTTTGCCCGGTGAGGTGTCATCCGGATAACCCAGAATGGCCTTCATTCGCTGGAAACGGCCCGGATCTCGAATTGCGAGCTTAGAGCCGTATCGCATGGGCCGGCGGAAGACGCGCCGTGTTTCTGATATGCCTTCCTCACCTGCGGTGGGTGTTGGCAGCGTGGAGCGGGTGGCCCAGCTCGACATGTACGGCGCGACCGTAGCTCACCTTGCGTTGCGTACGATCTTGTACTCCAACTTTGCTGGACGGCAACAGCAAAGTCCCCTTGCGAAAGCGCTGATCCTAGCGTCCTGGCGGAGAACACCCATGGCAGGCACTTCGGGATAATATTCAATGCTCCTGGACTAGTCATGTTCCTTGAAGTAAAATGCAACGTTGCAGAAAATTTACGATGACGATGGCGGACCGCGGTAGTGATGAATTCCGCTCTCGCTTTGGAAGATCAATTAACGGCACAGGAACGGCCGATGTTTTGATTCATCATGTGGTAAGTAAAAAACGAAAAACGATCCGTCTGCGAATGGATGCAGCATAACTTGAAGATTCACTAGCGAAGGCAGAAATCAGGCAGAAGTGTAAGTGATGAGCGATTCCACTACATATATGATACTAGTTACGAAAAGAAAAGGTCAGACAAATAATGCCATTGATTGCAAATACAATTCTCCGCTCTCTTTAGAGGTGAATTGTACACATGTTTAAAGTATCGGTGAGTCTCGGAGCGCGTTACCTATCGCAGACCGACCGAAATTTTGTTGCTGTCTTACGACGACCTTTCATAGCTTGCATACATTGTTAAAATTATTTGTTATGAATCTCAAGCCAGAATCCGCTTTCTTTTAATCCTCTGGTTCCAAAGAATTGCGGTTTCACAGGATAGGGCCTGTAAGGCTGGTACTGTTCAGATCCATTATATTTGGATTAACCTATTAAATGGTGAGGTGAATTACACCAGGTTTTAGGGTTTTTAGGGTTTAGGGTCCCCCTCTAACTCCCCCTTGTCCCCGTCGTCGAACTAGTCATTGGCTCCCGCATCCGGTTCGTCCGGGTACAGCACCTGCAAGTCCGCACCCACATCATGGCTGAGCGGGGTGAGAGCCAGCTGGACGCGCAGACGGCCGTACAGCGGGTCGCACCATCGGTCCAGGGGACCTGAGAAGGGACAGACAGACAGGCGGGCAAAAGGGGAAGGTAGTGACCGCTCAACAGCGAGGTGTGTGAGAAAGGGGAAGAGGTTGCGGGCGCACGGGAAGTGGGACGCGGCTCGGGGCTCTACAGCACCAGGTAAGCGGGTGGGTCAGTGGGTGGGTCAGTGGGTGGGTCACAACACGGACTCTCCCCCCAGGTCTGTGCGGACACCTCCACCGCGAAGGGGCCCGGAGCCCCTCTTCAGCGGGTGAGCCGCAGTGCGAGAATTCGGACATCGCACAACACACACACACACACACACACGCGTGCGCGCGCGCGCGCACCTGCCAGCGGTATATATCTGGCTGTAGATTCGTGGAGGTACGGCATCTCCCAGCTACGACCTACCCGCGCTACCTCCCCCACTGCTGCCGCCCCCTTCATCAGCCCCGGTCCCTTCGCCGTCCGGAAGAAGGGGCGGTGGAAGGCACTGAGGAAGCCTCGGCTAAGACACCAGGCACCATACTTCAACCCCCCCCGTTGCTGCTGATTACCCGCTCCAATGTGACTCCCTCCCTAACGTGGAGCTGAAAGCTCTCGCAGCAGCCGTCGTACGTGAACACCTGGGAGGAGGGCAGGACGGAGAGGCGGAGGACGGCGGAACAGGGCGAGTTGAAGCGATGAAGGAACAGTCAACGGCTGCAAATACACCTTCTTGCCCCCTCCCCGCCCCTCCGCAGCATTGCCCCGCCCCTCGCGGCCCTGCGTGCCGCACCTCTCCGGGCTGGCTGGGGAAATCCCCACACACACTCGTGTCCGCGAAGATCTCCAGACTGCGTGCCTCGTCCAGGACGTACCTCGCCATGCTGGCCCGCCACAGGGAGCGGAACGAACCAGGCTCTAGCTCCGCAAGGAGCCTAAGTGCGGGGGAAGGGGGAGTGGCAGGGAGGGGGGAGTGGCGGGGAGGGGGGAGTGGCGGGGAAGTAGAGGGGGAGCGGGAGGGGCCAGCTGGACATACCACCCACATGTGGCCGGATTCGGTATGAGGTCCCCAGGCAATACCAGTAGGCTGCTTTGCGTCGACCTCATTTTACGTGGTGTCCCACATATAGTGGTGTCCCACGTATACTGGTGTCCCACACATAGTGGTTTACCAAAACTATATAAGATTGGAACCGATGCTCTTTGTAAGATCAGTTTACTTCGTGGCGCCCACGTGGGATCCCACGTATCGCTTAGTCCCATGTAGAGTCCGACACTTGACCGGGAGACCTAGTTGGCTTGTTGGATAGCTTTGCTGGCCATATTGTCGTATAGGACGACAGATGAAAAGGGCACCTGACCTACCCAGGGCGCGGGGGAGGTGCAGGCGACTTACTTGCAGGAGGTAAGATTCAAGCAAACAGAAATTCTGAACCGTGGGATATTCGTAATGGCATGCAAGACCAAAGTGTGGCACCAGTATGCACAGGTATGCACCAGTATGGTTGGGTGATCCTGGGTATGGCGGGGTGGGGTGGGGGAAGGGCAGGTGGTTTTGACGGCGCCAATACGACTAGCCTCCAGGGCAGCTACGGTTTGCTAGGTTATCAGACATCCATCCTATATCTGATATGTACTATTAGTACTTCGTTTGCATCTCCTGCCCTAAAGGACTCCGTAAATTTCTGGTATGGTGCGTGGGGCAAGAGATCATCATAGGTCCTCATCCTCAACCAAACAGGGTTTGTTGTAGGGAGTAGCTGTGTTCGTCAGGGTTCGTCTTGGTAGGACGCTGGGAGGCTGGTACAAGCCTGTACAAGGATGATACGATGAGGTGAACATTTCCCTGCGTTAAATCTTGTAGTACACTGTTCCTCATGTCCTTGATGGGCTTCCAAGTATTATTGCTGTTTTAGCGCTGTCTTCCCTGCCTTCTCTTCCACACGCGCACGCTCGCCTTCGATTCACTTCCTCCCCGTTCTTACTAAATTGATTTGTTTCATTATTCACTATAAGATGTATGCTAAGATTGATCACAATTGCGTTCATGTAGCTACATCGGACTGTGAATTATTCTTGATTCCTGCTCCAGAACCATCATGTACACGGTTGAAAGGGCTTTCGCCTTCGCAAAATCAGTATTGTTAATGTTGTATAAATATTTGATATACAAGTGCTTCCAATAGTATTCATATTTTGCTCCTGCTTCTTGATACACGTCAGAGCAAATAAATCAATTAGGTTCGCCATCACCCACAGGGAGAAGCCAGGCGAGCAAGGCATCGGAGGAAATTGCTTCTGGACCATGCAGTTTACAAAGCACAATGTCGCATTTCTGTCAACCCGATCGCCTTGGACCAATACCTTCCATTGTGCACGAGTAGCTATACCGACACTTCACCTAACGCCATACGGTGGAGGCGTCTTGCATCGGGCTATGAACTCTGAAACAAGAGCGCCGCGATTAAAGGCCTTTGGTTACGCTAGCCAGTCAGGTACCCGGATGGAAAATTTGTGTATTCGAGTTTTACCTTAACTCATCGGGTTGCTATACAGTATAGCAGCATCACTGTTTTTTTGCTTGCTTACTTTTAGTGCTTAATTTTAAAATTTGCAGCTGACGGAACATACTCATCTTCGGTCCCATTTTCCAACAAGGTTACGGTCCAAGTACAACTGCTCAAAAGCGCGAAGCTAAGCTTGATTTGCTTCGACAGGAGCTTAAGGCCTTGGAAGATGAGCGCGACGAAGCCGTACGAACGGGTAAGTCCGTATTTGGCCAGTTGACGTTATTCGCTCGGCATGAACGGGATCGATGGATATCATATACGCAGAAGATGGCCGTTGGGCTGTCATGGTAGGCGTCGAAAGCACTTTGGAGTGCTTGTCACTTTACGTCGTAGTCCTTGGTGCATATGGTTGACACAGACCAGATGCTGACAATCTGGACTCGTTAGATATGGGCGATTCACTCTTAAGGAAGGACTGGACCCAGCCGTCATGCTAGTACGGAGTAGCACTAGCCTGTAGTTACCAGTGCACGAGGGTGCGTGGCAGGCAGCCGCAGTGGTCTGACTTCAACTTGTAGTACTCGTACATTGTACGCCACATACAAGCACAACGTAAGGTGCTTAAAGCACGCACACAGCATCTCGAGATGCCTTTTTGACACTCAACTATTACAGGAATTTCAAGAGGCACACATGGCAGACAGTGATTAAATCAACTCAAGGGCTACACCATGCCGCATATTGCCCAGCTTTGCAGGCGAACACCTTCCCATTACTGCTGTGGGCTTGATCCCCAGAATCAATAGCACCGCTCCCTGTTTTTGTTTGCCCGCTATCCGCAGCCGAGTCGTGCGCCAAGACATGTGTGAGGCTAACTGACATGAGCAAGCTGCTGGAGGTAACGAGAAGAGGGGCAAGGATGTGCTACATGTGCGCCCCCGGAGACGATTGTGATCTAAAATCACCGAGGGCCTAGTCTGTCGTGTATGCGAAGTCCTTCACATACTTGATCATCAGCACCCTCGTCCATCACCAACATGCTGTCTGACGTTTATCCACTGGACGGGCCCCCTCCCTTATGCGGAGCAGGATCTTGCGGTGGAGAAGATCAAGGCTGGGGATGAGGCTGCCGCTAAGCTGGTGCTGCAGGTGGGCTGAAAGCGGACAAGAGGGTTCTGACGCTCAGACCATGGCATGTCGTTCAACCGCTGTCCCCCCCCTTTGCCTGCCTATCTGCACCTTTTTCTCAATGATCTACCTAGCCACAAACAACTACCACCAACCACTAACCTGAGGGACAACAAATGGTGGATACCTGCGACCCATGGCTTGCATGTCCCTCTGTTGAGTGTTACCGAATTATTGCCTCATGCATGGCAAGTCCTTGCCCTTCCTTGTGACAGTGCCGGCGTGGTCGCGCAAGCCCTGCCGCCGCATACTGGGAATGTATGGACGATAGCTTTGAAACCCTCGTGTTTGGCGGCATGCCTGCACTTCCGTGCCATCTGGGGGGCCATTGTGCAGGAGAAGAACTCCTTGCGAGAGATCATTGACAAGAGCAACACTAAGGCACAGGCCAACTTCGCACTGGCAGGTGGATTGGGAATGTGTACATGGGTGAGGGGCATATTTTCGTATTTACGGATAGAAGGCGCCCCGATTACGCTTGGTCAGTCCCACAGCTACTAGCTAGAAGGGACCAGGCGTCCGCGTACACAAATCAAGAGCAATTGAGACCACGAGAGATATAAGTTGTAAAATGATTGCGAGGTCAGGCTTCAGGGTGTGAGCTTAGCGCACATTGAGTGATGGACTACATCGCGTAATGCCAACTGCGCAAGTCGCCAATATATCGGGTTCCTAAAACTCTGTCATCAAGCCGTCAGCCTAACACATTGTCTAGCTGGTGCTGCAATTGAAGATTGAAGATCAGGACCTCCTGCTTCCTTAGTTGGTATGTCGTAAACCAGTTCTTTAGTCCTTGGTTCTTCCTTTCCCTTGCTAACTTTTACCCGATTGGGCCCTACAGCTTCTACCCCACCCTGATTTATTCGGTCGGATCTTATGCCTGCGGCATGCAGGCAAACTTGCGTCGCTCATTGGCGACAAGCACCACGAGCTGGTGGACTTCCTTGGCGGGAGCAGCCAGGGTCTGGGAGAATACACGCAAGACCCTGGTTCCGCTAGCAGGCCATCCAGTTGGCCCGATATGCCGAGCTCAAGCTCGGGCACTTCATTGTACGGCAGTAGCGGTGGATACCAGTTGCCGTGGGAGCGCTCGCTAGTGGAGGCTCAGCAGCGGGTTCGGCAGGTGCGCGTCAGTTCGGGCAACCTTATGCTTCCTATAAAGGGACTGAGGTTAAGCTTTGGTGCAGAGCAGCTTCCCTGGACTTCGCTTCGTGAATAGCAATCGTACGTCTTAGGGTTTAAGGATTAGGGATCAGGATTGAAACCTTTTTGGCTTTGGCTGGACATTTAAGTTGGTGCAAGGCGGCCCTCTCCAACTAGCTAGAAGTCGCATTATGACATGCTTAGCTGCGTGAAGCAGTTTTTGCCTGAGAACCCCGGCTGGAGCTTGCAGGCGGAGGCAGAGGCACAGCGCATGGGAAAGCTTGCGGCCCTCAGTGCGGAGGACAGCATTGCTGCGGCGAGAGATCGGTTGGCACAACTGGGTGCATCCGCGGGATCTCGTTCGGAGGGCATCCTACAGGTCAGTGACTGTTAGGGAAACAGCAAACTGAACGGAGATACGTCGCTGGGGGCCATATGACCGGCGGATCAAAGGTTGGACTTTCCATCCCCTTCACCAGGGGGGAAGGCTGGAGCATGCACGAAAGCACGAGCATGGGTCTGCTGCGTGCGATGCTAGGCCAGATAGGCCACATCTCTGACGCAGACCCCGTATCCCATCACCATGTACTTTCATATTGAAACATGGGGTATGCATATCGTTAATCTCACAACTTCAATCTTTGCACCCTGTGGTCCAAACCGCTGCCCGGCATAAGTCTGCACATACATCCTGGAAATAATGCTTGCACTGGATAGTCATAGTCATGGTTTTTGGGGGGTATTGCTTTCCTCTGGCACCTATACCGAATACATATCGTTTTAGGCCTCAGGACAGTCCTCCCTCCACGATATGTGAACAGGCACGAGAACGTCTGCGGCGGACTGCCGAGGAGTCCATTGCCGAGGCACGCGAGAGGCTGCGGGCCCAGGATGCACAGATCCTGGAGTACTGTCGCCGTATAGTTGCAAGGTACCGGCGGGGCGAGTATGTGTCAGAAGACGAGCTGGAATTCGCCTTCGACCAACTGGAAAAGCGGTTACTATGATGAGTGGTCATGAAGGCCGTCAGCAGAGGACTTAGCGGAGTGGCAGATTGATATAGCGCTGGAAACCGGTACCGAGGCCTTCACAGTGCCGCTCCTGTGGGACATGCTGTTAGCTTAGCTTGGCTCTGCATCTGCATCAGATAGTGGGATAGTTTGCACCGCTTTCCCGCGAATCGTATCAGGGCTGAAGCAGGGGCGGGCCCGTTAGCCTCCCTGGAATCACTTAGTTACGCAGGTGGGAAATACTTGTTGACATGTACAAGGGGACGGATCCTCAAATAGGATTAAACAGGGATCCGCAATTGAGGAGTGGATGCGGCAAGGCAGTGCTGGCGTACAGGAGCACTTCATTTTATATTTATATTTAAAGTGCGACGATTTTGTATTGCAAACACGAACGAGTGGCACTTCACATGCATTCGTGGTCCAATCGTGGCTGCCACACCAGCGAACTTCTTCTAGGACAAATCCCGAGAATTTTTTTGCAATTTCTAAAAATGTCCGGAAAAGTGTTCAGTCCACTGAAAATTTTTAACAGCAAAACAAAGAGAAAGGAAAAAGCAGAAAAAAAGTTGGTCCCCCTGAAAAAATATTTCTACCAGGGTTACCCTGAAAATTTTTGCCGAAGTCCATTTCCGAGGACAAGCAACGACTGGCTCCGGAACCTTACTTATGGCTTAACATGGTTTACTTATGGCACTAAAAAAGCTGTACAAAAATTCTTACGAAAAATATTTGTATATGAATTCTCATGTTGAACTGTCAGTAATGTCTGATGCAAAGGGGCAGGCAGCTAAGCAAGCGTTTGGAGGTCCGGCTACGAATGTTTCAAACTTCTTCAAGGCCACGAACGGTTAAATCAAATGAAAGGAAAAGACTTCTTAAGTTAGCAGTTAGTGCGCAATCAAAAGGGCATGCATTTGTATCTGTTTAGATGTGGTTAAAGCCAAGGCGGGGTAAGGCAGGATACGTAGATGAGCCTAATAGGATATATAGTGCAGTAAAGAGAGGCTGAGAGACAGACAGGCCACAAACAGAGCCAGGACAATAGTAAGGTACAATAAAAAAACATGCAAAGTAGGAACGATGCGGGACTGTTCCGCTAGGAGTCCTTACTGAATATGATGATTATTAAATGATGATAGTGGTGGGAATCGAAGCATGATGCTTGCAAATGGTGAGCCCTCAAAAATCATGACATGGAAAAAGGGGATGCGTGACATTCCAATTGGGGCATCTAGGTAAGCAGCTACAAGCAGATACGACTAAAATCTGCACGGAGTGGATATCTAGGTGCAAGTGGTGTTGTATCCCTCTTCGCTGCTCATGCACTTACCTGCATGTCTAAACGTTAAGTGCCAAGTGCCGATTGCTCACAAGACAGACCAAAGCATTCAGACGAGCTTTCAGAGGCAGCGAAAGACTTCAGAGTGAGAAGGTTACAATTTACAGTCCAATAGATGTGATGCGGTGCATTCAGCTATCAGAACTGACGCCAGGCAATCATCATCTAACTGGCTATTAATGCTCAGGCTTGGCTCGAGCCAAACGTAGTGTAATATAGTTCAATATGATAATATTGATGATTATCCGATTAGAGCTCGGTAAAAGCTTATGCTATTTGGCCACCTCCTCGCACGTATTATTCTCGCTATACTCGTGATACCAATGCACGGTACATATCACGCCAGATCATCAATCCACAAGTGTGATAAGCCATATCAGACGTATCACCAATATTCGCATGCAGTATATTTATCATAATCAAGCCTTCCCGGCATTTATGCAATGTGAATGGCCGAATATCAATATTCAGTTGTCGACTAACCGTTGTGGTCGTCGCAGTTCTCACACTTATGTGTCGATCATGCCGGCATTGATGTAATAATATAGCAAATATTATATTGAACACTTTATGCCATCTTAATGCCCATTAAATACGTTTGCCGGCTCAATCTGAACGTGTGTTAGCTGGCACATTATTGATACAGCTGGCAACACAATACAATAATCCCGATTTCGTGGATTCCGCAATGCATGACTAGCTAAATGTATACAAATATACTTATTGATAGTAATGCATTAATTCCGTTCGCTTATCATCTTGCCGGGTCGCATCGACCGACACATCGATGCTAATCCAGTATTGCTATTTTTATAGTTATTGTTATAGTTATCGTTATCGTTATTGTTATAGTTATAGATATAGTTATGTTATAGTTATAGTTATAGTTATAATTAGGGATAGGGTTAGGGTTAGGGTTAGGGTTGGACCCTGGGTTGGAATCTGGACAACTTGCCTGAAGAACAGCAGACTACTCTTAAAGGAGAGGAGTGGGCCTTAGGATATGGATATGGACAGTCTACTGCATAGTGTGGGTGGGCAATGGACATCTTCAGGAATCTCCAAATCCATCAGGCTCTGGATCCATGCATATGCATTGGAATCCAGGAATCCAGGGCTCTGGAAGAGCTCGAGGATAAGCTGTGGACGTGAGAATAAGACTCTGACTACGTTTAGGGATTATTCCAATTGGTGGCAATCTCTGATAATCTTCAGTTGTCAGGACGGAGTAGGTAAGCTGCTAACTGTAGTATCCTGGGGTATCTACGGGTAGTGTTAAAGATTGAGCCGCTGATGGTCATCTTTCGATCGAGCCTTTGAAGGTTGACACAACAGAAATACAACAATGGTTTCGAGACAGGTTGGGGACTGATCCGGAATTGATTCCCAGTGGTGACAGTTGTGATGAAGGAATTCTGTCAGCCATGGGATGAGGAACCTCGAGGGGATCCTTCCTTCCAGGAAGTGGCGCACCCTGGCCCTGGAATGTAAGGACACATCCACGAGAAGGGGGATAATTGTAGTATTCTCCGGGGTATCTACCGGTAGTGTCAAAGATTGAGCCGCCGACGGTCATCTTTCGATCGAGCCTTTGGAGCTTGACACAACAGAGATACAACACTAGCTGAGCGAAGAGGGTTAAGTCGGTCCTCCGACGGCCCAGGTATTGCCGGAACCATATAAGCAATTAGGGTCCATAAGCCAAATATGCGTCGTTTGGCCCCGCCGTCCTTTTGTGGCCCTATGGCAGCCGGCCCCGTGGTGCAGGCCCTATGGTGCCCCAGCCGCAGGCGCCTGTTGCCGCCCAGGGCGCCCAGGGCCCGCCCGAAATAGGCCCTAAATGGGACTGAAATAGGCCCGTAATTCCGGGTCCATTACAGGCCCGAGGTCCTGGGGCCGGCCCACCAAGGTCTGCTGAGGACCCGGGTCCGGGACCCAGGGCCCCGAGTGGGCCCCAGGGCCCAGGGGCGCCCAGGGCCCAGGCCGCTGAGGGACGCCATAGGGCCAGGCCGTACCCAGGGCGCCCAGGCGCCCGCAGCCAGCCGCGGCCCCTTTAGGGTCCATGAGCCCCAGCCCCATGAGCCCCATATACGCCTGGATCAATATGAGCCCCAGACCGCGGCCCGGATCCATATAAGCCTGGCCATCGGCCTGTTTCAAGGCTTAACCCTCTTTGGTCAATCATTGTATTCATTTCACATGGAGTTACAAGGCTAACCATTCTGCAACTATCCCAGCTGTTCACAATTTGAATACTTAACCAAACTTATCATGCAGTCAATATGTATAATTAATGGTTGCGTTTGTTGTATCCTCCTGCTGGTGCACATAAACTTGATGGCGAGCGTACGTAGCTTAGGTGTGCCGGATCAGGGACAGCAAGAAATTTACAATCGTATTGCAGAGTAGAATGCGAAGGCTATCAGAGCCACAGCTTCATCCTCTTACCCAAATGCTCGGGCTGAAGATATAAGATGATAATCAGATAACGATTTGATCAATTGATCACAAGATGATGAGACAGGCCGCAATGAGCAATAAATACTCGCACTTCGACCAGCGGTATGCATCCACACAGATGTCTAGTATCTCATCCGATGGTAGGATGTACCACCCTAATCCCTGGCAAGGATCACCATATAAAAACCCTCATCACACCATGCAGTGCCTCTTATTGCGTGCAATGGTATAATCTCTGCACAGGCATAAGTTCATGCGTAATTGCCTTCACCGCTCATGCTTCCCTATACTGTAGTAGTTGAGAGCCGTAAAGGCCTCTCGAGATGGTGACAGGGTGCTTCTGCACCTTGATATTGTGCTGGTGTGTGCCGTATTGTACGACTATTACACTCTGGAGGGCACGCCTCGGGCACATTGACCCTATCAGCTATTTCTAGCGATCGCATACCCCGGCCATGGGAGGTTATAGACTCTTCCCACATCACGACATGTGTGATGGCTCACATGTGCCCTAGCACTCACAGGTTCTTTAAGCATCAAGTCTTATTAGTTACTCAATTACTCGCTTATTTTCGTAGGGAACTAGAGAGTGTATATCCTAGTCCATTATAAGGTTATCTTTCGAAAACCTGGTTTGACCTCGCCTGCTGCGGGTGGCACTGCCAACACTAGCGATGGAGGAGCGGCAACTGGAGGGGCGCCTCAGAAATCATCATAGCTGGGTCGGTTTGCTGGTGGGCCGAGGGAGCCCCGCGTGCGTGCCACGATCTGTTTTCCTGCATTGGATCTAATCGGACCGATCCACCTGGCGCATACACCTATCTTCTTTAGTACGCCAAGTTCCGGATGTGTGAGGGGCGCATCTCGCTTTATGGCGGGAGGGGCTCATCAAGATCATGACTCTGCGCAAGGGGATCTCTTTGCGAACGTGGCCACCTATCTACCCGATGACAATAATAAATGTCACGAGATGCACTCTTCGCGCTCTCTGCTATTTCTTGCCACACAAAAGGCTTTGTAGCTAGATGTATAGCTGTACAGCAACTGTAAAAGCAGCCTAAATAAGGCTGTGATAGATTGCGCATGCATTCGCTGATTTTGGTATTTCAGGCGGTTTGAAGGATCAACATATATATTCAATTCATCCATGTATAGTCGACACATAACAACTTTGCCGTACGCTATACACATTCTCGCTCTCTCGCTCTGTATGCTTTCAAAGTTCCCGATCGACGACCTGTGCGTACGGAATCACACGTGAAGTGGCAAGGCGGTGACTTGGTCAGCGCTCCGAGCGTTGGCGGCATGGAAACGGAAACGGGGGGCATACAGATGCCCTGTTGCACATTGACCCTTGGGTCGTGCACGATAAGTGAGGGTCGCATAACCGAAAACAAAACTAAGACCCGAACACCAGCATGCGCCAGTATATAAGCAGACACCCCCCACAGCTAGCTGCAGCAGCGCACGCGCAATCCATATCCAGAGGGCTACGGCACCCCTTCATTCGCATTCGCATCAAAGGAGGCTGAGTGAATTGAAAACACCTCTACCTGTGAGTGGATATTTCTGGCGAGACGGAGACGTATGGCAATTTGAAACTGGAAACGGTTCTTGCCGCTTCTGATTTTTGAGGCCAGAGAGATATTGGCCCCAGGGGAGTAACGAGGCATGCTCGGGTAAGAGGGGAGCAGAATCAAGGATGTCCAACCCCCAACACGCGCCTTGGACCGTTCATGAGCCGTATGCACTTTCCACCGCATGTCCAGCCCAGCGCTGAAAAATTAGCCACACCCATACGCAGGACAGGCCAGTGTATGCACCACCTCCTCTCCCGCCGCCTCTGCCCACCGCGGCTGCCATCGTCCGCAACCCCTATTCCTGTACGGGTGCCCTCCGGGTCCTCCATCAGACACCAGATCTGGCTATCTGCCAACATCATTAACATTACTGAGTTCAGGAGAGATCGCCCAAAGCAGTTGGAAGAGAAATTCGCACTAACAATTGATTGACATAATGTAAGTTTTTGTACGGCTGTTAGGGCCCAGGCGGAAAAGGAGATGCTGCGCGAGGAGGAGCTGACACGCCCAACCAAGCACCAGCCATGGATACTGGCATGGAGGGACGGGGTCCAGGAGGCTTCGTCCTGCTTCCGGAGGTGGGACTGACATCTCAAAAGGGCCGCTAGATTCCCCTCGCCCGCGCAGCTGTGCCGCCGCCGCGCTGACGCGGCTGCTGCCGCATGGCGTACACTCACTCCCGTCCGCATCTCTCTCGACGCGACTGTCACCAAATACACCTCCGTGCGCGCGCACATATCATCTCCCTAGCCGTGTCCCCCTCCTCCACATCCACATACGTATCCGCCCAAACATGTTCCGCTTGAACCCTCAGCCTGACGGGGGCCGCCAGTGTGCTCCCGAGGTAACTGTCGAGGTAAAAGTCGGTTTATCACTGATGGTAAGGATTTGAGATGCGCTACTCCAGAAGTCGCAGAAGGCTTCCTGAAAACCTGAAAGCAAAACCTTTAAAAGAAAGGCTCAAAAAATATGCATGGCGTTAAGATGATCCAGTGTAGAGCTGTAGACAAGCGATGCCGCAGTTAGTAGGCATCGAAATAAACTAACGAGGTATGTACGGGACGCCTGCAATTCTGCAAAAGGGCAGCAAGACAGAAATACTGATTTCTTAATCGACTAGATGTTGGTTTGATCCACTATCCATTGTCGGAGCTGTGTACTCCGTCTTGTCTGCTGCAGATGACGATAGCGAACTTCGTGCAGCTGGCTCATCTGGTAAAAATCCAAGAATAATGTTGAATGCGTAAATATTGGAATTGTACATTAAATCAATTAACTGTCCTCGCCTGAGCTCTCCCTGCTTCGCGTCGGCAGTAGTATGTGTACGGTAGGCCGAGCATTTCAGTATGTAATCGTCACTATTGTCTGATGCCAACTGAAATCCACTACTGTGATATAGAAAGGACGTCATCCTCAACCTTTATGATATCATTTTACTTTTAGATTACATAGCATAATTTGTTAGGAAGGATACATCCGTATGGCGTTTAGGTCCCTTGATACACTTTGCTTTAGATCCGCGCCGAGCACACGATACTCCCGGTGCCCCGTAATTAAGAACACATTTGCGCCTTTGAGGAACGTCTCTCTGCGTCACAACAGTGGGTTGGCCTGCAAAGCGATGATGGCACAAGAAGCCGCTGCAATTATCCAGAGACAGCTAGAACTGTACAATGCTAGACAAGTGGAACATTTTATGGATCTTTTTACTGATGACGTCGTGGTTTTAGATGGCATAACTGGCGCTGTAATCGCATCAAGCAAAGAGGAATTGAGGCCGCGATATGTTGAGCGGTTCAAGTCCCCGGTGCATTGTGAGCTCCTTGGCCGTCTGGTGCTCGGGAATGTTGTTGTCGACCGCGAGATCATCACCGGGCTACCGAATGGAGGTGTCGCCGATTGCATGGCAACGTACATCTGTGATGTCGCTGCGGGAAAAATCAAGCGGATCACGTTTGTTTGGCAGCCACGTACTGACGGAGTTAAGTTGTAATCTTACCTGCGAGTCAGGTTAGAGCCCCGTCTATTGTACAGTGTCAGGAATTCCACATAAATAGCCATGTTTCCCATGTTGAAAAGCTGAAGGCGGTTGTCTTAAGCAAACGCTTAGGGTTAAATCTGTGTTGTGTTGTTGAGGCTAAATATGGTTGTTGGCAGCGGGCTACGTCCTTATTGGTGCTATATTCTGCAAGACGTAGATGGGGTCAAGAACATGCCAAGATGGACAGCAAGGGTTGGGGGATTTGATGGACACGATCGTATTGAGACTGTGGGCACCCCCGACTGGTCTTTTGTGAAGGAAATAGCACACACGTGGGGTAGATGATCTCCTATGTAGGGCGTACCGTATATAGCTACCCCCAAAGATCTGTGAAATTTTCACCTTCATCATGGTTCGGATGGATCATCATCATCATAATTCGAATGCTATTTTGGGTTGGATGTGGAGAGCTGCTGCATGATATGGAAGATGTGCAGGTAGGCCGCGTATCTGGCTTGGGAAGCGGCCCTGCCATTAGACCCTATGTATTGTAAATGACCACTATCACTCCGTGTGATGCCAAGGACAATTCCTCATCAGACAGTGTCGTTAAGCACCTTTCCTGGCACATGCCAGAACATTTGTGACTTTCAAGCAAGGTTATATGAAAGAGCCGTTTTGAGCCCAAAACTGACTTGGCGGGGAGGATGCGTGCTGTAGAAGGGAATCAGCCTAGTCCTCTGCAATCTTTAGTTGAAGAAAAGGAAGCGTTATGGATTGTGCTGCAAAGGTCTTTAATCAGCTGAAAGTGCGGACTTCAAATATTGCAAGGTGGTACCCACGTCGAGTGGATTTTTGCATCATCAGGACGAGTCCTGCATCACTTACGAAACCTGGTATACCAGAAGCCTGAGAGGATGAAACCCTCATCCCGGCAACTAGCATCAGAGTCATCTTCCCAACGACTTCTGCACGCTCAAGATATGCTCGCCCCTACCGATTGTGCCCATTCCGGGACACCTCCGGGGCATCCGCACGCTCACCTTACACCCATTGCTCGTTCACTACTTGTTGATATCTAGTCCCAACGGGGGATCAGCTATACCAACAGAGACAGTGACGGCTGGATGGGTCCTATGGCGCCAGCAGCTGCGGATTGCTCTCCCAAAACTCGTCCCGAATGATATCCACGTGCAGCACCGTGGGCACAGCCCGCTCGCGCACAACAGGAGAGCCGTCGTCCCGGCGCTTCACCTCAACCAGCGCTCTCCGCCGGATGATGACTGAGCCCTAATAATGTGCACAGCCAAACGGGGTGTGGAAATAGGGACGACGAAGGCAAAGAAAACGTAACGACAGCCCAAAGACCGAGGTATCCCGCGCCGTACTGCCAACACTAGTGGCCACACGACCCTTGCGCTGCAGCCATTGCCTTGGAAGTACTGCCGCGGTTACCATTCGCTATATTAGCTGTCGCTCACCTTTTTAAACTGCTCAGGAAGGTGCGCGTAATTAATACCGAACCCTTGAAACAACAGCTCGTTCTTGAATGCCGTCTGGGTGCCCTGAAAGGAAAAGGTCATAACGGCAGCGCCGCCTACGTTTGATAGGTTGCTGTGGTGGTACCAAACATGCGCCGTGTGGACATACCTACAGAGTATGGTGGACGCTTCTATGGAAAGAACCTTCACTTACATCGCGACCCACCGGATGCAGTTGCCTGCCCATACCTTGAGAGTGGCCTGTGCCTCAGCTGGCGTCTTCCCGCTATTCACTAGCGCCCAGAAACAAGTGTTGTACTGCATGCAGCACGATGGGACGGGTGGGCATGGGCTACTGGATAGATGAAACACGCGAAACCCGTCCGTGGCAGCATACGTATTGAAAAGCCAGTACGGAGATGTAGGGCGTGTGCAGCACATTTGTGCACAAGTGGAGTGAACACCTTCCCGGTCAATGGCAGCGACGCGAGAGATTGTTAGCCATGTAAACTCCCGTGCTCATGCGTACCTAACCCACGTGATCCAGGTGATCCGCGTCCCTGCCCGCTCCCCCTTCCACTTCATCACGCCACCATCCCCACTTTCCACTTCGAACGAATTCCTGCGTATGGGCCTGGGCCATGTGCGGCCCATTGCCATCCCCCATGCGTTCGCCCGCTTCCTCATCCGTTGCCCACGCACGCGGAACCCAGCCACGCTTGGAACCCAGTCCATGTGCAAGCAGGTCTAGATTTCGTCCTCTGCGACTATACGCCACGGACCCCTATCACGTGGCCCTCACAGGCCACGCACCCCGACTAAGCTGGTGGATACGTTTTATGCACATCCCCGGCTCTTGCTTGGCCCATTCGGCTTCATGCTTCACGGACATCACTACATCATCGAGGCCGGCACCCATCCAGCGGCCGAAGCTGCAACAGGAACCAACACACCACACGGTAGCAACCTACAACCCAGCCCCCAAATACCTGGTTGTTTATATGGGTATCCGCCTGGCGCCATGCCAAGTAATCACGCAGGTTTGAATCTAGTGGGTAGCACACCGCACGTCCATCGAACATGGGCATGGCGCGCAGGGGCGTGTCTATAAGATGAGCTGACCAGCGGGCTACGTAATTGGCGGTGAAGCAGCTCACCAGCAGGGACACCAGCTTGGAGGCACGGCGGCCTGTTGGAACAGGGGGGAGGACGAGAGAGGGATACTTTAGAAACCACGAAATGAGCAATATAATCGTCAGATGTAAGCGGGAGCGCGATGGGATGATGGCATCGGGCCCGGAGAGCGACAGCCTGACGACACTGATGGAGCAATAATAAAAGGAAAGATTAAGTCAACGGTAGACCGAGAAATAATGTTTTTGGTTCATCAGCAGCAATGTATCCTGGTTAGGGACAATATACGCCAGACAATACCGTGTGACGTCTGAGGCCAGCCGCTGCAGGTCACTACATTGCACTTCTGGGAGTGGAGAGGCGAAGACTGTCAGGCATGCTGCCAGGAAGATGATAACGGAGAACACGTGTCACAGCTGTCGTTGTATTATGGGAACGGGCGAACGTATCCGCCGGAATGTACCAAACTCTTCGTGCGTGCATCAAGTACCGGTATTAGGGCTGCGCCCTGTTTGTACATGTACGAGCCACGTGCGCCGGTGAGGTGGAGTAATATGTAACATTTCATGGGCTTATCCTGGCTTACCGTACATATCTGTGTTTCTCCCCAGAACAAAGCTGTACTCGTCACTTTCGCCGTACGCCAGGCGAATGTCCGTAAACTCATTCATGACTTCCTGTCCAGCACCAGCAGCAGTCAAGCAACATTGCATTATACACCGCGCAACCCTCCAAAAAACGCCGTGGAGATGTACGGCCCGTCTTCAATGTATCATCAGTGAGCTACACATTTTACACTAATGAACTGAAGGGCCAGCAGAAGATGGCTAGCCCGTGCATCCGTGCATTTAAATTTCACACCCATTTTCCCGCTCCGCCAATGCCCAAGCCACCCCCACGAAAAGCACCCCCTCACCCGCTGCCATCCCTCTCCGCGCACCCGTCCGCCTACCCACTTCCGCCACCTTCGACACAGCCACACTGGCGCGCGGACCCGCGGACTCCAATACTTCCCCAGTAATTTCAGCAGGTCCTAATACACCTCCTAGTGCTATAATCCGTCGAACTTCTACGATCCTCCCGAGATGCGGGGATATTCCGTGTACGCACCCGTGCACATTCGTCCATCAGGTCAAGTGCTCGCTTATCATTGGGCTTCTCGAAGCCATGCAGGTCACTAAACCTGGCCAGAGGTGCACAGCAGCCGACATAGGGGCGGGATGTGTACCCGAAATGTCACGGATAGGAGTGGAGATGAGATGAGTATCAGTGAGATATTGTTAGGTGTCATGAAGGCGCGTGGACTTAACGCCCCTTACTTTGTAAAGCCCTTGCCGTCGATGCGGATGACAATCCAACATCCCGGTAGCAGTGTATCGTCTAGCTCGTACTGCTTTACATATTCGTACTTTGAATTAGCCATGCTGCCTCGCCGTGCACGGCGCGCGCGGCTGCTTGACGCGCCAACGGGCCCTCCCGGGTGTGTGAAGACCGGAGAACTTCCTGCACGAACGGTGTTATCGGCGCAAGATGGTTTTTGGTCACGTTCAGAGTCAGCTGCTGCTGCTGCTGCTGCTGGGGTGAAAGATTGCACAGGTGCACGAGAGTGATAGCGGGGCTGAAAGATTGGGGGTCGGCGAGGCACGAAGGTCAAGTTCTGCGGCTGCCACGAGCGAGCTGGTAAGATAATAGATTGTGGGGTATCAAGGGCCCCTGAGGAACGGTTAAGTGGCAGGGAGGCCACAGCACGGTATGCTATGCTGCAGTTGACACCTTGTTGGAAGCTTAACCACATGCTTTCGAGAAAATAAAATAAAAATGCATATTGCAGCAGTTATATCTGCATCAAGCAAGCGATCGCATTCCAAATGGGTGCGCAGCAGGTCCCGGAGCCCGAATTGCAAGTTCAAGGCGGAAATCTGCCCAGTAATCAAATAACAATTCGAAATAAGCTTAATATGGTTATAATATTCGTGGTTCTGTTATGATGATTTGAGATAGCATGCTCACATAGTCGGTGAACAGTATTTCCATGCCGGCTGTAAATTGAAGCCTGAGAAATTCACTTGACTAAATCCTAATGTTTCAAACCTTATTTAGCACGACACGAAGTAATGGAGCACTAAACCAACTTCCGCTACTATCGGCGCACAGCAACGTTAATATTCGGGCGAACGGCCCGGTTAACACTCACATAAAGTTGAATCGGGCCCAAATTCATGCACAGAATATTGCACTGACTGTTTGCCGGGCTGATTGCTCGTCATCGCCAGCCGCCAGCCCATTTCACGGTCGGGATTTGGATTATAGCAGCACCTCAGGCGCTGATGCCCGCAATGAAAACGCCATCCTTGTCTCATGTGCCTCCATTAGTCCCAGCACGGCCTCAACGGTTGAATGCGACCAACAATCCAACGTCGACGCACGGCTGTCGACGCGCCTGGTGCTGCTCGCAGCGGACAATGCGGCCTGCTTAACATCCTCCCAACTTAAAGATATTGTTCAAGCAATACGGCGCGCCGCCGATGATCCTGAACGTGGATTGCAGCTACCGCTGGCCGCCGTGGAGCGGCTGATTCGGGAGCTGCGCCGGCGGCGTCAGCTGGCGGCTTTACTGAACTTGCCGGACAACGCCTTGTGCGAACCAAGCATAGTAGTTCAGTGGCGCCAGTCACCGGCAGAACGCCTTCATGCTGGTGCTGGTGCTGATGCTGATACCACTGCTGTCACTGATGCCGCTGTGACGGCCGCGACACAATTGACGAAGGATGTAATGGCGGCTTCGGGTGCATTGCAACACAGACGCCGGTGGAAGCGTGGAACGGGCGCAGTGATGGCACCGCGGATAGGCACCGCCGCCGCTGCTCGGACCTCTCAATCACATCCCTCAGCCTCATTGGGTGATCCTCGCAATGGCGGCATCCCCGCCATCACTGGCGCCTGCTGCCGGGCCTCCGCTGCTGCGGTTCCCAATCCCACAGCTACTATCACAGCTTCAGATAGCGTGAATAACTGCGTATCTTTGGAAAGACCCGCACCGCTGGTGGGACCGGCCAAGGTTGTAAGTTCGCCATCTGCCCTTTCCGATGGCCTGTTTGTCCTACCCAGTGAGAGTGTGTATCATCGGGTTGAGGGCCACCGGCAACCGCAGCAGCCACCTGCAGTCGAGCATGCTCCGCAGGCGGCCATGCCGTCCGTAACCAATTTGGCGGGAAGAAGGCGAGTCAGGAGTAGAATAGCTGCTGCGTTCATATCGCCATCGGAAGTAAAGTCCGTGCAAGAGTTCGGACCGCAGCTCCGACCACAGGCGGGGACGCAGCGGCGGGTAAATCGGAAGCTGCAACGGCTAAAGCAACAAGTAGTGGCTACAGATTCACCGTCCTCAGCAGCAGCAGCACCGGCGCCTGTAGAACAGCAGGTTCCGAGGTCAAATCTGCCAGAACATGTACAACGGCGTGTCTTGGGCCAACAGAAATGGCGGCAGGAACAGCAGCAGCAGCAGCAGCAGGACGAAGGAGGGGAGCGGTGGGCTGGGCGAATGGGGGACCTCCGGTGGTTCTTCACGGAGCTGCACGAGGGGGGTGCAGGCTTGCCGCCTCAGGAGGCGCTGGCGGCACTGGAGACATGCGCTGTTGCGGGATCCCTGCCTCCGCGCGCGACATTCGAGGCGTTGCTGCGCAGCGTGCGGCGAGCAGCAACTGCGACAGCGGCCGTGCAGCGGCCCGAGAGTAGCTCGCGTGACAGCTTGCGGTCTGCCTCCTGCACCAGCCCTGAAGGTGGCTTGCATGCAGCCAGATCAATGCGAAAACCAATGCTCCTCCCTACGCGCGTCGTTGCCGTCTTGCACGGCCTGACTCGCCTAGGCCAGCCCCTCAGTCAAACCTTTTGGAGGGATATATTGTCGTATCTTCAGCCATACCTGTCCTCCGGTGGTACTTCATTTCGTGCCCGGGGTAACGTTATAGGTGCTACCGCTTCCCCCGTCACTTCGTGGCGGTGCCTAGCAGCGCCGCTGAATCTATATGACCTAGTGGATCTCGCCGTGGCGATGGCTAACGCAGGCTGCAATCCCAGTACCCCATTCCTGGAGGATCATGCGGCGGCAGTGATGAGCTGGATGAGACATTTGACCGGTCGCCAGGCGGCGCGCCTTCTCTGGTCTTACGCTGGCCTAGACTACCGCCCGCCCGCTGCCGTACAGACGGCCTTGGCGGCGTTGCTGCGCGCGCGGTCTGCGGAGGTGGAGGTGGGGGATTTGACGCGGGGAGTGCAGGCACTGGCGCTGCTGGCGGCCGCAGCGGCGTCACCGGCGGGCGGCAGGACTGCAGCGGTTGCAGCGCGCCGGGGTGGGGCCGTGTGGGCCGCCGGCGTACCGTCCAGTGACGCTTGCGCTGAAGGCAGAGTCGGCAGCGGCGGCCTGGCATCATATATATTGGACGTTGCAGCGGCATGTGTTTATGGACACCATCGCGCTTTTCAGGCCACTCCTGGAATGTCAAAGGATGCCGACGAAACCTTGGCTCTCACGGGGAATCCGCCCCGCATGCCGCAGAAGCAGCATGAGTTCCTGTCGTGGCTCCTGGTGACAGCCCAATGGCAGGTGCAAGCGCCGGCTCTGTTGCTTGATTGGAGCTCCGATGGCGGTGACGGCCAACCTTCGGATGCGGCGGAAGCTACAAGTGGCGCCGGGGATGCTACCGGTTGTCGCCCGCTTCCACCGCTGCCAGGGACACTGTGTACCGACAGCCTTGCTACGGTCTCCCGACTCATACTATTTCTGCTGCTGCGTGAACCGTGTATAGCCGCAACAGATGAGTCGTGGGCGCAACATTACCTGCATCAAGTCATGTTGCTGGCGCCGTCCTTGCGCCCCGTAGACCTGGTACCGACTGCGAAGCTGGTGTGCCACCTGTACGAAAGCCATCCAACGTTGCTCGCGCGCAGTGCCCCAGAATGGGCTTCCGACGGGCTTGGCGGGGACTCCGGTGCAGTCTCGAACGGCCCGTTACACGCGCTTGTGGCATCTGCCTGCTCTTCCATCGAATGTTTATCGCATAGTCAGTCAACGGCGATGTACAGCAGCATCACGGCGCTTGCTGCAAAACCGCAGGTACGGGAGCAACTGTACAGCTGGACTGCCATGGGGTTGCCTGCCAAGTCATCGCACTGTCTGGTGGCCCCCGACATTGTACTGCTTACCCGTGCTACGCCTTGCGAGCTCTCCCGAGTTGCTTCCAGCAGCACCAGCACCCGCAGCCGCACTAGCAGTGGCGGCAATTTCAGGAGCTGCGCTAAGACAGCGGTGGCAGTGGCAAGCGCAGTGCGGGCACATATGCACGGTGATGATGACGTGGTAGACGCTGCGGGATCGCTGCGGGCGCTGTTGCGGGAGCCGTCTAGGGAGGAAGCAGCAGGTGGGCAGTGTGGTTGGAATGTAGCTGCACGTGACCTTGCTCCGGAACTCGTTGGGGGCTTCAGGGAGGACGCGAGAAGCACGCGGAGTCCCATAGAGGTCCCTACCGGCTGCAGAAGCGGCGGTGCCGTTGCTGCTAGCAGCCGCCCAGCTGCAAGTGGCGCAGCCGCATCCGCTACCGGCGTCGTCGCCATCATAACAAATGAAGCCGAAGCAGCGCTAGATCCGGCGGCTGCGACGCCGCTAGCGAAGACAGGGGCCATGGCCGAGGAAGCCGCCGCTATAGCAGTGGCAGCAACGCAGCTACCCAGGGGCATAGCCGCCATGGCGGCGGCCCTACATTCCACAGTACACACGGGAGCTGCAGCTGTCGGTGAGACAACTGCCTCGAGCGAACTGAGTGCTGCCGGAGCCAATTCAACAATCGCCAGTCGGTTGGCCTTGCAAGCATGGACACCCGGCGCGCCGCCGGGGGCCCTCACATTCTTGCGGGTGTTTGCCCGCAGCTCACCTCAGCGCCGCGATGATGAACTTGTCCTCCTGGCGCCGCCGCGTCGGCCACTGCAGAAAAAAACCGCCACCAGCACCGCCGCAGCTCCTGTCATCCCGGCGCCGTCCCCTGCTTACACAGAACCACCCAACGCTACACCTGTCGTCATGCGGAACCTCCCCTCCAGTGCTGACGCCGAAGGTAACAATTCAGCAGCAATAAATGGCGCCCTGCAAGCCCTGGCCCGCTTGTTGCGCAGTTTTGCTGAGGCCCGTGTACCGCTGCCCATACAGCAGCTTCAGGAGGTGCAGACTGCATGGAGGCGCCACTTGCATATTCTGGCTCTGAACGGTGGCGGTGCTGCCAATAGTGGCGGCTGCAGCACAACGCCGCCCAGCGTCGCTGACGTGCGTGTAGTTGCGGAGCTGTTGTTGGCCGTCGCTGCGGCGGCGCCACGGCAAGCATCAGTCCGCAGGACGGCGGTCTTGGAGCTGGCGACAACTCTGGGGGCAAGCGGTGCGGCAGCCCTCCGCAGCTTGCCTCCAATGCAGTTGACGGCATGCGTTCACGCTGTTGCCTTTGCAGCTAGTGGCGGTGGCGGGGATGGTAGTGATAGCAGCGATGACGTTGGCCGCATCGGGCGCATCGGGCGAGGGGAAATGGCAAGGAAGACGACGGCGCTGGTGCGGGCAATGGAACCATTGTTGGAAGAGTTCCAGCGGCGGATGGCGCTATCTGGGAGCCAACAACTGCATCACCTGCTGCCACCGCAGTGCGTCGCAGTTGTGTGCCGCGCGCTGTCGCTCTTGTCCTATGGGCCTATCTGGCCAGCACGGCTCCGCCGCTACGAGGCTGTTGTTGCAGCGGCCACGAATTCGCAGCTCTCCACTGCGACGCTTTCGCCGTACCGCTCCTCGTCGTCATCTCCTTCCGCCGGTGCACACCTCCGACGCGCCATCGCAGCTTACCTGCCGCCGCTGACGGCGGCGGCGGCGCCGCCACCTTCTGTCGTGCGGTATGGCGTCTGGGTACTACGCCACCTTGACCTGCAGGTCGGGCGCAACTGGCTGGAACGCCTGTGCACCTGTGCACCTCGCTACCTGCGCCGAATGCACCCTCGCGCGACAGCGGACTGGCTGGCTGCCTGCGCTTCTCGTTGCCACGCACCGCCGCGCCCTGCAATGCGCAGGGCTTGGTTGCACCTATACTACACCTGGCGACTGCTGAACTGGCATGAACTATACGAGGTGGTTTGGAGCGCCGTGCGCTTAGGACTACGGCCGCCGAGATTCTTGCTGGCGGCGGCGTGCCAATCCGTGGCAGCGGCAGCTGCAGCAGCAGGAGCGGGAGCGGCTACCGCAAGACCGGCGGAAACTAATGCACTCCATGGCGACACAGCTGGTGGCGCACTGATCACCGCAGCTGCAGCCGTTGGCAGTGACTGCAGTAGCAAGCCGCATGCGGAGCCGGTAGCTAGCGAGAGAGTTGCCGCTGATGGCGGGGCGAGGCGGCGGGCGTCAGATCCCGGCGGTGGCAGCGGCGGACAGCGGACGGCCGGATGCAAAGCACTCCAAATCGCGTCAATTAGTGTTCGTCTACTCTGGGCAGTACAGCAAGACGAGCGATACACGCCCACACCACAACATACGGCAGCGCTTTGCGGCCTGATGGCGGCGGTTTGGGGGGACCTGGCAGCCGGCGAGAGGACTGCAGCGCTGTGGGCGCTTGCATCTTTACCACCGCTAAGCAGCTCCGAGCGCGCGGTCCTTGAGTCGGGTCTGGGTGACGTGGTGGTACGGCACTTGCTGGCTTCCGTCACAGGCTCCGACGCAGGCGGAGTTTCCAATGGTCATTGTGGTGAGGCGGAGTTGCTCACAGCCGTCGATGCGGCAGCGCCAGGCGGTCCTGAGGGGTCCAGCAGGGTGGAGGGCGGGGCCGCCCGGTCCTTGTCCGCTTCAGACATGGCGCGTCTGGTTTGGGCGCTTTCACGGCTCCGGCAGCCGCTGCCGCGGCACCTGTCGGAACACTTGTGTGCACAGCTGGCTGTGGCTGTAACGACCGCAGAGATGCCCGCTTGGTCAACGGCGCCGATGACGATGGAGATGGAAACAATCATGATGACGGAGGCATCCTACACCACCTCAACTGCCGTCAGCATGAAGGATTCCCACAGGGCTGGGCTACGACCGAAGGAGGTGGTTCAGGCACTGTACGGTGCAGCTCGGCTGCTTCTGGGGACCTGTCATGCCGCCGCCGGCGCCACCGCCGTGGCCTCCTTGCTTCGGCCGCTTCTGTGCGCTACCCTGGCTACTGATCCGGCCCTGCTGGATGCCCGCAGTCTGGCGGATGCCCTTGGAACCCTCTCCCGCTTCCGCCGTGTCCTTGCGCACCATCGCCCTTCCGATCACCCATTCCGACGCCAAGCCTCGTTGGATGGGTCAAGCGTGACTTTGATGTCAGATCAGAACTCGGACGTAAACCAGCGAGCGCGCAGCTCAGCAGCTTCTCGCGCTTCTGTATCCAGCGACGCCGGCTGCTGGGGCAACGACCCATGGGTTGTTGCTGCCCTTGAACGTGCCAGGGAGCTTTTGGAGCAGTCTGCAGCGAGAGGACTAGGGGACCGCCCGGTGCCGGCGTGGTGCGCTCTTGAGGTATTGCAGGCGGCATCTTTCCTGGGTGCACCGGTGGGTCCTCAATTGGCGGCGGCTGCATCAAGACTGCTGATGATGCACCTGCCCGGCATGGCCCCGGCGCAGCTAGCGGACGTGCTTGGCTGTTGCGCAGCGCACCCCGCATTGCCGGCAGAGCTGGCATGGGAGGCCTTTCAACAGCTGGTAAGGGTGGAGACGCACCTAGCTGCTGCTAGGGGCGACGATCTGGAGCCAGGCTTTGAAACTGCCGCAAACGCTTCCACGTGGCCGCCATTGCAGCCGGATGAGCTTGCGCGGGCGGTAATGGGAGCGCCGCAGGCTATGGCATCCTTGATTTCTGGACACTCAGGACAGGCCTTGCAGGTCCACGGAATTCCTGAATCGATGGCACACCACAAATGTGACTTGCAAGTGTCCAATGCCAGTCTAGTGCCCGGGCAGCCTGAATACTGGGAGGAGCGAGAGGTATGGCTGCCGCCGCCCCTGCAGCAGCGAAGACTGCTGGCCGCTGCCGTGGCGAAGCTGGCGTGCCGGCCGGGCGATCCGCGGGTCGCCAGCATGACGCCCGACCAACTGTCCATGCTGGTGCAGGGCGTGGTAGCTGCGGGCGCGGCGCCGGGTGTTGCCTGGCTGGGCTGGGTATGCGGTCTGATGCAGCCTCGCTTAAAAGAGGCCAGCCAGCACGGGCTGCTTCGCATGTGCAAGGCACTGGAGGTTGCGGAGATGTGGCCGGGCCAGGCCTGGGCGCAGGCCTGCCTTGAGCAGGTGAGGTGCTTAGCGCTATGTCCCGTGTGCTTCTTAGGATCCATCAGGCGCGTCTGCTGGGGCCCCTGGAGGTGTCGTCTGGCTGCAGGGGCCTTCCATGACCAAGGAGAGCGGTGCATTGTCCCGGTGGCAGAAATCCTTAGTTGCGGATTACACATATCTGCCTCTTCGGTGTGTGCTACATCCCTGCATTTTGCTCTCGCCGTACAACAGGTGGTGCTGTATGACGTGTACAATCGCTGTTCTCGTTCAGTCCTCAGTCGCCGTCCCTCTCAGCTTCGCCGTCTTCGCTTATGATCTCCCTCATGGCCATGTCATGCTGTACTGTGCGCATGCAGGCATCCAACCTCGTCAAGGCTCGTCGCATGTTAAGGGCGACTGAGCGACAAATCCATTCGGCATTGCTGCGACTGCGTGCGCTGGGGGCGGCCACCACGACCGCCAGGAAGTGCAATGGCAGCGCTACACGGCCACCCGCCGCCGATGCAGCTACGACCGCCACGGCCTCACTCCGTGCGGACGCTCTTGTCGCAGCGGAGACCCTCCCAGTGGCGTGCGGACCTGTATCCTCAGAACTCGGCCACAAAATTGCACCCGCAAAAGCAGCGGTCGATTCAATAGCCGCGTCATGCAGCGTCCGGGATGGCAATGGCACGGAGAGTCATGTGGGCGCTCTGGTAGGCCAGCCCAGATCCACCGCACGGCTTGGCGACCTACTTGGCGCGGAGGCGCGGCAGGCACAGCGACTGGTGTACGGTCTGCATGACGCCTTTGCCGCCGCCTTGCAACTCGTGCTGAAACGCGGAGGGCTTGACGAAAACACACTTGGCGGCCCCCACAACCCGCAACAACAAACAGCCTCCTGGGGTTATGAGGAGGAGAAACGGTTACCACAACGGCCGACGTCGGACGCGTTCTCTCAGCTGCTGCTTGTGTATCGCCTTGTGGAAGCCCGAACGGACAGGGTGATGGGGCTGTCGCTCAAGGTGGCAGCTCTCCAGTTTGCCTACGCACTTCAGGTCAGTAACAGCCGGCAGCACCAGCACCGGGAAATGGCGCTACAACAGACGGGGCCAAGGGGGCTGCAGGGCCCAGCTCGGCGAATGGAACTGCTTCGGAATGGGTTTGATCAGCGAGACGACACCGGTGCGGAGGACTGTGTGTCGCTGGTACGAGCTCAGGCGACGGAGAGCACACTCATCGATCGGGCCTTTTGCGGCGGTGCGGTCAAAAGAGGGCAAGTGAGGGAGCGGGGCGGGGTGTTATCGCGAAGGACGCTGTTGGAACACACCAGTGCGCCTGTTTTGGAGTCGGCGGAATCGCTTTTGCCACTGGCAACCTACCTGCGGGAGCAGCAGATGGCGCCACCGTTATGGCTTGGCCGTTGCTCAGAGGGTAAGGTGTCTCGGGATCAGCTACAGGTGCACGCTGTCGCTGGGGAGCAGGAGGTGGGGCATCGCCGGCCCACAGTCTGGGGGCGAGTGGGTGGATTGCGTGGAAGTGGCAGGGGTGCTGCACGTGGGGACGACTCAGGTACTTTGGAAGGGGGTGACATTCTGGCATGCATTGTGCATGCGAAGTATTGCGGCTTGCTACACTTGTTCAGTTAATCGCATGAATAGAGTTATTATGAAGCTTTATGAAAACTACGCAGGATTTAGGTGCGAAGAGGTTGCATTAAGTAGTTGAATTAACGACCCAGGGAGGGTTGAATTGTGTGTTGCAAGCACTCAACCCAAGAACGCACGCCAGTGTCCATCTTTTGATGATTCATGTATATACCAGCTGTTTTTATTGTTGAGGTAGCTTAGCTGAGTTAATTCTTCTATAACGCTTCAGGCGTGTTTTACCCCTTGGGGCTTACTGTGCACATAGATTGGTATGGACATGCGCTCGTAATTTAATGAGCTTAGACGGAACGTGCATTGAAAATGCGCATACCAGCTGCCAAAGAAGAATTGCCGGGTAACGGCGCTTGCCATGGATTTTCGGTTGCTTCATGTAAGCGTGAGTTGTGACTTGCAAGAAAGGTGGTCCAGACCAAATATGATCTTATTCTTCAGGATATAATTATACAGAAGCATACACTATTATCTGGAGTTTAATACGTAAGTGTGAAATTTTGCCGGCCATCGTGCGGCTAAAACATATCAATTCGCCCATAAACGGCATCACGAATGGAGGAGGTAAAGCAGGACTTTCGCCTAGCTCTAGCCCACAAGGTGCGATACGGCGTAAAGGTTTTTCCTGATGACGACTCTTTCTGAAGCTGTGCTCTTCAATCTAGGTCTTCTTGATCAAGACTCCTGACTTTCCAGTCGATAATAGAGAGGTGCTGAAGGAAGAGGTGCTAGCAGTGATCCAGGAAGGAAGTAAGTGTCGAGATCTACGCGGGCTTTGGAGCGGGCGGGGGTTATTGCGTTGCTTGTTGAGCTGGTATCGACACATAAGCTGTTACATCGCAATGCTCGCAGACCTCGTACCGCTTTATGAGCATCTCTGTACAGACCTAGGATGGACTCTGGACAGCACAAAACATGTAGCGATGCAAGCAGCTAACGCAGAAAAGCTGGCAGAATTTGACGAGAAGCAAAAAGATGCGGAGGAAAACCTTGGCGAGACGGAAGTCCGCGATGTAATGCTCGCTCGGGCAGAGTACCTCGGCAGCATAGGCGATCGTGAAGCTGCATCCCGAGCGTTTGACGCTGTGGAAAAGAAGACGGCGAGTGGGGGCAATAAGGTGGACCTGCTTTTCAGCCAGATCAGGTACAGGAGTGGGTGGGGTGGGTGTGTCTACATGGGTCTGTGGTGTTGTGTTTGGGAAGTGGTGATCATTTGCATCAACTTGTATGGGGACACTCTTAACGGCATGCTTAACTTGGATGCTCTTGATCATTTGATCGCTGTTAACTGGCATGCGCAGTAACCGCGTCGTTGTAAATGATGCCCATGTATGCAACCCCCTGTCCGACAGGCTCTACATCCTGTTTGGGGATTGGCGCCGCGTGAAGGCGCTAGTGGCACGGGCGCAGGTGCTGTGCGATGAGGGCGGCGACTGGGAGCGCAAAAACAAGCTCAAGGTACTGAGTGCCCAATCCCATTTTGAGATATTGACGGGACGATTTCCGCCTACCAAAATCGAAAGCTCTAGCTGACAGGAACTGTGTTGCTGCGGTAAGGGCAAAGCTCATATCGCGGGCTGTGGGTTATTAGGAGATGCATTTATTCATGGCATCATGGACTTGCCAGGGTGGGCATCTGCTTGCTTTAAAACGGCGGCCCTTCCTGTCCAATGCCCCGCATGTCATCAAGCGGAGGCTCCCATTTGCATATATTTCCCGGGGCAGGAGGTTTCTTGGAAATCTCGCGCTTCCTTCGTGCCTTCACATGCTGTCCTATATAATATGTTTGACGTACGAGGGTTTCCTTGAATGCAAGGTGTCGTATGCCAGGCGCAGACGAAGTCTAGCTGTTGCTGCACGCATACACCGAGCTGGGAAATGGGGCAAACTTGCGCCGTACAGGTGTACCAGGGCGTCCTGGCGCTATACACCCGTCAGTTTGCAGCTGCTGCGGACCTTCTGCTGGACTCCACCGCCACGTTCACTGCGTCGGAGCTCTTCCCATATTCGCGTCTCATATTCTACGCGGTCATTGCGGCGCTGCCGACGTGAGTAATGCGTTGCCAGTTTTTTAGCGAGTGAATGGAGTGGGTCTTACCATCGCATAGGAGTGGTATCCGCCTGCAAATCCCGACACGTCCCTGGATTGCACTGTGTGGGGATTATAAGGAAACAAACTATGCAAAATCCATTGACTTGGGCATACTAAACACGCAGCACTTTGCAAGGAACATTTCGGGGATCTTTATAATGGGGTTGGTCATCTGGGGCAGCAAGAAGAGGCACCTGATCGACTGGCGGTCGGCCACGTAACAAACAAATTGTTTGTCACGTGAATAGAAATGCATAGAAACCCATGTGAAAATCGGGGACATTAGTTTGCGCTTTCAATACTTCGGTAAACCTGTTCGCGGTGGTTTTGGGCATGTGAGTCTTGTCTTTTATAGGCGGGACTGGCTCTTGTTCAATGCAGGATCCGGTTCGCCACTTTCTTACCTACATACACCCACCGTCACTGCCGTGCAGGCTTTCCCGCCCTGAGTTGAAGAAACGCGTGGTGGACTCACCGGAAGTGCTTTCTGTCATCCACAGCCTGCCAGGAGTGCACCAGCTGCTTGAGGCGCTGTACCATTGCAAGTACCAGCAGTTCTTTTCGGTGGGTGTTATGCAGGGCTGAGCAGGCAATCTGCGATACGGATGGATGGGTGGTTCGCAGGAAGGAACTAAAAGGGAAGACGTTCGAGAGCAAGAGCAGGGCCGTGCGGGACACCGAGCTTAATGATTGAGGTCGATAGCGAGGCGGTTGGGGTATTCCCATTCCAGCGTTACAGCACATGCTTCAAGTTCTTCATGGACAAGGGAGACTGGGCCTCTGCGTGTGGACTCATTGATCTCCCAGGGATTCAACTCGGTCCTCGGGCTTCAGTTGACAGAGCTCACTCGTACGCACCTGCATAATTGCCGGCTCATACGAGTTTTGGAACGCATTCTGAATTTCGACCTTAAACTCCCCTACGACCCCTACCTTGCTGTAGTCTTTCCTGGAGGCGATTGACGAGATGCGGCGTGACATGTACCTGCACCATCATGTACGGCACTACAGCCGTGAGCTGCGTGCCGTGGCGTATACGCAGGTGCTTTTCTTTAGGTGGAGCTGGTAGAAGTCCAGGGAGTTGACGCGATAAGGGCGTGCAGCCAGCAGGGAAAGGCATTTGCAAATTAATATTGTACCTGAACTGCACTACGCCTCAGGTATATGAGAGGGCAGGAAGGGCACCACAGGCTACCTGCATGCCAACGCTCAAAGGTTATCGTGCTGTTTATCCCATTGTGCTTGCCCTTTCGTGGTGGTTCAGTTTCTGGAGAGCTACAAGAGTGTAACTCTCGAGTCGATGGCAAGCGCTTTTGATGTTTCCTCTGGCTTCCTGGACACGGAGCTGGTGGACTTCATTTGCGCTGGCCGCTTGCACGCCAAGATTGACAAGGTAGCGGGCGTCATTGAGACCAACAGGTACGTTGGTTTTCGGAGTTCTTGTCTAAGCATTCCTCAGATATGTGGGGCACGGTTAAGACGCGAGGGGGTGATAAAGACCTACAAGGTCGTGCGAGACAGGCAAGCCCTTGCTGCAATGCGTGATTGGGGGACGTGCCTAAACTTAATGTCATCAATGTCATCACATTAACTCTGGTGCCCCAAGGAACTAACACTTTTGTGGGACATGCTGCAGCTCCGGCTGAGGTCCTGTAGAGCTGGTCTGTGCACCCCACCGCGACAGAGTGCCACAGGAGAGAGTGCGCCAGAGGTCCCCGACGTGCTGCCCTGACGCCCCTCTCCCCCCGGGACAGAACCTGGCACAGAGCATATGTTTGTACGGTACCAACACACACGTTGTCTTGTCTGGATATCCCTCTGGTCACCCTAACACACTGCTGGAACGTACATGCCATATTGCTGCTGTTTGCAGGCCCGACGCAAAGAATGCGCTGTATGCCGACACTCTTAAGAAGGGCGACTTGTTGCTTAACAGGGTGCAGAAGCTTTCGCGGGTCATAGATATGGAGTGACGGGCCATGTGACTGTAAATGGGATGATTGACAAAGTTGGGCCGAATAGTGCCATTGCGCAAGGCGCCTAGATTGAGCCAGGCGCCTTTGGGTTCTGATCTGATCTTGGCTGCAATAGGTGATGCATATTGAACGGATGGATGTCGGGGATTGCGTACAGAAGCAGTGCAGCGAGTGCAGCAGTGCAGACGTTCAGAGTCTTAGGCTCGGCATGCTTTGCCAGTGTTGAGAACCCCCATCCTGATATGACGGAAAACAGTTGGTGGTGCGACACTCAGGTTTTAATGACGAAACAGTTATCTAAATCGTCACCGCTCTAGCACTTCGGGGGAAGGTGAGAATAGGAGCGCTGGCATTATGGTGCTGGCTGTGGGAGCATTTGCGTACGGTTTAAGTAGGAAAATATTGGGATGTTACAGGCTGCATACCTGGATCTATCCCGGTCGTACCACAACAAGCCCGATTTCACCTTGTACAGGATACGTATAAAAAGAAATACTAGAACTGTCACCGAGCCCGGGCCCCTTACTCTCTGATCGTATAAAGAACATAAAACTCTCCGACCTGCCTGGATCGAACAGGCGACCTAAGGATTCTCTGCTACCGATTACAGTCCTTCGCTCTTCCAGCTGAGCTAAGGTCGGCTTGTAAAATTGTTCCTGAAAAGAAATATTATATTAATCAATTAACCTAAATAACCTACTCGAGACTCTGCATTTTTCCCCATGGACGCCCCGAGCTAACGACATGCTGCCTCGCAAAATCGTTTGAAAGCCATTAGTAGGAAACCTAACCATACCATAGCCACTGTCGCATAGGGTTCAGCCCAGCGGGTAGAGCCCATAGATGCCCCTCCGCAGGTAAGCACACGCAACACCGCAAGGTAACCGCCTGGACTTTGCGCAAATCCGGGCATATCAGATTCAAAGCAATAGTATTAAACGATTTCCGTTCCTATTGTTATGGCATTCGGTGCTAAAAAGCCTGCGGGCATTTGCGGGCAATCCTATGGTGACGTGTGGCGACTGCCGAGAGAACTGACGGTTTTCCCCAACAAGAATCATTTTTATCATTCCATCAGACTATTCATGTTGAAATAGTTGCCCAGACCCCCGAGGTAAAATGTTATGAGATGACGTTCGCGCCGTGCTCCTCCAGGGTCCCTGACCATAAGTTTAGAGATGCGACCCAGATAATCTTACAGTGACAAGCTCATAAACCATTCATTTATACAACGTTGTTTACCGGTGATTACCCGAAAGTGTGTTCCGGGGCCTACGGCTTGCAGCAAGCCCTCCAGCATTTGACACTATTCCAGAGCTTCAGTATACGCACTCACATACCCGGTATAAATTGCGAATCCATGCTGCCTGTCCCTGACCCGGTATATAAGTTAACATGAACACTCACATGGCCTGCTACTATGTACAGTGCCTTGTCCTCTTATTATGCTGGAATATGAACGATGAGGAAATGTTTTCCAAAGATAACGAAGACTTATGTAAAAAAGCCTAATGATGAGCAGGCCCGCGCATTTCGGAAGCAAGGCCTACGGAACCCCAGACCACCTCAAAATGTACAGTACCGTTCTGCTCATTTTTGGGCAATGTTATGAGCATCAGGCACGATACGCGCCTATGTGTACTTTACCGTTGATACGACTTGCACAATCCATTAAGCGTCTCGTACCATATGGCTAACCGGTAACAGCACGTCGCACGTTGAGCCGGACCATCTCAGGAATGATGATATAATGCATTCTCAATAGCAATACAGACAGGAACACGCAAGAATGCGCGACAGGAGGTCCTGTCCTTCCGGTAGGCACAAATATCGCATCCCTATCTCGCTCCATCCCTCAATCTGGAGTGCACAGCGGGCTGCACGAGAGAAATCAATCAGCGCGTCTTGACGTGTTAGTCCCTTAGCAGATCGCTTGCAGCAAAGATGGGGAAACGAGATAGATACAGCAGAAAGAAAGACAACTTGCAGCATACATACAAAACGCCACCGTTAGAGTGTTCATGAATGATTCTCCCCACACGCAGCATCTACATGGCACGGCGCAACCACATTAAACACACCTTCGTTGAGACAAGCAGATAGGCACACTGCAATGAGCATTGCCGTGGATTCCGACCCAATAATAAGCAAGTAAACATGCAGCTACGGCCCGTACAACACAGCCTATCCACTTTCAGTGAGAAAGCTGTTACCCAGCAAATCTATCATCAGCATAACGGGAGGTTGTTGCTACGCTTGCAAACAAACGTGTTTCTTGTTCATACTCGCATGCAACATGCAACAGTTATCAGTAGCTGAAAAGCTTTGCGCAGCTACGACCACAGCTTAGTTTTGAACGCAACTTCTGCCCAATTCCATGCATCCACACTCGACTCGCATTATATGAAGCAACACATCAATATCAGATGTCCGAGCAGAGCCCTTTCACTTCTTACAAGGTAGCTACAAGTGATGCAGTCCAAAGCTGCACATCGCTGAGGTATTCCGTACCCCCGACCTGCCCTGCCGCAGGCGCTCCTGTCACATCATCTGATCGACAACATCATAATAACCATCATCACTATATTCATCCTGCTCTTCCCCGTCACTACTGCTGCCAGAGGTCAGATTGACGGGAAAAGATTTCAATACCCTCGACTTGTGTTGAGCTGACTCATCAACAGGTTCTCCCTCATTCACCTCCTCCCCGCCAAAGGAGCGCAGCGGAAAGCATCGGATATGTGATCCGGAAACTTGTCCGTTTTCAACGCCCGCCCATTTTGTACCATCACCGCCGCGTCCCGAAGCGTTGCCTCCATATGTATTAGCTGATGCCGCAGCCACCATCGCCGCCAGGTTGGTCCCCAGGACTGCCGCGTATAGGGACAGACGCTGCTTCTGCACTTCCAGAAAGCCCACTGCGCACATCTCCAAAGCACGTCCAGTAGAAGCCGCATTCACGAGGTCTGACGTGCCAACCGATGCATCCACACGGCGTGTTAGGCCCTGTCGCCTCTCGGCGAACACACACGTCTCTTCATCAGTCGCCCCGGGCTGCGTCGCAATCGCAATGCTGGCTGCCTCTGTACGTTCCTGCGGAGGCAGAGTACAGCGCTCCTGGTAAAGCCGTTGGTGGGCTACCTCTTCGACTTCTGCAGCGCTTGCACGCACCTTCACATCCACCACAACCGAAGACGCATATTCTGCAAGGCCATGCTGGCGCCAAACCGCCAAGTGCGTTAGTGCAGCGTCTTCCGCTGTTGCAGCTCTGACTGCAGTCGCGGTTGCGGCGGCAACTGCACTTGCGGAGGCCGCCTTGCATTGGGGGTGCCGGCGGGCCTTTTCGGCAGCCTCTTCCGCAGCATACGCCCCCCGCGCAGCCGCCGCATCCATGGCCTCCACTGTGAAGCATTCGCTCAAAGGCACGCTCTGCACGCGAGCCAACCTCACGAGTGCAATTTCCTCGGCTGAACTGCTATGCAATATAATGCGTGACTCGCTAGCTGCCACATTAGAGGCAGCGGCGAGTGAGTATTCACGCCACCGCTCGGGACAGGCATAGCAACCGTCATCCTCGAGGCCTGCAGCAACCACGGCGCTATCAGCAGTTGCCATCTCCGCAATTGTAGGCAGCTGCACCGACCACTGCCGGAGCAGCTCGGGTACTGCGGCCATTGCAGCCAAGCTGCTGTGCACCGCGACTGCTGCATGGGTACCAATCGTGACCGACACCAGCGAGAGCAGCTCTTGCCTGTCGGCGGCGTATGCATCGATTGCGGCCTCCTCACCAGCCGCTGCTTGGACGACTGCAGCCGCGTCGGCTGCTGCCTCGCAGGTGATGCAATCCAACAGCTGTTGCCGCTGAGACCAGAGACCTCCTATCGCGCGGGCGCATGCGGGCTCAGCACGTGCTGAAATTGCCGCATCAGCGGCGACAGCCAGTGCGATATCCATCAGCAGCTGCTCCCGCTCGGTTTTGAATGCCTGCATAGCGTCCTCCTCGCCATACGTGGCGTGCAACACTGTTATGGTGTTTTCAGCTTCCATGGCGAAACAAACGTCCATGGATGTGTTGCGCTGATCCAAAACCTGTTGGTTTGCAATATCCACGGCGCTAGCAGTCTGCAAGAACAGACTGACGTCCTTAGCCGCCGCCACGGCATGGGTTGCAAGCACCTCCTCACGGCGGGCCTCCAGCACCTCCATGGTTGCAGCCTCGTTAGCAGCTGCACGCGTCGATATGGAGGAGTACATGGATTCAGGGCGCACGTATGCCTCATGCCTGGTGCTCGGTGCTGCCGCCGCCAGCACAGAGCTGCTATCGGCCGGGAACGCCCAAAATGTGGCGGCGGCATTCACAGCAGCAGAGAAAGATGCGTTTACTGGTCGTGAGCCACTCTTGGACAGAAGGCAGTGCGTTCCTGCCAACACGACCAGGTTTGCCTCCTCGTTAACGGACTTGTCTACTGTCAAAAAGGCAACGGCTGCCCCCTCAGAAGCGGCAGCAGCAATTGCGGCATTGAACTGCTGTGACAGCTCCAAGCCGCCCTTGTATGAAGCGACGTTGGAAGGTGATAGCAAGGACGCCGACTTTATTTGATCGTGCGGCGGCAGGGCTGCTACCGTGCCGGTCATGGCGACCCGTGTTCTTGCTGGCGCCTCTATGCCCTGAGGAGTGCCAGCAGGTCTTCGCTGCGCCACTGGAGAATCCAACACTGCTGCGGCGGCGTCGGCCGCTATAGTAGCCGGGAAGGGCCCCAGCCGGTGATCTAACTCGGCTCCCAACCCCATCCCGCAACCTGGGCGATCACCATCTCGCAGGTCAGCGCCCTTACCAAAAGTCCCTGCGCCGTCTTTCATGAAAGACGCCGGAACTGCCTCCTCCACATGGTCCTGCGTTGCAGGAACATTCCCTGCTGATGCAATAATATTTACAGATGACTGCGCAGCAGGCCTTTGTGGCCAGCTAAGGCGCTGCTGAATGAGTGATTGCACCACAGACCAGTCCGCGGAGGTGAGGTCGGCAGCATCTGACCCGCATTTGGCCGATGTGGCCATCTGCAAGCCCGCGTAAACACCACAAGCCCGGGCGAGCCGGCGCAGTGCAGCACGGTCAGATCCAGCAGCACGCATGGCGGACAGGGCTTCCGCACATGCATCAACCGCCTCCGTAGCGATGCGGACCAAGCGCTTGCGGGTCTCCACATTCCGTGTGTATCCATCTTCGAAATCGGCGCCGTTATCTCGGGATGGCTCCACCACAGCGGCAACATTTCCGGCGAAACTGAGAACGCAACCAGGTTCTGGGTCATCGCTGGCAGCGTACTGCTCACTATTTTGAGCACCCTCGATGCTCCGGCTTCCCTTACTGCGAACATGGTGCTCCTTCATGCCGGTGGTGTCTCGAACGTCTGAAGCGGTGCTGGCCATGCCAGATAAACGACATGACGCATGGGTATGCCGACCGGCAGCAGCACTGATGTTCTTCCGCGTATGCGGAGATCCCCGCAGTGGCGCCGGCCCCGCACCCAGTCCCCCTCTACCCAGACAGCTCACAGAGCCCCGTGCTGCAACAAGGTCTCGTTGGCAATGCATAACCCGGGCCTTGTCAGCAAGCAGCATTGCCGCTGCCATGCCGGCTGCTGCAAGCAATGATATGGACACGAACGTGGTTGTTGATACTGGGGCCGTCATGGCAACCGCTGCACACAATGCCGCGCCCCAGATCGTATCCCAGGGAGCTGTGGAATCCGCGACCGGGGCACGATTGGTGCTGGAAGTCGATATGAGAGCGTTAACAGCCCCCAGCAATGAGAGGACGGCCGAGAGCTCTAGGACTTCAGGGCATCCGATGGTTTCTGGGCAGAGCTCCCGCGTGGATGCGAGGACAACCGAGGCATCAGTGCACATAGCTGCTGCGCCAGCCAGGTGATGGGAGTGCATCAGGCCGTCGTCGGGTTCGAAAGCATCCTCAGAGCTATCTTCTGACGGTGAATCGAGACATGGCCGCAGCGTCCAGGACACAGCCCCCTCTTCCGTGAAAGTGCTTTCACGGCCCAACTGATAACGGGAAAAGCCATCCGCGCCCAGGGCTGCTGCTGGTGCAGCGAGCCTGTGTGCACAGTGATCATCCGCTGTTACGTCAGCAGCTGCTTCCATGGCGCCCATTTCCTCCGCAAGTAACCCTGGGATCAGTCCAGGATTAGTGCTGGACAGGCGGAGACTTGCAAAGACCAGCTCATCAATGTGCGATCCACTGAACGGAAGTAGACGAGCAGCAGGCGAGGGGCCATCGCCAATGTCCCCCTCCCATCCGCCCATATCATCATGCACGGGAAGAAGGGGCTCCTCGGGCTCCTCGGTATCCGATGAGTGCGATGACGAAGCCATAGCAACCAAGGAGCCATCCCCTGCAACAAACTGGCCAGCGAGGGTAGGGCTTCCCCGACTGTAGCGGCGGCGAGCAGCTTGGCGGGACAGCCGTACTGAGCTATGCTCCTCGTCTTCGTCCTCGCTATGCATAGTGGTTCGTCGTCGTTGGCAGTGGGCAGGCTTGGAAAGTTCGTCCGGCGCGGCCGCGGTTGAGTTACGTTGCACGCCAGCGCCAGCTAGCATGTGGGGCTGCAGCAGGGGTGAAGCTATCGCACAGGGACCGCGCCGGCGGTGGGGCGTGCCAGACAGGCGGCGAAGTGGCACAAGTGAGGGGTCATTTTGAGCGTAGCTTAGCAACTGCTGCTGTGGTTGTTGGCGGTCGGTCTCCGGTGACTGCAGCTGCTGCTCGCGTCGACTGGCTGCGTCAATGCTCTGGGACAACAGGTCAGCCACGCTGCGCCAAGCCCACGCTGGCAACCCGAAGTCATCCTCTGCGTCGCTGCCACTACTGTCATCGCTGCCACTGCAACATCGGCGGGCAAGAGCATTCACTTGAACACGACAGTTTCCAGACGGTCTTTCGTCCATGTGCGACTCTTCGCCTCCTGAGAGTAGAGGGGATCCAGATACAGTCCAGGGCCAGCCTTTTTCCATCTGGCGCCGTCTCTCTCGGACGCCACGGACTGCCCGCGGGGCAGCTGTGGGCATGCTAGTGCAGATATCTTCAATAGCTGCTGGAATGGGTGACGCCATAGGCATTATGTCCTCCATCCCGCAGAGTGGGGGCGTTGGGGGTAGCGGTTCGCCGGGGTAAAATTGGCCATCCGGCGCGGCATAGTATTGCCTGCGCAAGAGGTGGAAGGTGTCAGCAGGGCTGCATACGGTAGGCGGCGATGTATGTGGTTGCTGCTTAGTTGGCAGGCGCTGCTGGGACTGCCGGCGGGGGGCGTTGGGCCCCTCAGTTGGCGCCAGCAAGCTACTAGCCTGGCAGATGCTGGGAATGCCGTCACTGCAGACTGAGGAATTCACACTGTACCGGCAGACGGCATGGCGGAGCAGCCGATGTGAATTGCCGGGCGGGCCAGTGGTGATGGCAGCTGCTGCAGCTGCACGGGATATGCCGGACATAACTGTATTGACGATCTTCGTGGCATTTGGGGACAACGTGCTAGGGGCGGCTGAGGCGCTGCCCGGTGGGCGGAGAGGCCTGATGTTACGGTTGCTGCCGCTGAGTCCTGACCGCTGCGGGCCTGCTGGAGCTGCCGCACTGGCGGCGTTGTTGACTTGGGAGGTTGTGGTCAATGGTGAGGCAGTGGGGCGCCGGCCGGCTTGCGTGTGTCCGCCTGCCGTGGCCGTGGAGTTGCCAGCCTGCGCCGATTGTTGCCCGCCAACCCGCGGAATCATTGTCCCTTGCTTGCGCCCTGCAGCACCTGTAGGCAGGCGTACGGGGCAGACGTTTATCGACAGCAGAGACAATATGAATCCCAAAGTGAAATCCACATGAGCCGTGAAGCCTACCACACCGTTTCTGGCATATCGTGCGGCCACACGGTGGAGCATCAGGCTGGGTATGGCCTTGAATTGAATAGTCGAAGGCCATACCAAATAGTGGTAATGTTTCTTGCGACTTGCCTGGAATGCCGCTGCCAACACTTCGTGTGCGGGCGGGGGGCGCCAGAGCAGATGGGACGTGCGTGCCGGCTTGCGTAACCTTAGTAGAGGGCTTGCCATACGGGTTAAAGGGTGGCCTCACTGCCGTTTGGGACGGGGTTGAAGTGGAGATGCTGCTACGCCTGGCAGTTTGGGACGTATTTTGGGGCGTCGTAGCAGAGCGCGGTTGTGGCCGAGCCGCAGTGGGTACGGGAATGGATGTGGGTGCGGAAGTTGCTTTTCTGAAGGCAGCGGGGACGCTGGCAGGATTGCCAACGCAGTCGGTAACTGGAGAGGAAGCGGGCACCGGGCGTTGCGCCAAATTACCAGCAGTGTTGGTACCAAAGCTGATAGTAAAGGCAGTGGCTTCCTCCGACACGGCTGCAGTTGTCGCTTGTGACAGCACCCGCAAGGATGACGCCATGCTGCTGCGGGTATGTCCATCGTTGCTGCTGCCTTCAAACCGCGAATGAAAATGAGCAGCGTTAACGGCCTTCCGGATGGACCCGTCCATCATGGGTGAACCGCTTAGAGGTGTTGGCACAGTTGCGCCTTCTAGGGTATGCTTAGGCAAGCTGAGCGCGAGTCCACTGGATCGAATTATAGCGTCGTCAAACGGTTCGACCATGACACCAGCTTGTCCTAGACACTCCTGCTCGCGCTGCACCTTCGGCCCATCACCCAATAGCGAGAGCTGCGGTTCGCTGTCAGCGATGCTGCCTGCCGCTTGCAACGCGGGAGCCTCCTGGGTCCGGCCAGCAATCACTTCCTTGTCGACTAGGCTCCAGCTTACGCGCAAGGACCCGACATGGTCAGATGATGGTGGAACTTGAGCGGAAGCACTGTGAAATGATGTTGCGCCAGAAGGATGAGGAATATCTATGGCTGAATGGTGGGATGGCGTTGCTGGTTCCGCAGCAGGGTCTGCAGAGAGTTTTTCACTGCCGTCGAGCTGTTCGGCAACCGCCCCCAGACCGCTCTTGCGGGGAAGGCTGACGTATTTTAGTGCGGCGGTGACGTGAGGCGGCAGGCGAGGTCTAGGGGCAAAGCCCACAGCAGATGCGGGTAACCCGTTAGAGCAATCCCCGCTGTTATGGCAGCTTCCTCCGTTGGAAGAGCTATTGGCGCCCCAAATTGAGTAGGTCAAACCATTCAATGAGCAACCCGTGCCGCTGATGCCGCCAATGCTGGTTCCATTGCTGAGCAAGTCAACACTGCAGGCTTCGTCGGCGCACGATTGCGACGCTGCACCCCAGGATGACCTGCAGTCTTCAGAGTAACTGCTGCCCTCCGATAGCCTTGGAGACCTCAACGGAAAGGAAGGGGGAAAGCGCGTTGGAAACTGTGTTGCGTCTTCGCCGACATCCGCTGCCGCCAATGTGGTTATGATGGTCTGGTCCGATGATGGGCTCTCGTCCAGATTCCGGTCATCCTTTACCAATCCATTAACAACACATGGCGAGGTAATCCTACTGCCGGTTTGCCGAAGGAATTCAACTGGCATGTTCGGTTCCTGTAGCCCGAAGTGATATGCTGGCTTCGTGGCCTCCTTCGTTCACCAGTAAAAGCTATCCCCAAGATCCTGAGGCAGGTGCAATGAAACCGGACGTTTGTGGGTCAACTGACAGGCCACCTGCATCCAAGGGCAGAGCGAATATGTCCACGTAAATAATGTGTCTTATGTATAGGCTTTTAGGATGTTCGAAGTAATAATTAAAATGGACGAGTCCTACATCCGGAATTAGAGTGGGTAGCACACAACAACTGCTACTGGCCATAATCTGAAGCAGACGCACCACTCTGTTACTCTGCAAAATGAATAAGATAACGTAAAGCTCGGAGGGATTGTGCAGTTTCAGAAAATTGGATAGGAGCCCAGCTGTGGATGGCTGCCTGTTCGTCCGGATCCAAGCACCAAAATTTTTGCAGTTACGCAGATTCGCTGGCCTTATTGTGTTGCATCATATAGACAAGGTAGTTACTCTGTGAACCCGGAGTATGAGCAAGAGTTTCAAACTTGCGTAATACGGAAATGGCCGTACTTTACCCTCCTCACGAACTTGCTGGAAAGTTATCCCTCCGTTGTACTTGGATGTCCCACATGTTTTCATAAATTGTTACGCTCTTGCATCCTCCATTGTTGACTAATGGGACTATCTTGTCTAATCTGTCTTTTTCCTGTGCACTTCTATACTGCGCCCAGTAATAGAAGCCAGAAAATGGAGTCTTCCAAAACCCTTAGTGTGTAGCTACCCGTTGGTCCTTCTCTCACGCTGCCAGAAAGCGGTTCAGCTGCAAAATATGTCTGCAAGTGAGAACGTTGACTTGCTTAGTGATACGGCATTAACAGTAAATGGGAGTGTGCGCAACGCAGCCTTAGCTACCTTGTCGATGACGCCAAGCGGGCAAGCGCTTATAGGCTACGCAACTAACAACAGCTATGGGGCTCGAGGTTCAGGAGGGATAGACTTGCTTGGGGATTCCCCACTGCCGCATGCGTCATCGTCGGTCACTACTATTGCCGTTTGCAGTCCAATCGACTTGCTAGGCGATGAAATTATCGAGCCACCTGCCGTGACCAGATCTACCCCGAAGCATTCATCACCTGTGGGCCTGGCGGCGGCTGACTCTAAGCATGGGCCGGCTCCGGGCGCTGCAGCGGCTTCGTCGCAGAAACCCGGCAGCCTTGAGCACGGCCTGCCCAGAGGGTCTCTAAGCAGCGCAGTAGGATCAGAACAGCAGCTGCTCAAGTATAACGTAGGGCTTGCCAATGTTCATGTGGTACAACACCAGCAGGAACAGCAGCGTTTGCCAACCGAAGCCCGGACCAACACCCGCACAGAGGATCAGGGTCAGGAACAGCAAGAGCTTGTAGAGGATAGCCAAGCAAGCGAGGCTCTGAAGGCTAAGATCACGAAGGCTGAGCAGCGGTCAGCCAGCGCAGCTTTTATACCCCCAATGGTGACATTTAAGGCTACCCAATCAGAAGAACGTCCCTCATCGTGCACCGCTGACGGGTCATTGGAGGACAAGGTCACAGACCGCGCCAGTGGCTGCGGTTCACAGTCCCTGCCGAGCGATGCTGACCGCGACAGACAGTCTGGAGACGGCGCTCCGTCGGGGGAGGCGAGCGAGGCTTCCAGCAGCCAGGGCAGCGAGGGCGATGAGCGGATCGTGGACTCCGACCGGGAGGTTGTTGAGGAGGAGGATGCATTTGGCGATTTTGCAGATTTCACCTCAGCTTCGCACTTCTTGCCGGGGGGGGCCGGTGCCCTGGGTGCAGTCGCTTACAGCGCGCTGCAGACGCAGCCACCCCCATCTGCCTCCGTGGCTGCCGTGCGTGCAGCCGGTGTTGGCCCTTCCAGTACATCATCACCCTCCTCCCACCGTCACGCGCACCTAGGGGGCTTGGGACGGCAAGTTCATTCCATGCTGGGTGGTGCCAGCGGCGCTCCTGGGCATCACGCAGTGGCTGCAGGAGCGGCCTCTGTGAGTGGTGCCGTGTCAGAACATGGCAGTTTAGCCGGGGAGTTCAGCGATATTAGCCATCAGTCGCCGCCAGCCAGCGTCGCGCCGTCACGAGGAGGTGGGGTATGAGTAGTGCAAGGGGACGATGACGTGATAGACGTGATGGGGCCACGTCCAGCAGACTATGGGGGCTCTTATGGATGGCAAGTTTAACAAAGCGGGTTGCATGTCGAAAAGGTATGTGATTGATGTACGATGCAGACCCTTTTATGGGTTGCACCGTAGCTAGCGGCACGGTGAAATCCGCTCTCTCCACATGTCGAGCCGGCGGCCACGTTGCCAAACGTTACGCGTAGTTCCGTCTCATGAAATCCTGTCTCTTCCCCACCCCGCTCGTAGGTGGCGGCCGAAAATCCGTTGCATCCATCGCCTCCGTTGGCAGCCGTGCCGGTGGCGATGACGACCTTGGAGACTACAATTCCGTTGTAGGCAGCAGCGTCTGGCGCGCGCCCTCGCAGATGGCCACGTCCTCCTACGCTGCCGCAGCTGGTGCTGATGACGACTTTGGGGACTTCACTTCTGACATAACCTCCACCTCGGACTTCGCACCCTCAACCCAACCGCCCTCGGCCGTTGCCGTGAGTGGTCCTGGGTCAGTGCACCCAGACGATGACTTTGGGAGCTTTGCGAGCCACCGCAGCACGGCGGATGACGACGAGGATGATTTCGGAAACTTCAACGCTGCGCCTGCAGCAGTGGGACCGGCTGCAGTGGTTTCGGGGCCGTCGGGAAGTGGTGGTGCGGTTGCCGGCGGGGCGGCAGCTGGCGGCGCTGGAATGGTAGCAACAACTGGCGGCAGTGCAGTGATGCCAGGTGCCGCGGCCGCTACTTTTAGCCCTCGTGATACGGCTGCGCATCCCTACCATTCTACACAGTCCGTGGGGCCTTTGCCCGGTGGCAATTTGGCAGCACCTGAGGCTGGCATCGCTAACGAGACGGGACTGTTACAGTTACCATCGGCGGAGCTGCTGCAGGCAGTTGCGCGCGCTCTGCAACCGCTGCTGCCGGCGGGCACGCCTGGCACTAGCGTGCCTCAAATGCCAGACGACCAGGTCGTATCCGCGGCCTGGGCGCAGTTGCGGCGGCATGTGCAGGGCAACTTAGGGGAAGCAGGAAGCGCAAGCATCGCCACGCATAACGGCGTGCTATTTTCTCCCCTGGGGTCCATCGCACTGTCATCGGAAGTGGACGGAATGCCAGACAGCGGCGCAGGACGCAGCGGCGGCGCTGCCACGGTCAAGTGAGTGCACTTGGCCGGATAGATCGGCTTGGCGAGCGTACTGCTGTAGGGCGATGTAATCCGTTGGATGTAAGGGTGTAGCAAGGATCCGTTTTACAATGCCACGCAGGCGCTTGGCATGGGCCATCGACGATTTCCAGCAAAGGATTGAATAATAACGGTGTTTCATGACACCGTAATGACATTCTTATTGCAGTTGCAGTTGCTTTGGGGGGGAACGATCCAGTAGCCGACCTGCCTGTTGAGATGAGCGATACACGTATAAGAGAATGAGAAGGAAAGAAGGAAGTAGTACCGCCGAGGGCGAGTGCGGGGCGCTTTCCCTTCTAACACTGCCGTCCGTCGTGCTTTGCTTGTGACACTCCCTTAGGTTTACTCGGCCTCTTCGCTGGAAGGGCTCCGAGTCGGAGCGAAGACTACTAGCTGGTCTGGGCCTCACCGAGGTGGCGACGCAGGCACGCGTGGCGGAGGCAATGGAGGGCCTTCGCTCAACAGGGCGTGGCCGATTGGAGTCAGCCATTGGGCCAGGTGGCGGAGCTCGCCAGATGGGACCGTTGGCCAGCTTTGGTGACATGCCGCGCAGGGCGCGGGCCAATGTGAGCAACATCTCAGGTAGGGTTCAGGTTCTAGGGTAGGGAAGAGGACTCTGTATCGTAGGGTTACGCGGGTCCGTCGACACGCTGCTTGACCTGCATTTATTGCGCCGCTATCCTCAAGCTCTTGAACAATTTTCCGGCACTCGCCCGCGTTACACTACTTTCCTACTTTCCCGTCGTGTCGGTTGCTCAGCCGGCCTCTATCGGGATGCCGAATGTGACGGTGCACCACTGAGCAGCAGCGGTGCAAGTGGCAGTCGCTCGCGCGGTTTTGAGCAGAACGGAGAGACCCATGGGTCCCCGTCGGAGCATGGGGGCGGGCCTGCATCCGGGACCGCCCCGCGGGCATCTGGCAATGCAAACGGTTTCGCGGGGGGACAGCAGGCGCATGGGTTTCCTGCGGAGAAGTAACACGCCACGACAGTGGTTGCAACACGGCTATGAGATCAGGTGAGTGTCGATGGCCCAAAAAGAACTGTAAAATAGCGCATCGTGTACTATATCCGGGGGCTGTCGAAGGTAGCCTGCAACTTACACTTGGCGGGGTTCAAACCCAGCACGCATGCAGCTTGCCTTGAGCTTAGCCCCACGCTGCGAGAATACTTGGCACATCTTGGACAACCTATTTTACTGTGCCACCAGCCCCTCCCAAGGCGCACGTGTGCCTGTGTTTCTGTCCTTCACGGATTGCCAAGACCCGCAGGTGTCTTGGAGGCGGCACAATGGTGAAGGCTGTGGCAATGAAGAATGGAGAGGCCTTTGCAATGAAGGTCATGTGGTCCTTGACATATTTATGTTCTGTCCCGACTATGCGGGATGGGATGGGATAGGGAAGCCAGGGGCCGCGGGGCCGTGACTTGCAAGGTCCCGCTTGCTTCATAGGTGCTTTGGAGATATGCGGAGCTGCCACGTTGCCCCTGCTGCCGTAGGTCGTTGTGGCCAGGGCCGGCAGATGAGGGTGTTTTCTACTCATCGGAGAGACGCGGCGCAGCGAGGTGATCATTCCTTAGCGCAATCGAATGGCTTAATGATGTGGCCGTCAGTCGGTGGCTTTGTGCGCGTGTTCGTTTGGGTGCCAGTGTGCAGACCTGGTGCGTGGATGCGTAGTATGCCCATGCAGGTGTCAGTGCGGTTGGGAACAATTGTGATGGTACTTACTAAAGCTGCGTTTCATCTTGTCCCTTGTAGTGTACAGTAGCTCCCGCATTAGTCCACAGGCGCAGCCTGAGCTCGTGCCCCGTGGACTTGTGCATTGGACGTACATGTCTCGTATTTAAGATGCTGTCTGGGTGTACACAGAATGTGCCCGGGGTATCAGTTTGGCCTTGTAGCGTACTGCGAGATGCATTTGCCTGCTGTTCCGTTTAGAGACCCTTTGCTCATCATCAATTTGACGCCTCTTGCTGCAATAGTACGTCAATACCTTTCTTAGGTGTGAACAGCCAGAAAACTGTGGGTGGGTGCTTCGTGTGGTGGTGAATTCGTCGTAACATGTGAAAGTGGCTTGCCGCCGCAGACGCAACTCCTTCGTCGTATGTTTGAGACCCTCTCCTGGTACCTTGTAGGAGGGTGTGTCCGCACCTTACGAGCGTGGGCACCTTGATGGCCAGCTTTCAGCGTCACAAACCGCATGCCTGTATTGGAACTAGCCTTACCACGCACCATCTATTACGCCTCGCCGTCATCTTCAACTGTCTTTTTTTCCCCATCCCTGACGCGGCCGAAGGTCGAATATTTCTCCGTGTCCCACGTATTCCGTCCCGTCCCACGTGTCCCACGAGTCAAGCGGACCGTCGCCCACGCGCCTTCTGAACTTGTAGATCCGTGTTGTTGCTGCTGCTGTTTGGTTCGCCTCCGCGGCCGCCACAGTTCCGGATGTTTGGGATGGCATAGCCCGTCAAGCCACGTGTCTATGCTGCAAAAGTGGCAGGCGAGAATCTTCCACCGCTGCGACTCGAAGCGATAGTTATCATACTGCATCACCCACTTATAGCGCTCCCGGGATCCTGTGCGAGGCAGCAGAAGCAGCGGGCAGGATCAGCTCCGGACCGCTGCACGACTACCCGGCGTCATGGGAGGGGCACTCCTAATGAAATATTGCAAGTTAATAACAGAATGAAGGATCTCGCCTCAGCCTCATCATACCTATTGTGGCCTCTCCGCTAGAGCCCCCCACGAAGATTTCCACATGCGTCATGTCAAACGCGTGCCGCCGTGAGCCCGGCTCGTAGTAAGTGCCGCTGTAGAAGATCAGGTCCCCAGGCTTCAGCTGCTCCACGCTCTCCACCCGTTTGGGAAGGGTGTCGTACTGCAGGCAGTTGGTGCATAGGATAGAGCTATGTATAGGCCCGGGTGACAGCCACTGTGCGCTTACGACTTGGCGGTAACAAGGAAAGTGTCTCGGGCACCTTTACCATCCGCAGGCCCATCCACCCGGGTCCAACGCATTCCCGATGCTACCGCGCTTATCCACCTGGTACGCCTGATTGCCTGGACCCAACCGGAAGCCCAGCTGCCGCTGCAGGGCCCACGCCACGCGGCGAACCAAGCCACAGCAGTCTAAAAACAACGGTGAATGGTAGAGCTGGCGACCAGAGGCTGAACAACCTTCGCAGTTGCAGTAATGGCGGTTGTGGTATTTCCGGGCGTACGGCACGCCTGCATCGTGGATCGCAAACGTGGTGCGACTCAAGGCTACAGTATGGACCCCGATGATGCTTCATCTACATTGATGGTACTGAATCGCTTGAGGAGGCAAAACGGTACCCGGGGGGAATGACCTTGAGAACGGTTAGCCCGGTACGCATGTCGTACGGAAAGACGAGTCCTTCATATCATCGCGCAGCCTCAGCGCAGGCTTATGCCGCCTAGGATGAGTCAACTAATCCTAATGCCCATGGCTGATGTGCCACATAAAGCGCCATACTGTCTGTGCTTACAACGAACGAACCATGTGCAAAAGAGTGTACTCTGAACGACGACCGCCGTTACTGACTTTTCCGCGGCGAAGGAAACATGACACTCACCGATGAAGCCCCTGGCAGTCTCCACAAACAAGGCCCGGACCCGCGCCCGCTTTTCCTCCTGAGCCAATATCGACGTGGACGCAGGTCGGGTCTGAGGTCGGGTTTCGGAGGCTTCCCATGCCGTGCGAGCTCTGGACTTCTGTGGATAGCGGTCCAAGGCATGATAGAAAGCCTTCAGGTCTTTCTCGCCTTTATACGGTGGTGGTTGTGCTTGACAGGCAGCGCAACGTGTTTTCGCGAGCCATGTGGCCACATGTGTACTGCAAGCTAGCCCCAAAGAGCAACCCTGCTAGCCTGATGCAGGAAAATCACGAGGATAATGCGGGAAGCAGCGTGGGAGCCCTTGGCTTAGGAGGATTTCGTCTGCTGTCTTGCCTTTTGCCTAGACCCCAGAAAGCTGGCAAAGGCCTCCTGAAGCGTTGGACCCTCCTTAACTTCATTTGACTTGCATAAGGTATGTTCTACAATGACACTTGCGGGGGTACGCATGGTTGACGCAAATCGGCTCTGGCAGATAGATGCTGGGGCAACGGCAAGCGCACAGACGGTGAAGTTAACAGTCACTTGCCCAAAGCTTTTAAGTTATCCTGAATTTAAATATCAGAGTTATGATGGTCCAGCACGAAAGGGAGTGGGCTGCAGACGTGCAGAGAGAGTGAGGCCGTTAGACACTTTTCGTCGTACGCTGCGGTAATCGTTACGACGACATGTGAAGGAATCGTAACATTACTGCATGGTTATCCAATTATTATCGTTCGAGGAAAATCTCAAATGCTTCAACATACTTTGTTCGGGCAACGTTGTACAGCTTTCCAAAAGCCGGGTTCGCGGGCATGGAGGACGGTCCACAGGCGAGCTAACATTGTGGTTGCTTCAGCAATAGACACAGGGCCTTCAACATCCACGCCGACCGCGCGAGAATACATCATTCGACGGGCCACGCAAGCAGACTGTTACTGGATAGCTGCCGTTTGTGGAGAGGTATGTCAAAACCAGTACGTAAATATATTTTTCATGCAAGAAAGTCGCGCTGCAATCAATTAAGTTGCGTGACCAGTGCCACGTGCAAGTATATTGGCATGGCGCTTTCTGCCCGGAATGTAAGCGCCTCCGCACGGCATTGGATATTCACGTAAATCGAATTTTGTTGCTCTACTGTTCTGGGTCTGTCAAGCATCGCCATATAACAAGACGAAGACCTTCCCGTCACCCGCAACCTAATAATGACCCGTCGAATTCTCCAACCCTCCGCAGGCATTTGGCCGTGGTAACTTCCCCGGTCTAGATTTTGAGGCACTTGACCGTCTCGAGGGTAGATACGCGACCGTGATCGCGGAGGACGTGCAGGTCAAGCTTGTGGATGCGTTGGAAATCAAAGCACAGGTATGATTCTGCCCCCCCCCCGACAACCCCAGGTAGCAGCGGCGGCGCCTCCATTTGCTAACCATAGCTAGATGGGAGGGCCCAGGCCCGAAGGCAGCGACCTAGCAACTCACAGTACACCGTGGGCACGCTTGTCCCCATACACATCTGTGTCCTTGAACGCAACAACATCTGGACTACCGCGTTGAAATTCGCAAGGCGTGCCCTGGGCTGCACTTAACGCGTGCCCTGTCTGGTACTTACATTCCAGCCCATGCCCCCCGACTTCAATCTAGCCCAAACCGCGTCTAGCATATCCACACCGGAAAGCCGCAACACACCACACCTCCACAAGGCACGGCTGACATCGTCCACGAGGAAATCCTCAAATGCTTTCCACTCTGATCTCCACTGCTGGCCTCTGTCCCAGGCTCAGCAGGAGCACCGGGAGTTCAGGCTGAGGCGGTACATGCAGCAGCTGCGTGCAGAGCTGGCGACACTCCGGGGAGAGCCCGCGCGGTTTGTGACGCAGCTTTCCCCGCAAGACATGTGAGTGCCTCCATGTGATGGAGGGAATTAAGGAAGTGAGATCTGGGACGAGCGCAACGAGCTGGTGCAGATGGATAAAAAGGGCCAGGTTCAGATCAATGGGCCGGGCAACAAGCCGCTATGCGCTGGGCGACCTGTTAGGAGCAAGTGCCTGGGGATCTGGGCCGTCCATGGCTACGTGCCGTAAAGTTGTACTTGCATCGCCGCGTCGCCACAGACGCGCAGAGAAGTTCAAGAGCTGACGTGACGACTTCTTCGGCTGACGCTTGTCCAGCACCGCGAACCCAAAAGAAACGCCCGCGATGCTTCAGAACATTATATCACACAGAGGGGTTATTTCGTCCATGTCTGCAGCCATCTTGGTCGCACGTTGGCAGCGTAATGCACACAACGCCATACGCCTTAGGCATCGTCGTTACATGCGTTCCTTGACCAACTAGGGCCATCTAAATTGGCAACGAGGATGAGCCTATGAACCAATTGCTCTGTTTCATCATAATCACTGCTGCTGTGCCGTATCGCACATCCAGACGCATGGTCCAGCGGTGGCGCCGCAGCCGGCAGTTCATGGTGCTGGTGGCGGTTGAAAAGAAAGTGCAACTATCACCGCTATCCTCGCGGACAGTAGCTTCCGTGGCATCCAATAGTGCAAAAGGGGACACGGGGACGGGCGCGGCGGCTCCCCAACCAGGAAAAGTGGTGGGGGCCGCAACTTTGTCCCTGATGCAGCCGGAGGCTTTGTTGCCGCCCCCGTTCCCCAGTGGCAAGCCATTCCGGCTGTACGTCTCAAATATGTCCGTGTTGCCCTCACATCGCCGCCGCGGCCTGGCCAGGCGGTTGCTCCTCCAGTGTGAACGCGTGGGTGAGGTGGGGTGGGACAGAATGAACGGGTTTGCGCCTAGGAGACGAGGGCTAATCCAGCAAACCGGCGACGCTAGGAGTAGGGAGAAAGGGTGGGGATGGGAGCGGCTGTGGGCATGGGACAGGCAAATAGGTCCGACGGTGGCGTATGGGCCACTTACAGGAGCCCTCGTGGACTTAACTAAAACGTTCGCTGCTCAAATGTCCCCATGTGTCCTGAACAGCTCGATTATGGGGGCACTCCTCGCTGTGGCTGCACGTTAAACGGACCAACTCCGGCGCAGCGGCACTGTACCACAGCATGGGTTACAAGCGCGTGGATTCGGGCGGGCTGCAGCTACTGCCAGGGCCGCTGTCTCAAGTGCTGATGTGCAAGGAGCTTCCAGCACTCCAAAGCAGTCTCCCTCGTGCGCTCGACACGTCTGCAATATCGAGCGGGCGGGATAAAGAGGGCGCTGTTCGGGATCCAGTCAAGGGCGTGTCAGGTGGCAGCCAGTCCAATAATGGTGTGTTCGTTTGGAGCGCCTTGGTGGGGGATGGCGCGAATACTGCTGAGTGACGGCAGCGGGATTATACGTTAAGGAGCATCCGGGAAAACACGAGCCCAGTGAGCGCAACCTGGAGCTGCTCCTGCAGGCCAACCGGTCCATCGGCCGATATGATGGAGGAGCCTCGATAGTTGAAGTGGCGAGGAGGGCTGCGCTATTTGAACACATCAAAGTGTTTCTAAAACAGGGGCTTTATGCCGCACGTGACACACACTCACAGCCATCGAACCTCGCGCCTAGAGGTTTGTGCCGTTTTAATGAGAATTTACTCAACATTAAGGTGCTCCGCAGTGTTAACTGAGGAGTGCCATGGTACCAAGCTTCGTATGCGTTCATAAGCACCGGGGGGACATCCTATAGCAGTCCGTGACTGTCGTAGGCGCAGTCATGTAAATCACACTCATAGATGTTGCGGAAGGACGCAGAATGTAGAGATTCAGCGGCTTAAGGAAGATGCATGAAAGGACTAAACTGCACTTACTGGGCCGGTTACGCAGTGCGCTATTGCAGATCCATTGTGTAACATGTTGCCCGTTACACCCTCGGCAAGCAAGTGTGTGAACAAGAAAGCATGTTGCACAACTCCTATATTTCATGTTAACACATTAAGTACTCAAGTTTGTACGACTCGGGGGCCCAAAAATGTTCATAACTCATACGCCTGAGTTTCCTCGTCGGGCTGCACCGACAACATTCGAAGGAAGCACTCGAGCGGCTTATATACTCTTCGCATTTGAACATACCCTTGACCACAATGGCCATTCGTGTGCCACCACACACCATTCCTGTTGCTCCAGCACTGCAACAAATATGACAGCAGGACAAAATCCAGGCTTTCCGAACGCCCGAATGTAGAGCCCTTGACCACAACTTAGCGCGCCTGCGCACACACGTACGTACATGTTTGCTTCTCGGTCAGTCAGCGTTACACTCACAGATGCAGGTGCTAAACCCTGATATGCAGAGACACAGAAAATCATCTCCATTCAAAAAGGGCGCACATACAGACAGCTACACGCACCTATGCGTGTTATCTTCGCTGGGGCCGCATAAACACTTCTACAAAAAGATGTGCCCAGGCTACTCGCACGCACGCTGCACACCCAAGAACTGTCACGATATGCGCTGTTTGCGACGCACTCTCGACCAAACAGCTTAAGGAAGAGCCAGCTAATCCAACCAGGTGCAGCTTTTCGTGTTCACACGCAAGTAGCACACCTAGATGCACAGCGCGGGAAAAGACCAGACCAGGCAGGGGCAGAGCTTCAGGGAAAGAAGTCTTCACACTCGAGACACTTTGCCACGTTACTCTCTCAAAAAAACAATCATCATCATCCTATTGACTCGCCAGAACTCATTCCAATGCATTGCCCAACTAAACGCCTACCTACGATTTCAAGAGGTCACTCAACGAAGTGAAAGCTACGCAGCCACCTACAGAAGAGAGCATTTGGTAATTCGAGCTGCAAACAGGTTCCAAAGAAGAATCCTGCATCTAGTCCTAATCATTTATCCTAACCAGCCACCACTCGGACCAGACCCGAAAAGAGACGGAGCAAGCGGAATGTTTGTTGTGTATCATTTCCCTTCTCGGGTTACCCCGTAGATTATAAAACCTAGAACCCGAACTTTTTCCGCAATTACATTACATTACAGGGCCTGATGTCAACATTCCAGCGGGACGATCAGAACATTTTCACTATTCCATCAACAACGCTCGCACGGAGGGGTTGTGGAGGCAGGCCAAGAGAATTCTTAGGTACGCCATCGTCAACAGGCGGCCATGAGGAGATGATCCACAGTCTGGACCCTTCATCATAACCCTTGTCCAAGAAAACATATCCAAATCAGCTCCTTCAGTAGGTTGCAACGCTGTTGCTCATGGGCTTGCAGGCGCAGCGCAAGCAAACAATTTCGTGCACAAAACTAGGGCAGCCCCGGCGAACGAAGTCCCCCATATCCGTGCACTGCAGCTCACGCAGCGTGAGGCCACTGCAATTCCGCAACACCAACTTCACACGCTGGCAGCACACGAGGAGCAGCTCCACGGAATCCAAGCCGTTCGCTATTACAATACAGTCGCGGCAGTACTCAATCCGTATCCGCGTGTTGCGACTGTTTCGCAACGTGATACGTCCCCGCACGATGTTGCTAATGGGCTCTGGAACTGCGCCATTACGTTGGTGCTGCAGCTGCCGCCGCTGTCGACGCCGGCAGTGTTTGCCATCGTGTAGTCGGGACTGAGCTTCTGTTGGATCGTCGATGTTCGGTGCTGACTCTCGGTTGCCGTCGAAATTCGCTACCGACCGTCGAGGAGCTGCCGCAAACCGCACGAAGCTGCAGGCGGCGTGAGCCAGCACGCGGCCAGTCGACACCACAGCTCCGCATGTCGTCGACACAAGCGTCCGCCCGACAAAGAAACCGATGCGCACAGTAGGCACGACCGCGCAGCTGAGCATCGCGCGGCCCGCGACCAGACTGCCACGCGCAACGTGTCTCGCGCTGATGGCAACGCCTTGCGGAGCACGCCCAGTTACGGAGCCGGCGGCACTGCTGGGAGCCCGCTCAAGCATTCGCACACGTGGAGACGAGGCCGTGTCCGCAGAGCCCAATAAGGTCGGCGTGACATGGTCGTCGTCAAGCAGGTCCCCTAACAGCTCTTCCCCAAGACGTTGTCTCCGGCGAGGAATGGGCCAGGACTTGGTACCTGAAAATTAATCAGTCGCACGTCGTGCCCGAGCGTCAACCTCTCACTCAGATTCCACCTACATTATCCTAGCAGAAGCTCAATAAAGCTTGCTTCTTTGCAGAAGAACTTGCCCTGAGAACTTCACTAATTGTACCGCATTCAAAGACAGGATGACAAAGCATTGTAGCACACTAACCCCCTAGGCGACTTCAACAAAGGACACGACCCACCTTGCATCATGCGCGGCTTTTCCCTTTTGCTGTCAGACGTTGCAATTATCGCCATGTGACATACAGGGCAATTTTTGATTGCCGCTCGGCAACTTCCACAACCGAAATGACCACAGCCCAAGTCAACGGGCGGGTTGTGACGATAGTCAAATTCCTTCCAGCAGACGACGCACATATTCAGGAAGGCTGGGGCATTACGCCTTACGTTGCCAAGAAGCGCTGCTCTGCCAATCAAGCAGCCCCAGCATCCCGCAAATAATGTTAGGGATCAGACATTCAACAAAAATAAATGCGATTTCTATATTTACAAGGGGCAGCTATTGTTTTAGCGAGGCTACGTCGTCACCTCATCAACCTGACAAGGTCCCACATTTGTGCTGTGAAGGACATGCTCAAAGCAAGACAGCCTCTAGGGCTTCACCAAATCAATGCCTTCGTAACTTGAGTACTTGAGGCTTGGAAGTGGAACCCTTTCCAGTACGGCAAATCGTCTGTGTACCGAATCTTGAAAACAGAAACCGGAGCACGTCCGTCCATAAATGCAATAATATAAAGGCTGGTTAAACATGCCGCTAAGTAACCTTGAAGCTCTGCATAATGTACCCAAAGCCGCACGTTAGTGGCCACCCTTTTTGTCCAACAGTGCGCACAGGGCCTCTTCTTTCAATAGCGCAGCCCCGCCCTGCACCCGTCATGGTCCCACGGCCGACTCTTTTTAGGGACTGTTTAAACTGATGTCGATAGGCTGACGCAGTTAATCCTTTGCGCGCTGAAGACCCTTCATTGTTGTATGTTTGGGCCCTTATTCTGTGGACGTCCGTAGGCCGCCTTAATACCCCTAGTTAGCCTCCTAGTGGTGGAGCTGGGCGGGCGGACAAAACCCACAAGTACTGTGGCAACAACGTGGTGGTGCTACCATCCCCAAGATCCTCAAAATCACGCACGACGCCTTCCGGCTTAATACTCGGTGGTTAGTTACTCCGATTCCATCCCATCGACACAACTGTGGCGACTTGCCGATCATATATTTCAACTGCCTGGCAAAGAAAGACGCCCAATAGGAACAAGTTGCTGTGGCAGCTATCTGATGAGGCCAACACGAAGAAGTTGCTCCAGCCCCCTCTGAGCCTCGCGGCCTTAGAGCCAAAGAAGACCAACGCGTCTTGTCGTGCCGGCGGTCAACAGTCCTGAAGTAACCTCATGCGCGGGGCTTCCTTCCCTGAATACACACGACACCTTGCAAGCCAGTAAGCTCAGTATCAGATACTTCACACGGCGGCATGGCTCCCTGTGGCAGCGCACCCAGAGCCATGCCCACAACTGCCCTAACTACGGGCCCATGGCACATGCCCAAGCGTAGACCATCGACAAAGCACAAGCAGAAGGGCCTATAAGCCGGAACCATCGCAAATGCTCACCCACCGTTATCGCGGGGACCGCATTGCACCTACTGACAATTCGCCTAAGCAGCCTCTTATCACGCTCTAATGCTACCTACACTGTAACGAGATAGACAAAGGACAGGGGAGCAAGACAGACACATCCTTACATCAGTTCGCGCTCACATCAGAAGTTTACGGCACACATTCAAGTAACACTTAGATATCTAGATATAGGCAAATTCGTTGTGCGACAGTGCGTTGGCCGCCCCCGCTCGCTCCCTGGCCTCTTCGGCCTCCCGCTCCTTTCGTGCCTCATAGTGCGGGTCGTCAGTAGGCAGCTCCTGACGGCAAATAGGACAGGAATTGTTTTGCTCCAGCCACGGCGCAAGGCAGGCCACGTGGTAGCTATGCTTGCACGGCAGCAACTGCACCTCATCGCCCACTTGCAATGCTTCCGTGCAGACAGGGCACACCTGATCCCTGCGGAAAGCCGCACAGCAAGCGGGAGGTTCTTCAGCAGACGCAAATGGAATGTGATGCGAGCAAATCACTAGAAGCTCCAGAGGACCGCGGGCGGCTGCTGAGTGGGTTTGCGGTCATCCCAACAAAGCTATTCATGAATCAGTGTGACTGCGGAACAAAACGTTTTCATAGCCCGGGTTTAGACCGGGCGCAACGGCAGCATTAAAAATCTCTTTAGTTAGGACCCGCCATCGTCGCCACCACAATGGACTCCATTTAGCCCCACACACCCCTGGCCTGCTACGTCCGCCTCCAAACACTTACCTTCCAAGTTGGCCATCCAACGCCGCTTCATCCACCACGATGCGCGGCAAAGATGCAACCACCTTGCGGGACGCGGGAGGCCTGGAGGGCTGCTGCCCGGCGCGAGCTTGCAGCACTGCAAGCACTGCATCCAGCTCCCGCTCTATGACCTCGGTGCCCCGAGCGATGGCGGACATGCCCCGGTACACGGCCTGCGGGGCAACCAATGTTGGGCGCTCAGTTCAGGGCCAAAAGATGGATGAACATGTGAGTTGACCACCGCATGCCGACATACCCGGCGACGTGTTGGGAATCTAAGGAACACGGGAGAGACGTCTTTAACACAACAACTCGTGGCGTGAGTGATGGGGCCTCAGCAAAAACTTATATGGGTGACACGAGAGCATTGGCCACCAGAATTGACGCAAATCTGCGGCTGCGGAATTATCCTGCACCTGTTGGAAGGGCCCTTGCCTGCTTTGATACACAGAAATATTTCTGGACACAATTGTTAACGCACGACAGAGTGTCCGTGGAAATTCCAAACTCGATTATGACTTTGAACGGGATACAAGTCTCTCGGCTGACAGAGGGTAGATGTGTCCCCAATGTTGATGGACTGTGAGGACCCCGGTTGTGAGGGGGACTTACGATGCCGACCAGGAGTGGAGTTGAGACAGCCGTTGATCCGGCAGAATCTACTGATGCTGGTTGTGGGTGTTGGACTCTAGAAAATCACTGATTTCGGAGAAGTCAACATTCCTAGGGGTGAACGGACGAGGGTGCCCCAAAATTCAGGGGAAGGTAGGGACTGCCAGGTAGTGGAAACTACGGGTGAAGCCGAACACCCCTATCCCACACACATAAACTTAGAAGGCTGAATCCTTAAAGCTCGACCAACGAGGATGGTGAAACGCCGCACCTGAATGCCCTCCAATATCTCTGCTTGAAGGTGCGTTGCTTGTTGCCGTCGACTCGCTTCCCAATCGGACGCTGCATCTCTATTAGCTTCGCTGCCCTGCCCACCAGCAGCATCGGCCCCTGACGGAGCTGATGTGCTCGCTGCGCCACCACCCTCAACGCGGTGGCGTCGGTCTTCGTCATCCATGATTGGACCCGTGTCATCGTAATGCGCATTAATGCCCTGCGTGGCAACAACAATTTACGCTTTACTCTAAGGCAGACGGACTATGTACTCACGGCAATCCTGGTTAACTACAAGGCAAAGCATGAGCCAATGGATTAGCATCCCTTGCTGCCAGAGGAATACTGCACTTATGAAGTAATGCTCGTACGACAATATAGGTATCACAGCACAGAGCTATTAATTTTCCGTACACAGGAAGCATACCAACAAGCTAAACGGGCATACCCGTTGGGATTGGCTTAGCCCAAGAAGCACATCCTCCAACGGCACGTCCGCCAACGCTGCTGCTGCGGCTGCCTCCGTCGAGGTTGCGATGGCAGCTGCAGGAAGCTCCACATCGTGCTCTGTAAGAAACGTGTTGACCTGCGCGAGGCACTGCTGGATCCGGCCTTGCTGATCCGCACGGATGCAGCGGCGTTCGCAGGTATGAAGCATCTCCGCTGCAGCCTTCCATTGCGTCGGGTTACTGTAACGTGTACGAAGCAAAAGCATAATCCTCGGCAGAAGTTCTAAAAGCCCTGAGAGTTTCTCATCATTGTTTGGTGCTGTAGAAGCGACCGCAGCAGAGAGTTCCGTCAGCCCCTGGTTAAATGTCGTTTTCTTTTCCAGGAGTGCCGCAATCGACCGCCGCTGTTGCTCCATCGTGCCGTTTTTCGTCTTTTGGTAACTGAGACTCAAGAAACACCAATTCCCTTTTCCATGTACGTTGGGATGCGCTTAAGTTCGTGCGCTTAAGAAAACATTAGGCAAATAGAATGAGGAAGAGTTAACCCTTTCCTTTTCATGTACATATTTAACTTTTAACTTTTAAAGCATATTGTCATCAATACCTTGCATAACGAAAGCCACTGGTTGCATCACGCGATGCCGGACATCCTAGCTACGTCAAACATATTATTTCAAACTGGAAAATATTTTGTAAATTAATCATATGCCATGCGAGCCAAATCTTTGGTATAAAATCCTCCAGGAACCCTCTGGTCCATGGGTCACACCGACCATACCGGTAGAAGCCGGCAACCGTCGAGAGCATCGCAGAACCGACTATTTCTAACATTTTCCTTTGTAAACTATCTTGTATGACTTAATCTTTAGCAACCCTCTCGCAACCCTAGGTTCGCAACCCTGATTTAAAGCTCGTCCCGAGCTTTTGACGATCCGCTATCCACTGGGGCTTCTGACGCCGCTGCCTCTGACTCAGCATCCAGGCTCCCCGCCAGCCGACCCCAGAGATACACAGCCAGTGCTGCCGTGCTGGCAGTGACATCCTCCGGCTCCACGTACTCAAGCGGCGAGTGGCTGACGCCGCCGCGGCATCGGACGAACATCATCCCCATCTACAAGGACACACGGGACAGGCGATGAAGTACGAAGACCCGGAACCCCGTCACCGTCAAGGACACGGGTCCGGTGCATCCTGTTAAGATCTTCATGTTAAGATCCCGACAAACCCAGACAATGAAATCCATGCTTGCCCATGCCCTTGCAACCGAACAACAGGCTTCAGGAAATCGAGACCCAACATGGACCGCACGGGCGACCGAAACAGATACAACGGATTTCCAAAATCCCCACACCCAGGCAAGCGTTGTAAATCCCAGGGTATATATCCATCACCTTTGGTATCCTTTCTGCAATGGCCATGGCGTCGTGCCCAGCTCCACTGACCAGCACCGGCACCGACTGCAGTCCCTCGAGCATTCCGCTGCTACGCTGCACCTCCTCTTGGGTGAACGCCGCGAGCAGCAGTGGCTGCGGGAAGCATGCGAAGTCGGCCCAAGGAAATCGGGAAGGGTAGCCGTGGTCCCACTCCATTCGCGAAGAGTTCCCGTTCCAGAGGGCCTTATCATTTAGCCTGGCGCTGGCAATCGAGGGGGAGCTCCGATGCAAAGGGGTTTGCTACACACCCATACCACGTCCCCGCCAAGAAGCCCAAAGTTCTGAAGACTTGTATAGTTGGCTTAGCATTGCCGCGGCTTGGCAGCAGCCCTACCGCAACAAGATTTGCATTATAGAGCTCCAGAAGACCTTCACACCGCGACGTGAGGAGACAAGCCGGAAAATTCCCCAAACCGATGGGCATCCCTCATTCGCTCGTCCCCATTTGCGTTGCCTCTTCCTACACACCTTTTTAATTCCCATAGCATAATGCCCTGCAGGGCTTTTACGTCACCTGCTGCTCCTACCCGCCCCGCCGAGTTCGGTTACCCTGCCACCGACCCGTTTGCCGCAGGACACCTCCTTACAAAGGCATTGCCCAAACACAGGCTTTAATCCTTAATCAAAACCCATGCAATGCCGGCTTCGCCGCACCTTAGCCAGGCTAGCCGCCGCGCCCATATTTCTTAGAACGTCTGGGTCACTGAGCACCGCCTCCGCGTCATGCTTGCGGTCCACACTGCAAGCTACGCCACGGCGATGGCAGGTGCCATCCACTGTCTGCAGCACTTGCCTCACCACGTCGTTGCGAACTGAGTCTGTCTTACTGCGGATATCCACGCTGAACCCGGTGTGGCCCGAGATGACGTTGGAGGCGCCAGGCCACACCTTGACCTCTCCCACGGTACACACCAGGTTGTCTTCCTGCAGCGGTTGTCAAGATAGGACAGAAAAGCCACGGGCCCGATAATTTGGGCCCACAGCCCACGAGGGGTGCCGGGGTTGGGAATGTCTCCGCAGGGCCATCAGGCGCACCTGGCGGGAGAATGACTACATCCAATGCCATAAGCAATGCACCAGGCATCTCGTTCTTGCCAACCCTTGCCAACTCTTCAACATCAACGGCAACGACGTTATGAAAACGGATACAGCTAGCGCATCCAGCTAGCGCTTCTAGGACAGTAATAGTGGAAATGCGGTACCTTCAGGCTATTGGAAGCTACCAACGTACGACAGGAGCGGAGTACAGCCAGGCTTGAGGCGGAGCGATTTTGACTTGTATCGCATTATCTACGTTGTGGTCTTAGGGTTTGGCACCTGCAAGCTGGTCTTGGCCAGTTCCATTGCACAGTGGAATTCAACCTACAGGCTGGGGCTGAGGGAAGCTTCCCTCAGCCCCAGCCTCTACATCCTACATAGCTATATAGCTTTAGATATCTTTTCTGGCATCATTTTCCCCGCTTCACACCATTAAGTTCCTCACACCTCTGGCACGCCGCCCTCGCCCTCCGGCAAGGTGCACAACGCCTCGACGGCCGTAATGAGCTCCGCCGCGGCTACCAGCGCGTCACGCCGATTCCGCATAGGCACCGTGCCGGCGTGGCCTTGAGTGCCATTAACCTGCACCCATAGTCGTGTCTGTCCGGCAATACCCGCCACAACGCCAAGAGGCAAACCGCGAGATTCAAGTACGGGTCCTTGTTCGATGTGAACCTCTACGTACTCCGAGATGGTGGTGGGGTCCAGAGCCAGCGATGCCACCGCGACCCGTGGGTCGGTGACACCGCCTTCATCCTGCAAGACCTGCTCCAGGGAGTTTCCTGAGCGATCTCTCGATGACAACATGCCGTACTTGAGCAGCGTGCCTGCCTGACGGAACGGAGGGGCGGAGCAGTGAAGGGAGGGTGTCGGGAGGCGCGGGAGTGCAGGTATGGAGCCGATGTGCGTGATTTGGCCATTTAATAGCTGCGCCGCAATAGTGTGGTGATAATGGGGTCTATCATGAAGAGAAGAGGAACGCTGGAACCGGGTCCAGGCCTGATTGGAGCGTAGCGGCATCCCTCCCCCGCTGAACGAGCCTTGGGCGTCTCTAATACAGGTCGCGCCGCCAACTCTTTCTGCCTCCAGAGCCGAAAAAGTCAAGATCAAATGTATGATGCTGAACTGCACTGCGACTACTTAATAGTCTGAAAGAGCTTCAGGAATCCACGGCACAAACCCATGTCAGCCAGCAGCCATGACGCCCACAACCTACCACCGCCCGGCTGCCTAAGAAGGTCGACTGGAAGCGGACGCCCTCCTCGTCCGTGAAGGCCACCAGGTGCACCGACCCGTGGGTCAGCAGCGACGATGCCAGAGTGGGCGGAATGACGATGTCACCATCCTACGGCAGAATGGGATGGATGCTCATGGGGGTCAAGATGAAGAGGGGACCCGGGATCTAGGGGGTGGACACAGAGAGTGAGCAACCAACGCGTCCGTGCGCTGCTTCACGCCCATGACCTCATGAAGATACTTTGGAAGGCAATGGTACGCCCGCGTCCAGCGGAACTGACCATGTCATTTGCCGGCTGCGGTGGCAGCCTGTCCAGCCAGCCTCGCTGCACCAACTCCGTCAGAAGCATGCCCTTCACCGCAGCCAGCCCCACGATAATGCCAAGCGCTCCGTCGTATCTGCATTGTCGGAAACCAAAAGCCAAGGCAGTGCGTATATCTGCATGGCCGAGTGCGATGATGACGTGATTCACCCCTTAGGCACCCCTAACCTTTGGCACCCCTTTGGCACCCCTACGGCGGCGGTCCACCCTCCGCGTGTCACCGCCCCCACCTGCGCTGCTACCCTGATCACGCAACCACCTCGCCAACCAGGGCCTGGTCAACCGCTGATCAACCGTACAATGGCGTAGAAGGCGCCTCGTGGCCCGCAACCCAATGGAGAGGAAGTCGGAAGAGCTAAAATGGGCCGGGTTCGTCCCCGGAGTCCACACCATGCTGTTTTGTGCAGTTTTCTTCGGGGCAGTTTTGATCCACTCACGCGCCGCCGTCCAGCACGGTGTCGTAATGCGAGCCCAGGAGCACTGCCTGCGTGCCGTCGCGGCTTGCCTTGATGCGCCCGTGAACGTTGCCCACAGCGTCTATCCACGTCTCCATGCCGGTATCCTGCATCCACGACTTGATCTGCCAATCCTCACCGGAGGCGAGGCAGCAAGCAACGGGGCGCGAACTGAGTAGGGGAGTGGCCACTGGCTTGCATGGATATCTGAGGCACGGGTGCGGGCTGCGGGTGCGGGTGTGAAGTGTGGTTTTGTAATTTTGACGGCACGGGAAGAGAAGGGAATGCAACGGCGGGATAAAATGTTGAACCTTCAGTTGGGGCGGGAGGAAGGAACATGACGGCGTTTCCGGCCCTGGATATACACCAGAGCATATCACATCATGATAGATGAGAGTCACTGCGGAGATGAACTTAGATCAGTGATAGAAGGCCTAAGGGAGACGCCCACCTGAAGCGCAACAGGACACGAACGTCACACCTGCTCGGCTGCCCGGCGGTGAGCGGGTGAGAAGAACGTGCGAGCCAGAGACCCCTCCGTGTCGCTAATCTGCAGTAATGGGACAAGTGTGACAGACGGGGATTAACAAGGCCCGGGGCGTGATACGGTTTGCCTGCACTCGTACAGCAGGCGTAGGCACTCCCACATGCGACCTTAGAAAGCTAGTTACCGTTGCAAGATGCTGCAAGTGTTTGTTGGGCTCCACGTGTAACGTTCGACGCAGGAAGGGGTCCGGTTCATGAGTTTCGCCTGGGTCGGTGAACGTTTTGTGATTGGGCATTTTGGCGTTATGGACACACAGTGGCAGACAGACGGCACCTACCAACTGCAAGACGTATGGCCGCCCAGCACGCGGCAATGATGATTAGAAGGCGCCAATCGGCCATTTCTAAAGAAATACGTGTCGGATTTAGTGTCGAAACCAGTCCTTATTACCGGTCACCGTCTGTCGAGGGCCAGAGGGTCATGTACCGAATGAAGAACGAAGGGCAGATGTAATTCAAGACATTTGTGCGATTTCTGAATGTCGCACGTGCCAAATGTGTTAAGTTACGGCATTTCTGCTAGATGCAACGACGAAAACGAACTTAGGTAAACTTTGGGTATAGGAGCTGTACACAGCTAGATTTCATCGTTACCATTACCCAAATCCAACGAACGATTTTTTAATTAAGTTTTCATACAATTACTTAGACTACTTTATGTTGTCACAGAACTGCGCATGGAAGGGTCGATCGAGAGCCTATCCACTCTTCTGGGTTTATATAAACACCAAGAGGCATAATACATGATGGTTTAATCTCCCTAATTGTGGCGGTTGATGTAGTATTGAGTAAGAAGCGAACTACTCGGCAGACTCTCCGGAACAATAGACGAGGTCCTGCAGAGGCCCTTGAATTTCGTAAACATTATTGTCCGAGCTGTGTGCATTCTTGTTAGCCTTTGACTGGGCGCATGCAGCGCCCCTCGTTGCTCGGTCACGGGCTGGAGGGAGACCTCTCTCCGGGGTTTCCCACCAGCGCGCCTTATCATACAAAGGACACCCTCAGCCCAACAGCAGCGCCGTGGGTATCCTCCGCGTCCGCCACGCTCAGCCCCTCCAAGACCACATCTTCCCCGCCACCTGCGGATAATTGCGCTGGCCCTGTTCCAGTTCTTCCCCGGCCATTTGGCGGAGGTGGCTTCGCTGGTGTGGGCGAAGCTGGCTTTGAAGGCGCTTCGTACCTCTCCACTATGGGTGGCGCAGGTGGAGGCTTACCAGCGCCAGGCGCTGCCGCTGCAGCCGTCGCGGCCGCTCATGCCGCGGCTGCACCACGGCGCGCCCCAGAGGCCGTCATCCAGGCAGCACCGCGAATGCCCGCCGCCACACTGCCAGCACAACCAGTGCAGCCTGCCCGAAAGCGCATTGCATCAGCGGAGGACCTGAAGCGTTTTCTGGAGGGCCAGACTGTCAAGGACTTCACGGCGTTCATCCTCTCCATTAATGAGGCAGTGAGGGGCAAGAAATGCAACGATTCAGGGTATGGTCCGTCACCAGCGCTACAGCGAATGGGCGCGGTGCTGTCGCAGCTGGAGGTGCTCGTGGACGAGGTGCCTCCAGAGCACCAGAGCCTGCGTTACGGCAACCCTGCATTCCGTACATGGACAGCACGGCTGAGCGAGCGCGCCCAGGCCATGCTCGAGTCGGTGTTGACGGAGGAGACACGACCCGCGGCGCCGGAGCTTGTGCCGTACTTTCTGGATAGTTTCGGCAACGCGACGCGCATTGACTATGGCACTGGCCACGAGACGCAGTTCTGCGCGCTCTTGTACTGCCTGGCTAAGCTCGGAGTGTTTGGAGAGGACGACCGGCAGGTGAGACGGCATGGCAGTACACGAATTGTTGGGGGAATGGCGACAGGACGCATACGCGCCAGATTGCATAAGCGCCCCCGTCATTACCGGCGGAGGAGTGGAGAGCTTGTCCCGGAGGCGGGGACGGTTTCGCCGTGCGATTTAGATCCTGTTGCCCAAACCTATTAGCTTGCACTGAAATTCCCTGCGTTGGGCTGTTTCGGAGCAGGGCCTGGGTCTCGTGATATTCAAGCAGTACTTGGAGCTCATGCACAAGATACAGACCACATACTGGTGCGTGGGCGATGACGTGACGGGGATGGGGGGATGGAGGATGGGGGGATGGGGAAAACGGAGCAGAAAGCTCCGGGCTCCCACCGGTAACCTCATGCTGCCATTACCTCCTTGCTGCACGTTAATTCCACCTGTATTTATGCTCATTGGGGCCGTACGAGCAAACACACAGACACGTGCACATCTTCACAGAGTCGACATAAAGGTTGGCGTTTTAATGTAATATGTAATCTTGTTGTCAGAAAGCCATGAGCGAGGGAGGCGACAACACTGCGGACAGACGGAAACACTAGGGAAGGCCGGGGACCGAGACGGGCTTGTCAATGTGGTACCTAAGCCGCCCCGCCAGGCACCTGAAAAGGTGTGGGCGCCTCTCCAGCGCCCGCAGCTCCTTCCGCCTGTTGTCTATGAACAATCGAACTATCAGATCTTCTCCAATTGCATGTATACCGTGTCCCTGGTTCATTGCGCATGGATGGTTTGGTAACGGCGTGATTGACCGAGAGCTCTTCTGCTGAAATGAAATTGCAGGTTAGAGCCCGCCGGGTCTCACGGCGTGTGGGGCCTGGACGACTACCAGTTCCTGCCATTCATCTGGGGCTCAGCCCAGCTGATCGCACATCCCATGATTAAGCCCAAGTCCATACACAACCCCGACATCTTGGAGGCCTACTCGGACACGTACTTGTACCTCAACTGCGTCAAGTTTGTGAAGCAGGTGTGTGACATGAGACCGGACGAACTCGGCGTGCTTGCGTTCTTGTAGGCGGGGTCATGCGTACATTCCCTGAACTAGGCTCCCTCTAGGCTCATGCGGACATTCCCTGAACTAGGCACTTGTGCCTACTTGTGCCTGTGCGGTATGCAGGTGAAAAAGGGCCCCCTGGCCGAGACATCCCCAATGCTCAACGACATCAGTTGCGTGCCGACCTGGGCGAAGGTGGGCTGAATTGGATCTGTTCAGAGTGGCATCAGGGCGCCCTGCGGTTGTCCAAAGCCTTGCCGCAACCTCCCTCTGTGCAGCTGTTGGAAAGGAAGGCGCGCAGGGACCTCGCGATATTACTTCTTTGTTCCTTCTCATTTTCTTATACATGTGTCGCTCATCTCAACAGTAGCACCGGCATCCGGTGTTCCGTCACTCAACGACTGGAAGGGACGCGGCACAGGCTTCCTCTGCTCAGCTATACCCACAGGGCGAGTGAGACCCGCAGAGACTGCGGTGCCCGGGATGGCCGAGATAGATGAAAAGGACGCGTGTTCACTAATAAGTGGTAGTTCTGTGACAATCTATAGCGATTAAGATATTGGCGCTCTGTCCTTGTGTCTTGCGGGTTGGTTCCCGGCGTCCTACCAATAGATGCTTTCCTAATGCCCACCCCTCTTGCATCGATGCCCTGATGATGAACGCTGTCCGGCTCGATTGGCATGCTGCTAAACACCGGGGGACCGCCTGCCCTTGCATCCGGGCTGGGTGGCCCACCGCCTCTCCTCTGGACAGGTGAACAGCGGCATGATAAAGATGTACCAGGTGGAGGTGCTGTCCAAGTTCCCCATTATGCAACACTTCATGTTCGGGAGCCTGCTGCCATTCGAGTAGTAGTGGGGCAGAGTTGGCCGTGAGAGGGCCCGCGGAATCTGTCTAGAAGCTGAAGCGGACTAGGAAGGAGATCCGGTGGCTACATGAGCCTGATGCATTCTTGATTTCATGGGTGGTGTGTATTTGGCACCGCGGCTTCTTGTGGACGGGTCTCGACTGGGAACAGGGTTCCTCTTATGTTGGGAATGCCCTCTTGGTTATAATTAGTTTAGCGGGCAGCATTACTATCCACCATGGTTGACGCATGATGAAATCGGACTCCGCAGAGAAAGTAAGCCATTTATAGTTGAAATGATAGTGGGGTTGGTACGGCCACGTTCAGGTACCCGGACGCTCTGATTTGCATGGGTCGGAGGGTATCCAGGCGCGTGTAAGCACCTTGCAACGATTGCTGCGCTGCGACTGTCGGGATCGCTGCGCTGCGACTGCGTCTAACCTAAAGTGAAATTTCCCCAGGAATCCATTTACCACGTCCTGCAGTGATCTGCCACGTTTGCCCGAGCGGTGCTATCGCTTACTGTCTTCCCGCGCGACCCTGGGGACGCTGGAGGCCATCCATATTTGCATGAGAATAAGTAGCGGGATCAACCAGGGAGTTTGTTTGACTGTTGACCTACAGCGTTTCGTGTATTTACCCCGTTAAGACCGCTCAGCCTTGCCAGGACAAAAGATTGTGCTGCAAACCTAACCATAAATGGTGATGTCATTATTTGGTGACTGCTGTAGCGCTGGGCGATGACTCGTTTTCTGGCGCACATCGTCGAAACTATTGGCACGGGTCATTCCTGACATTGTACATAATTTCCCTCAAATACACAAATTACCAGAATAGAATTTAGTTCATTTGTTGTGTTATCTCTGAAGTACTTATTTGCCATCCCGCCTTTTCCTCTGGTCTACGAAAGTTCAGTGTCTCCGTGTTCGTTTCCTCCGATTGGCAGCACTTCAACGTGAGAAGTGATTTCCACCTATGTCAATACGGACCTGGAGAAGCTCGGGTGGTGCATATGTTACGTAGCCCCAGTGCCTATTGTGACTCTCTCCATTCAACCGCTTACACGGCGCGATTGTTTCCAGATGTTATCATTAAGGCCTTTGGAAAGGTCTATCCTGCACATAGAGTTATCCTGGCGTCCCAGAGTGATTACTTTGCAACGCTCTGGTCATGGGTTTCTTGGCGGCCTGCCGTTGCACGCGACAAAGGCACGGAGGAGGAGTGTCCAAGCATTCCGTCGCATGATCTGGTCTTGGGTGAGGACGTAACTCAGCGAGGTGCGTAGGCCACCAGGTCGGGCTCTGGATAGGACCAAAGGGCCCTCTTCCGTTGGCCATTATGACACGTATCGCGCCAGTAGATACGGAACGCGACGTCGTGGCCACTTCTTGCCCCTCTCAAGGGCATGCACGCACGGGCGGTTGCGATATTGCACTTACGGGAAAGGCAGCGCTCAATTCTGCAGCCGCTGTCCTTGCACCCTAACCCCACTGCTATAACCGCCGCTCCGCGATGAGTGGCTAGAGTCTAGCGCACCTGACGGTCTGCCCGTCCATTTTCTGCTTGAGCACAGGCTTCGAGTGGATCCTTGAATACTTTTACGCTTCACCGCACGTTTCCGTCACCAGCGATAATGCCTTCGACGTGCTCGCGGCAGCGCACTACCTAGGAGTCAATGCTGTGCAGACAGCTTGCGTGGAGTTCTTGGCGCAGGTGCGCACGGGGTTCACCTACATAATGCCGAACAACAGCACGGAAGGCAAGGTTACAAAAGGCGCATGGCAAACAGGCCCGCAACGTAGTAGCCACCAATTTGCAAATGTCAGCACGCTGCTCTTCTTCGAAAACCCTAGGCTTACCCTTTACTTGTGAGTTTTTTTGTGGCACTGATGGTTCTCTCGGCCGGTGGCCCTTTTCCCAGTTTCGTTAAGCCACACTAATGCTTGAGCCGTTGCTGGAATGAACACAAGTTCTCACGCTTACGTGCACTGATGAGCCCATAACAGGCTACATTTACAACGCGCTGTTTCCTGCATCATGGCCTTGTCATTATTCGCTGTGTTGCAGCATCTGGATCCCCACAACTTCGCAGCATGCTTGCTGTGGGCAACGCGTGCGGATCACGGCGAGGCATCTGACATGCTGGCCACCTCCTGCCGCCGCTTGCTGGCGCTGCGCTTGCCCCAGAACCTGTCGGCATGGGCACCCGCACTTGTCCACATTGAGCCATGGACCCTTCTGGACATAATGTCATCGGATCACCTAGCGGTCCCCACGGAGTACGACAGGTACGAGCTGGTGAAACAGGTGGCAAGGATATGCGCAGCAACAGAAGAGGCGGCGGGGACAGTCCAGGACGCGGCGGTGGACAACGCGGCGGACGGGAATCATGGAGAGGGGTTCGCAGCAGCTAGTGGCAGCACAACAACGGGTACGATTGTGGTCCAGCGCATGCTGAGCTCCGCATTGCGGCTTTCGGATGAGGGCCTCGCCGGCCATCTAGACCTTGTGCGCCCTTGCTCATCGGGCGGAATACCCTGCCCCGGGGCTGCGCTGGCCGCCCCAGGAACCGAGCCTACAACCATCGTCCCTGCTGCCATAGATGCTAGTGACGGCCGTGCTCTGTCCTCCCGGCTCCATTCATCTTCAGTGAGTTCTAGTTCCATATGTGCCGGCGTTGGTGACACAGACAGCGACGTCGGCTTGGCTTGCAGCGCCAGCCCAGTAGCGAGTGCCACAGAAACGTCTCCCTCGGAGTGCGCAGGCGCAGATGGGGCCAGCATATTTATGAGCAGCCAGGCCTCCAGCCGCAGCATATTTAGGCTTGACGAGCTCGGCAGCGGGACTACTGCAGTTGAACGCATTGAGGACGCAATTTCTTCCCCAGAAGGCGTAGATCAGAATGTTGTGAAAACGGTCGTGGCAGTAGCGGGCCCGGCGCCTCAGGAAACGTCACAGTCGCCCAAGCAAATTCCGGTTAGCATTCATGGGGCGGAAATTCCTGACGTGACCGGGGGGCCGGGCCCGCCTATTCCCTCCGGTTCTGGAGCTGGTGTGGTTGCAACTGCGGCGGCGCGGCATATACTTAATGAGGCTGTTCGATACGAGCATTTAACCGTGCCGCAGCTGATGGCGGTCGAGAGAGAGGGGCTGGTGCCTGCACAAGTGCTGCAGGCGGCACTGTGGGAGCACACGCGTCTCGACTGCGAAATCCATTACCGCGGAATGCAGCCATATAATAAGATTGCAGCTACGAACCGTCAGACCGCTGCCGTGCAGGTCGTGGCAGCTCGTGGCGGAGATGTGGACGCCATAGGCACTCCTAAGGAGTCTGTGCAGGTTGGCATGCAGGCGCGGTTCCGCGCGTTCCGGGTCTGCTGGCGCCTGACATGTGGGGCCCTGCGGAAGCTGCAGCCGAAGGGCCTCCTTCAATCCGAGCTGCATCAGTATGCTGGGGCGCTTTGGCAGCTGCGACTGTGCTGTAGCGGCGGCTCCCGCAGCCATCTGGGCCTGTTTTTGGGGCGCCATCTGGCGGGCGCTGTAACCGAGGGAAGCACTGCTGCATTATGGCAGCAGCGTCAAGGAGCCCACACCTCGCCAGCTAGGCAGCTGGACCTAGGTCGGGAAGCTCAGGTGCTGGCACCGCGCCGGCGACGGCCCGGCCGGCATGTACGCCGCCAGCGCCCGCTGGAGCCTCCGGTCGCCATTCAACAGCAACAGCAGGCGCCAGCTGACCAACCGTTCTTCGCCTACATTGACCACAAGTCCTCTTTACGGGCCCAGTGCCGGCTTTCCGTGTTCCAGTCCGACAACACGGCCCTGCAGGGTCGGTTGTGCCTGGGCGATACAGGCGACTTCACAGTGGACTTCGCGGCGGGGGGCTACTTTGGACAGGCGCAGCTGGTCGCCAGAGCGGACCTGGTCCGGCTGGCCGACGATCAAGAGGTATATGTATTCATGTCGCTTCAGGTTTTGATGGATGGCGTGTAGGAGGCGGGGCCAAGGCAGTGGCCGCGCGGTGGTGGTCAAGAAGAGAGAAAGCCACTTTAAGGCTCGATGGGATTTTGCTTGTCGCTCAGGGCTCTTCGGTTCATTTCCAGTGGTGCCCTTCGGTCCAGGAGCGGTGCAGGGTTGGCGGCGACCGAATGCGGGTAGAGGCCGTATCCCTGGTTCTTTCTTGATAATAGCAAGAACACAATGGGATGGTCGTGGGGCCATTCATGAGCAGAGTGTTGCGGGCTTGAAATGTGGCGTCCGCTTATTACCTGTCTGCGGTGCGCTTGATTTTAGTTGGGAGCTTATCAGAGCATGTTGCGAGCTGTTGCTTAATTTCGTTTCGTTTAGTGTTGGACATGCCGTTTGTCCGCACGGCGTGATTGGATGCGGGCTGGTGCTTTGACGTACGACGATGGTGAGATGTGTAGTAATACCGAGGTAGCTGAAGATTCTTCGTGCGATTTGTTGGCCAGGTTGTAGTTGGCTATGGACGATATGTACTCCAATTCAAGCCGGCCGGAGGAGAGTGTATTGTACCATAATGTACTGAGTCGCGAGTTGCCCGAGGTTGCCGAAAGCGGACAAGTTTCATGTTCACCACTGGAGAAATTGCCGAATGGTGCTCCGTGGGGACCACAAAACAGTGAACAAAAAAAGCAAAGGCAGGAGGAAGATGGAAGGCATGTTGCTGTTAGCCAGGGCCGGGTTGTGTTCAGTTTGTATGTCTGAAGAGTTGTCTGTGTGTCAGTGTTGGGAGAGACGAGAGGAAGAGAGAGCATGTTTGACTGCCGCCTGACGGTCATCCCAAGTCACGGATAGCATGAGTGTGGACATTAGGGTTGCAAGAGTGTCGTACGTTTTGCGTCGCGCCTGCATGGCGATAAAGTTCCGCCTTCATCGTAGCAGTAGCATGACAAGAACAGACGCGTTCCCAAAGGCAAACAAGCGCCCGCCTTATTGCGTGTGTGCATTCTTTTCGAACCTGCTAACCTTCGCCGTACTCCCCAGTACAAATCATCTTATCGGACATCAACCGGATACCGTTGTCAACGGCCCATAATTAACTGTAGGTGGCCTGCGCTGTGAAGGAATTTTGTCCATTGCATCGTCCCCACAATGGCCGTAAAAGGTTCAGGATTTGACCCGTGCGTCTGATTGTCGCGAGTGTAAGTGTGAATTGATACCGCATAGCATGATGTGAGCTCTGTGGCGTTGGTGTAGTGTTCCGAAAGTTGTCCGTTTATGGCAGTATGAAAGGTGCAATGTGCAACAGCAGGCTTGCCTGGTCTATCCGGTAAGTCACGCCAGATGCGTCGATGTAATGCTCTTGAACATGCCTTCATTTCGCAACCCAAATATAAAATTAAGACACCTAGAATGGCATGCACCCGACATGCGACCCTTCCTGTGCTCCTCAAGCACAAATGTAGCGGGTTCTCACGACCTAAAAGCCAGATCATGTAGCGACAGAACCTGCAAAGTCGCCCCATTCATCCACGTCATCTTGGCCAACTGGCACGCTGGTGGGGCTTGCACCTTGACTGGGCCCTGTGGCATCTCGTGCTGCTGCTGCGGTGGGACTGTCAACCGAACCTTCGGTCTGCGTGTTGGGTGTTTCCCCCTGCTGCTGCGGCGGTGGCGGCGGCGGGGCCAGTTTAAGGGCCCCAACACCCTGCGCAACAATGTCCACCGCTTTGCTCCCGTTGGATCCAGGGCTGGTGCCTCCAGCTTCTTGCCGTTTCTGGTGGTCGCCGCACACAAGGACACGGAGAACCGCCATACGGGAAGATTGAGGAAGAAAAACGGCTTTTTAGGATGACCTAGCCGAGTGGGAATGCCTTCCGGGGGACCCAAGCCACTTGATGGTGCGGCTCTCCCTTATGAAGGTATGCGGCGGATGCGGGCTGGGTGATGCACGCTTCGCCTACCTACCGCATTCCCTATTTTCAAGGGGATGACGATGTTCTCTTTGAGACTGTAGTCGCGATACGTGCCCTGTTCACCGCTCTCCTGTCGCTCATAGTCCGCCTTCATAGCATCTGCCTCTTGCTTGCGCCGCAGGTACTTCCGGTACTCGTCTAATCCCGTAGTAAAGCTGGACGCGTCGCCTCGCTCTCTATCAGGCCGTGAAGTGGGTTTCAAAGTAAACATACTCAGCGTGCGGGATCGTTGTTGCTTTCTCGGTGCTTAAGCTTGCTACCGGTGGCTTTGGAGAAACTTCTTCCTTAAGACTTGATCACGACCAGATGGTCGCAAAAGCACAACGGCAGAGCTGTTTGGCAAGGTTGATTGAGACTTCCCAGCTCTTAAGAGTGGTAACCGCACCTGAACCCAAGGCCAATAAATGCATGTTTCCCCGTGTCTTTGTCCACAACGCGCAGCACAAAGTAGCGGCTGCTGTCTACGACCGGCTCCACTGCCTGCGGTCAGGCAAAGGTAACCACATGAAGTGGAAGCGAATCCTGCATGGAAGCTGTACTTGCAGGCGCAGGACTACGGGTCAATGGAACTTGGCAGCATCAGCGTATCAAACGCCTGCAGTCTGCTAGTGCCGGCAGTCGAGTAACATGCTCAACCGCCGTATAGAAGTGTAGCCCTTAAGGTTGTAGGCTAGGTCACAGTTCCGGTCATAGGTGATGCAGCTGCTGTCTCCTTGCCGTAGCACCCCAACCTGCACGTCTTGGCGAAGCATAACAGGATGACATGCCGGTGTGGCTTAGGCCCAGCTGTCCAGCCCGATGTGCAATATTTAACCACACATCGGTATCCCCTCCCCAACTCTGTTCCCAGGGACGGCTAATCAGCGACATGATTGACATGGTGCCGAATCCCGAGACCAATTAAACGTACCGTCGTTAAGGGTGTGCCATCGCTCGGCAGGGGACATTCGGCGAACAGCTCCCCTGGGGCCCACACGCCGACATACGCTGTTATTCGGTTTGTGGGTACGGGCAACAGAAAGACGCCCCGTGAACATGCCTGCTTTTTGCACTACACGAATCCTCACCGGTTTGCTGGTCATTTAGTCGCACCGTCATATCATCGCCGGAAGCAACAAGCTCCACGTTAAGGGCCTACAGGACAAACGACAGCTTGCCGCAACTGGCAACCCTGGCCATGACATATTGGGTTCTGATAGATATTTAATGTCTTCACCTTGAACCACTTGTCAACATCCCATTTATCGGCTCGGTGCCCTGTCGAGCCAGCTGGTGGGATAGGCACATACACGTAGCCTTCTCTACAGCTCCATTGTACTAATTCGGCACCAGGTTCAGCATCAGAAGGTAAGGAAACTTTCGCAAGACGTGATTTGGACGCCATCTCAAAGGTCCACCTGCCAACCCCACCGTTTGCTTAAAGCCTGCGCCTTCCTAACATGCAGGAAAAATGATTGGACTTCGGAAAAAGTTGTATAGGAGGAAGGTTTTGCTGTCATGCGAGGCGATGTCCTGTACGGCAAGTTTAGGGATAGAAAACAAGTCATGTACAGCTGAACGTGCTTTGAAACAAACTTCGAAATTGGCTTGATGGAGCTTAGCTATGCGGTATATGCTGATCAGCCAACGTTAATGCCCGAGTACGAACAGGTGAGTTAACCGCAATGCAAAAAGTAGGAACCGGAATTACATACACCATCCATCAGATAATTGCAAATGATGACTTACCACCATCACATTTGCCGAAGGCCGTCGAGTTGGCCAGGCGCACCCGGCTAGAACCAGATAGATGCGGCTTGGCCATCAAGTCTACAATATTTTATGTCCCCGCTATTGTCCATAGATAGATATAGTAAACGGATCGTGTCTGGTGTTTATAGGAGCCGGCAAAACTTATTCCTTGTCGTTTCATCAGAGCTCAGCGACCGACAGCAGCCAGGCCTTGCTCACACTCGCGCACACATCCGACAAAATGCGGCCCATTTCAGTACTGCACATGAAACTTTCGATTCAGGGCAATTAACTTTGACATAAGCTCCTCGCTGACGGGTCCGTACCGTGCGATGTGTGCTCGCCGCAGCGCCTTCCGTGCTAGACTTGCAAGCGCGCTGTCCTGGCCGTGCTGCTGCACAGTGCAGTCTAAGTGTCGAACAGCCAGCAGTACGTGCAGGTCCGAACCGGCAGACACGGCCTCAATGGCTTTCAGGCTCGCCTGGGGAGGGGGCGTTGACGGCGCGGGTCAGCAACATTCTGTTGCCATTCGATGGCCTTGGCTTTAGGTGACTTCATCGCAGGACACCCAGCGTTGAGGAGTTCAGGCATGCACTCCCAAATTCCTTCCACGTGAAAAAATCAGGTGGTAACATTTCATTATCCCCAGAAACTCATATGGACGCAAAATCAGGCTCCATCACGCCATAGGGTTCGCGTGGGTTAATCGCGTGAAGAGGCGGAGTGCCGAACTAACTATTTCTTATTCCTGAGAGCCCGTCCGAAGTACCCACCTGCAAGCTGCTGGCATCTTCACCCTGCCCAAGCGCACCGACGCAGGAAAACAGCAGGTCGTATGCATCGTACAAACTGGCTATAACGTAATGCCGTACATCCGGCGCCAGCAGGGTCTTGCGGAACAGGCCATACAGGCGGCGCAGCCAGGACTGTACTTTCCGCTGCACCTCCCCGATCGCCTCCAAATCTCCAGCCACTCGCGCCTCCTCAAATGCCGGCCCCAACTTCTCGTTTACATCCTCGAAAAGCTCCATGTACACATCCTCCACCTTCTCAAAGTGCGCCTGCTCTGCCTGGGGGACAGTGGCCGGAGAGCACGGAGCCGGAAAAGGCTAGTCTGATCGATTCGACAGGAAATCCCGCTTAACACCTGTCTGTAGGTAGGGGTATCTGCAACCTGTATCCACCAATACGGCGCGCCTGCTTAAAAGCAGCTGAGATAATCATGGGAGGGTTGCTGGAGTTGCGAGTACACGACTGACACAGTACGTGATCTACGTCACGCATTACGCAGATCATCTCCCTAGCACCGAACTGACCATCTTACCGTACACCGTGTACAGCTGCACTCGAATCCATAGTCATCTGAGAGTATGCTGATTCGTCGGCTGAAGGGAAGCAGCTGTGGACGGCCCAAGTAGCAGATTGTCACCTGTGAACAACATTACCCAAACCCCATGTGGGTGCGCCAGATCGCCAGGGCGGGGCCCAACCCAAACCAAGTCAGGCGACCATTGTCGGTGTGCATGCACGATGGGTCCTGGGGGGCCACCAGGGCGGACACTGGGCCAGGGTTGTTGTGCATGAGAGAGCTGCACATCGCCATTTCCTCCCAACGTCTCCAGGTTCGCACAACAGCAGCTTGATCCCCGAACACATCCACATTTGGAAATGACTCCCTCTGGGTACCGTATGCTCACTATATAGCAAAACAGCTCACAACCCAATATATTGCTGTCTCGATAACCAAGTCTTTTACCCCGGCAACGGTAATACCGTAGTATGGGATACGACCGAAATTATGTTCCTATCTTTTATTGACGCTGACGGAGTTTTCCAGGATTCTGCACCTTCAATGTACCTCCCCAGTCAGTGATGACGCACGCCACCCACCTCCTCTCCGGTCTTGATGGGTCGACAGGCGCGCACCACCATGGAATCCCCGATGACGTAGTTGCTGGTGTTGGGCGCGCAAGAATGGTTGAAGAGCGCGAACTCGGGCCATAAGCCAATGTGGCCGCGTGGCTGTTCACCACGGCATTCGCAGGCCGCCAAGTCCTCTGTGTCGTCCCCAAAACAGTTGAACTGCGCAGGCCGGCAGGCGCACTGGTATCGCTGGTATCGCTTAATAATGCAGCGCCTAAAATGTTTGGTCGTTGCGCAAACAGGCGATAGCTAACAGCTGCTGTCGAATCTCGTGCATAATTCTTGAAAAGGCAACGACTGGGTCGGCGGATGGAAAAGCCCCATTACACAAATATGCACAGCTGGGTCTATGACGAACCTCCCAAACGTATATTGCATCACGCAATGAGGTTGCAATTCCATACAACTCCGCGACCCAAATGACCTGTCAGGATCGCTGGGACGCCTCCGCACCACTGACGTCGCGGCCATGACCCGCCTCTCAAATAAAGTTCTCTATGTCCTAATGCCGCCTGCAGAAGCGGCGCATAGGGCCACGCCACCCATCCTCTTAGATGTGCAGTGCAGGCAGCAGGTGCAGCTCACCTTCACAACCTTGGCCAGCCGTGTTTGCTCGCGCCTATTTGGTAAGGGAAGCGCTTCAGGGATTGCGGACCCTGGTCTATCCGCAGATGCCGCTGCCACTGCCGAGCCCGTGCCCCGGCGGGCTGCTGAACTTCGACTTGCCAGGAATCCCTTCTTCTTAGCCGGGGAGGCGGCACTAGCGGCTGCCACAGTGGTGGACGTTGACACTACGACCGGCTCAGGTGGTCGTGCATGACGCAACGCATCCACAGGTTCGGAGATCAAAGATTGGCTACCGTTTCGTGCTCTATCGGCGGGCGCAAGCTGGAACTCAGCCATAGAGGAGCGGCTGCTCCCGTCGTAGAGCACCGAGAACCATGCGCTACCGTAGAGCTTTCGCTCAATGATTTCATCGACAATCAGCTCTCCGGAAGGCCGCTGGCGCAGTGGTGAGGTCACTAAGACAAGCGGGGGAGTGGCCATGACCACCTCTCCAAGCGCGATATCATGGGTGGCGATCAAGCCGCGTCCCTTCCCTTCTAGAAGGGTTGGGGAGGGGCACAATTATTGAAACGCTTTCACCGGGCTGATGTGAATATATAAGTTGCCTGCTCTGCATACCTTCAAGCCTCGCAACCTTTACGCTTTTGACATGCCGAGGGTTAGGGTTGCTGGAGGCGTACCAGCTGTCGGCTGGCACGCATGGCTCAGAAAGTCCGCTTGCTACGTGCGCTTGAGGAGCAATCAATTGTTCACATTTATTCGAATCAAGAAAGCGCAGGATCCGTTCGGGGCGACAGCGCAGATTTAGCGAGAAGGGCCACCTTAACAGCACATCACAACGCCGTCCTACTCTATCTATCGATACCGTAGACTGCATTGTGTGCAACACCGAAGTGCATAATTTGTTCTGAGTTTGAGATGGGGTGCATGCGTGCATCCGGCGCACGGTGGTTGCTGGTTGGGAGAATGACGAGAGTTACGCCAACTACAGCTGCTCAAGAGCACTTCGCACTGCATAAAGGTTAATGACAAATCATATTTTGTAAGTAATTTTTGCTGTACTTTATTTTAAAAACGTGTTTCATTAAAGCACCACTAAAGGTCTTTAAGTATGGCTGACCCTGGAGCAGAACTGAGCATTGTTTACGACAGTGGAAGCGGATGCAGCAGCTGTGGATATTGCAGAGGGGAAGACAGCTGGGTATCCCATGGGATGCGCACCAGGAGGCTAACGGTATATGCTTATCAAGGTAGGGACTGCGAGTGGAGCCATTTGTCCACAGAATGCTTCGTTAATTACTCTTGCATCATCTGTAGACCTGATCGATCAAGGGTGGCGTCGCTCGGGTAGTTATCTCTATAAGGTAAGGCGAGGCTACCACGCAGGTTAGCAGTTTCTCCCCAGACGGCATCATTCAGGCTTGGCAAAGCCCATGTACCTTGCAGCCCAACGCGTTCCACTGGACAGATTGACTTATTATCCCACCCATCACCGGAATCTTCCCTTTGAAGCCGGACCTAGCGAAATCATGCTGCAAGGCCTATACTATACGGCTAGACGTGCAGCAGTTCAGCCCGGATAAAGGGCAGCGACACCTGCTTCGTAAATGGCGCAAATACCTTGAAGGTGTGTTTTGGCCGTCGTGCATGGGGCATACAGTGGGGGTGTTCACACCCTTAGGCCTGGTGCAAGCGGCGGGGCAGGAGTGTTGACACGGAGATGGATGGAGTGGAAAGCATTCAGGCCGTCTGGCATAAGCGCACTTGCCAGTTTTGGTATCGGGTGCTGCGTCGGGGAGCGGTGGCAGGGTGTCTTATGTTGCCGTCTTAACACCACGGATCCCAGTGTTTGCGACAGCTGCTGCATCCGCTTCCACTGTCGTAAACAATGCTCAGTTCTGCTCCAGGGTCAGCCATACTTATAGACCTTTAGACGTGCTTTAATGAAATACGCTTTTAAAATAAAGTACATCAAAAATTACTTACAAAACATAATTGGTCACAAAGCTTTATCCAGTGCAAAGTGCTCTTGAGCAACTGTAGTTGGCGTAACTCTCGTCATTCTCCCAACCAGCAACCACCGTGCGCCGGATGCACGCATGCACCCCATCTCTGCAGGAGATCATTCGGCGGGAACTGAGGAAGATGGCTACAACGCTCTCGACAGCATCGGGTTAGCCTCCTCCCACGGGCAAAACACGGACACGAACGTCGATGGCGACAATTTGGCGACGAAGTCAAGTGCCGGACACATGCTGCGGCCTCAGGGGGATCCCGAAGAACGTAGGCAGCGCGGAACACAAGCTGCGCACCCAGCATCGGCGTCCGCCGATGCGATGGCGGGGAAGCCGGAAGTGGACCCGCCCGGTGAAGTGAACGAGCAGGTGCTTGGAGAGCTGCTTGCTGCCGCTTTGGCGGCCGCAGTGGCAGCCGGCGACCTGCCGGCGGCAATGGGCTCTGCGCTGCACACGCCGCCAGGGGTGCGCCGCTGCACGGCCAAACAGAGCAGTTCATTGCCTGCGGACACGCGCTTCACTTCGGCGGCAGCGTTTCCGCTTGCCTCGGGTGCAGTGCGAAAAGCCACTGCCGTTGGGGCTGCTCATGGGACGGGTGCGGCGGCGGTTCGGAATTCTGACATCGAGGACGGTACAGCCTCAGTTTCTGGCCAAACGCAGAGCTTAAAGCCTCTGAAGCCCCTGCGTAAGGCGATGCCTCCGATGGAAGGGGCGCTTTCTGCACAGGAGGTGGCACAACTTCTGGCCAAGAACCTTAACGGTTTGGTATCTCGCGGATGGACCCCCGCGTCAGGGTCCTGGCATGGGTTAGTCAAGCCCGAGGCGTATGCCCTAAATGGCCACGTGAACATTCGCCTGCCACAAGCTCAACCCACTGATGGCAGTCGCAGTGCCGCCGTGGCTATGACGGCTGCACCAGCTGGCAGCAAAGCAGCAGCGGAGGTGGAGTGTCCGGGCCGCGGCAGGAAGGGCCCCAACGCAGCCGGAGTGTCCTCTTCCTACGGTATAGCCGGATGCAATACAGGCACTGGATGCGGCGGAGGAACTGATCGCGGCGCCAACCTTAGGTCTAACCTTTGGATAAGGACTCTGGGTGACCCTCCTTCCGAAGGTGCGATAAGCATCCGTGAGGGCGCCAGAAGATGGGCTTAGTGTGAATGAGGATCCCGGATGGTTTGAAGCTGGAATTTGCGCGTGTCCAAGTGCGTTCATGGTGCGTGCGTGCTGCATCTGGGCGATGGAGGATATGCGTGAAGCCCGTCCGCGTCTGCTGGGAAATTATCCAAAAATCAATTAACCTGATCAGTTTTTGGATAATTCCCAAAACCGATTTTTTGGATGTTTTAGATGGCACGAGTTTGCTAAGGGTTATCTTAAGAATGTCTCTGTCCCTATGCTCCCGTGGGGTTACTCCACTATCAAACTCGGTATGGCAAGGCTCTGTGAGATCACCGCCGTTGTTTGTGCCATTTGCTCGCAGGGGACCTGGCCGGGTCGGAAGCGGTCCGAACTCCAAGACGAGGAGCAGCAACGCCGGTTGCTGCCCTATCGGCCCCGAGGCCAATGGATTCTGCCCTACTTGTGATGCCCAGCGGACGGCTGCAGATCCGGATGGTGCCCAGCAAGTTCGTTCAGGAGGAGTTCGAGTTATACAAGAGGTAAGCCCTCCGCTAATAACGGCGGCTGGAAGAATTAGGTAGCAATGTAGCCGACGACGAGAAACCTACTAGTTTGCACAGAATGTGTCACAGGAACTGATGGTTCCGGGGAGAGTCCCGATTAATCGCTGCACAACACCTTTTTATGTGCAATCTTCAAAAGAAACGACACCAGATCAAATTTGGCGCCTGATTTGTTTTATGGCGTGCGGCTCGGCATCATGGCGGAATAGATCTCACAACTCACTGCGCACGCGATGCACTTCACCTACTTTCAGGTACCAGATGGCACAGCACGGGGACAAACCCTCGCATCTAAACAGTGAGTCGTACACTCGCTTCCTGGTGCAATCGCCGTTGGCGTACGTGGATCGCGCGCAGGACCCTTCCGCGCCTGAGTGCGGGTACGGGTCCTTCCACCAGCAGTACTGGCTAGACGGTGAGTGGCCCTGCTCTGCAGGGAAAACTTAACCGTCACGCCGCATGTTTAAAAGCCGTATTTTATCATTGCATAAATGCCCGTGCTCAGATAGGCACTGGCAGCATGGAACGAAAGGATTGGAGCTCTCCACATATCATGCTCCTCATCGTGTCACCCGGTATGGTGGCACGTCCCCAATAGGCGAGCCTTCTGCCATGTGGACCTAGCTAAAGCCAAGTACCTATGTCGCCACAACGTTCATGCCTTTTCGCACCCCGCAGGTAAACTGATCGCCGTGGGCGTTGTGGACGTCCTGCCCCGCTGCTTGTCGTCCGTGTACTTCTTCTGGGACACCTCCCTGGCGTCACTTGCCCTTGGCAAGTTCTCCGCGTTGCAGGTAAGCAACGAACCAGGTGCAGCCGCGTAAGGCCCAGGCAGCGCATTCGAATCCGGACGCCTAGGTATGTTCGAATGATCGGCAACGCGTTTTGGCCGGTATATACGTTGAGAGCGATGCATGTGTAAAAGAATGAGAAGAAGTAATACCACCGAGGGCGAGGGCGGGGCGCTTTCCTCTCTCGGAGTTTAACCCGGTTCGGGACCCCTGGTCTGTGTCTGAAAGCTGGGAAGCTGATGGACAGCGCTGATGGCTTTCACCAACGCACATGCCCAGCAGCAGCAGAGGTGGGAATTCTTCGCACGCAACGGAGAGAAGGTGTCCCGGGCTCTGCGCTGCAATAGGCTTCTCCTTACAGCCCATTCCTGCCAATGGCAGCAAGCTGCCCACCTTCACATTCGTTGCTCACACCGACAAGGCAGGCCTGGCGTGCGTGTAGAAGTGTAGCTCTTGCTACATGAAGTGTTCGGTTTAAAGGTTACCATGATAAGCAAGCTCTCCTGAGTCCACAGAAGCAACTTGAGGAGCTTGGGGACGTGGTTTAGGTCGCGTATGGCCTTCAGTGCAACCAGGACGGAGTGTGCTCTGGGCATCAGGCCTTAATGCTCAGCAATTGCGCATTGCTTTGCATGCGGCCGCAGATATCGTCTTAGCACCCACACCGCTACCCTGTCCTTCCCTGCCGTGCATACGGCGCCCATCGCTCATGACACCGGCGATTTCGTGCAGGAAATTCTATGGGTACAGCGAAATTTAACGACGTCGCCCAGCTTACATTATTACTACATGGGATTCTACATCCACACCTGCCCCAAGATGCGCTACAAGGCGGAGTACCGGCCGTCCGACCTTCTGTGCCCCATGCGCAAGGTTAGGAGCTGAGGGCGGGTTTAGGGAGCTGTTCGCCTGGAAATGGTTCGGGATGGGCGAATCTCATGTCTTCGCTGGATCCTGCGAACCAGTCACGATGAGGGGATTTGAGGGTCGGGCACAGCGATCAAATTTATCAATGCCACCAATCCTTCCCTGATGACGCGGTGTTGCAGGTATGGGTCCGCATTACGCCCCAATTGTTGGCCGCGATCGAGCAGCGTCCTTTCCTGGAGCTCTCTGCCGAAGAGGGTGCGGTCTGCCAGCCCAACCTGGCGGCGCCGTCCTCAAAAGTGACGGAAGCGGCCTCTTCTGTTCTTATGGATGTCGGCAGTGCAAACGCGGGGGCTGGAACCTTGGCAAGGAACGATGATGAGAGTGAAGGCGCAGGCGTAAGTGTGTTTGACACGCTCGTTCTACTCCCTGAAGATGGAGGGGTATTACCTTTTAAGGTATGTGCCATGAAGCTCCTCGCTTTAGGTAAATCCTGTGATGATGATCCCGGCAATCACTAGCATGCTAAATCGGTAGCTGATGATGACTCCCATCTGCTTTCGTGGGGCCTTTAAAGGTATAATTTTCAGATTAATTGGCTGGATCCTAATTTAGTACGAATCTTATTCGTCCCTCCTCGCGTGTACAAGACTAGGGTTACCCGTCTATCAGTCTAAGCAGTCATTGTGTCTGAAGGTTTAAAAGCGTAGTAAGGATTAAACGTGTATTTGAAAATTACAAATTATAATAAAATTTACATCCAGCGAGATGGCGCAGCGGAAGCGTGCGGGGCTCATAACCCCGAGGTCCCTGGATCGAAACCAGGTCTCGCTATCTTTTCGAAACGATAACGAGTACCACATTGTGATAACCGTTTGCGGAGTTGGCGACGCACGAGTAACATTTTACTCATGGTTATTTGAAATCGGGCATACCACATTCCAAAACCAAGTAAAAGAATAACCATGACGCTATGCCAGTTGCCAACCGTCCACACTTCCTATTGAGCACCGTCTTTCTTTCCTCATGAACGTAATATCAACTTTAATACAACAAGACGCAAGTAGAGCAGTCAAACACCAGAGAATTCCCATTTCCCAATTCACAGTGCTAGTGGTCATTTGTACGATTAATAAGGCGACCGCATGACTAAGCGTACAACAGGAATTATAGATATTACTTTCATAACTGGAAGCAAGATCCAATGCAAAAATCTTACAAAGAATTGAATTTGTAAAGTAAATAAACCCTTAGGAAGGAAGAAAAATGCTGAAAACCCAAAAGCTCTGGAGGAAAAGGCGCGCAAATTTAGCTGTGATGTCTTCGAAAGGGACTCAAATAATAATTGGATTTATGATAAACGTCTTATCGGATCTACATTCCGGAATGAATGCGTGATGGAACCTGGTTAAAAGTATATATCTGTTCATGGACGAGGTCAACAAAGGGTTTCGGGTATTTCAGAATTCTTGGAAGTGAACATGATATCAATTAATATCCAGACTTATAATAAGAATTTGATTTCTCAGGACGCTTTTGGCGCTCGGGACGCATAGACTGCCTGTTCAACTCGCTGTTCCTACGTTCGACTGATACTTTGCTCTCGATGGGTCAAAACTATATCAAGCTGTCACTGCACCCTTTTTTCGCTGCACATTAGTAGTGTCTGCAGTAATGAAATCAACACGTCATATAATTTGGCCCTGTTCTCTTCATCCAGAGAGCATAGCTGACCGCTGCCCCCGGCCCCGCATGCGGCAATCCAGGTACTGCGCAATTACGACATCTATTCGCGGTCCGACCTGAATTTAATTGAGCAGGAGATCTCTTCTTGGCGTGCTGCGGTAGGATGGGCAGCGCCATCCCTGTTGTACCGGTTGTGAGCGGCTAATCTTGTCGCTCTACACCGGCGGCCGGACATCAGCAAATATCTACTGCAACTGCAGCATTCGACTATGAAGCAACAAATAGACGCAGTTTTTGTTTCTCGTAGCATCTCATGTACTGCGGTCGATTCGTGGAGCTTGGTGGGGCTGCGTGCGTGCAGTCCTGCACATCAATGTGAAATGTGAGTGCTTCAAGTCTAGAGCTTGAAACATTCTTAATGAATGACAGGGAGCCGTAGCTGGGATAAACCTTTCGTGCGTGCATCTGTGGGTAGGCAGCATACTATTACAAAGGCAAAGCCCACGCCGTCGACGACTCCAATGATCCTTACGCAGGTGTTGTATAGGTGTGGGTTTCCGTGTGAGTGCCGTGTGCATGTAGCCAGATTCGTCAGGATGAAGGCACTAACCAAATGGTATTTGTTACATTCACGGCGCTCAGAAGGGTTGTCACGACAAAGCTATGAAAATTGTACTCAGTATGTGTCCACAGGGTTTTGAGTGCATTCAATCCTGCTGTGGGATTAGGATTCGGGTTTAAGGAATGCAAACCATCCCAGATCAACATTGCGATGCACGTTCCCAGACACTTGTTGTCCTCTTACATATAAAAGTTGCTTCACCGTAGAAAAATTATGTTTGTCACACAGCAACTTGCAGTATCTTGGTTATATGAACACCCATTACGTGGTCAGCGTCTCCCTATTCATGGGCAGGACTCGTGGACTGAGCCATATGAGGTCAATCGAGTTGCCTTGTGCCTGCCCTGTTCGGCAACTGGCTAGGTGCAGCAACGCGCCGTGGCAGCCACCCCGCAATCCAGGATACGATAGCTAATTAGCACTGCTGATAGCATCACACATTATAGTGACTTTCTTGTTGAGCTACCCCGACCCAGAGAGCGAGTCCCCTGGCTGAGAGCCCGGGAAAGTCGGATGAGACCCACGGGTCGCGTTGGCTATGCGACGCAACTCCGCCGCCACCAGCCGGGCCACGACAGGTTGCGTGAATCGCTGTTGCACGCGCTGCAGAGCCGCTTCGCCCCGTGCCTTGGCATCTGCCCTGCCGGTGCAGCTCACAATAGTCCGCATGAGCTGGCGAAGGTGCGATACTGACGGCTCCGCCCATTCGCTGCCTGTAGTGCGAGTGCGATGGTGGCACCAACTTTGTAACTCTTGACAGCGACTCAGAAACGTACCCGGTAGGCGCCTGGCTACCCAGTAAATGTACTGATAACCATGTAAAACTATTCGCAAGCCTTTCTAGACGCTTGGACGCAAGTGACGTGATGTGATGTGATGTGTGGTATGATGTGATGTAAGCACAGAAATGCTTTTGGCAACTCCCACAGGACTGGACGAACCTTGGAACCAGTATGGTTCACTTGAGGGTACGGATTTCAGGGTGTACGATAGGGGGTAGCCCACACGCTCATCCAGATATGCGGTTGGCCCGGACCAGTTCGTTGCGATGACAGGGAGGCCGAGCGACATCGCCTCCAAGACTGGGAGGCCCCTGAAAGTGCCAAATGGAATGGCACGACGACAGCAACATCTGGCTGGCTCAGCGACAACCCCAAGTCCATATCCCCTCGCAAGCACGCTCATCTTCGCCGACAAGGTGGCTGGGGCTGAGCAGGTGCACAGAAAACAGTCCTGTAGTGCCAGTAACCCACATACCGTTACTGTCCTTGGACGCCGCGATGTGCCGTCTCCATTCAGTTCCATCCCGAAATTGCAACCTACCAACCCTCGCCGCGCGTAGCGAGAACAAAGGCGTCCGCAGCCGCCAACATGGCAATGTAGTCCCTTCGCGGTACATAGCCATCCATGAGGTACACTCGGGGAGCACGATCCAGGTCCAGTTGTAGTTTAGCATCCCGCGTCCACTTCCTTAGGTATTCTTTACTCAACATTCCGATTCCGCCGCGCCCAAAGGCAAGCAGGAGAGGCGGCGAGGGCCCAGGGTCGGGATGTACCAGAAAGAATTAAATTGGCAGCTGGGGTAGTGTTGTTTATGAACGTCACAGCACGCGCGATACAGTTCTACAAATTGGCGATGCATGTACTAATGGTGCAGTTACATGAGGACTCAAGTGACGCACGCCATGCAACATCCGGTCCCACTCGGTGGCACCCCGCTTCAGTGAATACGATGTTCCCCAGTTCCCCATTACGTGTGTGTATCCCGACTGCTTGGGCTACGGCTGCGTGGCCGGGGCACATCCTGCACCCAATACCCAAATGCAAATCTTGCCCTACAATCATCGAACAGCCTTTCCGTTGCCACCGTCCAACCTTCGAGTCCAGCCCCAGATGCTTCGGGTAGGAAGGGCTTGGTCACGATGTAAAGCGCGACATCAGATTCGTCGCTGCAAGGAACCACTGCGGCCTCTGCTGGGCCTTTGCGGCGCCCTGTAACGGCCCTGCGGGCGACCGGCCCGGGAGTCCTGCCCTCATCCGCATTACCGGCGCCCGCCACACGGGATTGCTCCAAAGTCGCGCTCTGCCGTTGCGGTACTGTGCTAAACTCTTCCAGGAAAGCCCTCATCAGCACGTCATAGCCCTTACGAAGCTCCCATTTAAAGACAGAAATGAAGATGAAGGACGGTTTGCGACTGGTGCTGGGCCCGAGCACCTAATCAGGGGGACCGCGTGCTAAGCCAGCTTGGGTGCAGAGCACGGATGAACTGCAAATACCACATTCGGATTCAGCTAGGACGATGGTTTCATAGGCGGCAATGCAGCCTGACAACTCGATGACTATGGTGTGCGAAGACCTGGCGCGTACCGTGCGCCCAAGTACTTGTCTATCGTACCTGCACTGCATTGGGCAGCGGTAAGGCCAGAGGCTGCACACGGCGCCGGTCAAGCTCCTGCGTATCAACTGCCAGTGGTACCACCACCAGTCGCCGCGCCACCCCAGATTCTCGCAGCACAGCGGCCGAAGCTGCCGTGGGAACCCACACTTCATCCATGGAGTTCAGCGCGTGCACGAAGTCGGCGGGAATCCTGCCGAGTCCACAGAACTTCCTCTTTGAAAATCGGGCTTCATCATGGGCAAGCGTTTACCACTCTACATGGACGATACCCTGGTCTGATCCGCTCTTTGAACAGCTATGATCTGCATTCGTTCACTCGCTTCTTCACCTGCTCGTTTCTGCCATAGCACGCGCTACAGCGTAACGGACCAGCCCCGGCCACAAGGGCGGAGGACAGGGCTCGCAGCTGCGCCAACGAGGCGCTGGGCGGCCCAGAAACGGCGGCAGGTTATGGCAGATCTGTACGGCGGCAACATGTTCAGGCGGCAACAAGAAGCGAGACAACCCACAGACCTGATGGAAGCCAGAAAGTAAAAGTGACTGGGGTCTTGGAGGGACAGAATCCTTTGTAACAGCTAGACCCAACTTTAGCAATTGGCAATAATTAGTTGCCACGTTTATCATACTCCAATACTCCAAATCTACGGGCCCCAGAAGGAACTACCATACACCTCACCACAATCGCTTTTTCGGACGGCCTTTTCCGCAGCTCCAGCAGCTGCGTACGGTCGTGCTCCTCCATGATCCCTACCTGCTGATCCGCGCAGTCGTTCTGAACAGCGAGGGGGGAACGTCAGACAACTGGGTCGACGCGACCACCGCCTTATGGCTGCCATGGGCCACAGCATTGCAGGATTGGTGATAGCCATAGGGCTGGCGTTCCTCGCCGCTCTCATAGTTTTGTGTGTTGCATTGACAGTAACGGCGCGGCGCGAACAAGGACCCATCTAAATGTGTTTCCCCGGGCCAACGCATCCAACGCCTCACCTGCAACAAGGCCACATGCAGCCTACGACTCAGCACTAGCTGTTCGCGAAGCAAAGAAAGCATGTAGCCCGCAGCCTCAACTCCGAAGCTGCTGTGGTCCAAAAAAGGTGCGAACCACCAAACGTCCGCGTCGACAATCAGATTTGCGTCTGGTTGTGCACGAGCAGAGATATCACCAGCTGCTCGGGCTGCGTCCAAAGCCATGGCGGCATTTCCATTTGTCGCTACTGGAATCCCTATCGACGTTGTTCGGCCGTATGAAAATTCCCGACCGGTATGTAAGCCGTAAAGCAGAAGGCAAGCAACAGCACCCGTAATAAAAACCTTACAGAGGTCCATAGTGCGATAACGAGAAGGGACTGCAAACAAAGCCATCAGCACCTAGTGCGTAACGCTTTGACGAAGCACCGACCCACGGGACGGTACGTGCAAACTAAATAGGAGACTTTTCGGTGGTAATGAAACCACTGCTTATAAGCAGGAATGAATAGGTAACCCGACATAGCCTTCCCTAAATACCAAAGAATGTCAGTGAAAGCCCCCTTTCTCGCACATACGACCGTCTGTAGTCGACCATTTAGAGATACCCTTTAGGTAAACCCTGAATACATAACCAAACTTGACATCACTAACAGGGTATTCACTAAGCGCAGGCAGCCCGACGTCATCGTCCCGTTCCACCTCACCAGGCCCAAACCTAAGAGAATATTGCAAATGAAATTAGAGTGCAGGCAATCGATAGCCATGTCATCAGGCGAACGCAATAGACGGCCTCCGCGAAGTTCATGAACAGTCCGCTATCGTAGAACAGGATCACAAGGCTGTTGAGCGATGTGATAGCCGAGTTCTGCGGGATTATGGTCAATATTGACAGCGCCGCGAAGATATAGGGATTCCTCAAGAGGAAGAGCAAGGCATATGTCCCGACGATGGCTGCATAGGCGACGTTAAACTGAAAGCCGCCAGATGCCTTGCCACCTCCACGAGGATCCAATGAGCGGCATACATGCGATGGTGTTGCCGTTTCTTCACAGACGGGAATCGGCTTCTGCACAAGCCCCACGGGGAATTTTCACTATAAAGATTCAGCAAACCCATTTGTCCATTATAGTGAACCTCACCAAAATGCTCCAGGATCTTAAGACGACCCCACCAACAGGCTTTGCACAGAACCTGGAATGAGTGCAGAGAGGTATTCAACATGGTACTCATCGCACGTCTGTAGAGCAATATGAACACATTAAATCTAACCTTAACAAAAGACATTGCGCTTCCGAAGCGGATCGCTTTGCTATAGCGTGGCTGGCCCCGCAGGAAGTCCTCAATGCGGCATTCATTTTTGCAAGAAATTGTCAAAAGGCTTACCACCAGTATGTAATGCTGTCCTCAACCTGTAGACGGCATTCCTGCAGGTCCGCATTGCTCTACTGCAATCCAAGTGGTTGGTGGCGATTGTACGAAGACAGTTTTGCTCGTTTTGAGCTTGACTACAATGGTATGTTTGTCATCAGCAGGTATCAAATCACGATATTTTCCTCATTGGTGAAGCACTACACTGACAGATAGGACGCAGGATTCTCGACCAGCATTAACCTAGTCGAATTATCGTGTGGTCTTAAACCTTTGGAGGTATTCGCCTTCCTCCGCTGCTGTTTGACGAAACTTCATTATAATTTAGTACTACAATTGTGTTACACTATAAGATGACGGCCACACTCAATGGAGGGCCCACTACCAGCCAGGTTGATGCCATCGGACTCAGCAGCGTGAGCTACTCGTATCCAGGTTGTGACCCATTTATCAAGGGGTGCAATTTGGATTTGCCTCGTGGAAGTCGCTGCTTGTTGATTGGTGCTAATGGCGCGGGCAAGACGACGTTGCTGCAAATTGTGGCTGGAAAATACATGGTGCCACAGGACTCAGTTCGCGTGCTTGGGCGTCCACCTTTCTACGACCTAGTAAGAGATCTCCTGGTGCATTGGATCTGTCAGGGCAAAAGGAAGCGTGTAGGGGTCGGCGGGAGCCCATTTCATTTGCCCGCGGACACTATTGGGTTTTCATGCCTTACTCTCAGGACTCTGCGTTCCTTGTGCCCGGATATGCATTAGTGTGGCTATTTATTGATACACTGTTGAACTGCCCCCGCACAGCAACTGACTTGCTCTGGTCAGCTGAGTTACCTGGGTACTTCCTGGCGCAAGGATGTGGCGTTTGCTGGTTACGGTGTGCCGTTGCAGGTAAAGCAAGGGGACTCGTGCCGCACGGCTTAGGTAGCCCAAGGCAGCTTGCTGATGCAGATCCAGTCGCCCGTTCGTCCGCGACGCACATTAGGTTACAGCGCTGGCTTAGTTTGCAATAATACCCTTTCCTATTCCTAGCAAGGTTGGCGGACGATCACGGCTAGCTTTGGACCGTGGTTGGGCATCAATATCCTTATACCTAACGAAAATTCGATTGGAGCTTACTTATTTCTCGAACTACTCGTGCTTTATGACGCAAGATCTCGCACAATTTCCTTATCGTATGCTTGCTGGATGGAAAACTGCTGCACAGCGTTTGGACCTGGCCAGGTGGATTGTATGACACTCCAGTATATCTTCATTGACCCTTGGTCTTTGCTGCGTCCGTTATGCAGGGCGATATTAGCGCAGGGAAGATGATCTTCGGCGTGGAGGGTGTAGATCCTGCACGCCGGGCTAGGTTGGTGGAGATGCTGGATATTGACCTGTATCAGCGCATCACAACCATGAGCGATGGTCAAAAGCGCCGCGTTCAGATTTGCATGGGTCTCCTCAAGCCGTATGAGGTGGGGTATGTGAATTGTATAAAAATGATTACACTGATGGCATGGATGTGGGTTGGAGGGCTTGGGCCAGGGAAGAGTTGCAGGTGTTGCACCTTATCGACTACAGATTGCGTTTAGCCATCATAAATTGCGCAAATAGTAATTGCAAACTTGAATTGCATGAGTCTGGGTTGTTGCCATAAGATTACCAGTTGGGCGTCATTAGAAAATGTAGGCGGAAAGCGTGGTGCATTGCCCGGGCTTGGCTGCGGGAGTCGCAATCATCACGTTTTTGCTAAATCCGTCACGCACTAGCGTCCCCAGTGGGGTAATTAGCAAAGGTATGGGCCGAGCCGAAGGGAAACACCAAAGCAAACAGACGCGAAGGATAACCAGTCAAAGGCCCAGCGTCCACACCGGTGAGTCTGCATATATCATAATTCGAAAAGTATTAATACTAAAGACACATTGTTGCCCCCATACCTTACTTGCGCCAGAATCACAACCCTTCGTACCTGGTGTAAAAGGAACCCGTAGTTTTCCTCGTGGATCTTTAATTCGTAGGTGTTGCTGCTGGATGAGATCACCGTAGACCTGGACGTGCTCGGACGCCTTCGCCTCCTAGACTTTTTCAAGCAAGAGAGTGAGGAACGGGGTGCGACAATTATGTATGCGACCCATATCTTTGACGGCCTTGAGGACTGGGTGACGCACTTGGCGTACATGGAGGAGGGCCGGATCGTCAAGGGTTACCCCATCGCCCGAGACCATGATGCGACGGCAGCAGTGAATGGTACAGGCAAGAAGCTGCTGCACGTGGTCGAGGACTGGCTGCGCATTGAGCGTGAGGCTAGATTGGCTCGTATTGCCGCGGCCACGGCGGCTGGGCAAACTGCCAGTACGGAAACGGCCGTTCGGCCTCAGCGGACTCCATACATGCCTAGTAAACACCTAGCATTTTTCAGGTAACTAGTGCCTGGCCTAAAGTACAAGAGGAAGGTGGTGCTAGGTTGTGGAGCGGTTGATTAAAGGTAGGCGGACAGATGATCTCCTATTTCACGCGCTATCTGGTGCCGGTCATGGTGAATGCTGCAAGGACACTGTGCTCTGGAACGAGCGAAGATTCTATAGGGACTAGCATTGCTTGGAATTTGGGGAATAGTTGTATGGGCTGGTCGGGATGTGGAGCGGCAAACAGTGCAAAAAAAGGACATATGATCTAATTATTTCGGTAGGAATATCAGTCAATATGATATGTGACTTGGACGCACTCAGTCTACCCCAAGCATCTCGGACTTTGCATGGAGATGCTAGAACGCGGGTAGGAAGCTCACAAGGCGAAATGGGCGGCTTCAAGTCAACTCAAATGCAACCGGCACAATTGATACCGGCACTGTGTCCCAAACAATAAATAACAGGCACAGAATTTAAGGCATAAACGAATGGGTCATAACTTAATAGATAAAAGTGTGAGCCAGCGCGATTGCTGTGTTTGCATGGTTTGCACGGCACCAATTTCAAGAGTCTTGACAGCTTGATCTGCTCTCCCTGCAAAGGGTGGCCTAAGAACGGCCAAGTGGGCCGCTTTAATGTTTCTTCCATAGTAGGTAGTGCACCTCAGGTTACTGGCAGCGATTGACTTTTGCAATACCGTGACCATGAGTAGTTCAATATTTTGATATCTTCCAGTATTACGATGGCAGCCGTAAGAAAGGTACTTGTCACACGTTTTCAAGACATACTTGCAAATAGACAAGAGGAGCGGCGCCATGTAGAGGAGCTTGCCAATGGCCTTCGTAAAGACGTCGAGAACTTGGTTGCCAAAGCGAGTCATAGGGTTTATCAACTACGTGGACGGATTGTCGTGATTACCACGCCTGAGGTAAGCGGCATAGAGAAGCCTTTCCCTCCTTGGCCAAACGCTGAATGTGGGTTGCCCGTCCGCCACAGGGGAGTCGCCGCAAAAAGGCTGCAAGGACCAATGATTCCCAAGAAACGAAGCCTGCAATCTTAGCTGGTGCAGATGAGGAACGGGAAACTGGCGGCCCAGCGGGTCCCGTGGGCCCCGCTCCCGCCGGCGGGCTTGAGCAGGCTCAGCAACCGGGGACAAGGCCCTCTGATGAACAGGATCGGCAAGATGCTGAGCCGGTGGAACCCGATGCCAGCACTGCGCAGTCGGGACAAAAACGTGGGCGTGGCCGACTCGGCGGGGCATCAAAAGCAAAGTCCAAGCGGGCTAAGGCCCAAGCGGCGCAGTCCGTCCCTGGCGGGGCATTGGATGCTGCGGCCGTCCCCGGTCATGGAAATAGCCAGCAGCCATCGAGGGACGGACCCACCATAGCAGCCAAGCTAATCGATGTGGGTGCTGATGCAACCGCAGCATTATGCCAAAATGAGTCCATTTCTGAAGTGCCCTCTGCGCAGCTTCAGGACGACCCGACAGGCAACGGGGCAAGGCGAACGCGTAATCGGGTGCAGAAGCAGGCAGCGAACCAGGTTGCAAGTGGCTCGCACATGGCCGAGGAGGCAAGGCAGCCCGAATTTGCAGGTGGAGTACCGAGGCCCCCGCAGTCCGTAGCTTTTTCACCACGTGTTACACGCGCGCGGCGTGCACAACCTGCAGCTAACAGTCAACGTGCAGCGCCCTCGGCGGCAGCAAAGCCGGCAGGTGGGAAGAGCACGCGGCAAAAGCGTGATATGGCGGAGGCACAGCTTGGCTCACCGGGCGTGCATCCCAGAACCAAGCCGGCGACATTAAGTGGTGTCCGCGTCCCACCCGCGCCCGCTGTCAATGCATCAACCCCAGTTGCGGCTGTAACGCCTGCTCGTAATGTGGACCCGTCGGCGTCATCCAGACAGACCAACATGGGGCCAAGCGCATGTGTCGCGGACTTGAAATCGATGCCAGTCGCCAAAGCCATGCCTCGACTTGGTGCTTGCCCGAGCACGAGCGGGACGGACCCTACCGTTGGACCTCAACCACGCGAAACCGACTGTTCGTTGCCATTACCACCAACGGACAAGCCTGAAGTTGATCTTAGGAAAGGCGAGCCATACGATCTGGCGCAGCAACCTGCAGCGATGACGGTGATGCAACCTGACGCGGGCCAGGCCGTGTGCTCCAAGGACGGTGCGCAAGAGTGGTCGGCGTCTTCCCAGGCCGAGAACCGTGTGCATGCACAGCAGCCTCCTTCGGAAAAAATGAACATGGCACCTCCCGACAATGTTAGACGGATGGGGGCCCATATCGCAGCTACCATAGCAATGTTTTGTGGTAAGACTGCGCCAGGTGCAGCGGGCCCTAGCTCTACTGCAAGGGTTGAAAATGCCAAACTTGACCCAACGGGCGGCGCCAATGCACACAGTGCCCACGCAAGCAAGGGTCTGGCAGGTGAAATGGTTGTAGTAGCTGACCCTACGGAGAGCACAAACTCGTACGAGCAGTTCTTCTCTTTTGGAACCAAGCCGAAGGAGCATTCTTCACCACCCATGCCGCACTTTGGCCCGGCAGTTGAGCAGGTGATCGCTGCTAGTGTTGTTATGACAGCAACAGCCACCCCAGCGGAAGGACCTGACGGGACACCAGAGAACTTGCCGACGGAGGCAGATGCCCCTGAGATGTCTGTGAGGCATTGTGGTGAGGCATCATCCGTGTTGGCTGCCGAGCCATCAAACGCCGCGGAGCGACCGGCAGATCATAACCGGACGGATGAGATTCGTGAGGCTGATGTCCTCGGCGACCCCGATGTGCCGGACGTGGTTGGGGGACGAGTATCGTGCGACGATGAGACCAACAATGTGCCAGATCTCGAGGCCACCGTACGAGGGGAGGTCCGCAATCGCTCGTTGTCACTCTCACTGGCGCCGCAATCCCCTGTCGTCTTGGCCGCTGGTGCAGCGGTTAATACACAGCACGCTGCTGTGGATGATGCGGATCCAGGCGACATCGGATGTCCAGGGGGTTCAGGCAACGACGTTGCCGAGTGGAAGACCTCCCAGGCGCAGCTATGCACAGGGGCTGATGACGCTGAAGATGAAGCCGATGATGGGTGTGACGGTGCTTTGAAAGCTCCCAGGTCAAACCTTTGTTGTGCTCTCGAGGAGCGTGAGGAGGTGGGCTCCGAGATCGCAGCTGTGGGTTACGAGGCCGAAGACACGCAAACTTGCTTTGGTGGAAAATCGAACGATGGTGGCGGTGAGGCGGATGATTGTGAGGAGCCGGTGGCGTGCGAGGGCAGTGGCGCGGATACCTGTGCCAGCACCGGACCAGCGGCAAGCGTGCAAGCGGGCGCACAGTCTGGTGAAGCACAATCCAGGTTAAAGGGATGCGGCGTGGGTGCCGAGATGCCAGCGCAGCTTAACAAACCCAAAGGCGGCAATTTGGTATCGTCTATTCGTAGCTTCCTGCCACAGCGCACGGCGCCGTCGCCGGCACCGGCTGCAGGAAAGAAGCCTGTGAAGGTATGACGGGTCCCGCGGGACCTATTACATGTCACCTCTGCAGGCATGCCAAGCTCGGCACCCGCTGGGGTGCCGCTCAAGCCATTAGATGGCTGTGCTGACGTACTTCATAGGCATAGCTTTATTGAAGAACCACGTAGGTAGTACTTCTTTGATGTACATGCAATCCTGCATTCTTGAAAGCGAGGTGTCAAGGCGATGACGTTGCATTATATCGTGCTCGCAGGTTAAGGCCCTTGAGGCCGCTCAGGCGGTCAAGCAGAAACAGGCCGCACGCCAAGCTGAACGTGCGCGTGCCACTGCAGTCGGGCGCCAGCGCCAGGGTCAGGGAGATGCGGAGCCCAGTAACGCGAAGCCAGGGACGCAGGCTCCGGGCTCGGTTCGCCTTACACCCACGAAATCGCTTACACATCAAGGCGTCGACAACTTTGCAACTTGCACGACAACAGGTGGTGGGGTTATCCCGCCTACGCACGCAGCTTCCACCTCGACTGCTGCGCCGGATGAGAAGCGCAACGGTAGGTCGCACATTAAATGATGTACTCGGTTGTCGTGGTGGTCGAGCCCATTGACCACTGCCTGCGTGGGCCATTTGGACAACCATAGTATTCTGCGCCTCCTGGTGCTGCAGAGAGCTCCAGTGGCGGGGTGCCAACTGCTTCGGTCGGGTCGGTCTTGGCGAAGGCAGCCTTTTTCCAGCTTAAAGAGGAGCAGAATAGGAAACCAGCAGCGGACCTCGGTGCTGGTCGCAAACCCGCAGCAGGCGTGACTGCGGTTGTGCATTCGGGCACACAGGGTGCTGTACCAAGCTACAAAGCCAGTGCAAACGCCAGGTAAGGTCGTTTTCCGAAATGTAGACAGCATTGCCATCAGCACCAGCATTTTGGCCAGTACAATCTGCCCTGGTCAGCATTGACGAAGGAGATCTTGGTCCCCGTTCTGATAGGGCGACGCTCGCAGCTGGAGACAACGAAGCGACGTTGTCTGCTTCGGCAACAGCAGTGACTGCTCCAGCACTGGTGCCCCCAAGCACGGGCGCCAACCCAAGCCTTGCGGCAGCGGCCAGCAGTCGCGGCTTGAACCCTGCTCTACCCGCCGCGCCTAGCGAGACTGTTGCCGATAAGCAAAAGCGCGTGGAGGCAAAACGTCGTGAGGAGGAAGAACGTCGACGTGCGGAGCTTGAGGCTCGAACCAAGGCGAAGGACGACAAAATGCGCAACATCGAAGCAGCTAAACAGCAGCAGCGGCAGGGAGGAGGCGGCGGCGCGCCACGGCCACCCCCACCATTGATACCCAACCCGTTCGCTGCGCAAGTCACGGGCAAGCGGCCTCCACTAAATGCTCCTGTAGCATATTCCGGTATGTTTGAACCCGATCAGTTGCTAGTTAAGCTTCCGAGTCGTTGCGACGAATAGGAGCATGCTCTGCTGCCGACTGTGGTGAGGCGATTTCCATATGAAGCGTTTCAAGCCCATTTCACGCGCACTTCTTTTTTACCACGCAGGTCCAGCTGGTGCCGTCCAGGTCAAGCCCGAGCCAGAGAGCAACAAGATCGGCCCTGCCGGTCCGAGTGCTGCCAAGACCCCGGGGCCAAAGTTCGGAACCGTCAAGACGCCAGCGCCGAAGGCCGCCCCGCCGTTGGCCAGCAACATGGTTTCTCCTGCAGTGCAGATGCAGATCAAGCTGCTGCCTGCTGTGCATTCGCAGGTCCCTGGAGTGGATGGCACAAAAGCTAATGCCTGTGCACCTGCATTGCCCAAGCCAAAGCCGGCGGGCTTGGCTAAGCCGCCGCAGGGCGGAGCTCCTGTTGCCGGCGCCGCAGATCAACAGACAGTAACTGATAACGACCTGACGCCTGGAGCTGGGGACCTAACGGAAGAGGAGCGGCGTAACGTGCGCGCGATTCAGATGTCCCCTTACATTATGCAAGTTAAGCCGCGAACGCCGGGCATGCCGACGTCCACGAAACCTGTCTACGCCAATTATGAGATCTCACCGTACAGGTACAAACGCACCTTCTGGGCTTGGGATGCTATCCATTGTTACCTGGCCTCATACGCGCGGCGTTCGTCGACTGTGCCCAAGTACCATGTATGTGCTTGCGCCAATTCCATTGGATAGTCTACTTCAGAAGACATGATGGCCAGTGTGGTCATCGCAGGCACAAGACGACTGTGATAGCACGACGATTCATGAGACTCGAATAGTCCCTGCAACATTCAAGGTCGTCTTATGGCCTCCCCGTTTCCCTAGGTCCGACTCCGATTCTGACGACGACATGGAGCAGAGCCGACGGGGCAAGCCAGTGCCCCCATGGGCGGCACACGAAAAGATTCTGCTTGCAGTGCAAGCCCAGTCCGGAATTAACCCCGACACAATCTTCGGCACTTATCCCTCGACGATCGACCTAGTAAGGGTCTTCGCGGACATGCCGCCACCGGGCAAAACTGACGCCCGTGGCCGGCCAAGACGTGATTATCGGAGGCGTGGCAGCAGCGGTATTTGGGGCGCAGACATGTTTTAGGACGAATCGCACGGAGGTTTGCTCATCTGCACAGATGTCACGACGCCAAGTGTGCGAAAAACGAATACAACTTGACATCCTAATAGTGAAGTGTGAAGTCGGCTTCATACGGAGTGAGCGCGTGCTTGTCCTTTCAAAGTACTAGTGGTGGTGGTAGCGGTGGCTGTGATTTGAGAATACGCAAGATGAATGGGCTATTATGCTTAAATGTGGCAAGCAGACCCTGCAAGTACGGTGCTGTGCTTCGCGGCTTTCAGGTCACTACGTTGACTCCCAAGCGCCGTGTGGTTTGCTCCTGCAATTGGATACGGACAGGAGGCAGCGCGTCTTTGGGTGCAGCCTTGATGAGTTGGTGCAAAGAAGATTGTTCCGAAGGACCATATTACATAGAGAAGGACCTGATGGATGTGTCCCAATGGTGGTGGAGACTCGTGGTGTACACACAGGGCACAAATGTACTTTATTCATGCGTAAATAACAAACTCAGTCGTTTGCGTGACCTTTGCCCTCCGTCACCCCTATCAAGCATGCGATCATAAATATACTTATGCAGAAGGACTCATTTTGTACAAGTACCCGCACTCAGTAGCAAACAACAAAAACATGACCGTCCGCCTCCCCACACAGGCAAAACCTCCATCAACCCCAACGGTCACAAAACACGTGGTCCAAATGGCCCGAAGATGTCGTCTTCACAGCTGTTACGAGGGCCAGCGGAATGCCCGATACGAAGGGAGAAGCCATGTCTGGACATATCCAGGCTGAGGTAGCTACTTGTTCGCCGGTTTTAATAAAGCCAAGCCCCATGCCATTCACTAGCGCTAAAACAATATGTTATTTGGCTTCGGAGCACCGTAAAAGCGCCTGAAGTCTCGTTCGTTCCGTTTTATTGCCTCCTCCCTTGATATGGTGCCGTCAGCCACTCTGGGTTTCGCGCGGAAAACACTGAATGAGGCCCTTGAGATTATTTGTATTTGGTCATCCAGAGATTTGTAAGTACTCACCGCGTGCCTTTCGTGTCACCAGACTTGCCCACAAGGTCGCCGCCGCGCACGACAAATATTCCGGATTCAATTTCCCCTGGTACTTTTGGAGTTATTATGCGTAGATATCCAATCTTCGAAATTAGCTCTTTAAGATACTTTAGTTGATCCTCTGCATTAGTCACGGACCTTCGAGAACGAGTGCTGAAACGGGCCTCGCGGAAGGCCTCTTCGCGTTTATCTGGCGGAAGACGAGATATCAAACGTAAAAGTTCGCGATATTTGGACAAAACCATGACTCGTTGCGCTGCATTCATCGGGCTCAGTACTTTGCAACCACAAACCTTGGCAAGCACGTGAGCTATTAGGACAGACGTTACTTCGATACAACCACATAAAAGTCAGCACCGAATGCTTCCGTACTATCGTACATGGAAAGAGTTACCATCATGTCCCGCGCAGGAAGAGCCGATGGAACAGCCGTCAGGGAAATATTCCCTGTACAGGGTCCTGACAGCGAAAAGTTTTGACTCGTGCCACGACACAATGAAAGTTTTCCCCTGCCATATTTCTCAATGGAAAGAATTCCGTGCTACGTTTCCCAGTAGAAGATTTTTCCTGCCATGTTTATTCCCCCAAGTGACAAGCAATCATGCTGCGCATTCTCCTAACATCGTTTCGAGCACGGGGTCATGTATTGTATTGAACTGCGTCCCTGGTAGGTCCCTGGGTCTGCAGCGGCATCACAAATATCTCGAGAGACGGAGCCTGTCGGAGTTTGATTGGAACTGCCCGGCAAATGCTTTATTCATGGCTATCATCGCCCCCTTTTCTCCCTCCCTTGCCCCAATTATGGCGATGTTTTCTTACAAGTTCAACCTTCTGGAAGCTGGTTTTTAGGCATGTGGTAGTTGGGATCGTAGCCCTCGTTCCGGACTTAATGGTGTTGGTGCGCATGTCGGGTGAAAGAGAGGATGTGTGAATGAGTGTGAACAGTGTATAGAATGCAGTGCATGTAATGATATACATAGCAGTTACACAAATACACGACAAGGGTGACGGCCAGGGAAGGCCGTTGGCAACCACATGACGATGGTGACGCGAACAGCAGGGCTTGCGGCCGCTGCAGGGTGGGAGAGGCAGGAGGAATGGAGGGTATATGTGTGGTTGGTTCGTTTTATGTGCCTTCACCGTCCACAATGCAAGACAGTCCAATCACGCGCCCGTTGAGTCATATGCCGCCGGGCTACTTGTCCTGCATGTTACGGGCCGCTATCGCTTCTGAGACTGCCCCGGCAACATCCGTCGTACGCCATACGTGTTGCCGCACGTTTGGCCCTCTACATTTTCGTGCATGTGCTACAACACGTGCAACCGCCCCTGCAAACGGTCATCCTGATTCAGAGCCGACGAGATGGGTCCAAATTCACTGCTGGTGTTGCTGTCCACAACAAAATGTGTGCCGGGCCTTTTTTCCCCCGGACGCCACCTTAACAGCTACCCCTCCCAGTGCCTGGGCATGCTCGTGGGTTAATGGGATATCAAACTAGCCCCAAAAGCTCTATACGTGTGCACAGCACCGCAATCACTGTCATGTTTCCATAACCCACGTCCCGTTTGCTTCCGTACTGGTAATTCTGCGACGTACAGTCCGCAGTTGGAAAGAGGGTACAGTATTTGCCGATCGATGTAAACCGCGTTTCACGGTTTTATTAGCTTATCCTTATATAATGGTGCAGGGGTACCAATTACATTTGCGTTTCAACTGTTATGATCTGTGTCTGTCACAACCGTCACCACAGAGATGTTCCTATCGCGTTTCCAATATATCATATGATGAGCGTTAGTATTGGAGACGCACAATTTCCTTGTATCGGTTGCCTATCACCGTAGCACTGCACCGATCAACAATGTCTAGTCGTGAAGCTGTATAAAATGGACCTTTTCTATGTGTTTCTTTTTGTAGGACTAGTGCTATTTACAGTTCTGATACAAATTCGGTCAGGCACTGAGGAACTTATACCAGCATCGGCCCTGACAGATGTTGATGAGCTCAAGCGCTTCAGAGTTTTCCGCTCCAATTATCTTATGGTGTTCTGCCTGATGATGGGTAAGGGCAATTATATTGATTATTGTGCCGCTCCTGCCTTCCTTGTTCGTTCAGGGGCATTGCCCTAAGGGTCTGTTTTTATGCAAGTTACTTTTATTCTACAGAAATTAATTGAAGGTTAGGTTGGAATCCTACAAAGTTTTGGGGTGCCGGTCCGGTTGTGGCAAAGAACAATTTGTCACCAAATGCCCTGAATGTTAGCCTTCCGGACCATACGGTTAAGGCATTTGAGGTTGTGTCCCGTGCGTTTTTTTGTCGCGCACAGCGGGTGATTGGTTGCAGGGCCCATATATCTATGCTTTGTACGAGCATTACGGCTACACGGTCGGCGACATCGGCCATTTTTTCATCATGGGATTTGGGAGCTCGTTGGTCTTTGGCACCGTTGTCGGGGCACTCGCCGACATAATGTGAGCAGAGTGGATAGGCCAAGCACACTACTCGTGCGACCAAGCCCACCTCCCTTGGCGCAACGACCCGGGTCGTGATAACTGCACCAAGTGTATCATATTATAATGCCACCGTCTTGAAGTGAACAATCTTAGGTAGCTTCTATTGCTACAAATAATTATCCTGAGGGAATTATAGCTTCCACGCGGCAATCAAGCGGTATACGGTTGATATCGGTCATTAAGAGAGCCTCCTAGGAGTGTATTCATAAGAGCAAGTCGTGTGCTATGACTAGTCATGCATCTGGCTGCATCACCCCGTCAATGGGGCTAGACAGAGCAATCAATCATATGCCCTCCGTCTGTTCTCTGCATTGCTTACCCGTCTTTCCGGCACCCTCGTTTCCCAGTGGAAGACGGAATGCTTCATTGGCATACGTGGCCACGTATTGTCTATCCTGCGTCACCAAGCACAGCTCCCGTTACTGGGTGTTGATGCTGGGACGAATGCTGGGTGGCGTCTCCACCAGTCTGCTGTTCTCCGTGTTCGAGAGCTGGCTGGTGGCGGAACACAACCGGCGGGGCTTTTCGGAGGCGCTGCTGGCGGACACGTGAGTGGGACAGACCTCAAGAGAAGGGTGACTCGTGGAGGGTGGGGGTAAGGACGAACAACGGACCCAGGGATGCATATTCCTTACTAACAGAAAGCAGTAAATTACCTGGGAAACCTCTCCAGCTTGCTGAGATTTTCATCTGTTGACCCTAAGCCACACTGCTTAGGATGTGTGCGGACAAAGAGGCACCTGCAAGCAGGAGAGGTGTGCTTGCGTTCGGGGTGGAGAAGGGCGAGCCTGCTGGTCTCCGCAGGCAAAGCTGCAACTAAAACGTGTATATGGCAGAAGCCGCAGTGCGATCTGTCCGTACTGCTGATGTACGAACCACCGAAATTACGTCATCCGTCGCACTATCTGCAACATGTGTACAGATATTGTTTGCAGGAAGTTAATGGCGTGTTCAGCTATTGTTCGTGAACCCCTAACCGGGTTTGGGACCCGGACCCGGAACCCATGCCGTGTTCAGCAATGACCCGGAGCCGGTTTTCACTTTCCCTCGAGTGCCTTTTTGTTTGTGGGGATACGGATTGGATGCGCCAAACCACAAGTCGTCAGATGAGATTGCGCTCGTGTAGATATCTCTTTCGCCATCACTACTTGCTCCTCTAGTCGGCAGTCTCAGCAGCCCGCCACAGTATCGTGACTCAGTTATCCTATCGCGCTGGCCATGTGGCCCCCGTGCAGCGTCTGGACAGTCCGGCGCGTCCCCATCTGGGGACTGCGCGAATGACGCCTAAAACCATCAAGTAATGTTATATGCCTGTTTGCGGTCGGATCCAACGGATGACGGCGTCAAGCGCTAATCACCGTCTGCCCGGTGATGCGCAAATGAATATTCGCTCGTGACAATAGGTATCGCTCAACTTTCGCACCATCCATGGCCAAGTCGCCCTCTTGGCTGCACGTCATACCCAATTACTTCCCTGCCCAATTCTTCCCTACCTAATAGTTTTTCAAAGTCGGTCTTCCTGGGCGCCGGGCTGGTAGCCATCTTATCGGGGCTGGCTGGTAACGTGCTGGTTGAGGACTTAAAGCTCGGGCCCGTGGCACCCTTCGATGCAGCCATCGTGGTCATGCTGACAGGGGGCGCACTCGTCCTGAATACGTGGTCGGAGAATTACGGCGACCCCAATAGCCACCGGTCGTTAATCTCGCAACTGGCACTCGGCCTGGAAGCCATTCGAACGGGTGAGTTGTGCCGCAGCATCGCCATCGCCATTTTGGCTGGGAAGAAGGTCAACTTTTGCGCGATCGGTCCACATAGCGCGGCAAAGGCGTGTCTCGCGGTGACGGATACGCAGGGCATCATGGGTCCGTCATGGGCTGAGCTTTGCTGGACTGGGCGGTAACATTAAGGCCCCAAAGTTGAAGACCTTGGGTGCGAATGTGCTGTTTGCCATCTGTTGTTGATTATCATGCCTCCTTCAAAAGGTTGAACTGGGGAGTTGTTTTACTGTCCTTTGAGCACCTCCCGCCATGCCTCGGACCTCGTTGTTAGCAGGGTTGCCCGAAATTGGGCTTTTATCTTTTGTCAGCCTCACATGCTCGGTTTCCCCCTCCGCCCGTAGATCAACGCATTGCGTTGCTTGGCGCTATGCAATCCATGTTTGAGGCGTCCATGTATACCTTTGTCTTCTTATGGACGCCCGCGCTAAGTCCCAACGGCGAGAAGATTCCTCACGGCTTAGTGTTCTCCTGTTTTATGACAGCCTGCATGGTGGGTGCGATTCATACTGGATTCTTGGCCGTCTGCGAAAGCGTGGCGTGCAATCGTCACCCAAGCCGTGCATTGGTGTCGGCATAATTGAGGTGCTTGCAAAGAAACTTAGCGAGAGCTCCAAATGTCTCGCTTTTGATGTTAAGGCTGGTGAGGTTAAAGCTCACCCAAGTTCAGCATGTGGCAGACCACAATCTTAAGGCAACCGGCTGTACCAATGCAAATTGTAACTTCTAGTACATTACGTACTAAGTCAGGTAATGAGCGTGGATAAGTGGCGCTTTCACGTGGGCTCCTATGATTGCGCGCCGCATCATCTTGTTTGCCGACTAGCCTGCACTTCTTTGAACTACATCTCTTTGCAATTTGGTTGGTGACTGCAGGCTGGGAGTGCCGCCACGAGCATCCTCGTTCGCCGCCACCCACCGCAGAATTACATGGGTCTGATGTACTGTGCCAGTGCACTGACGTTAGGGGTTCCGCTCTTCTTTCACATGGAGCGGAGGGAGCCTGGCTTCGGTAAGTGGTCTTGCGGGGAGGCTCGGGCGGCGTGCCTCAAATGTGCCCCAAGTATCAGTGTTGGTGCGGCCACGGTTTGGCGAGTGCTGAGTGTATGGAGCCAAATTATATTTCAGTTTAGTGCGCGTCTTTCATTTCATTCTTTATTTTTATTTTTCCACTTCAAGGTGCTACACCACTATGCTGCACAAGAGCAGTTAACTCTGTCGGTGTTACAGGGTGGTATTCTTCATCGGCTGCCCACTATTACCTTGGCCGGAGCTTCCCTGCTTTTCCCTGGTAAAGTAACGCCATTCCTTTACCCCAATGAACCTCAGTATGTACTTATTTGGTTCAGCACTAACCACCAACGTCCAGCAGATCTATAAGATCAAAAGCGCAATAAACTCTTATCCCGGTCAGCTCGTGAGCCATTATTATCCCGTCCTATAAGATCCACCGACAAGGGGGCGCCCACAGACTTGAAAACCCTCTGATAACTTAGGGGTAGGCAGGAATTATAACCCAGAGCCTTCAGTCAGACAGACTTATCCGCGTCTTAACTTCTGCCTCGGCTCCTGCCCCGTGACTCTGTATCGGCCGCGGTGCGTTCCTGGCAGGGGGTTCATCCTTGGTGGATAACGGAGCGGGTGGTATATCCATTTCCGGGAAGCTGCAGCTTTTGGCGTTTTGCGGTTTCGAGGCATGTATTGGGATTTTTTGGCCCTCAATGATGGCTCTTCGTGCGCGCTACGTCCCAGAAGAACTACGCTCCACAATTATTAACATCTTCCGGGTGCCGCTGAACCTTTTCGTATGCGTGGTTCTGTACAAAGTAAGTCGCTGGGGTTGTGCTTATAAGATTGCAGCTCCCCAAGCTCGCGCGTCTCTTTGATATGACTCATGCTGAAGGCAGCCCGAAGGATACTCTTTCCAATCAGAATTTTACCTTTCTTTTGATAGGTTTTGCTTTTGGCCCCGTCCAACTCCTCATTGTTGTTATCGTTTCACCCGGCTGACATGAAACCCTCGTTCCCTTCATCCAGGTCAGCCACTTCCCGCTTTCGGTCATGTTCGGTGTGTGCGTGGGAATGCTGCTAGCCTGCATGTTGTGTCAGTCGCATCTGGATAGCCTCACTCTGGACGAGAAGCAAGCACTACCAGTAACGCAGGGTAACGTGGGAGAGCCCTTGAAGCGTAGTGGGCCCCCCGGTGGTCGTGCTTCCGTGATTCGTGCCGCGACCCACCACGGGGAAAGGGCGAGCTAAGGAATGCCTATACAACGTTAACATCGTTGGTGTTTGGGTGTTATATTGCGTCCGCGATACAATGCGACTGAGGTGAGCCAGTTGTTGATTAAACTCTTGCTTAGGCAGACAGGCTGTCAGCAAGGCTGGACAGAAGGGCTACAATCGGATTCCTGATTCATGGGCATAAACTATTATGCACATTCTACTATTTTCACGGATCCCTAGATGGAGTTTGTACGCACCTAAATTATGTTGCTATCCATCTAACTGCAAATGCTCCATTTCGACTATCCTTGACTTTCGGACAATCAAGGAGCACGTATTGTGGAAGTGTGACGCACTTTGTTTGCTGGGACATGCAAGGGGACTCTGTGGAACTCGCACACGCTTGTCGTGACAATTGGAGATTGTGTGACAGCTACCGTTTGAAATCAATACATTTGCTCAAAACGACGCTAGGAGAATGCGCAGCATGATTGCTTGTCACTTGGGGGAATAAACATGGCAGGAAAAATCTTCTTCTGGGATTTTTTCCATCGGGGAATATGGCAGGGGAAAACTTTCATTGTGTCGTGGCACGAGTCAAAACTTTTCGCTGTCAGGACCCTGTACAGGGAATATTTCCCTGACGGCTGTTCCATCGGCTCTTCCTGCCGGGACATGATGGTAACTCTTTCCACGTACGATAGTACGGAAGCATTCGGTGCTGACTTTTATGTGGTTGTATCGAAGAAACGTCTGTCCTAGCTCACGTGCTTGCCAAGGTTTGTGGTTGCAAAGTACTGAGCCCGATGAATGCAGCGCAACGAGTCATGGTTTTGTCCAAATATCGCGAACTTTTACGTTTGATATCTCGTCTTCCGCCAGATAAACGCGAAGAGGCCTTCCGCGATGCCCGTTTCAGCACTCGTTCTCGAAGGTCCGTGACTAATGCAGAGGATCAACTAAAGTATCTTAAAGAGCTAATTTCGAAGATTGGATATCTACGCATAATAACTCCAAAAGTACCAGGGGAAATTGAATCCGGAATATTTGTCGTGCGCGGCGGCGACCTTGTGGGCAAGTCTGGTGACACGAAAGGCACGCGGTGAGTACTTACAAATCTCTGGATGACCAAATACAAATAATCTCAAGGGCCTCATTCAGTGTTTTCCGCGCGAAACCCAGAGTGGCTGACGGCACCATCTCAAAGGAGGAGGCAATAAAACGGAACGAACGAGACTTCAGGCGCTTTTACGGTGCTCCGAAGCCAAATAACATATTGTTTTAGCGCTAGTGAATGGCATGGGGCTTGGCTTTATTAAAACCGGCGAACAAGTAGCTACCTCAGCCTGGATATGTCCAGACATGGCTTCTCCCTTCGTATCGGGCATTCCGCTGGCCCTCGTAACAGCTGTGAAGACGACATCTTCGGGCCATTTGGACCACGTGTTTTGTGACCGTTGGGGTTGATGGAGGTTTTGCCTGTGTGGGGAGGCGGACGGTCATGTTTTTGTTGTTTGCTACTGAGTGCGGGTACTTGTACAAAATGAGTCCTTCTGCATAAGTATATTTATGATCGCATGCTTGATAGGGGTGACGGAGGGCAAAGGTCACGCAAACGACTGAGTTTGTTATTTACGCATGAATAAAGTACATTTGTGCCCTGTGTGTACACCACGAGTCTCCACCACCATTGGGACACATCCATCAGGTCCTTCTCTATGTAATATGGTCCTTCGGAACAATCTTCTTTGCACCAACTCATCAAGGCTGCACCCAAAGACGCGCTGCCTCCTGTCCGTATCCAATTGCAGGAGCAAACCACACGGCGCTTGGGAGTCAACGTAGTGACCTGAAAGCCGCGAAGCACAGCACCGTACTTGCAGGGTCTGCTTGCCACATTTAAGCATAATAGCCCATTCATCTTGCGTATTCTCGAATCACAGCCACCGCTACCACCACCACTAGTACTTTGAAAGGACAAGCACGTGCTCACTCCGTATGAAGCCGACTTCACACTTCACTATTAGGATGTCAAGTTGTATTCGTTTTTCGCACACTTGGCGTCGTGACATCTGTGCAGATGAGCAAACCTCCGTGCGATTCGTCCTAAAACATGTCTGCGCCCCAAATACCGCTGCTGCCACGCCTCCGATAATCACGTCTTGGCCGGCCACGGGCGTCAGTTTTGCCCGGTGGCGGCATGTCCGCGAAGACCCTTACTAGGTCGATCGTCGAGGGATAAGTGCCGAAGATTGTGTCGGGGTTAATTCCGGACTGGGCTTGCACTGCAAGCAGAATCTTTTCGTGTGCCGCCCATGGGGGCACTGGCTTGCCCCGTCGGCTCTGCTCCATGTCGTCCTCAGAATCGGAGTCGGACCTAGGGAGACGGGGAGGCCATAAGACGACCCTGAATGTCGCAGGGTGGTCCCTGACCCTGGCGCTGGCGCCCGACTGCAGTGGCACGCGCACGTTCAGCTTGGCGTGCGGCCTGTTTCTGCTTGACCGCCTGAGCGGCCTCAAGGGCCTTAACCTGCGAGCACGTCCAACGTCATCGCCTTGATACCTCGCTTTCAAGAATGCAGGATTGCATGTACATCAAAGAAGTACTACCTACGTGGTTCTTCAATAAAGCTATGCCTATGAAGTACGTCAGCACAGCCATCTAATGGCTTGAGCGGCACCCCAGCGGGTGCCGAGCTTGGCATGCCTGCAGAGGTGACATGTAATAGGTCCCGCGGGACCCATCATACCTTCACAGGCTTCTTTCCTGCAGCCGGTGCCGGCGACGGCGCCGTGCGCTGTGGCAGGAAGCTACGAATAGACGATACCAAATTGCCGCCTTTGGGTTTGTTAAGCTGCGCTGGCATCTCGGCACCCACGCCGCATCCCTTTAACCTGGATTGTGCTTCACCAGACTGTGCGCCCGCTTGCACGCTTGCCGCTGGTCCGGTGCTGGCACAGGTATCCGCGCCACTGCCCTCGCACGCCACCGGCTCCTCACAACTCCACCGGCCTCACCGCCACCATCGTTCGATTTTCCACCAAAGCAAGTTTGCGTGTCTTCGGCCTCGTAACCCACAGCTGCGATCTCGGAGCCCACCTCCTCACGCTCCTCGAGAGCACAACAAAGGTTTGACCTGGGAGCTTTCAAAGCACCGTCACACCCATCATCGGCTTCATCTTCAGCGTCATCAGCCCCTGTGCATAGCTGCGCCTGGGAGGTCTTCCACTCGGCAACGTCGTTGCCTGAACCCCCTGGACATCCGATGTCGCCTGGATCCGCATCATCCACAGCAGCGTGCTGTGTATTAACCGCTGCACCAGCGACCAAGATGACAGGGTATTGCGGCGCCAGTGAGAGTGACAACGAGCGATTGCGGACCTCCCCTCGTACGGTGGCCTCAAGATCTGCCACATTGTTGGCCTCATCGTCGCACGATACTCGTTCCCCAACCACGTTTGGCAGGAGGAAGCCAAATTCAGTCAATACAATCCAGTTCATTTGCGGATACGGGTAGTGACATGATTGCAACCGTAATATGTAAAGGTGCTGCACGTATCAAGCAATTCCGGATTCATACCTTTATTTGAATCATCACGTACTGATCAGCTTAATATTTATTATACTTGTTACTATTATAATGTAATTTATTCATCTTCGCTCCCATGCTATGTACGGCAGGTTCTCATGCTTAATTAGGCCACTTCACGATGGCACCCACCGCAGCCATAGCAGTATATCTGACAGCAAAGCATACAACTTGCCATCAAATAAAATCTTTCCGTTATGTCACTCACTATTGATCTAAAACTTTAGCGATTCCCTATTCGTAAAATATTGAGCTAGAGGTTGTCGTCCAAAGCCCTATTCCCTATTCGCAGTTACGTCTATCAGCTTCCTTACCTTTAATGAATAAATCAAGAGGTGCGACATGTTAGGGCTATTCACGTTTTCGGGCCAGCTCCAACGGTTTGGACAAATGTACAAAGATTTAGTCGGCGTCAGTCGGGGTTTGCTGATTGAGGCTGTATGAAGGGGGCCCGTGAGGCAGCGGGGGATGGTTGTCAGAACCCAGCAAGGATAAATGCACTAACAATAAAAGCGCCTGCAAGCCTAGAAATCAAAATTTCTAATGGATGGCATTCCCCGTCAAATCAAGGCTTCTTCGTGGAAGTGATGGCCGCCAAATGCGGCACAAACGCAAGGGTAGCCCCCGAGGTCGTAGAGATCATACGGTAGCGATGATGGTGTTTGTATATGAAACGATTGCGACTGCACAATGGATGAGCCCTTAGCGTATCCATATTCGTGCATTTCGAAGGCTTTGGAAGGTTGCACATATGGTCCTGTGCAAAGACGAATGGCAAAGCGGGAAGTCGCTGCTGGATGGAGTCGCCGCCGGCGCCAGGCCCCTGACTAACCTCACTGGCAGACGGCACGGCACGCTCTATTTCCACATCACTGGTAAAAGCCAGTTCGGGAAGCACAACGCGCCGATATAAGGTGACCTACGCGTAAGTATCCTACGCCATCGGCTTGGAGCAAGAACCTGAACAGCATTCTATCAAGAGCCGAGAAGCTCAAGACTGGCAAGGGTTGAAAAAGCGATACACCAAGAAGGGTGAGCGGGATTCAACCTAGCCAGAGGGCAAGTTGTACAAAACAGTTCGTTTGGGATACATCGGCCTCAATCGAGCAGATACAGGCAACTCACTCCACGGAGGGTGGGTCGTACTTTTCATAAGGTCATACTTTTTACAAGGCCACATGCCTCGTAATTGTCCTATCTGACCCTTCGCCTCTGAGCCGGTACGGCGATAATCTGCCTGGTGGTGGTGGCGGCCAAATGAAAGCAACGAAGCCTGGGGCGATGTGGTTTTCCATTGTCACTACTCATAAACGATGGAAGTAGTGTACGGTAGATTGAACCAGGACTCGCGTCATCAGGACCTGACCGAACTCATAGGCTCTGCATTGGTGCGTCTCCCGTACACTAGCAGAATAGCGGCGGCATCGGGGATCACTGAGGTTGGAGGGTTTTTGGAGCATTTATACAAGATGTGCAATAATATATATAGCTGGAGAGGAGGACACCAGCTGGCTGCGCACGCGGTTATATTTGTCTGCTGGTGGGAAGGGTGGGAATACTGGAGTTGAGCAGAGTGGAGACTAGCATTGGAACATACGGAACTAAGATGTTGCAAGCTGAGGGCTGGGCTGAATCCGTCCTAAGAGTAATGAGAATGGTAGATATGGGGAGATACACCTGCAACCGATGGCAGATGGATGGGTGAAAACATTTATCCCTTCACCTTGGACGCAAGCAGCTGCGACAGTGTTAAAATATCTGTTTACCCCATGATACATTTGAAGCTCTTATATTATTGAATCGCCAATCAAAATGGCAGCGAGGTTCGTTCACGGATTGGAAGGGACGGTGAAATACATGACGCGGTATATTATATAACAATATTGATAAAGATGTGAAATGGGTTTGCAAAGCAAAAAGTATTGTAAATTGCGGGATCTATAGAACCGTTAGGACAGAACTGTACGATATTGCGACAGGCTAAGAAAGGCTTGAAAGCGTCCACGGAACGTGTCAAGCCAACTCATAATGAAGCGCCGCGGCCTAAATATATGCACGATCACCGAGGTAGATACGATGGATTGGCTAAGGGCGATCCAAGGGATCCAACCCGCGCGTCCCCTCCTGCCACGCTTAAACGGTTTGCTTTGCGAATGCGAATTTGAAATTTCTTGGCTTAAGCCGTGTTGCTCAGGGTTCCCTGATAATTCCTGAACGGGCCTGAGTACTCCTGAGCACGCTTTTATTGGTAACAAGCTCGTACGAGCTCGTAAGGCTCGGACGAGTCAGGGCAAACCCAAAGCAAAAAAAGTTGGTAAGAGAGAAACAAATACTAGATTGTAAAAGATTCTAATCACTTAATGTCGAAAGAAAGAATTATGAGAGGAGGTCATCCCCACATCCGACAACCGTCTTAATTTAATGCAGTGAATCATTCGGAAAAGGCCCATTTGGTCCTCTACCGACATTATTTGCAGCATCATAGCATCCTGAACTTGCCTAAACCGTCGTGGAACGTCGGTTCGCCGGCAGCTACGAGCTTCCACGCGTCAAAGGGAGATGGAAATTTGAAAACACAATAAATTAACATACCAAACAGATTGAGATCAAGGATTTAGCATATAAGCACAACTGCGCAGGGTTCCATTTTTGGGACAACGTCCGAGTACGAGCAACCGATAAACTTCCAAAAAAGGATGAGACATAGGCTACTTAATAATAGATTCCCTGCTATTCTTCATCCACGCATGCCTTCAAGCGTGCGAGATCAAGGCTGTGACAAGTGTAGCACGTTGGCTGACAAGAATCTTATACTGACACACTCACATACAGCCGCAATAGCATAATCCGACCTTCCATTACTTAGCCACCACACAAAATTGTGTCAATAATCTGAAACGTAGGCTGAAGGTCTAGTGGAGCAAGGATGGAGCCTGCGGCACGCCATAAGCGGATATGGTTGGAGGTGAGGGTGTTCTCCAAAAGCCGCTTTTGAGTGCGTTTGAATCATCTATGTTGTCGCGTGGATGCGCTCGCTGTGCCGTCAGCTGAAAAACGTGTACGCGGTGCGCAGCTTATTTCGCAAGCGGTTGCTATCGGAGCCATGCTATGGGGCGTGAAGGTTTGCCTTCATTATATTGACCCATATCGTGAACAGCGAGAACAGGTATGATGGAAAATCATCCCGACGGGGAGGTTTTTGCTTGACTGTCAGTGTCCCAGACGTTGTGGAATCACTTCTTTGCCATGGCCCTTACTCTTCCCTAGGCTAGAAAGCGTGCAGCGTTCCTTAAACAACACCTTGGAAGATCCCTCGAACTGAATGAGTTTGAGCAGCTGCTGGCGGCGCAAGTAATTAACCCGGACCATATTGAAGTGGAAATGCAGGACGTGTCCGGGCTGGAAAGCATCGTCTCTGATCTGGTGAGGGTGCTTGATGCTACCTCAGGGCACTCTGCACGGTCTCATGACGGGTTTTTGCCGTCGTTGTGTTGATTTCCTGCAAAAATACACAGCCCCGTCCTACTGACGCATTTTAGAATAGCAAGGAATTCGGTCGAGATGCCTGTACAGAGTTTATGCCTGGAACGTATCCATTCTGCCAAGGGCCAGGCATGCTTGGAGGTCATTATATGGACTGGACTTGTGTATATCCGTGATTGTCTTACGGGTACACGTGCTATGAACCGTTCCCCGGCTGCTGAAAGGTGTCTCCATCCTTTAGCATATCCGACATAACTGAACACTCGTGACGATCGGCGAGTCTCCAAATGAGCTCCGTCTGTTTGAGCTATGGTAGGTCACTTCTAACCGTCATTCCGCCGATTGTATACGCTGCATGCACCAGGAGACGAAGCTATTGTACCCGCTCATGCGCCCTGAGCTCTATCGCACGACACTGTGGAAGCAGACCAAGGGCGTCCTGCTGTAAGTGAGGTGATGCTGCGAAAGAGCCCCTCGCAGTGACGCAAAAGACGCCCACCGGTTTATAGGGAGAGGCTTCGGGAACGCGGTGAAGTGTGATTATGCATTTGCAGCAAAGGGTCTGTGTTGGCCAATCCGGCGCATATGCACCGCATTGGTGTGGCTACTGGGCCGTGCCGTTCACGGACAGTTCGGGCCTCAGTTCTCTACCTCGCTCATTTCGTTTGCGGTATCCTCGCGGTTAAGGATCATCCTCTACAGGCGTCCCCAGGTGCAAGTTGGTGCATTGGGCGGCATTGGGCGCGGTTCCTGCTTTGCGTCGTTGCTTTTCCTCGTCATTTACGTGGCCTTAGTAGAGGCGTTTCGGCGGCTTTTTCTTTGCTCGGATGCTGCGGTCCACCAATGCGGATCTGCACGATAGCATCCAGACAAAGCCGTGCGCGGCAACAGCTGGACGTTGTCTACCTGGGCGACCATGTCATCGGGTGACCTTCATCCCCGCGTTGCTGTGTTGCTGTGTAGGTATGGCCCGCCGGGTACTGGCAAGACAATGCTAGCGAAGGTAAGGCCGCCAGTGGAAGCACCTGATGCGGAGGGCGGGGGAAAGATCGGGGGATCGGGGAAAGATCGGGAAAGATCGGACACAAAATGAGGGAGGGCAACAGCGAGGAACGCACACTTGGTTCATATTCGTTCGTGTATACGCGTCAGGACACGGGAGATCTTTTATGTACGAAGCGATTTGTCTATCAGTTGTTCATTTTCAGCGAAATATTAGGGCACACGAGCCGTACGAGACCCTGACGCATGGATTTGCATTTCAAGATGGACTGGGTTGACTGGGGTGTCTGCTCCTGCAGGCACTTGCAAAGCAGTCCAAGTGCTTCTTCCTGAATATCACTGTATCCTCCATTCTGAGCAAGTGGCTGGGAGACGCTAACCGGCTGGTGCGCGCCGTATTCAGCTTGGCGGCCAAGCTGGAGCCCTGCATCATCTTTATTGGTACGTAAAAGAATAGCCATGCTATTTTTGTTTCGCAAGGATCGGAACGTAGTAACCGAATCTCAAAATGGGGCCCTGGAACCTTTCGTCGCCTCTGTGCTTCGTCGTTTCTGAGCATGATTGGGGAGGGTCCGTTAATGTCCCCCGTAGACGAAGTGGACGCTATGCTCGGCAAGCGCGGCAGCATCAACGAGCACGAAGCCACGCTGCAGGTCAAGACGGAGTTTATGCAGCTTTGGGATGGGATGGAGTCGAGCCGGGGCCAGGTGGGCGCGGGACGGGCATTTTTACTACGTAGGTAGGTAGGTAGGTAGGTAGGTAGGTAGGTAGGTAGGTAGGTAGGTAGGTAGGTAGGTAGGTGGGTGGGTGGGTGCCGTAGTGTACGAGAATGAAATGGTTGGTTGGGTGGCAGTGCCACTGCAGAAGCCAGCCGGTGTGTGCTGGTCTCTCGCAAGGCCAGAAGCTTCTAACTTTTGACTGTCTCGAGGACAGAAGGGTGCAGTGCAAATACCTGGCCCAACGATTTCTATTTTACCTCGATAGGTCAACGGTTTTCAGTTTGACAGCGTAGTAATTATGTAGCTGTGTAGTTGCAGACCGTTTGCCCTTACGCCCGCTATGCCATCAGCGTGTGGTGGTCATGGGCGCGACCAACCGGCCCTGGATGGTGGATGAGGCGGTTCTCCGGCGCTTCACTCTCATGTATGAGGTGAGCTGGTCGTACTATCGTCACCTGGCAATGTGTATTTGCTACCCCAGCCTTACGACTGCCCACATGTGTTCCATTGTCCAAGTAAGGGCAGAACCCAGAAGGCAAATGAAAGCTGCAGCGCCTGGTAACAATCCCCTGGTAACAACCCCCTCTACGCAGGTTGGCTTACCAGGACAGTGTCAGCGTAAGGCTATTTTGCTCGGCTACCTACGCAAGCACAACTTAGAGGTGCCTGGCAGCGTGTCGGAGGAGTTGTTGTTTGCCGGTCAGGCCTACCCCGCCACCACAAGCAGCAGCAGCGCGCGGTCGGGTCAAGCGGAACCGGACTGCACCAGCGGCAATTCCGGGCCCACCGCCCTCGACCGAATTGCGGAGGCAACAGAAGGCTTCAGTGGCAGCGACCTGCTGGAGTTGTGCTCCCAAGCCGCGCAGCGGGTCCTTGCCGAGCACCTGCAAGATTTGGAGAGAGGGTGAGAGGGTGGAATAAGGAGGGATGCGGCTATGCAGTTGATATGCGGAGCTGACGGGCTGACGGTGTCCATGACTGTCATTGCTTTCCCACATTTTGCACGCGCAGCATTCAACCCAGCTGCTCGCTGTCATTGATACTTGCAAAAACCCATCGCCAAGGCACGGAGATCTTCTCTGTTGTTATGCTGGGGTCTCTTGTCTGTCGTACACCACGAGCATCACCATAGCAAATGCCGCGGCGCTGGGCCGAGTACGTCACCGTACCTTGTGTGTGCGTAATGTGCGCTATGACAATCTTAATTCCAACCGTGCATGCAGTCTTTCCCGGCGTGTTTCATTTGCTGTTACTCCACATGTAGGAAAGAGTCCGAGGCGGCGGGCAAGCAGGCCCTCCGTATGAGATCATTGCGTTTGGCTGACTTGGAGGACGCCATGCAGCACGTGCGACCATCCCTGCAGCGAGCCGACGAATACAGCCGGGTGAGGAAAACCAAACAATCGAGCTGAGACTTTGCCTGGATTCACATTTCCAACGTAATATGATTTCCGATGAGGAGTTTGGTTACCGTCTTCCTGGTTTCCTTTCAGCAACATGACAATGCCGCTGGCGCCATTATTCCGTCCCCTCCACCATGCTACGAAACTCTGCCGCCACTTCCCCTTTTCGACTTGTGTGTGATTGTCCACCAGGGCATGGCGTCGGCTGCTGGATCAGGAGGGGCCCCGGTGTCACCTAACATGGCGTCATTGCTAGCGCTCATGATGCAGCATATGCGTGGATGAATGGCAGGCACCGTCCTGCCTGTTCACAAGGACTGGACGGTAACCGTTGGAAGTCATTGGATCTAGTCTAGATCACGAAGATGCATCCCAACTCTCAGATAGGGAGTGCGCCAAACAGCGGCCAAGTCGTGTTGGGGCTGAGTCGAGGGTCTGCGGAACGTTGTGCTGAACAGTCTGCAGGCTCACGATAACGATTACGAAGGGATCAGGCGATTCTACGCACATTTGGCAAGGTAATGAGCGCGTCCTCAACGCCTCCATCGTCTTCACCATCTCTCACACCGCCACCACCAACGGAACTGCGGGACATGTACGGGCTAGTGTGCGAGTGATTCTGGCGTAGCTTCGGAGCTACGAGAACATGGGGGTGGCGGTAGTCTGTTGCTCGGAACGAAAATGTGTGATTGCGTTATGAAGGCGTGAATGGAAGGACAGGGAAGACTTGGTACCGGGCCAATGCAAGACACAAATGTTAACCCAACATAAAAGTTTGGGGACGAACACAGAATCACATCACGATTCCACCTGGGCAAGGGGCCATGTGGGCAATAGCGACCTGCAGAAGGACACCGTGGCGGATGGCTGCGGAATCCTGAACCGCTCTGTTTGTCGATGACCGTTCCTTTATTTGGACTGCAAATTTACATTAAAAGCTTCTCAACATCTTGTACCTTCTTCCAGCGAAACAGTTCGCATGTATGTCGAGGACGCTAGAAAGGCAAATCAAGATGATATAACTACTGGATACGCAGGGCTCGTGAAAATAGTTACATTTTTATGTCTACATAAGGAGCGTGAAACCGAATATCTTGCATCTCGGTCATAGATTCCTGCTTGGGGCCTTATTACATACGTCATGTCCCCTTGATTTGCTACGAATTGCACCGCGTCTATTTAAGCCACATCACACATTTCGCCATGCATATTAAACATACACCTGTCCGACACAAAAGGACGAACTAGGCAAAATTAATTTAATACTAAGTTTACATAATGAACACGAAAACAGCAAAACATCACGAGTACATGTACGTTTCGCATTTATACGGCGACGGCAGCCTTCTCAGCGACTGGTGCCGGCGTGCTTGCCTCCTCCGGGACCATACCGAGAGCGACAATGAGCATACAGTTGACCGCGGCAGTCATAATTGAGCCGGCAATCATGACGCGGACGCGGTGCTTGGTCTGGCCACCCCAGTCAGCGGTGATAGAGTCCACAGACAAGAAGGCATCCGACGTCTGGATGTATAGGAGGGTAGCCTGGAAAGCAAGTGATCGCCGTCAACAACAAGTGAGAAATCTCATCCAGTACAAAATGCCAACGTTCTTCACTTAGAACACTTACAACAGCGAAGAGACCCAGCCACGACAGCCGAGTCTTGGCATAGGCGCCGGCAGCAAGAGCAATGCCAAGTCCGAAGATGAGTACAGCCTCCAGGCAAATAATGAACCTACAAAAGTCCGGCGAACAAGCAATGAGCGTCAATCGCAGAAAATTTAGCAGTTATGATTGCAATTATAAGATGCTCACCAATAATAACGGAAGTAGCTCATGCAAGCAAGCCCGTTGCTAAAGCCATTGATGCCCGCAAGCTGAGCGGCCCAATTACTGGTGCACTTATCCTGCACTGAAGCGATGCCGGCCAAGGAAACAGACCTGCATGGATAGGAAAATGGTATCAGCAATATGATTAGCGCCGTCTCACGGGGTCCGGTGCGTTGGCACCATTCGCTCGACACTAACGTACCAGGTACAGAAAACGAGGGCCGTCAGGCCCACAACAATGGAGTTCGACGCCATCCTGCAAAATGTTAGAAGGCAACGTCAGCGTGCAAGACTCCGCGTCACGCTATCCTTCCGATATTGCATAAAAGGCCAGCAACTTAATTATTCGGCATGTGTGAGTTGCCTTAAGCGGATGGCGGAGCTTTTGCGAAGAAATCATATCGTTACGCTGACTAGTGCCAACAAGCGCACCTTCGGACTTAGTTTGACCTGCAAGCTGTCGATAATGCTGCAATTTAGGACACAGTGACACAAGAAGCTTTTGATTATATGTAAACCAATGAGGCAATCAGAATGTGGCCAATTCATATAAGCAGCCTTCAGAGTTCCGAAATATTTTCTCCGCGTCAGCTATCCTGTCGTATTTGCACCGGACTGCCAGCTGGCATAGAACTCAAAATTTCAATCTCGACACTATCCGTTTGACCTGCATTAGTCTATTCGCTTGCTCATATATGATGATGAGGGTTGTCCTTCAAGTTTTCGCCGTTTTGCGGGACTATCAAATCATTGTGTAACTGCCAGCAGCGCCAATTGTTTCCTGTAAGTAAACGATTGCGGACACTTACGCAACGCCAAAGTGATTCCGTTCATTGATATACGAGCGCAAGCGACTTTTTAAAACAAACATATTTTAAATGGCGCCGTAAACCTGGCAGAGACCTTTTCGAAATATGCCGTCTCGTCCATATTGATTGCGAGCGACAGAAAATATATGTTCATTACAAAACTGCTCGGTCAACAAAACATTGTAAAGATATACGTTGCAAGAATACAGAGCGTGAAAAGCAAACGCAAAGGATACTGCGTCCATCATGTCTGTCCAATTGTATTAGAGCCCATGTCCGTGCCCGCTGAGGAGCTTTGCCAAAATAGGTTCAACGAATGGCAACTTATCAGGGGCATGCTGCTTGTAGATTCGTAGCAGTGCTTGCGTCGACACATCCGGAAGCTCGATTTGCGCGCGACTGCGCGCATCCTGAAGCGTCACCTACACCATTCAGTTTGGAACTTCATTGTGATTTGGTTTCTATATTGTCCTTCAAGCGTGCCGCTCCTACCTTATCGGTTATGTGGGCGGAGCATGCAAGCACTCCGAACAAAGCGCGCAGGCTTCCACCTGCCGTCAGCTCAATTGCCTTGGCATAATAGGAGCGGGCCGTCCTGTGAATGAAACAGATGTATTCAAAAATTGTGGAAATTTCTTAATTGCGGGAGCAAGTGCACGTTTGCACACGTGCTGTGTATGCGTGTCCTCATCCATGACGGAGTTGAACTCTACGTCACGAACCGCAAGCATGCAGTGCTCAAGCTGTGAATTTCCTATAACCGTGGACGGCAGAGCGCCCAGTATACAACGCACTTGTAGTTGGTTGGGCCTCCAATGGTGTACAGGACGTCAGCGTAACGCACGAAGTAGCTGCTGTTGCCAGGCACATGCATAAGCAGCTCCTCGTAGCAGAAGGCCGCCTGACGGTAATTCTGTACCTGTAGTCATGAGGACGTTCACGGTATGGCAAAACAGGTTGAAGCACTCGCGGCCTTTGTTGTACAGAACCAAAGAACCAAAACCCTGAACGGCAACACTGGAACTTTCAAAAGATCCAAGCCGTATATGCGGCTAATTCGCAGCTTTAGTACTGTCATGATATCATTTAGAGCGTGTCCCGGGATACAAATAATCCCCCAACGCAACCAGGATCAACCTCGGGCTTCTAAATATTGCAACAAAAATAAGTAGCGTGGGGTCGTTCTTAGCGACCCAAACCGTGGGACAGCACCGGCTTGGCAGGGTGGTAATCAACTTCCTGATTGTGCCTTGTGAAGAGCGGCCCGACAAAGCATCCAAATTCGTGCGCGGGTTACGGGAACCCACACCTCCAGGTACATTTCCGCAAGCTCCTCCCATCCCTCCTTGTCATTCGCAAACGTGTCAAGGTACTTGCGCAACGCGTCAATCGCCGTGGTCAGGTTGCCGCGGCTGCGCTCCAGAGCCACCTGTTACCATGCGCACGCAAACCAGTGAGATACAGTTAAGGAAAGAGGGGGAATGGCCGAAGGGAGAAATTGGTCAACATAAACACACTTTGCTAGGGTTCACACCATTGCACAATAAAAACACAGAGTGCTGCAGTTGGTTGGCACAATGCAGCCAAGCAACTGCAGCCAAACAACAATCGGAACGCATACATTCAGGGGCCATCGGGGAGCGTCCTTATAATCCGACCACTCGGTGAGATATGCCCAACCTTTTCAGGATGATGGCATAGTTTTGGCATCTTAAAAAGAAAGGCTTTGCGCCATGTAATGCCCGCTTGGGAGCGCTGAGGTCACGTGCGTGTTTGAGACTCTCTCATGCGACCTTTCTACCCTCCTGGTAGAACATTTTCCCACTCGATGATTGATTTGTAAGCAAAAATGGCCCTTTCACTCGGTGGCCGCATTTGGATAGCAGTGCGGGAATGATCGGTGACACACGGCGATTGAATAGCGTCCACGTCTTGCACAGGAACGCCACAGCATCTTGCAGCTCATCATGTTCAGGCAAGCATGTTACTGCCCTCATGTAGCAATGGGGGCTCTGCGGCCGGCGGCCAATGGCCATACCAATACGAGGATACAGCGGCCGAGCAAGGCGTCCCCCGGGTGCTCTATTTAGAACTCCGTTAACATGCTAGTAACTGTAGCTGGATTGCGTGCCATTCAATAGTCTATGCCCTCTCATTTGGCCCATATCTATTTGGCCCACATCTGCCTCATGTCTGAATCGGCATGATGTGGGAGCCTTGCCGCTAATGCCTCGGACTCACCATGCGCTTCAGGATCATTTCGTTAGCAGCATCCTGCGTCAGCAGATCGTTATACACCCCCTCTGCTTTGTTGTAGTCACCCACAGCCTCGTAATACATGCCCTGTGCCGCAGCAGCGCAATGGAAACAAGCAGAGGCGGGACAGAGGGACAAGACATAGGTTAAGTTGTAAAAGATGCTCTTTCGCGTTTTGTTTTTGGAATTGCTTTTGCCCGCATGCGCTATGTGACTTGGCTGCTCCTTTGGACGCAAGGTAGGACTCTGGACGCAACTGGATGGAACATGTTCAACTAACGGCGTGTATTAGTTAATTTCCGAAGCGTCTAGAAGAGAGCCAAGCTAATGCCCGGGCAGCCAGCCCCGTTCCCCGTTATGATCTGTTGCCTAGTACCCTGCCTGCAGCCGTTTGGCTCTAACACTCTCCGGAAAGCGCCGGTTGATTGCCGCCACGACGGAGGCCGCAAACTGCAAAGCGTGGCTGTCCAGGGCAGCGATGGCGACCTGCTCATAAACCGTCCACACTGCAGGTTGGGATTTAGCCACAAGAGCAGGAAATAAGTCCTCATGATGTAGGTTGCCGTACGACTACGCGGACAAACGGTATGGGATAAACGGACAAATGGCACGCTTGCCAACAGGCTCCTCTCCTTCTACCAGCATAAAAGTTAATGTCCAATACCACAGCATCACCCGTACCGGTTGAGAACGTCGAGACGATAGTATAAAGCTATAACCGAGTTGTGCATGTTACTTTTACCCTTATTAAGCCAGCGCTGACCAGTGCTAGAGAAACTTGGTGACCGTGAACATGAAGTTCTGAGTAGTTCTGAGAATGTGAGGAATACCCAATGGAGGCAAAATCCTGCATCACCGCGCACCTTACCGGGAAACCATAGCAGCCGTCCCTGACCAAAACGCCCAATTATACACGTTGTGCTACCGCCCTCGCCCAGCCAAAACCTACGTTCCTCTTCCGATAGGTGGTTCTTGTAGTGCCTTAAAAGGATGTTGCCGTAACGTGCAACCGTTGGTGAGTCGCGTATGTGAAGGTCGCGCATCTGCAGGGTTGGGTTACAGAGATGTGGTAGCAGGGCCCCATAGCCTAGCCCTGGGACGCGCACACAGACAACGTCCGACGGTGGTCCATTCATTGACGGGTTTACACGACGCAATCTCACCAGCCGCAAGTATTTGATGAGTTTATCTGCACTGGGAACACCTTTGGCGCCCCGCAGCTGCCGCTCGACCTCTTCTAGCTCGATTTCCATTTCGGATTAGTTGAATAACCCTAGATTTTAAGCTCACCTTACAGCACAGGATGCATAGAATTTGACACACGTGGGGTACCAAGGACCCCTGATAGAATGGTGTCGCACAGCAAACAAGTGTACTGTGGTCAGCGATCACTTACACTACAATATAGCATGGACAATTATGATTAGTATAACAAAAGTCAATTCATTATGAAGCCTAGCTGAAAAAAAGTTGATGATTATGTACGATGATGCAGCTTGCTCATGCATTCTCAATTCAGGATTAGCTTTACATCTTTGGCTGCATAGCTGTATTATCTAACTACGTTTTCCTTCATATCTGTTTCGTTTTAGTACTCAAGTTTAGATTGAGAAGTGTCAGTTCCATGCCGCGACGGAAAAAGCATAAAAATTATGTTGGAGCGTTAGAAGAAAAGGTGCGCTGGCGATGTGTTAGAGAATTGGTGTATGGCGCACACGACGGCTGTGGTCGGCACCAGGGCAATTGATATATGGCGGCACATGAGTTAACAAGAAACATTTCTTTAAAATAAATGCGTGTTATTGCGTAATCACTTTGTATATCAGTGGCAATCCTAACTGGACGGCCGCGTAAGGGGCCAACCGTTTCGTTTATGCTCATATTACCCAAAGACATACCTACTGCCCGTATGGCGGAGCAATGACTGACCTTAATCGTATCACCCTAATCCAACATGGACAGGCGCAGGCACTGGCCTTCTCACCGTCGTCAGATAGCATAGAGGAGAAATCTCGCCTTGGGTCGCCGCGAACGAGGAGCAGGAGCCAGAAGGTCGACCCAACCAGCACGGATGGTGAAGCACAGGTTAATGCAGCAGACCCCCAACGTAGGAATACCCGACGCAAGTACGGCTGGGGGGGTACAACATCCGCGGATGCTGCCGCCGTGGACATGGCCACGGGTGCACAGCCATCCGGGCTTCCAGCCAAGCCCCGCGGCAGTGCCCCAAACTCCTACACTGCCGACAGCGACAGAATTATGGAGGCAGTTGTTAAGGTGGAGTTCAGTTCGGAGCAGTGTGGGACATTACTGCGCCAGGTGCCGGGCGTCTGCACATTTGACTGCCCAATTACAAGTCGCAAACCCAAGGGTACCTGCCCCACATCGACAAAAAGACCGCGATGCGATGGGGTCTATGGGATCATTTACAACGCCTGATAGCTCGACTTACCCGTGTTCCCCTTTCCGAGCAGGTCTTTTGCGTGCACACTGAGCCCAACTACTCTCTGCCCTGGCAGCGGAAACGGCAGTACAGCAGCTCGTCGAGCGGCTTTGTGTTGCCAGGTCGCCGCATCCTTACCAACGCCCACTGTGTAGACCACTACACACAGGTGGTCCCTTGTTGAGCTTAGGGTTGGTTGGATAAACATTGGACTCGGGGCGTCTGGAGCACAGTACCCTTGTTGCTGGCGCCAGGCAAGGCGATCCATGCCATCGCTATTGCTGTCTTATAGTTGGCAAACTGTTTTAGCTGGAAATACCGTTTGCGCGGTGATCACGATGAATGGGTACGGTGTCGGGTTGCCTGTGCGGCGCCCATACAGACATTATTAAATTGGTTGTCTGCGAAGTTAGCCTGGCTCTGTAACCCGCTGCTCTGTTGACCCCTTGTGGATGGAATATTTTTGTTTTGCTTCATCTCCCTAAGGTTAAGGTCAAACGGCGGGGCTCGGATGTAAAGCATGTGGCATCAGTGCTGTCAGTCGGCACGGAGTGCGACATTGGTGAGTCCCCGGAGGCCACACAACTGGGTTCATAGCGGGTCTTAGCTGCAGGGAACAAAGCATGGGCGTGTAGTTGCTGCATTTGTACGCAATGAACGTGACGTGTGCAGGGGCTTCTTGCAGCAGCTTCTTCTTTTGTGCCACAGCTGCAACCGTTTTACACTTAATTACTTTGAGTGTGCGCTGCTGGGCCGGTTGCGCCGGTCGTCGTCGGCTGTTGCTTGCAGCGCTTCTCACTGTGGAAGATGACAAGTTCTGGGACGGCGTTGAGCCGGTTGTCTTTGGCCACCTGCCCCAGCTGCAGGATGCTGTGGTGAGTTGCATGATGATTGCTCAAACAATTATAGTTACATGGAACGCCCTGAAAGGGTGTCGTGCAGCGAGTCGACTCCCCGTCAGTGCCTCCGTGCACTCAGGCGTGAGAGTGTGCGGTGTCGTGAAACACGCCCAAAGCAAAATGAAGAGGACTCGGAGACGAAGGGCCGTAAGGGTGGGGCCGCGCGGGATCAACATGATTGCAGAACCCTAAACCCCTTTTTTCTTTCTTAGGGGATCTTAGTCTCTGGTGCGTGTACTATCGTAATACGTGGAGTTATATTTGGTACTGCTGGCTCTCCGCTGCAGCTCTCACTTAATTGTGCCTTCTGCACTTCCCGATACTTGTGCAGACCGTCGTTGGCTACCCAATTGGTGCGTCTCCGGTGCTGACGCAGGCACGGCGACGTGCTGGACTGCCTGACGGGTTCTGTTGTTGAGGACTTCCCGCGACGTATCGTGTGCGTGTCTGGTGTGCAGCCAGCAACATATGGCAGCGTTTCCTTTCCATATCGATGCGTCTAGTCGATCTATATGGGCGCATGCCTCGTGCTGCAGGCGGAGACACGATGTCCGTCACCTCGGGTGTGGTCTCACGCATTGAGGTGACGGCGTACATGCACGGATCGTCCGAGCTTCTCGGCATCCAGATTGACGCAGCGGTGGGTTCTTGGGCGACGCGCAAAATGACAAGAGTCTGTTTCCATCTGCACTTGGTTTCAACCTGACTGTGGGCCATGCATGGCCCTGACTTCATGCCCTGACTCTACCCCATGTGCAGGCGGCATGTGCGCGGGCCGATTTTTATGACAATCGCACGATCAAATTAGCTGTTAAGGTTGTTGGATGGTTCTTTTTCTGTCGTTAATGCTGATACTGCAGATCAACTCCGGAAACAGTGGCGGGCCGGCTTTTAATGACGCTGGCGAGTGCGTTGGCATAGCCTTTCAGTCCTTGAAGGTGAGAGCGTTGCTGCGCCTAGCTGTTGCGCCTGTACCCATGTGGAACGTCAAAGGCCAGGGCAAATGCTCATCTTACATGAGCATTCGAGTTTTACAGGGAGCTCTTCGTTCTCATCTGCCGTGACCTGGCCGTGTCTATATGCTGTGCTGTGAATCGGAAGACATCAACATACACATAACAATACAACGCATCCTTATTGACACGTTTGAGCTCCCGTAGATCCTGTTTGCCTTATCCCGCGTTTGGCCTGAGACCTTGCGCGAGAGCTTGCGAAGGCGGGCATCAAAAGCTGTGTTTCTAACGCGTTGCTGATGGCCCCGATCCGTCTGCACTCATTCGGCTGTCTCCGTGATCTCACCCAACCAGCACGAGGACGCAGAAAACATTGGGTACATTATCCCCACGCCTGTGATTGAGCACTTCCTTACGGATTACGCGCGGCATGGTCTCTACACGAGCTTCCCGTGTCTAGGTGTGGAGTGGCAAAAGATGGAGAACCCCGACCTGCGAGCTGCGCTCAAAATGCAGGTGCGTTCGGGGACCCAGGTGTTTCAATCTTCGAGCTTAGGCACCGCCATGCATAGCACGTTCCGATCATGACCAGTTCACACTCAGCCTCTCTGCGTTCACAGCGTTCTTACCATTAGGGAAGCAGCATTACTCGTTTCCGCAAGTTTCCCTCAAGTACGTGTTGTCCCAAGCATAGCTGCCGAATGGCATGTTCGGAGTTCCGCCTCCTTATTGCCTTCCCCTCTTCCTTGCTCTACCTGCGCGGCGCCCTCCGGTAAGCAGCCCGACCAGAAGGGTGTTCTGATCCGCCGCGTGGAGCCCACATCCGCGGTGTCGGAAGTTCTGCGGCAGAACGACGTGCTTATGTCCTTTGACGGGGTGGACATTGCCAACGACGGCACCGTCCCGTTCCGTTCGGGCGAGCGGATCTCATTCTCATACCTGGTACGCTCGGCGATGCAGCACACGGCCCTCCCGGCAATTTCCCCTTGGCCCAGATCTCACCTGGATTCAGATGGACATTCGGTCTGTACGAAGCCGGCCGGCTGCTTGGCCGCCAGGCATCCGTGCGCAAACACTTCATTCCCCAACCAACTTGAATGATGAAGTTGGTTGCGCCATCGTGTATTGGTGCTGAAGGCCTTTAGCTGGAGGCGCTGAATTGTTGTTGCGTACACGTAACTAGGAAAGGGCAGCCAGTATTTGTGGGTTTCGTAATTCGGAAGTCGTAAATTCCACGGCATTTCACTCTGTAACGACAGGTGAGCAACAAGTACACGGGCGAGGAGGCGGAGCTGGTGGTACTTCATGAGGGGAAGCAGCGGACGGTGTGTGTCAGCTTGCGTGCGCCGGTGCGTCTGGTACCCTTTCATATACGAGGCTTGCCGCCGTCGTACTTTATCGTGGCGGGCCTCGTCTTCACGACTGTTACAGTGCCGTACCTGCGCAGCGAGTAAGTATTAAATCAACATCGTGCACATGGGGCATGCGGATAGGGCTTCATGTCGAGTGCTGCTAGTCCGAGTTATCCGGAGTTCAGGGGAAAACGAAATGTTTTATGTGACTGCAGACGCGAACATGACACACGCTATTGAGTGCGCCGCTTCTGGTGCTGGGTTCACGCCTGTTCAAAGCTTTGGCTCAGTCATCTGGGTGGTGCGATTTGCCTGTAGGCTGCTCACTACAAGCATTCTTTGGGCGGTTAGACGGTTGTCGTTGTACATAAGTGTCGCATCTAACACTGGCACTCGTGCTTTGCCGTAGTAGCAATGAAAGGGAATCAACTTTCACCTAACAGCAAGGGCAGGGTTTGAAACGCTCTCTGTTGACTGCCTCATTTTACATACGGGCGGGAAACACGCAGGTATGGAAAAGAGTACGACTTTGATGCGCCAGTCAAGCTCCTGGACAAGATGATGCACGGCATGGCCTCGCACCCTGACGAGCAGGTGAGTTCAGGCTGAATTCTTTCACGCCGGGTTCGCCGCGTCCCCCACGATAGTACGTGCAACCAAAGTGTTCATGCAGTGCGACATGGCTGTTACAACTATTGCATAGACTTTCGAGATCTGGACAATATCTGGTTCAATGATTAGCGGTGAGGCCACGCTCACGCGTCATATACGAATTAGCCACCCAAGCCTTAACTGTCTCATTTCTCTTGGGCGGCCCAATTGAGAGCAACATGTGCATGACCGAGTGGCTTTCGGCATATCGCAGGTGGTGGTGCTGAGCCAGGTGCTGGCGTCTGACGTTAACACAGGGTATGAGGATATCTGTAATACGCAGGTGCGCTGGGTGGGCTGTGCAGGGCTGTGCAGGGCACACCGACTGCACGGGCATGTGCGGGCCAGGGCTACTGCGTGGATTATTTCTTTCTTTGACTACTGGTCTGGAAGAGCTTAATTGATACAGGACTTGGTTCCTTGTCGATAGCAAAGCGTGCGCACATCGACTGCAGGCCCTCTGAGAGGCCGGCCCCACAGTAATAATGATTCACTTCATAATAACAGCGTCATCGCGGGCCTGTGCGTACCGGCGCTTCAACTTGGTGGCGGGCGCCAAGTATTCACCAGCCCGAGCTTGATTCTTAACCCACAGGTGGTGGCGTTGAACAATGCTCCCATCAAGAACCTCGCGGACCTCGCGGCAAAGGTTGATGCTTGCGCGGAACCTTTTCTGTGTCTGGATCTTGACTACAACCAGAAGGTACGGACACGAGCAAATTAGCATATATGTGCCTGGGGGCAGAATAGTCATTGTCTTGGGAAAAAACAACACTGTCTAGCAGCACATGCTCGAAAAACGTATTGGGCTTCTGGACTTGCGCTGCCCATGTTTATCTAGGTGGTGCTGGATACGGCCAAGGCAAAGGCGGCTACACCGGATATCCTTGCGGTGCATTGCATTAGCAATGACAGATCTCCAGAACTCGTGAAGTTGACGCCACCAGTTGCCAGCAGCAAAGCGGGCGGACAGAGCGCTGAGACGCCTTCCGACATAAAAAATAAAGCATCCAAACCCCGCAAGCGGGGGCGCCTTGTGCACTGCTGATTAATAGAGGGCCGGTGAGAATGGGGCGCGGGTCGCAGATGACGGACGACGGATCAGCAGGGAGTTCACGTTGAAGACGTCTTTCGTCGTCAAAGTTCAGATCACAGCAACGTTCATTCAGGACTGACGTCGTTGATACAGGTGGACATCCAACGCAACGCCAATGAATTATTCCTGTGCCCACTATCATGGACGCTACATCGACGAATTCGGGACATGGTTGCAACTTTGTTAACCTCGCTGTTTCTTTTGGGTGTGATTTTATGTAAGGATGTAAGGGAACGTCAAAATACAGCTGTATACAGCTGTCTTCTGAATTCCTTATCTTGGTGCTCCTCTACCATACAGGTTAACGTCGGTTTGCTTAGGTACATTCATTTCCGCTAGCTCAAGATGAAATCGCGCCATGTTTTACAATGTCGGATGCATGAGGCCGAATGGGCCCAATTCCTAATAAATCCGTAAGCGTCTACATACGGTAAACCAATAACCTGCAGATTGACAGGCAACTCAACCCAACACTGTCTTCGATATCTACTCGTCCTAGGATGCTAGCCCAACTCAAACGTTACACGGAGGACGCAGCCTTGGCGGGCGCGGCCTCCTCAACAGCAGACGACGTCCCCAGGGCAACGATCAAGATTGCGTTAACAGTCGCAGTCATGATGGAGCCAGCAACCATGGTGCGCACGCGGTGCTTGATGGAGCCGTTCTCGTTGTCAGTGATTGACTCCAGGGTCAGGAACGTGTCAGTGGTCTGAATGTACAGAAGGGTAGCCTGCAGAGGCAGATGAAATGTTGCGTCAAGCTTTATACCACTGGGCAAATACTGAAGCGAACATATACAGATTGACTGGTTACAAACTCCTTAGAGATCTAGGTTGAGCCATAAGGCTCAAGGGATCGCAAGCTTGAGCAAGGAAAATTGGTATATCTAAGCACAAAAATGAAGTATTGAAGAGGGGACAAAGGATGCGACGACGAATGAAGTTGTACTCCAGTTAAACTGTAGCTAGATACTTACGACTGCGAACAGACCCAGCCACGAGAGACGAGTCTTAGCGAGCGCGTTGGTAGCTAGAGAAGCGCCGAGACCAGCAATAAGGACGAACTCAAGGCAGATAATGAACCTGTGCGAAATGAAATGAATGTGATTATTTGGCTGGACGACATTTAGAACATCTCAAATAATATGGCAATATGTCGATCCTATCACGAGATAAATATTAATCTATTTGGTACGCATACCAGTAGTAGCGGAACAGCTTCATGCACGGCAGGCCGCCGGACAGACCGTTGACGCGGCCCAGGTCTCCTGACCAGCCTCCTGGTGTGCACTGCTGCTGGACCGAAGCAACACCCGCAAGACTGACAGACCTGTTTTTAGGGGGTGGTCCTCGCTTTAATTGGTGAAAGCGCAAAATGGTCAACAGATCTTGCCAATGGCTATCGACCTTACTCACCAAGTGCAAAAGACGAGAGCCGTAAGGCCAAGAATAATCGAGTTAGTCGCCATTCCTATTATTGGGAGAGGAAAATGGGATAGGCACCACAGGTTAAATGTTGACCCCGCAAGCTGCGATGTCTTATTGCGGACGACACGGCGCTTAGCCACGGCACTCGCATAGTCAGAAGGTATAGCAGCGTCATTTGGACATATTTCTCATAAGAACTGGTGTCTCGCTGGGAATTTGAAGGATACCCACCTGGTGCTCTATTGGGGTTGACAGGAGTCAAAGATAGGTGTCAAGATGGGTTATGGGTCCAATTGAGTCAAAGTTCGCCGCTGCATATGACAGTGTGCTCAACTGTGAAGCGTTTTATATGCTGAATGAAAAAGTTGGTGCTAGCTACACGTACCACTTGAATTTCGCCGTACAGGATTTCGGAACCAGTCAGTAACTCATGATTGCATCACCCTTTAATTCCAAAGGGTTATCAAAAATATCTTGGTATGTTAAAATGCCACAAATAAAATGTCACAAATTCGTGCTCCTATCAAGTAGCGTACACTATCGCGTACTGATGTTTGAAGTTCGTCCTAGCATACTGAAACCGGGGTCACCATACTTTTTACTTGAGGTAGTTAAAGTTATTTGCTCTGTACTCCATAGTACCCCAACGCGACTAAATGCCCATCTCGCACCGCAACTTCAGCCGCGGCAATGCAAGACGCAATCAAGCCGCACAACTTCAGGCCTATATTTTAGGCCCACTTAGCCTTCAAATTTTTTCCATGGGGATTGGGTGCGAGCTTCATGGGGTTCAGCGTGGTTAACACTTGGACATTGACGGGCCAAGGAGTTACGCAGGCTTCTCTCCTTGCCTGTTTAGGGGAAAAGCGCCCATAGACTCTTGGATTGGAGTTTACCAAATGCCAGTTGTCAAATGCACTGGACATGTAGCTCTGTCACCGGTGTGGGCATCCCAGCGAGGCATGGCGAGGATATTCGCTTACTTCTACGTAACCTCACCTAGCTTTCAGGAAAGTGATGCATAAAGCCGCAAAGAAGAGGATTAAGTACGGTTACAACCGGTTCCCAGGTCTCACTTCATACTACTACGTCGTGCAATCGAGTTCCACTGGCTTTATTTCTGGATAACCTAGGTGCCGTAGTTGACATGTTTAGCCACACAGTTGAAACTTAGCTGCTCTGGCTAAGCTCAGTGAGATTCCACGGTAACCACTTAGCTTTTAGCAAAAATCACAGCTAAGCGTTTTAGAAACGTGCCTAATGAGCTTACAAATTGCCTCGTCAATCTCACCTGTGTCGTTCCCTGAGGACCAGGTCCTGTGTGGCAATCAGCGATCAGTGAAAGCTCACCAACTTCACGCCATCAAGCAGACACGAACACTGATGATCTTCAGCTGGTGCAAAGCCCTGACGCCACAAGATCGCTATGAGGAAATCGCCTGAACCGCCCGAACAAGCTACCGACAGAAACGACGCGAAGTAGTCAAGGGGCAGACCACGCAGGGTGTCATCACAAGGACCAACAGAACAAGACCTGCCTTGCCTACTAGTCCTTTTCGGCGTGCCTAATGACGCTGTATGATCACCCCCTACCTACCTACCTGGTCGAAAGCCACATCCTCGCGGTATGCGCTTCCCATACCGCGACCTCCTCCATTCTTCCCATTATCTTTGCATTCTTCCCATTATTCCCCTGCCCGGTGACCCACTGGTCTGTTTGTCGATTTTCCTCAGTGGTGGCGCTCATGCCGCTGCTGAAGTAGTCCAACTTGGCTTACTCGATGGTGTCACTGATGGTCCGGGAGGTTGAGGAGGGGGTGGGGGGGCCAGGGAAGATGAGATCAAGATGAAAATCTTCCGTGTGGGGCAAAGAGATGATGCCAAAGTCCATGAGGGGAAAAAACGCGTAGTGTGCGAATAACGAAACCCTCAGACCCAAACCCGGGAAAGATGTCATGAGATCATGTCGGTGCTCGTGCTTATACGTATTGTACACACAGTTTCACTGTTTTTGCGGACTAGCACTTGCAGCCCACATGGCGCTCCGAAACCACATGGGCGCTGTGAAACTTGCATCGGCGTGATTTGCATCGGCATGGTTGGCCATGGGATTTGCACCGGCGCTGCAGGTTCGACGGTACGGTCCTTGGGCTTGCTTTGCTATATCGGCTATCGCGTGCACATATTGCGGCCCATGGACGTGGGTATGGAGGCGTTACTGCAGCTGCGTCAACGGGGGCAGGAGCGGCGGTGGCGGTGGCGACAGCGGAGACCCAGTCCCATCCGTGGCAGGGCTCCCTAGACGTCGCGGCAGGACGCGTAGTGCTCCACGCGGGTTTGGGAAGTCGACACGGTGTTCACGAGCCGCTGCCCGATCACATTGTTTAACATCTGGAGCCCAGGTTTAAGGGCTTCTGGGGCCCCTCTCAGAACCCCTCATTGTCTCACGCCCTTCTGCCTGTCCCATCGTTAGGCACCCACGACGCATTAAAACCCAACCAGCCCTCCTAGCCGTGCCTTCCTCCTTCTGTAGCCTTTGCTGCCCGCATGATCAGTTCGTCGGCAAGGTTCAGCATCAAGTCGTACAGCACCATGGCCCCCTCCTCCACACTCCTTCACACCTTCACGCCAGCTTGGGCAGCTAGCCAGATTGGGCAGAATTTGTGGGGGAGAATTGAGGGACGATTTCCGGGATAGAAGAACAAGGAAAGCATTTGCAGCTCCCATTTCTCCAAGAAGCTTTGTCATATCCGATCACTCTCGTGTGGGGGATATGGCGCTAGACACGGAGGGGCACTGCCTTACTTTTCTGACGAAAACGTTAATCGTACGAAACTTGGATTTGCATAATGTGGGCTACCGCAGTATTATCATGGGCGCATGACCCAACAGCAGCATGAGTAAGCAAGTGTTACGGATGCCCACTCAACTTACGAAGATATATGCGAGATTGCTGTCCGTCACATATCTCAAATAATAATATATATGAAGACTTATTTGTGTATGCTTAACGGGTTCCTTTCACATAATGGCCAGCGGGAAAGTTGTCAAAACGAAATGTAAGGCTTGTGGATGCACTTTAGTCAATTGAAACGTAATTAAGCGTTTTTTCTTATTGCAGATAACTTTCGATGCTCCTATTATATGAGCGCGACAGTGGGTTTGGTGGGGTGTCTTGCAGCTTTCTTCATGGCATACGTCGTGAAACACTCCAAGTTTGAACCACTCAGGCACTTAGAACTATCACCGCTAAAGGCCCCAAAGCTTACCGATCTGGCAGAATTCGAAGCATCCTATAGAGATCAGATGCTGTGGGGTAGCTATAGATCCGGACTGTACTTTGGGATGCGCACAAGGTGAGTTTATAACTCATATTGATGCAATAATTAATCCGGTACTGTGCAATAGGAGAGGGGCGTTCATATTTGTGAAACCCGGGCACAGGACGCATAAGGCGCTGCTTTTCGGAATGATGTGGTTTGACCCCGACGATCCCAACACTATTCAACAATTACGCGCACGGCACGAGGCAAACCAAGGGGATGGGCTGAACACATACGGCTGGAAACGGCATGATGGACGGCTGTACGGCACTCAAGAGCTTGTTGATGGGGAATACAATATCACGCTATCAATGGTAAGGTTGCATTATGGGGCTGACCGTTGGATATCCTTGACCCAGCGCGACTGAGGAACTTCCCATGTATCTGAACTGCATTCTCTCCCTCCGGCCGATGCCCCGCACATCCAGCTGAAGTCGTTCGCCCCAGAATCTGGGCCAGGAGGCGACTGGTCCGTGCGCCTCCAACTAACACGCACCCCAGGCGTGCCGGCGCGGCGGCGCCGTATTAGCCTCATCGTCTACTTTGGCGACGAGGATACCCCTCGGGAACCTTGGCAGGTATCCGTTGGCTTCGCATGAAGAAGACATATGCCGCTGCTGTGTTAGGGTCTTGGGTCTTGCCCTGCTGCAAAAGCGGCGGGCAAAGCTTATGGGTTGGGCTTACATGCGATGTCTTTTAGCCTTTGCGCAGGCTCTGCCTCTTGTGTCCCACAAAGGGCATGATGGGCCCCGGCCTCTTGCCTTGTTACGCGGTCCTTAGCTGCAACAGCGGAAGCAGTAGCAGAAACAGCATAAGCAATAGCGGAAAAAACAGAAACAGCAACAGTAGCAAGAGCAGCCTGACGTACGGGACAATGGAGCTGCACTGCGATGCGTGTGGGCCCGTGCAGGTCTTTCCGGGCGGCGAAGTGGCGGACCTGCGTAGCGGCCCCGTGAAGCTGCTCTCGGGAGCGAGCAGTGCGGTTGGCAGGGGCAGCGCCAGATGGGCGTTCCATGCGGCGGAGATCACCAACGGTGAGTAGGCTAGGTGCACTACGGATTGCTGGCGCCATTTTGACAACTAATTTCAATTTAGGCGGATCCCGACGACGGATGCTTGGGGAAGGCGGCTTTCTTGCAGGACGGGCTGGGGGGCTGGGGGACTGGGGCTCAATGGCCCTCCTGACATGTGTGTTACGAAGAAGAGCAGCGGTCCTGGGGGACGTCATGGCCATGGGAAGGCAAAAGTGCACAAAAAATGGGAGCCAGTGGGCCCGGTTGGGCTAGGGAGCATCTTTAGCAATTAAGGAAAGCTGTAGTGTATTAAGATAAACCCGCGGGCAAGTATTTAATTTCTGTAAGGGAATGCAATCTTTATTACGTTGCACTGTTACTAGTGGGGTGGAATGCTGCGCCAAGACCTGTATGGACGCCATTGCAGCAGGAGACATTATTGCCGGCAGCGAACTGGGACCTAACCGCTGATTTTTGCATCCGGCCCTCCGAAACAACCCGTGTGCGTTGTCTGTTGCAAATGCACTTCAAATAAAAATACACCAAGCGCCTATGCTGGTCGGCTGACCCGATGCCCTCGCTAATGCCGTCGAGCGGCGATAATATCTTTCTCCTTAGCGACATCGCTGCCCCCACTATCCCAAGCCGCTCTATTCTATCAGCCATATAATATACATCATTGCATGCGTCAGGCCACGTGGGTTCATCCCGCTTCGTCCTCTGGGTGCAGCCTCGATTGCGAGTTCCCGCAGCCGCGGCTGCCGGGTGGATTACCTTAGCCTGGGGATGACGAACAGCGAGTATCTGTTACGCATCAAGGACTTGGCGTTATCAGCCATGTGGGAGAGACTGCAGAGGTGAGCATGGAGGGTAAGGGGGGCAGTGGGTGCTTGTCCCCTGATGCCAGAGGACCAGTGGATGGTCCGAAGGGGTCCTCCATTCGACGGAAGGGAGGCACCTACCCTAGGTGTGCAGGTCTCGGCTCCGGAGTACGTTGGGATGTCGATGGGATCAGCATCCCATGGGTTGATACGTGCTTTCCCACCACCTCACATACCGCTTGTGCATGTGGAACTAGGAACCCAACATTGATTTCTACGTCGCGATGTGGACTTCAACCACCTTGTTAGCTGACCTTGGAAAGCTCCTTATGCATGGTTAGTATTTTTGCTCCTGGTATTTTTGCTCCTGAACAGTAAGTAGTACCAGGCCTCGTCTATTTGAGCTCCCCCTATACGTGCCTGAACCCCGGCCCCAGGATGTCCTGCTGGGAGGGGAGGGGAGGGGACGTTGCTTCCAAGTATCCTCACACAGACCCGCGTTTTGCCCAAGTGTTTTCCTGCTCCCCGATCGCCTGCCTATCTTCCTCTCCTCCGCAGGCAGCCAAGCAGCAACCGGTTTCACCTCTACCTGCCCAACGGCGCCTCCACCTCGGCGGACCTGGCTATGTTCCAGGTGACGTGCCTACTGCCCTCCGCTGTGGACTTCGCCTTCACAAGCAGCACCGGTGGGACACGCGTGCATAGTGCCATTGAGCATGGAGCGTCGCAATGTCCTGTATATTATTCTTCATCATCCGTAGTTGTGATTGCCGCAAAAGCGTGCGTCATATAGACCCCCGTTCTTGTTCTGCGTTTTGCACATCCTCCCCTCCCCTCTCGCCGTTGGGTTCCTCTTCTCAGGCGGCTCTGCGGATGTCAGCGACCGGCTCGGCTCGCTGCTGGGACCTGGGCTCGGGAGGGCTCTTGCGGCTAAGGAGGCGGAATTTGATGACAGGCAAGTGGATTTTGCAAGGAACCATGCAGGGATCGTGCGAACCCTTTTCTCACATTGGTCATCTCGGCGGCATCAGCTGGGCTACCTCGGGTTCAACGCCCGGTGTGATTTTCCGAGAGTGGACGTTGCCGCGAGTAGTACCCGCCGGGACCGTGCTCCTCTCCCATGGCAGGTTTGAGGCCATCTTCGGCGCGGGCTTGCGGCGGCATCAGCAGTCCGTGTACGGGAAATCCCCAGCAGCTTCTGGGGCGCTGCCGGAGGGCACTTTGGAGGTGTCCCGCGCTGCACTGTCTAATCTTTTGGGCAGCGTGGGGTATTTTTACGGCAGCTCCCTGGTGGGTGTTTGGGGTGTGGATGAGTGGTCAGGCAATGGTAGGTGGGCTGAATTTAAGCGGTTGAGGCCGTGTATCGGCGTAGGGGTGGACAAACCATATGGGTAGATGGGTGGGAGGCGTGCCACTCCAATTTTACAAGCTTTCATAGATGTTTTAGGGAAAAATACATCTTTCTTGACGCACGAGGACTTGAGCACGATCAAATGGCATGAGTAAATTGACCTTGCCCTGCGCAATTGTAAACTATAGTCAAGCTATCTTTGACGCTCTTGTTCATATCTAAAATAATCTTTTGCACTTGCACGTGACAGGTGCGTGTCGGGGGTCCTGACGCAAAGCCCCAGCCATACTGGCCCGCGCCTTTGTTCACAGCTGTTCCCAGCCGCAGCTTCTTCCCGCGCGGCTTCCTGTGGGATGAGGGCTTCCACCAACTGCTGGTGCAGGTGGGTTAGGGGAATCAGGTTGCTGAGGGGGGGGCTTCAATATAATGACATGCGCGGTGAGGCATGAGTGGTGCGCCCGCCATTGGAACGGTCTCCCTGGGCATTGTTTCCTGGACACCCCTGTATTGATTGATGCTATTCCCTCCGAGATTTCGTGTCTGTCTTCTTTGTGAGGATCTTCAATGTGGCGAACGGTCCGTGCCATTGGATCCTGCTCAAGGAGTTTTAGTCTAGTGCACTTCAGGACCGGCACCCCTGGTTCTTACTGATGGGCTGAGCGATACATGCATCGTAATGAGAAGGAAAAAAGAAGTAATACCGCCGAGGGCGAGGGCGGGGCGCTTTCCTTCCTAACATTTACTCCCGGGTGTTATACACTGTACCCTATCTCCCTCCCGGGCAGAAGTGGGACCCTCAGCTTAGCCGGGACATAATCGCTCATTGGCTGGACCTCATGAACACCAAGGGCTGGATACCCAGGTGGGTCGGGTGGGCATGCTGCTGCCGTGCAACGTAACGTGGGAGTTTTGTGGGACACGTGCCCGCACGTGCTTTAGATACGTGCTTCCCGGTATAGGGGGTGCCTCTCATTCCGTGCTTAGGATTGGCGGCCGGCTTAGGATCAGGGCCGTTGTGGGCGCGAGACACGCATCCATAGACAGCACGTATACTTAGACCGCACGTGTACATAGACCTAGCGCCTGTGGGGCGTACAGTTGCTTGAAGCTTTCTTCTCTGTTGTGACAAAAATCATGCTACCCAACGAAGGCGAGCTCTGTTGCTGTCCGCTACCTAAGCGGCCGATCATTTTATTCGCTTGAGCAGCAGTCTTATCGCCTTCCGCCCCTTCGCCCAATCATACCCGGGTTTCGCCGTTGCAGGGAACAAATCCTCGGTGAAGAGGCGCGCACCCGGGTGCCGGATGAGTTCGTTGTGCAGAACCCCAGCCACGCCAATCCGCCGTCGCTGTTCCTGCCGATCGCCAAGATGGCCTCACAGCTGGTGCAAGCAAGGGGTAATCGGGCATGGCAAGGCTGCCGTACCGCTGCCAGGGTGGCCTGTGCGCAACACAATCATACTTCTTCGTTGATGTCCATATGACATGTCAGAGCTGCTAGATGATAGATGACTTTGCCAGCTGAGCAAGGTGGCATTGCGTGCATGATACCACCCTGCAGCCCAGGGGCACGCGTTGGGAATCGATGGCGAGGAGCTGGCGCGTGTGTCAGACTTCCTGCGTCGCGCTTGGCCGCGTCTGGAGGCGTGGTACAAGTGGTTTAACACGACGCAGATGGGGCCACTGCCCACCAGCTACAGGTACGTCGCACGCCGCGCTACGGCGGCCAGAGGGGTATATAGATACGACCACAAGCACAGTCTTTGTCAGCCTTGCCTTGTAAAACGTGCCATACAACGCTCTATATGATAAGGTTTGCAAGGACTGTGCGGTTTGGTGCATGAGATTTAGTTGACGTATATGGCCCAGCAACATCTTTTGGGTTGTGGATCGTATATTTCTGATTCCCAAGGGAATCGTTTGTCGCAGTAGCCGGTAAAAAATGACTTTGAGCAGTCATCTCCGCCCGCCCGTGACCGGATGGAACCTCTCAGGTGGCACGGCCGCGACCCGCTCTCCACGGCCGAACTGAACCCCAAGACGCTCACCAGCGGCTTGGATGATTACCCTCGCGCCAGCCACCCGGACGACTCGGAGCGCCATCTGGATCTTAGGTGCTGGATGGCGCTGGCGTCCCAGGTGCGGTGTTGCCGTGGGGCCCAAGGCTTGCTTTTCTTTCATGTTCCTGGATCCTCAGTTGGGTCTTTCGAGGTTTAGTGCGCCTGCACCCTGTCGGCGCGAGTCGCACATGGCTACCTCCCGAGATGAAGGTTCTGGGTGAGATTTTGGGAGCCGGAGCGGCAAAAACCTGTCCGCGTTGCCGCCAGTATGACACGTGTGGGCTCACACATTGGCAGTTTCTTTCGGCTCTTTCTCTACTCGCCCGCCCAAGGGTCAACGGGGCTGCAGCTACGCAAGGGACGGAAGAATACGGTCAAGAGATGGTGCTCACTCGACTTCCACGAATGTCACGCTGCATGGCACGTTACCTCATGCATATATTAGTTGTGGTGATACCCTCGTAACGTCCCCTCTCTCGCTTTCTTTGGACATTATATCAAATCGGTCCTAAGCTCCTGGCCTTACCTTGTTTTAATGCTAGCTCCCACTCAGAGATTTTCCTTCCATATACGCCGCACGTGGGGCATACCTGCGCGCTGTTGTCGCCTGTCCCTCTCTCCTCCAATGGCCTGACCACGCGACAGGCTATGTATGACATCGGCTCCTCATTGGGTCTCCCGGATCCCGTCGTGGCACGCTATCGCGCCGCTGCGAAGTCTTTGTCCGACCTGAAGCAGCTGCAGCAACTGCATTATGACGAGTCTCTGGGGCGGTTCGCTGACTGGGGAACGCATACTGAGGATGTGGAGCTAAGCTCGAAGGTAGGTCCGTCTGCCACGGACGCCTTGTAAGAGTAGCTGCGATTCGAGCTTCCTTACTTTCAGCCGATGTCTGGTCTGTGGGGAAGATGCTGTTGCCCGAGCTATTAGGAAGAGCTCCTCAAGCATGCTCCTACATTCCAGGATCCCGTGGTCCAAATACCATAAAGCGGAGCGTGTTCGAGGTACCCTGAGGGTGTGAAGGGAGTGAATGCTGAATGCTACGGGACACACAGCCCGCAGGCCGATTACTACCGAAGTGATCCTCCACACCTTTCCATGCAGCTTCCGCCAGTTAGGGAGGTAGGATTCCACACATATGATTGCCGTGTCCACCCACGCAATCAACCACTCAACGAGGCAGGCAGGTTATTCTTCCACTCACCGCAGCTGCTGCTCCGCATCTGTACCTGCACCGGTTTCCCCCTCCCAGGCTCTTGACTCCCTATCCTTTCCCCCTTCCTGTGTATTACAGGTAATTACTGTACCGGGTCCCAACGGTCAGCCGCAGCAACAGGTAATCTCCGAGCGCGTTGCCGGCAGCAAGCCGATACCGCAATTTGTGCCGCAGTACGGCTACGTCTCCCTCTTTCCCCTGATTATGAAGCTTCTTCCTGGAGGTGGAGGGGATAACCAGGTTGCGGCCGAGGCACCTGGAGGTGCGGAGCTGACACTTCAACAGCTGCAGCTGCTGCAGGACCCTTCACTTCTGTGGAGCCCGTATGGGCTGCGCTCTTTGGGGACCACGGAAGGTCTGTACAAGAAGCGCAATACGGTAGATGACCCGCCTTACTGGCGCGGGCAGATCTGGATCAATATTAACTACCTGGTGTTGCGGGCGCTGTCACATTACGGAGCGTCGAACGCAAGTGAGGTGGGCCGCGTGGCGGCTGCCGCGCACGATGAGCTGCGGCTTCGGCTGCTGAAGACGCTGGTCAGTAATTACCACCAGAATGGATATTTGTATGAGCAATATGACGATGAGACAGGAAGAGGAGTGAGCAGTCACCCGTTTACGGGTTGGACGGCGCTGGTGACGTTGATTGCAGCGCAGGAGTACTAAAGGGCGGATTGTGACTCCATCCGGTTGGGGAGATTGGTAAATAAGTTGAGACGGTTGGTTGGCCACACGACGGAGCAGTTGATGAGCGATGTTGAATTTTAACTATATTGTCTGTGTGCGCAAGACATGCTCTCGACGGCTCAAGAGACAAGGTGGACCCGGGCAGCAAGCGTCATTGAGGTCAACCACAGAAGTTATGCAGGACAGGACGTTTTATGTAGGACAGGAAGTTATGCAGGACAGGACGCTGCATATACTTGCCTTTTTTCATCGAGCGCGTCGGACCCAGATGACTTGCGAGGGGCATGCCGTCGTTTAACGGACGAGAGCGTACTTGGATCGGCTTGATGATGATGATGATGATGATGATGATGATAATGATGCGATTCATCCGATTGTTTAATGCTCTTTCTGCCATGCCGACACGCAAATTACGCCTTGCAAAGCATTATTCGTTTTCAGGCCATTGAAGCAAGTGTGACAACTTGACTGCAGAGGGGGTCCTACCTCTGTTTGGTCCAGGGACATATTTGGTCCAACCTGCATATCCCAAGCCTGCTTGCCACGCTACCGCCACGCTTCAATGAGGGGCAGGTGAATCCAAGCACCCGGCAACCCGGCTCCATCATGTACTCATTTCAGTGCTTTTGCTAAGATTCCGCACCCTCACCCAGCAGAACCCATGCCTCTGAGCGTCTCTTCCTCGAGCCCTTCATCGTCCTCCAGCACTATTAGTGTCCCTCGCCAGGCCGCGGCACACTGCTGCCCTGCTTCGGCGTTAACCTGCTGCTGCTCGGCCGCGTCGGATGTTGCCGCCAAGCAACCGGCTCCCAAATCCGGCTCTGAGGATGCCACAGGAACAATTCCACGATTGGCCGCGACGAGCGGCCCCAAGCGACAAGCCGCGACACCGTCCTCACTACCCGCCTGCGCAATGAGAACTGGCACCCCAAGCCTGGCCACGCGCGCCGCCTCCTCCACCTTCAGTGCAATACCGCCTGCAGGACCCGGGTGAGATGAGCATGCTATGATGCGCCGTGAAGCCAGACGCAACGAGAGTGACGCTACAGCGCGGCAAGTGGGTGGGAGTCGCGCACGGGAACGTGCAGTCTCCCCGATTTGATCTTCCTATTTGATCCGCCAAAGCATTCCCAGCGGTATCCCTTCCGTTTGCACAGGGTCGCTTAAGGGCCAAAGAGGCAACTTGGCCCAAGCTGGGAGACACTGGGTAGCAGATAGCCGATTCGAGTGGGTCAGGGGTTACGGGACTGTGGCGCTCGGACCGAGTCAGGGACACGGGTTGGGTGGGCGGGGAAAACGCGGAGAAAGGTGCATCCCATGGCGTGGGTGAGGACAAGCCCGACATTGCCTGTAGCAGATTGCGCAAGATTGAAGCAACATCGTACACCGGACGGTGGGGGCTGTTCCGTCCATTCGTTCGTTCCCACCTGTCACATCGTGCGTTTCAGCGGTCATGCGGATGTCCACCTCGCTGCCGCCGTCAGCCGCCGTAACCCGCCAGGAGCCATCTGGATGCAGCACGAAGGGGTGACATTAAGCGGCAAGAAGTTAAATCCTATCAGCCCGGAAAACCAAACCAACCCGGCAATCCACCCATGTGCACGACCTAGATGGCTTCAGCCATCTTTCCTGCTGGATTTCCGTCCGTAGCAGACTTGGGTCAACGTAAGTTGCCTGGGCGGTTGGGATGCGTCATTACGAGGGGCCCAATATCCAAGTTGGTCATGAGCTGGGTGGCCAGCCGGGAGCCCTTGTTTGTGCGAACACTGGCTGGCGTAGCCAAACATGCAATTATGGCACTGGCTGAGAGCATTGTCCAGCTGACCAAAGAGCCGGACCACGAGCAAACGGGTTCAACGGGGCCCGGGAAGGAAAAGCCGCTTCAAAGTCTCATCCCTCCATACAGCACCTTTTCGAACAACTATGCGGCGCAGCAGGCGTGCGCCCTCCTCCTCTGGCGGCCTGTCGTACACTCCCGCGACGTTCGTCTGCGGGGCGCGCAATGGCTATATATGAAATGGTCGCGGAGATATGGGATAGTCGTATGGGTGTACATTGGCCCAAGAGGGACCGTGAAGGTGAAACGCGAGACAGCATCTACTCCAAATGGCGCGCGAAATAGCGTCTTTTCACGGCACTATGCGCACGTGGCATGTGGAGTAGGGGCTTCACAGGCAGAGGCATCCAAAGGGGACACATATAGTGTTAGACAGTCCAGAACCTCATGTTCATGACCATGGCGACAGCCTGTTGGCGCCCGATCTCTCACCAGGAATACAACGTACTGCGGCCTCAGCTGTTCCGCGAGATCCCGGACGAGCGTGTCCCCGCTCAAGATGGTGCAACCCAGTTGCTCGTCCAACACGGCGTCCCCGTGCAGCACGGGTACTAGCCCCGCACGCAGGCAGTCCGCCACTGCACTGGCTCCCGTCACACTCACCTGTACGAGCCACGAGGAACAGGGAAGAGACACTGTGGCCCCACAATAGGACGGGTGCCCGCACATGAGAACTTCTCAGTATGGTTGGGACCAGAGTGCAGCATCCTCGTTGCAGCCGTTGCACAACCGCGTTGATACAAAAGAAGGGACGTCAGCGGCAATCCTGATGGGGAAGTACCCGTGCGTCATACCTCGCGGGCGCTCGTCGTATAGTGTCCCAACGGGGACAACCCCACCGCGGGTATGCCGGCTTCATGTATGGGAATCGGCACGCCGGTAGGCCCGTCCCCGTCCACATATGGGGCCCCGACGTAAGGGTAACGGGAAGATAACGGGTTCAATAGAGGGGAGGGAGAGGGGAGGGAGAGGGGAGGGAGAGGGGAGGGAGAGAACTTGTTACCTTCTAGCCAAGCCCAAGTAGGTGGGCCCTTTTGTCTAGACATTAGCTCACAAAGGCCTAAACTACCATCTCTTTGACGTTTTCTGTTACTCGGTTATAACTTATTTTGTTCCCATTCTAGGAAAACTTGCAAAAATTGTTTATAAAATAATGCACGGTTGTGATGCAGCTTTTATCCCATTTCCTGAAGTAATTAGAAATACCTGACCATCAAATTCAGCTTTTTTACCTTGTCCTATTAAAACCTCTTTCATAGGTTTAATACCGGCAATTTTTTCACTTTTAGGAATTTTGGTAATTTTAACAAGTTAATCATTAGATAATATAATTAGGTTTAACTTTACAAATCTTTCTAAAAATACTAAATTTAAACATCCTTAATAAAATAAACTAATTAATTTATGATACAGGAAGAATCTGGGAGAGGAGAGGGGAGGGAGAGGGAGCACGACTCTGTCCTGAGAAGGACTCACTCAAGAGTACTCTGAGCACCCCTAGAATTCCTCCCTCAAACAACGTACTACTAGAGTGGATCTTAAGAGGAGCTCCGGGGAAGGGCCGCCCTCGTAACACAAACTGTAGGGCTTCGGACAGGGCTGCTAATTGGCCGCGTATGTAAATGCACACATATTCCCAGCTTAAGTTTGAGTCCAGGAACTCAGGCGACCATTCCGGCCAGTGGGATTTCCCACCTGGGGGGTCCAAAGGGATTGGGTGTGTTCTGTGTTGGCCCCACTGGGCACAATGGCCTCTGGGGCCCGCGCTTCACCTCTGGCTATCCGATGCTCTGCCGTCTCAACTTGCCGCATACGATAAAACCGCATCACACACCCTCTGAACAGGCCATGCGCGATAGCTGGGCTGCGGTGCAAATGAGGGCGCGCACCTGACACGAGCCCTTCTACAACGTAGGCGTTCAGCCGCGTCACCGAGGCTCTAAGCCGGAATTCGGACGGCAGACGGGGGGGGTCCGGGTTGGTGAACCATCATCACGTGATATCGGGATGTTGGATGCTGGAAATTGTGCGGCACCGACACCATATGATCTATAACAGCTTTCCCTTTTCGGGAACACACCCTTCGGGATGCTATTTGGACACCTCCCAGACCCTAACGTCAGGGGTAGGTAGCTACCGGGGCCCCAAGCAGCGACCCCAGCGCCATTCCCTCCCCACAGCATCACGGAGGACGACAGCTCAGATGATGTTGATATTGATGTTGCTCGCAGCCGAATCTGTCGAGTAAGGCGAAAAGGTCCGCATCCCTGCCGCATTTGTTGGCTACCCCTTCTAGACCCCTTAGTCCCTGAGTCCATTGTACATTGCGTACCTGGTCAGAGCGAAGCCGTGCCGCACACGGGGATCGTTCAACGGCCCGCGAGCAACACCGTAATCTGAAGCCAGGTGATGCTGCGGCCACAGATTGGCATGTGTTGGGCGCGGGCCGCAAGGATACGGTCAGGTGTAATTGCATCGCCTTGTGGCGTTGGACTTGTGCCACACGCCATATAACAGCATTTAGGAGAAAGGCTGCAAAGCCCCTCAGCGAAGGAGGTGAAACTCACCCCAAAAGACCCAGCGCCATGCACCAGAACAGTACCACCGGTGGTGCGTCCGAGATCAACATCGGTGGCATCCTTGGCCAGGGACAGGCACACTCGGCGCAATACATCTTGCTGCAGCGTCTCCAACTGGGACTTGTGCGTGATGGCAGCACCGCCCAACTTAATAATCCGGTGTGCAACAGCCTTGGGCGCTGGGGCCTCAGGTGCCCTGGCCACGTTTGGGGACGGCAGCAGCCTTTGGAGGGACATACACGGGAAATGACGTACCTCTCCCCCTTACTATACGTCACTATAGCCGTAGGATGTTTTTCCATCCATCACCAAAGTCAAGGTTAGGTAGGGACTGCTCAGCAAGGGTGCACACTGTAAAGGCGCAGGGTGTGATTACAATACTCACATGTAGTAGTGACACTCAATTCATTACAGAAAAGCCAAATAAAAGCTCCATATGTTTGTGGAGGGTTACAGCTTACAGGACAGAATGGAATACGTTCGCAACGCCGTACCGGTTGCACGGCAGTGTAACTCTAATCCCTCGACCTTTCCAAGCATCTGCATACGTACTAACGTAGCTGTATTCTAGGACATGCGCAGTTTATACAAATTGAGAGCTCTGCGGGGCATTTTTTGCTGATTACTTGGTGCCCAGGTTCCCCACGCTCGCAAAAATGGCTAGCTCGGGTGGAAGCTTTCTGTCTAAGCTAAAGGCATTAGATGCATATCCGAAGATTAATGAAGACTTCTTCACGAAGACGATGTCGGGTGGCATTATTACGATCGTGGCCTCAGTGGTAATGGTTCTGCTTTTCCTATCCGAGCTACGTAGGTCGATGTTCGGTCTGTCACTCTTGCGACCTTACAATTGCTTAGCAACCGAGAGGCTTTCTTGGGCAGGATTGTACCTCACCACGAGATCTGTGCATGAGCTTTCCGTTGATGTTGGGAGAGGAGAGAAGATTCAGATACATGTAAGTGCTCACCATACGCGGGCTATCGCCTTTACACTAAGTTCCAACCTTATGACGTGCGGACTTCGGCTCTAAGAACTGTTAATATGAGGACTGTCTATTATATATTTGGATGCAGTTCGACATGACGTTCTCAAAGGTTCCTTGCTCGTGGCTCAGCTTGGATGCGATGGACATCAGCGGCGAGCTCCACCTTGATCTGGTAGTTGAGCCTTGCTGTCAATGCGCATATTTGTTCGCGTGAGGTAAAGGGGGCGTTTAGATTATGCTGAACGCGTGACTTCTTTACCTTTGGGGCTTGACAGGACCACGACGTGTACAAGCAGCGGTTGAGCGCAAATGGATCGCCCGTTAAGGAGGTGGAAAAGCACAACGTAGACGCGACTAAGAAGGCTGTGCCTGTGAATGGCTCAGAAAATGCAACAGCCGTGGCCATATGCGGGAGTTGTTACGGAGCAGAAGAAAAGCAGGGCGACTGCTGTAACACTTGCGACGAGGTGAACCCCTTTGCGAACGGATGGGGGAGATGAAAGGGGCGTCCGTGTTGCTAGGTGGTCTGATATTTGGATGCGAGCTGGACCGGGGAATGCGTTGGGCTCAACCGGATGGGCCCGATGTACGTACAACACGGCTATTCCTGTTGGCCGTCATAGTGTGCAAGCATAATATTGAAAAGGTTTTCGTCATCAAGTGGTCGGGTATGGTGAAACAATTGCTGCAAGAAAACATATTTCCTTGGGCGCTGTTTTAGTCCACAGGCCGGTGGGCTGGGGGCATCGTAACGTCGGCTTCAATTTAGGAATGCGGTTTGACCTCCATTTCATGACTCCGGACAGCTTTATACGCGTCTGGCTATATAGCACGACGTTGACGCCGCGACCTATGCATTAGATCTTAGGAAATCTCCCTTTCCATACCGCAGGTTCGTGCTGCATATCGGCGCAAGGGCTGGGCGTTGGCGAACGTGGATCACATTGAGCAATGTGCTCATGATCTGTACACGGAGAGCATTAAGGAGCAGGTTGGCGAGGGCTGCCACATGTGGGGCATGCTTGAGGTGAGGCTTCCGCAGGAGCAGGAGCAGCCATCGTGGTGGTTTGATGGGACATTGACTCATGGTATCATTCAGGTTTGGAACGTGCGTTGCTTCTCCCAAGCTCGCGCTACCTATGCCTCAAATGGGGAATGCCGTAAGTGGGGATATGACGTGGCGTTACAGCCCATATCTGCTACATGCATCATGCGTGACCGCCACAGTTGCTGATGTCAGTACTTGTATCCAGTACGTAAGCTAGCGAACCTGATCCAGAACATTGTAGATGGGACTATCATCTGAGCGTTTCGAAGCGCGAAGCATCAGCTTCTCCCATTATTGACAGGTGAACAAGGTGGCCGGGAACTTCCATTTTGCCCCGGGGAGATCGTACCAGCAGGGCAGTATGCACGTCCACGATATTGCGCCTTTCGGAGACGCGGTCATTGATTTTCGCCACACTATCCACAAGCTAAGTTTTGGGGCACCATACCCGGGCATGAAGAATCCGCTGGATGATGCAAAGGCAGGCTACTCATCTGCGGCTGCGACAGGCATGTTTCAGTACTTTCTCAAGGTGAGAAGCGCGCACAGGAGCCTGTATGCAGCACCGGGGATTTTAAGGTCTGCCGTGAAACGCGTCAAGACGGGCAGACATAGCAATTGCAATGCGTGGAAACATTTCTTCAGTAGCTGGGAGGCGCTGTCAGTTCTAAGAACCCATGCATTCGTTGCCTTGTTTTTACTGGGCAGCGGCCGAAGCCCTGAATTCCACGCCCAACGACTGTCATTAAACAAAAGCTCTGCACATGAAAACGGCACTGGGCTACTAGGTGCTGCACTAAAGATGTGCAGTTGGCATTTGCATCGCACATACGAGGCCAACGTGGAATTTGTTTACAAGCCGCACGTCAGGACTAACATTCTTCAGAACAGGGACGGTCAATATTTTCAGGGAAAATGATGACATAACATCGCTCCCATGGACAGGTAGTGCCTACCTCGTACACCAACATCGACAATCAAACGCTGGCTACCAACCAGTTCTCAGTAACAGAGAACTTTCGGGAGTCGCAGGGGACAGGTGGAAAGACTTTGCCGGGCGTGTTTTTCTTCTATGACCTGTCGCCCATCAAAGTTCGCATTGTTGAGCACAGCTCATCGTTCCTATCGTTCCTGACTAGCGTATGTGCCATTGTGGGGGGCGTCTTCACAGTCTCGGGCATCTTGGACGCGTTTGTGTATACTAGCACGCGCTTGATACGCAAGAAAATGGAGTTGGGGAAGTTTAGCTAGGCGGTAAACTAAACTGTAAGCGGCATGAGCAGTGTGGTCGGAAGAATGGCCTTGCGACAGCAGATATAGGTTGCTTGAGGGCGTTGGCACATGGGGACAAAGTAGACAGACAGATCCGGCCATGGCTTCATTCGTTCTGCTGCTGCTACTGACGCCAATGCTGCCTACAGCACGTTGTGCTGTTAGGTTAAGCTCTGTTCGTGGGCGTAGGTATGAGGGGCTGGGACCTGTCTTATGAAGCTAGGGTAGCTTTTTAACATAAGGCGCGGGGTCCTTGTGACACCGCGCCCCCGTGCGTGACCCATGGAAATGCGGTGCTACATGAGCAATATCACATAGGTTGGTATGCCACGACTGAAAAGGCGCAATTCGACAGAAGTCAGTAACGAAGCCTACAGTACATGTTCGGCATGTGCAGCTGCACAGTACAAGGTAACATAGTTTGAAGACCTTGTTAATGGAGGATTAAGGCAGTTGCCTGGCCACTCTCCTCTTTCAGTAGGCGAAACGCTCAGACAGGAAACAAAACCTCGAAGTGTGCATAAGGAAATCCATATATCTGTGCCTGTGTCATGTGATTGCTGTATAGAAGGAAATATCTGTGACGTCCTTCCTTCCAAGCGGGTTGCGCTGTGAGCGTTGCAGCCCACAGACGTTGCTTTGTCTGCTTATGTTTTCCCCGCCTTTACAATCATAATATATAAATGATAGACATGGGAATTTGTGCACACGAGAGAAACAACACTTGACATGAATATCTTCCAGATTTATAAAAAAATATCTCGTACGAACACAATTTCCGCATGTGCTTTAGGTCCACGGCATGTCAGGTCTATTATTATTCCTAAGATTTCATTAGGGGGTTATGCTTGAGGGTGCTCAACGCTTGCAAGCTGATAAATGCCAAGTGCATTTGTCTACACGGGGAGCCAGCAAACGGCTTGAAGCTCTTGTGTTATATTGAAATCCGATACATACGACATCTTCCCGTTAACTTTATTTTGGACGCGAGAGCACGCTGACCGATTGCGGCGAGTCAGCAACTCTTTGTCGGAGGATTGGTTTGCACAAGAAATTCAGGCGGTTATTAAATGTTATTAATTATTGCTGGTGGCAAGGTTGCATACGAGTGACATTCGATAAGGCAACGCGACCCACAGACCGCAACGCTCGGGGCATCGTCAAATGCAGATTCCGCAGGATTTCTTAGGCAATGACGACCAGAAACAATATCAAGCTATGGTGACCCAATATGGGCAGGTAGACTGCTCTCTGATGGACGTGTGCCCGCCGCGGGGACTTTCGGAGAACTGCACAAGCCTACTGTCGCCAACTGGCAGTAATAATGAAGCGATAGAGCTCAACGCGTAAGTTTAATTTTATCCCTATCCTCGTCGTCGCTCTATGTTGATCGGGTTGGAGATATTTTCCGTGGCTTTGACGCGTGTCAATAGTGCCCAACGCGCAAATCCAGGCTGTTTCCTTACCTCGTCTGGTGCAGGCCTATGTTATACATTTCGCAAGCGCAGCGGCACAGCACGGGAATCGAACTATTTGACTTCCAAGAAGGCGGACAGGGTAGGTGGTTGGTGCAAGGCGAGAGTGACCGCTTGGTAGTATGGGCCTTGAGCTGGCGCGGCACAAATTGCAGTATAGTGATATACGGAACTACTTGATATACTCCTGTGCTTGTGTTGCCGGTGTACTCCCTGTTACTTGTAGTGGCTCGCGCGCGTGCTCACGCTTCCTGCGGCTGCTAGCCGTGACCCGGGTGCCCATAAGCCTAACCGATTCGCTGTATTTGTTAAGCTGCAGCACTTATAAAGCAAAACACACTACCAATCTCGCTGCAGGAGCGCGCCCCAGGTCCTTGGCATCCCTGACCTGCAACGGCTATGCGTCGCCCTCGTCTGGAGACTCCACCCCGACCTCAAAAGATTCTGAGGTGTGCAGCATCACTGGTTATACTGCTGCCGCAATCCAGAACACAGAAGACTGCGTCTCTTGTACTTTCGGTGCGACCGCGCTTTCACTGGACTTCAGTAAGGATGAGCAGCACCCAGCTGAGGTGTTCTGCGGCAATCTTCCTGTACGAGAGGCCTCTTCCGGGGTGGAACGGATAAGCACCTCCGCGCCTGGTGAAGACGAGGACGGGCCCCCCTACCTTCCCCGCGAGATTCATCCGTTCGACATCCAGTTGGCTCGCATGCTTGCAGCCGTGTCTCAAGCTACCAACACCAGCCCCGCGCAACTGCTGCAGGTCCTTCTGAACGTCGCGCCCGAAGACTATCCGGTGAGGATCTGATCTTCCCGTCTTGTCAGCGACAGCCCCATCCTCCCCCAATGGAGTTGATTGGGGCGAGTGGCTGCGTGCTCCGGAGAATCTTCACATTAGGTGATCACATTACTGCCCCATCTCTTCCCTGACACGTACAACAGCAAAACCATACAGGACGTCAGGGACTCAGTTAACGAAGTCGAGAATGCGGCAGTGGTGGTGTGATTTCCTTACTTCCTGTGGCCCTTTTACTTCTTAGGCGGCTGTCCTAACCTGAGTGACCCGCACCGATGCAGGAGATGTTCGGAACTTACTCATTGTCGGATCTTTCCCTGTGTGTCTGTCCGTGCTTAGGACTTAGTAAATTCAGTCGTGGAGAGCGGATCCAGCTGCGTGCACTTGCTCGCCTGCCACCTTCATAATTTGCGTACCATGGCGGAGGAGGCCATCGACGATTCCTCGGCCGCCGCAGCCGCAGCCGAGGGCACCGGCAGCAGTGGTGGTGCCCCCGTCACTGCAACACCCGCTGTGGGGTCCTCAGGTAAACCGTCTGCCACCGGTGGCAGGAAGGGAGGGGTCGGTACTCAGCAAGGGCTGTCTCACGAGAGTGATTCCGAGGATAAGACGGCCCAGGAGGCCCTCCGCGCGTCCATTTCAGACCAGTACCGCCGCGTCGTGCTACGGCTCGTGGAAACTGCGCTGGTTTTGCTGAACGGGCCGCCGTCAGCAAAGCCGCCGCCGCCGCCGCCACCACCACCGCCGCCGCCACCACCACCACCGTCTGCACTACAGAATCGCAATGGTGGCGGCAGCCGGGTCCGCACAGAGCAGCTGGGTCGGTCCAGATCAGTCCCCAGTTCGTCGGCAGCGAGTGTTCCGTCTCCGTCGCCGCCGCCACTCGGCGCCCCGACCGGGGGAGCATCTCGTTGCGGCCCTGGCCAGAAAGCCGCGGCCCAGCGCAGCTCTCTAGCCCAGTCTGCCGGAGGGCTCAGCACCACTACCCCTTCTGCACCTGCATCTGGACCCTTGGCATCGGAGCAGCTTCTGGCGGCCACCGACTCCACCTTGGCCGCTCGTGGGCGCAGCTTATCGGCTGCCCTGCCTGCCTCCGTGGTCCCTGTACCCCCGGCTGCCGCTGCCGTGGTACGGGACCGCACAGTGACCACTGGCTCATACACTGGCACCGGAAAGGTGGCAGTGGCTCCGCAGCCGCTGTCGGCAAGCTCCGGGAAAGCTCCGACGGTGGCGGTGTCGACTGCATGCCTCCGTGGGACACAGGTCCGGGGGCCTGAGGTCAATGTGCCCCTTCAGCGTCTCCAGATGGGTAATCCGTCCGGGGAGCCACGCCACGCCGCAGCTATGATGCGGCGGCAGCAACAGCAACTGCAGCTCCAACAAAAGCTAGTACTTCAGCGACAGCTCCAGCTGGAACTGCAACGCCATCGACAGCTGCAACAGCAGCAGCAGCAAATGCAGCAAATGCAGGTGCAGCAACTCCAGCTTTTAGGGCTGCTTGCTGCAGCCAACGCCGACGCAGGCGTGCATGGTTTGCCCTTCGATATGGCGATTTCGCCTTCAAACATGACACCGTCAGCTCTTGCTTCTGCCCAGGCGGAGGCGCTGAGCATCGCTTCCGCAGCAGCGAAGCTCATGCAGGCTTACGACGGCATGTCTTCAGTGAACGATGTGGTTGTCTGGCAGCCGGCGGATCCCTTGACAGCTCTGCAGTGGCAGCTGCCTGCGGTTCCTCCTGCCCAGAATCCCGCAGGACTCGACTTGTCTTTCCCCTCTGAATTGAATATAGCGCTGCGTCAACAGACACAGCAGCGGCCGCTGGTTATGATGCAAGGGAATCTCCTCACCGCTGGGGTGGCAGGTAGCCATGCCGCCACTGCCGCCGTGCCATATGGTGGAGCGCCGGCCTACGCCAGTGCGGCGCTTTCCGGCGCATGGATGGTGTAGTACTCAAGAAGGAAAGGGAAAGGAAATTAATTTACCGCTTCCACGCATTTTCAAACAAACAAACGTTGCAGTTTGCCTTTCATGGTTTTGTAAGCAGGTATGTTAGGTTATACACAATTTTGGTGTTCTGGGTCGTTCGGTAGATTGATGTGCAAGTGCGACCGGTATATGGTGCCCGTAGCGCAAAACCCTAAACATGAAGGCCCAGGCCTCCTGCCTGCTGGCCAGTTTGGGATGTGTCGAATCATTTGTTGCTGTGTTTGCTCGATCTGCTGCTGTGTCCTCTGTTATTGTTTTGAAGGGTCGTGGGTATCGTGAACCCCTTACAAAGCTTGCGTACTATTTTGTAAAGGTGCAGCCTGGTGCTTGCATTGTGCGGGCTTTCCCGCCTGCATGCTGGAGGGTGTCCTTCGGGCACGCTGCATGTGTGGTTCCTGTGCTGCCGGCTGGCGAGCCGCTGCTCGTGTTCGGCCATATACTATCTTGCTTGCAAGACCAAGACCATATATGCACCCTGAAATGAGTTGAGTAGTTTTTGTTTTTCCTCCGATGTCTTCACGGATGCTTTTATTTCCGTGTCTATTGCTCTATTCACATAGTAGCGCTTGCGTGCAGATCGATGCGCGAGTCATTTGCGTGCGAATAAAGTTGTGCCATATGTGCGGCACATGTTGCGCGTAGCATGGAGCCGCCGGTGAGTGGGCCGTCCTGCTCGGTGAGGACCATGCGTGGATGCCTAGTGGTGCTGTGAGTCCCCCACCTCCACCTTGCGAGAGAAGCCGCCGTGCTTGAGCTGCCAGAGGTGGCTACCCGATGGAGTGTGGAACGTGTCTGCACAAGGGCCCATTGACAGCTACGTTGCGTATGCTATGGTCACGCAGTAGAGTGCCCATATCCGGGTCGAGCCCTTGCCGCTGCCAGAGCATTTCATTGCACATGTGCAGTCGTAGCCCCCATCCTGGGTGTGCCGGTGCCAAGTTATACTTCCCAACTTCTCATGGAATATGTAATCCGGCGAGGGGTCAATGGCCCGCAATAGACGGCGGCCATTTGAAACCAGTTGTAGTTGTTCGTGTCGACCAGTGAGGCCGTTATTTTCTGGTGCTGCTGCCCGGTCTAGTGCGTGTGTCGGTGTCTCAGCCGACATCGATCGGTGTATTGCTCGGGGCCCGGGAGCCGTTTCGTGTGGTTGGTTAGGTGTGCAGTAGTCACGATTACGTTATCGTTGATGATGAGGAGAGCGTACCTGGCGTGTGCTCGTTGCAAGCTGTTTTATGTCTGCACCTAGGCTATTTGTGCCTCGGTGCTGAGGCCGAGTTCCCGCATAGTAATGATGAACCATCAGGTCTCCCACAAGGAGCCGTTGGGCGATCCGTCGCTGCGGACAGGACTGACATATTTGCAGGGCTATGGAATCCGCAGCAGTAAAAACTGCTGAGGCCGTGCTTAACGCTCCGGGGTACCACCACACGGGCTCGCGATGCCGCCACTTGAGTTAGCAAGTGAGTATGGAAGTCCGTGGAAGATATTTTGATGTGCATATTTTCGTATTTGGTGTGGTTGGATTTATGGGTGACACTTTTTCCTTAATGCATTCGTCTCCCATCCCCTTCGTTTTGTGGCGAGGTAATGTTGGTTTGCTTGGCTATTGAGGACCTGGCTTATTTGAAGTTTATTAGCACTCCTTCATCCACCTACTCGCGCGGTACGTACGTGGCCCATTCTTCAGCTTGCCACGGCGAGAAGTAAATGGACGCGCTGTTGAAGACGCTAAGGATGGTGTGTTTCAATGCGTGTTCCATTCTCATGTACCGTATCCATCGGCTGGTTTCTGGGGGAGAGCTGGGTGCGCCCATGATGTACTGGAGGATATTTAGGTACAAACTAACGTAGGTTAGGGCGGCGTTGCTTGCCTCGTAAACTTTATGTAAATTTTCGTGTGCGGTAATTCTACGGTGTGCTCGACTAATGTGTGTGTATGCTATTGTGTGTATTGGAACAAGAGTAACGATCCTCGGTAAGAGCGAGGTAACATTTTTTGCCAAAGCGTAGCGCATTGAGTAGCCGCGCTTTGGGGAATGGATGCCCTACGTAGCCGACCGGCGGCTGACCGCCGCGTATCATGTGGGTCTTCATGTCGTCTTGTCTCTTCCTGTCTCGTATCTGTATATGGTTGGTAGCTTTGAATGAAGTTGAAGGACGTCGCCCGGTGGATGGAGTGTTGAGTGAGTGCAGCTTGCCCTTTGGCAGCGTGTTGCACGGTCCGCTGTGCTGCACAGTAATCCATTTTTCGCTGGAAGCCCATGTGGTGATCATTCAATACATCTGTGCGAGACCCAAAGTTTGGCTCTGCTGGTGTTCGTTCGTTTTCAAGCCCTTTCATCTGCGCGGTGGTTACGCACCCGGAGTGTTAGGGCGTGACACGCAGATATTATCGTGGGACACGTAATAACAGATGCACCGCCGTACAACAAGCGCCGTGACGTCCAGGCGCTGCGATGTACTTGTTAGTGTCGTTGGGTGAGCTGGTCGTCCCGCTCGGCTGCCGTGACGTCTTGGTACATGCATTATCGTGCGTTTTGATTTTTCTTCCTGCCGTATGCACATATGTTTTGGTGCGCCTCGTTGGCATGGGTACCGATGTTTGATTGCGCAGCAAGCGCGGACCGCGACCGAATGTTTTGGTAGTATGTGGTGGACACATTGCTCATGTTGACAAGCCACCATCCACGCAAATGTACCTTGATACATACCAGCTATCTGGTATCTGGGCATAGCGGTCCGGAGGCCCGCCTTGCGTCTATACAAGTCACACGAGAGTTCATGGCGAAGCTTCTGATCTTCTGAAGGACAGTTTAGCGGGAGCCAACCTGCGTGTTGCGGAATAGGCATGTGACCGCGGGTGATGTGTTGCATGTGCGGACTCTCGTTGCGCGCTGGGGGAAAGGCAGACTCCGCTGCACCGCTGTCATAAGACTCATATGCAGATCGTTTTACGTTTTAAGGAATTGGGGGCATAATGTGTAGAGTTCGGAAGAGGCCGCGGCCCCGGATATATAATAGGAGAATCAACAGTCATGATAGCATAGGGAGGGGATAGGAGGTACGGGTCAGGTGTAGGAGGTAAGTGCGGGTGGGGGGTTCGAATGCAAAGGCAAAGACGCGTAGGGAAAGAGGAGAACATCTCCATAATGTTACTGTTAAAGGGTAGAAGTAACAGGCCCACTTCGCCTCCGCCTCCGCCTGTTGTGTTTTGTTTGTATATGTTTGTGTGTGTGTGTGAGCTGTGGGACTTGATAGCTTCATATGAAATTCCTGAGTTTGTAGGTCTGGGAATCAGAGGCCTTTGATAGATGTATGGTTGCTGTCCTAGCTCATGTTATGGAAATAAAAGCCCTGCATATAATTCCTAGCAGGAAATCTATCAATGTTGCAAGCATGCGCTAGCCATCACCTGGACGGACGATGCTGAGCAATCTTGCTTATCCATGAGAAATAAAGTGCATTTACGTAAATCAGCCATGTTATTGACAGCATCACCAAAATTACCGTTGGCCCCTAAGAAACCGACTCATGGGACAAACACAGAAATGAAAGGTGAGGCAGCAGGTAGTGGCTCAGTAGCCCTTGATACTGCCTGCGTACCAAGTATGACCACCTAATTTGCATATCCATATTTTGTATCGATAAAGCTAAACATGACTGTCAGTGTTAAATATTATTATCATAAGTTTGGTGCGGCGTTTATGTGGAATCGGTGGCACGTGAGGGCTGTGATGGACAGCATTCCATGTCCTTTCATGTCCACGTACCTCGTGTGATAATATGTCCCCTGAACACTATACACGGATAACAAATGGCGGACAACACATTTGCTAACGCTGGAGCCATATACCACGTTAGCGAACATACCGAGTTCTGCCACATGCCCCATCATCTGCCATCTGCCATTTACCATACACTACCGTGTGTCCCAAATGGCTCGCACGTGACACCTGCCTTAAGAAAGGCACCTGGTCGGCCGGGATGCCCGCCTGCCATTAGTCGCCAAAGGTGCGACATACACCGCACCCCACAACCACCCTGAACCCTAAATCGGATGGAGTACCGGGAATGAAGCCTTCCAGCCTAACCATATAGCCACTCACCTGCTAGTGGCACCAAGCATCTATCAGGGCCCTACAGTCACTCTGTGCGTGCTGAGTTCTGCTGTTCTATTATTCGGAACTCCACCTCACATACTTGTTATGCTAGTTAAATACATTCGTGAGATTGTCGAACAGTACATCCCTTTCTGCGCAAAACTGCCAACGTCCAATCTCCAAGATACGCTCGCCATAGCATTCGGAAAGTTATGTGCTGTGGTTATATGTTATGGATATTGCGATCGAGCCTGTTGTTCTCCTAGCTATGTCTGTATGTGGGAGGAGGGGAGCATCGTCAATTACGCCAGACTGGCGGATAGTGTGGTGAAGGAATCCGAGTTTTAAGAGCGTATGTTCATGCAGGTTAATTCGGGAGCGTGGTGAACATGAGGGGAAGAATTGCTGGGCGAAAGGCAGCGTCGCAAGTATTGAAACCATGTAGGTTATCACTTCTGCAAAAACGGCAACGATGATCACATGTATCATTCCTCCAATTCCGCACGTTCTCCTTCAAACAGCCTTCAAAAGGTTTTAACGACCCATTTCTTTTGTATGTAAGTTCGCTACCTCTGTAACTCCAGTCCCTATCTCTGGCCTCAGTCGCCTCGGCAACATGTTTGTAGCTATGTACAATTCAGTGCTGCTGGGATGCCGGATTTCGTTGCACATCACTGCAACATGGGCACACGTTGGCATCGGTCATGGTGGTATGCATACTTCCTTCCAATGTTCATGTGTGACAATCCGTACGAGCCAGGGGGGTCAACAGAGCAAATATCTTCGCGACAATAACTGACGCTTTGCGTCAGCATCCCCAGCACAATGGGACCCCTACTCCCCCCACGGGTAGCCAGCTTTGGTCGTCAGCGGAGAGAGAACATTTCGCAGCGGCCCCACCAAGCTCTGGACAAGCTATCACAGAAGCAAAGCCCATTTCAGAGGGCAAGTGCTGGATTCGGAAAGATTTTATATTTCTTCCCTCGAGGCCAATGCTGGATGTGGGGGCAACACTCTCTTGGTGTTCTCTCCATATATACATGTATGTTGCAAACGAACTACAGCTCACAAACGATATATTAGTGCCCTCTTGATCTTGCTGTGCCTCGTGAACTCCTGGCTGCAGACGAAGCAGACGAAGCGATTCGGGGCATGATGCCCCATGTCCATGACATCAGAGATGTTACCTGCGGCGAGGGGAAAAGAAAGCCGGAGTTCACATGGTGTCGGAAATCGAGTGGTCCCAGCCCTGCCTCAAGAAACGTGTATTACCTTCAGGTTTAAGCCCTGTGTGTTTCTCTTCACTTGAACATGCACACAAGCAGGGAGCCATACGTGCATCACGCACTCCATTGCACAGGAGCAAGCACCTGGTGAAACAGTTTCCCTTATGATAGGAGATAAGCATTTTTTAATAATGGCAGCAAGCGTTGCTTACAGCGATCCTGAGGACACGGATCGCCCGCCTTGAGTCGTACCACTCATCGGTCGTAAGGCGCTGCACCTTAGCTAACCCGGCTTAAGCTACGCATAGCCCGCATTAGCTCCTGCTACGAGACTGTTGCCAAAGGAAGAGAAACCCCCTCTCAGCGGTGGAACGCTCCGCCCCTTGCGTCGTCTGGCCCCTTGCGTCGTCTGGCGCACCGGCCAAAGACGTGACGCATCCGCCTCGTTAGCAGCACTCTCAACACGCTCTACTTGTAAAATGATGCTATGCTCCTGAAGAAACTCCCACAAGCATTCATACATTTTTATATCGGGGAGAGTGTAGAGTGCTTGCCTGCCTCCCGTTACACTGGGTTGTTGTGGGCGCAGTTCCTGGCCGCCTGGAGGACTATCCAGGCGCGCACCGTGCAGCCTTATTTTAGCGCAGTTAGTACGGTGCATGATTTGTTGGGCTTTCTTAAGCCGCCTGACGGGGACAACGTGCTTTTGTCGGCGTTCGCAAGGGTTGGGAACGGTTGCAGGTCTCGCTGGCCCCGTCCTCCACCCTGGTTCTCGCCTTCAGTGCCGCGGACGCGTGGGCCTTATACGAGCGGCTCCCGTCGGTGCCAGTCACGTCCGATCTGTTTGTCCCTCTCCTGTTCGTCGTGCTAGGTTTCTGTCTGTTTCTCCGTCCGGACTCTCTTCTTTCCGTCGTTTGGGCGCGTGCGTCCGTTGTGGACGGAGAATCGACCTTCCAGTACAAGCCCCTGCACTGGAAAGGCCGCTTAGTCGCGCCCAAGCTGGCCCCGGTGTTGCAGTTCCCGTTGAGCAATCTGCCGCACCTACGGGTGGCCCTTTTACAATGGCTCGCACGGGATGCGTCGCGTCTTTGGCCGGTGCGCCAGACGACGCAATGGGCGGAGCATTGGTTCGGTCGTGTTTTGTCGCAGTGCGGTTTGGAGCGGCTACAGCCCGTGCATACCCTGTACAGCCTGCGTCGCAGCGGTGCTTCCGCTGCCCGCACGGCGGGGGTGCCCCTTGATATCATTGAGGCCTTTGGCGGCTGGGCCGCTGGGTCCTCGGCGTTGAGGGAGCACTACCTCGACTTAGGGGTTCGTGGCTGCCTGTATACGTTCGCGTTTTTTAGCCCTCTCGCAGCCCGGCGCGTCGTGCCAGTGGCAGGGCAGTACTTCCACCGCTGAGAGGGGGTTTCTCTTCCTTTGGCAACAGTCTCGTGGCAGGAGCTAATGCGGGCTATACGTAGCTTAAGCCGGGTTAGCTAAGGTGCAGGGTCTTACGGCCGTTGAGTGGTACGACTCAAGGATCGCTATAGGTCCTCAGGATCGCTTTAAGTAAGCTTGCTGGCATTATTGCTTATCTTGTTTTTGTTGTTCAGCTCGCAAGCTGCCTTATCTCCTGTCCTTGAGCCCCAACGCATGGATACTAGAAGAGACCGTGGAACACGACCGGCTTCCCTGTAAATCTCTGCACTGCTTACTCGCTTGCCTTGGGAATCCCCTTATATTATTTTATCCCTGTTTTATTTGAGGTGGTTTGTTTCTTTATAGTAGGCTATTTTTTTATTCCTCGTATGGAGAAGTTTTTAGGCAAGCTTTCAATTACGGAGGCAATGAAGGATATATATGGGCAAAAAGTTAGAATTGTTACTAGTATATCACGATTTATATTTGTTAGTGGATTAATAGCAGTGCAATTAAAAATAGAATAATTTATTTTGCCAATGTGACCCCGATAATATTGATTGAATAATCAAGGTATTGATATAAACCATACATACTTGCAATAGATGTAAGCATAATACCGAATTTTTTAGCATTACGTCCTGACCAATCAGTAATAAATAATGGATCAATATCTAAATTTTTAGCAACTTGCAAGATTAGTTCTGATGAAATATTAGCTTCCGTAGCCATAGGATATTGAGTATATCTTTTAAGAAGCTTAACATAACTCCAATAGCAAGTTGGTTACTTTTAGCATTCTTAGTTTTACATACATTTACATCTTCTAATGATAAATCATATTGCATTTTTATATATTCCTAGAACTCCCAGTGTCAGTACTAATCTAACCAAAATATTCTGTAAAATTGCAATTAATAGACCACACTGGTTGCTAATTTCCATTTCAAGATCAGTGCGTCCCAGCAAAGCTTTTCTACCGCTAACCTTGGCAATAGCTCCACGTAATGTATGGTAGGATTCAAGCCTATTTTGTGCTCCGTGCAGCTTGGTGAGGTCCATACAAAGCGGGCATCGGGCATGAGCACGCTTCGATCCGCCGGACCCACCTGCTGTGGTGCGCTCTCGCAGCGAGCGCCGGCAACCTTCCATCCTCAGATGACGTATTTTGGAATACCGTATTGTTCCCACACCTTGCCGCTCTCCGGGTACCAGCCTACGGCACCCTCACGCAGCGCCGGTGGCATGTACACGGCGGGGTCCACAGATGCTGGCGGCGAGGCCATCGCCAGCGACAGGGGGGAATGCTGTAGAAGCAGCGGCAGCAGCAATTGCGTTTTGCATCTTGACTCGGTTTTGGTGTTGCTGCGGATACACAGACCTTGGTGTGTAATATCCAATTCCGTGAACACACACACACACACACAACACAATGCTCGCCCTTCATGACACTCACCTCTAAAGGCCCCAGGTATCTTCGAACGCAAAGGCGGTGGAAGGCCACAAGACCCGGTGTGATGGAGCACCACAGTAACGTTGCCTGGATCCAGGCCCCGTTTGTGAGCAGTACCGCGCCCGTGAATAGCTCTGCCACCAGGAGGTATCCCGTCATGTGGGAAAACACCACGGGGAACATCTGACCGCCTGGAGGGGGACGGCTGACTGAGTGAATGAATGGAGAGGATTGAACGGAACGAGGGACGACGCGCGCACCTGCCTAAATTTTGTTCGCTATGATTTCGTAATAGCTTGGGAAAGGTCGTAATTGCTATCTTAGGGTGATCCCCACATAGGTTGTCAAAAAGAATCTCCACGCAGTGCGTGCGCTGCTGTCATCAAAACTGTCAATCCCCACCCACAATCCCACCCGCGCCGCAGCGGAGGCTTTCTCCTCACCTGACTCGTACTGCCGCTCGTAGATGTAGACGATGGCGTACCTCCAGGTGATGTAGGCCGTCAGGAAGAACAGCAGCGCGATGGGTGCGATGAGGGGGGCTGTGACCACGTAGGCGAGGCCCACCATCAGCGTCTGAGTTGATGCCGCAAAGCGGGAGCAGGAGTGCGTACGGGGTGCGGAATGGAGTCGACCGGGGTGGTCATGGTCGACACATATTGAGCACAGGTTAAACCCAGATGATGAATATGTTAGGAAGGACAGCGCCCGCTCTCACCCTCGCCCTAGCCCTCGGCGGTATTACTTCTTCCTTCCTCTTACACATGTATCGCTCATCTCAACAGAAGTATGATAATGTGGAATGATGGCCGCGTGGAGTCAAAAGCATATTATTATCACGAAGTAAACCTTCCCCTCGCCACCTTCTGGGTGTGCCTGTGATGTGCTTCATTCCGTGACCGCTGTTGATACAGCCGCCTTTGTTTTTCCCTACCTGGAAAATTCCGTTGTAAAAGGAGCTGAAGCGGTAGCCCGGGGGCGAGTGGATGAGGAACGCATCCTGCCAAGACCTGAGGCATAGGGGCGCGGAAGGGGAGGCGTGGGGAACCGACCAACCGAGTGCGACTTCCCAGGAACCGGGACGACGTAACAAGGGGATGCAGACTTGGAAGGGTTAGGCTAACCGATTTAATCGGCCTGAAGAGAAGACATCACAACGCCTTCAGTACCGGTCTAATCGTTTCGTAACAACCAACAAAAGGACCTCGCGAGAATGCCGCGCCATAAATACAAGAACGCCGAACATTCTCATCAATGCCCAGCGGCCAAACGCACGGCAACAGTTTGACTTTTACACACTGTCCCGCCGGTCATTCACTCGTCCCGCAGCTTCCAACGCCCTCCCTGGAGAATCCCGCTACGAGCAGCATTAGCCGCGTCCCGAAGCCCTCATGCAGCGCAGCCACTAACCTGGGTAGCCCCGCCCCCGCAAGGCTGCGCAGGATGGCCCCCGCCATACTCCCCAGGTGCGGCCAGGCCACCCTCAGCCAGTTGGAATAAAGGCCCTTGGTCAACGTGTAGTGCATGAAGAAGTTGGAGGTGGTTGGTAGAGCTGTGGGCACGTGGGCGCGAGGGCGGTGACGAAAAGAGGCGAAGTAACGAGATGGCTCCTGACATCTTTCGGTGACCGCGTTAAGGCGGCGGCCGAACCTGGATTCCGACTGGGCAGCGGCGGTCTGATGCTTTAAACCAGACACGAAAGTGCAACCTGGTCAGCCCGGCTGGGCTATGGCTGAGTGGCCGGGCACCAGGGCGCCCGAGCCCCTACCTTCCTCCCGAGTAGCACGTGAAGCTTCCCCTTTCCTGAAATTTCTAAAGATTTAATTTCAACGATAACTGACGGAGTTATTGACGAGGTAACGAGATGGCAGAATCGGCCAAAAACTTTTTTTAAAGGAAATAATGACGGAAAATATGGAATAGAATTTAGAGATAAACAACTGGAAACACACAGTAGTATTACATTAACTAAATTAAAGGAATTAAGAAACGAAGCCCAAAAGTTAAAAGATAGTGCTATTACACTGGGGCCGTCGCTATTCCACAAACTAAAACATCCCGGTTTCCGTTTCTCGACCGAGTGCACAATGGATTGCGCCAACTTGCCTCTCTACTTGCCAAGGGTCATTAGCCCAAGCACCCGTGCCTCCCTCTCGCCCACTTATCACGATCTCAACGCCCTCCCGAATCAGCGTATGCCCGGGCGCACCTGTGCCGATCCTCAGCAGCAACATGCCCGGGTTCTGCAGGTAGGCCCCAAGTTGCTGAAATATGCCACCGCCTACCACCGCCCCAAGAAACATGTTGAGTAAGCTCCACCAGAAGAACCAGCGGCTCATCTGGCGGTCCATGGCCGGCAGCGACACGCACCTAGTAGGGGACAGTGCAGGGGAGCGAGGGTTCGGACGTCGCGGTGACCGTGGCAATGCCATGGGGTACTAAAGGGGGGCAGCGCATTGTTGTTTACGAAGCTTGGATTTGCAGAAACCAGAGTACTGACACAGCTACTGGCGCATTACGAAGGTAAGGAGCAAGGTTTACGCCTCGCAAGTCGCCCAGGAATGATGACAGCGAATGATGATGATGAAGATCCCCAAAACGCGATAGCTCTACTCAGCATTTGGCTCACTATGCCAGTCAGCCTGTTAATCTATCTTTCCGTCAGTCGGCTCACGCGGACATCAAAAGCCGCCGCACATTCCGCTCCAAAGGTCCCCTTCCCTCCGCTCTCCTGCATGCACTCCACTCTATCGACCGGACCCCCAGGCTTTCTGATTCACCCTTCTCACTCCTAACCCCTCCCGATGACACGTCCCGCCATCCCGCCGACCTGCTCTGGATAGCGGACAGCAGGTACAACACCATGGGCAACACCCAGGCATTCCATCCCAACGAAATTAGCGCCGGCAGCAGCCCCGTGAACAAGCTCTTGGCCAGCCGCGCATACATGCTGTGCGACTGTTGGCGGTTACAGAACCACGGCCAATAGAGCGCATTAAGCTCGGCTGAGCCGCCGCAAACCGCCACTGGCAGGTTAGCCAGGGCGCCCGTGAGCACCCCGATGGGGAACACCACCACGGCCAGGAGCGGAAGAGACGCCAGCAGCCGGGCGGCGCGGCCAGTGGGCAGTGTCCACAGCGCCGGCCAGTATACCGAGTCAGGCGGGGGCGCTGAAGAGGCGGAGGTCATGTGACGGCATTGGCACCGAGAACAAGGGGGATGCAGAATGTATCGACAGGGTGGGGGCAGGGGTCGCAGCGGTGGCTTGAGCGCTGCCTTGAATAGGGTCGTGTGGGTCACGTGGAATGCAGGCGGGTTGCAATTCTACATGGGCATAGTTAGGAAAAAGGAGCCTGCATGGGTCTGGAGCAGCGGTCAGTGTGCTCCCGAAATTATATGTTCGTGAGGCGGTCGGTGGCATTTTGCATGTCTTCACCAGTCTTTCCCGTTGGGCCTATTAGCCATTCAGAAGCCGCTCAAAGACCAGCATAACCACGTCTCTGCTCGGCTCAGCCTACGGTCGACCCCACCATGCCCCCGCACCCACAGGGGCCCGCACCCACAGGGGCCTAAAAAGGCTCTGTCTGACTTTTGATGTCGCATAAGCTTCGTCTTAGTATTTGCCCGCACCTGCACATGCCCGGAAATGCAGCGGCTGCGCCCGACTGGGTGGTGCCAGCGGACTGCATTGCGCCGCAGCTGCCGCATCACGCTGTGAGGAAAAGAGTGCGATATAGGCCCGCCGAGTGGGATTTCGAAGCGCACGTGCACGCTCTATTACAATCCGGTCCTGCAGCTGCCGAACCGCCCCTGCAGCGCGACGAATCGCCGCCACATGGGCGCTGCCAGGTGGTGGGAGGTCCGGCGGGGCCGCCAGTGGCTGGCCTGAGGATGCCGGCATGGCAGGGGCCCGTGTCAGGGCCGCTAGCGCCGCCGCAGCAGCAACGGAACGCAATCTAGTGGCGGCTGACGCTGCGGGGGATGAGGGTGAGGAGGAAAGGGAGGCAGCCGCGACGGCCACGGTGCTGGCGCGTGACGCCATGGCGGTGGACCTCACAGCGACATGTGCTGCCAGAAGTGCCGCCTGGAGGTTACCCATGGCGGTGGTCCACTGGAACAGCAGCTCATCGACGGCCTGTCAGATCAGTCCAGCAGGGTAGACATGACCCATGGTGCGTAATCGAAACCGAGGGCGGACGACGAAAACACGTTGAATCAGGAAAAGGCTGAATCCGGCGTAATAGTGACGTAATAGTGAGGTGCTAAGCGACTTGCGACCTACAGTAGGATTGAGAGCCTCCTCCAACGGCGGTCTGACAAAGGTTTCCGAACCCTGAAACCCTGAAGACTTTCAGCTGGAAACAAAACTCAAGTCGGCCGGGACGGATCAAACCACGAGCTGGTAGCGGAACGTCTACAGCGTGAATTTTATAGTAGGCGTAGTGGTGCCTTGCTCATCAGGATACGCCTAAGGGACAAAACAACAACGTGGGATGAGGGCGAGGAGGAAGGCGAGGCCGCCGCCCTTGCGCACGGTATCGCTCCACGGAATCACGCCGTCTTCATGAAATACCTACTACCTTCATAATGTGGGGGTGTTTTAGGAACGGCGCGGTGACACAATCTATCTGTTCTTCACTCAACAGCAGCAAGCACCCAAGCCAGCTACATCAGATACACATATACGACGTGTGTGTATGCCTGTGTGTATACCTGTGTGTGTATATCGATGTCTGTGTGTGAGCACCCCCTATGCCTACTCCTCAGCGCCACATCCCACCTGAGCCGAGACTCTAGGCCTTCTGCGTCTCCGCTCACCCGGTGGTTGCAAACAGGCACCAGCCGCTGAAAGCTGTCCGGAAACAGCTGCGTGTAGTACGCAGCCACCGCGGCCGCCTCCTCGCTGTCATCGTACGGCACCTCCATGAGCGGCAGCGGCGCAGGCACGGAACCAATGCAGGAGCTCCGCTCCGGGGCGGCGGCGACGGCCGTAGGGACTCCGTGTCTGCCATTCGAACCAACGCCAGACAGGTCGTCCAGACCTATGGCCGAGGCTACCCCACATGATGCAACGCCAGGACCTGAGACCGGTTCGTGGCTTGGGCACCGCGGCTCTTCAGCGCCCTGGCCTGCCTCCCGCCCAGCTCTCTCTCTCGGCGACGGCGGCCCTGCTTGCAATGAGACAATTGCCGAGTTCGCCCGGCGACTGATGCGATATGGTGAGGTAGTCACACTCAGCAGTGGGGTCCCGTTATCGCAGCGGTTGGGCCCATCATCCGCTTCCCCGCTGCAGCCACCGTCGGCATCACGCACACCACGCGCACACGCCGGGGACAGCTCCACCGCGACTGTCCGCGCCCCGACATGTCCATCCGATGGGCGCATCGCAGCACACGCAGTTTCAGCGGCTACCCCGCCGTCGCCGTCCCTTGGCGTTGGTATTGGCAAGGTGCGCCTATGGCGATTTCGCTTGCGATGGTTCCGGAGCTCGTGGATCATCCTTGCTGCGCGGTCCCGGATTGGGAGATCGCTGGTGGGTTGCAACAGCAGCCGGTGGTGCTGGGGCGCCCTGGCCAGGCCGCCGCCACTGCCCTCTCCACCATCGCTGCCGTCATTTCCTGTCAGCAGCGGATTGTGCTCACTTTTGCTGTCCTCACCGCCCTCGCTGCCGCTGCCATTTTCGTCGCTGGAGAGGGTTCCCAGGACGGTGCTGCCGATTTCAGGACCATACCGTCTCGCTCGCCTCCGCCCTCCTCGACGATCATTACCATCGTAGTCGCTACTGCTGCTGCCCCCGCTACTGCTACACCGTCTTGCATGCTTAACGCTAACGGACTGGGGGTTGACCACAGAAAGGGCAGCCCCAACAGTGGCGCTGATGGAACCAGCGCCTCCGCCAATGGCTCTGCCCAGCTCGACGTCCCCAGTGCACAGCGGGTCACACTCCTCCACGGCCGAGCGCACAACCGGCAGGCCAATGGCGTTGAAGCGCTCCATAGGCCGTAGTACGACATCCCGTACTAGCACGGCATAGTGGTGACAATTGACCAAATGGCTACGGCCGCCATGGCGGACCTGAGGGCGCCGGTGGCAGATTTAAAATGAGGAAGCATGAGAGTGCATGCTTGCGATGCAGGGATAGCATCCTTAGCCCTGCCACTTAATTGGAAATCGTATCATGTCAGGAGCAAGAGTAGATGTAAAAGCACACAATTTACGCTGCCTCATGTGATATCTAGGGGGAGTTGCGACTCATGACCGTCCCTTCCAACGGAGATAAACCGGAACTGGAGAGGTTTCCTTCCTTCCTACCCGGGTTTCTTGGCTGCGCGAAGATGTGCTGCGCGAGAAATACATGGCGTACTTGCGCACCTTCATTAGCTGCCGTAGTCGCGCGTTGCAACGTCCAACAACGAGGGGCTGCTGTTGCCACCCGGTCCATGGCCGACCAGTTTCACCGGCCTCGAATTCGTCTTCATCGTCATCTTCATCATCATCATCATCTTCTTCTTCTTCCTCCTCCCCCACCTCCGCGGGCGTGGCGCCACCGCCGTCCAGACTGCCCTCGTTCAAGACCACAGCAGGGGCACCCTGCACCCTTGAGCGGAGCAAAGCAGTGCCAATTGACTGGTTCATGCCCACAGCAGCTGTGACCTTGCAACCGCCGCCACCACTGATACTTCCCGCTGCGCTGCACGTCGCCGTTGGTGCTGTTGACAGTTCGAAGACTGGATTGGACACGGTGTCGAAGCCCAGCGGGGTGCCCGGGGGCTGCTGCCATGGCACCTGCCGGCGCTGCCTCCGCCGCAGGTCCCTGCAGAAGCACCGCTGCTCCGCTGCCGGCGCCCAATACCGGTACACTGGGGGCGCCTGGTGGCTTTTGCTGCCATAGCCTCGCAAACTGCCACCAGTGCCGACCCCGACGGCTTTCCGTAGGTTCGCAGCGTCCTGCCCTGTTTGACCGGCCATGCCAGTACCATGCGACTGAATACCCATGGTGCCGCCACCGCCGCCTCCATGAAACACTTTTTGAGCAGTAGTAACAGCTGCCTTGGCCCCCACCATCGGCTTGGCAGTAAATGCTGAGCCCTTGTGATGTTCGCCGCTACTGCCCAGGGCAACGGGATGGGAGCATGTTGCGTGTTCGCCTCGGCCTGTTTCCTCCTGACGTCCCGCAGCACCCCGAAGGCTGCTGTTAGCGCGAGAGCGGGCTTGGGACACCTTCTCGCCCAGACTACTTTCCGCATTGAGGCCGCAGTCTGGCCACAGCAGGATGCCCAGGCTCTTGGCTAACTCGCGGACGCTTTCACTCCAGTGCACCCGGGGGGCCCTTCGGAAACATGGGGAGCGCGAGTGCGGCTCAGTGACCTCCTCTCCCCGGCCTGTCAGCGCCATCAACATGTCCTCTGAAGCTACAAGCAAACCTGCGTAGGCCGCAGTGGCCGGCGGCGGGCAACCCGACGGCAAAGGCGGCAGCGACGGGTCAGGGTCGGCGTCGGCGGCCAACTGCTGGCGAGCCCAATCCTCCCGGTCCTTGGCCAGCATCTGGAAGGATGGCGACACCCGGAGCCGATTGGTGACCAGTTGGGGTATATTCGTCAAATGACGTGTACACCATCATATAGCCCGGGACACGGGGCGTGTTAGCACGTAAAGCAAGAACTTAAATAACGATTCCTGTGAAGCAGGTGGGACGTCAGGCAACTGACAAGGAATGGCGGCTGGAAGGCAACATTGTCCACTGCCACCAGCGTCGATGCATGCATGCGCGCGATGAAATGTGGTACCTGCAGCGCCCGTGTAGTGCGGTTGCAAGCAATTTCTTGCTGGCAGAATCCTAAGTACTCATTTTAGCCCCCCACCGCCATCACCACACGCGCACACAGCAGTAAGCCTGGCAGTACTGGCAGACCTGGCCATGGGAAAAGCAACTCACCTTGAGCGGGTTCACCCACGCCAGCAAGTTGTCCGCAGCCTTGTGCCGCGCCGCCCTCTCTGCCGCACGGACCACCACGTGTCTCAGCCAGGGTGCAACCAGCCGTAGCCGCACCCGCAGTGACATCGACCGAGGCACGTGAGGTGCAGGTGTGGCTGCTGGACGCCCCGCCTCCATCGCCGAAGCTGTACCAACGGTGGCAGCGGCAGACGTTGTATCGTAAGGAAAAAGAACAAGTCCAGAGGCTCGGTGCGCCGCTGGTCCTACGGACACAGCCACCTGTAGCCCGGCCGCGGCTGCAGCTTGCAGGCTGCCATTGCTGAGGTTCGAACGCAAGCCATCCGGTGTTAAACCCTGTAGCTCATGATTATGGAGTCCCGTCATGCGAGCGAGATGACTGCGGGCAGGTGAACTGCAGTCACCCGTCGCCTGGCCACCGAGGTCCGGGCCGCCAAGGCTCGCAGAGCCGGGCACTTGTGGCTGGGCCGCCATTGTCGCCTCGACGGGAAGCAAATAATGCAAGGAGACCAAGCTGCCACGGGCGCTAGCAACTGGGGATGTAGCGGCAGGGGCAGCAGCGAAGCTGTTGGTCGGGCGGGAGCTATCTGACCTGATCATCCCGTTCCGTTCCTGAAAGCTCCCCGAGGGATTCCCGTCGCAAAGCCGGCCAGGGCCCAAGCCGACGCTGCCTTCATGTGGCCTCCTGACGGGGCGGACCTCACGTTTTTCCTGGTATTGCTCCGCACCGGCAGCATCCAAGCAGAGCATGTACGCCATACGAAGCTCCGCATAGCTCTGTGGTTTCAGCTCGTGGCCAGGACCAGGGGTTGACCAGTTAACGATTCAGCAGAAGACCAAGCGCGGTGTGTGGAAACCTTGGGACAACCCCACGCCGTTTCTCGCATCCACCTTAACCCTAGCCTCACCTGGCAGTGCACGAGGAGCACCCAGCAGCAATACGCGGTGACCAGATATGTGGCCACGGTGGGCAGCCAAAGGATGGCGTGGCCGGGGGGCAGGTTGGAAATGGTGGTTCGGGACAGCTCTGCAACGTTGGTGCCCCGGTGCAGCCGGTGTGTCACCACATCATCAAAAGAGTAGTACGTCGGTAACACTGCGCGGATGAGGGTGTTGGGGATAAAACCAGCGGCTATAGATAGACACAGAACACAAGGCAGCAAATCCGATGGGGTGCCAGAGTGTGCCGAAGGGATGAATGAGGGAAGTGGTGACGGAACCGCTGCGGCGCTGCAGAGGGAGGGGACTTGGAGTCGGGATATGCGAAGTCGCATGAAGAGAACAAATAGAATTGGAAGGGCAAACGGTGCGTGCGTGCGGGACCCCAACCAGTTTCCCATTTGCTTAGGTCTTGCATGCCCCCTTATAGTTGAGCAGCAACCTTCGTTCCTTTCTGGGTTTCATTTTGCAGCACAATTACCATACACCGCACCGATATTGTATGGCCGGTCCATATCGTGGAGCAGCACCCCCTCGACTGTCACCTACTCACATATGCCAAGTGCGAGGAGAGTAAGCACTGAGAATATCTGTAGCCCCATCAGTATGGTCCGATTAAGCAGCTGAAATAGAGGAGGGCGAAGGCGGGAGGGGAAACAGACTTAGGATGGCTTGCAGACTGTAAACACAGTACTGCAATGAATTGCATGGACTGGCGCATGGGGACTAGCAATTGCTCACAGCCCGGGACGAACCGCCGCCATCCCCCGAACGCCAAAACAAAGCTCACCAACGCATCAAAGCCGGCTGTGCGTACGATGGCTGTATCTGACATGCACATGACTGTGGTGACCCATGACCAGGCCTGGTGCAGGCCGCACAGTAGCAGTGGGGGCGCCTGGAGAAAAAGATCTGCAAGCTCCTGCGGGAGGTGGAAAATGGCGGCGAGGGACACGACCTTGCAGCTGCACATTGCACCGGCTAGCCGTCCGTGCCTACCACAGCATTATGTACGGTGGCTGTATGAGGAGCAGCACCCAGGCGCTTTGACAGCATGTGTAACGGAGGTTGACTGAATAGCTACTAGAGTGATAGAAATTGACAGATCCGGGTGCCAGAGGTATGGAGTAAAGAGCTGCTTGCATCAGCCGACACGAACGGCTCCCAACTGTCCACAAAGGACGCCCTGCAGAACTCACTCGGCGCCGCTGGTACACTCCCCCTACGCTCCTTAGGGTGCCACGAAGGGCTATAAAAACCAGCAGGGAGACTCCGCCAAGAATTAAGTTGAGGATAGCACTGTATAAGTGTTGGTGTCCGGGTTAGTAGCGGGCCCGTAACGTGCTTTGCAGAAACGTTCGCACCTTGTTTTAAATTGGTTATCCGAAACAACATAGGGGAATTCAAATGCTGTATGCGATTTGCTGATGTTCACAGTCATTCTGGTGCGTTTGACGTGTTTGACCTCACCAGCTCAGTTATTGCAGTTATAATTTAACATAAGTACGAGTATATAATATATGTATGTGATCAGCAACATGGAGAAACCCTTGCCGTTGGCTGTCACCCGAGGTTGCGGAGCATCTGAGTGATTGCAGCAGACCATATTTTGTCCACCAATGTAACATTTAGTGCAACACGATAATAAAAAGCGAACTAATTAGAAGTGTGCAAAATGCTTCTCGACAGAACCGCGAAGATTGCGTTACCTGAAAGGTTATCTGACAGAAATGCCCTGTATAATGTGGCCATTTGGATACAATAGGTTTTGCACTCCACCAGTTGTGAGCATCTGCAAGGCTTCCAGCAGGCCATGCTGCGCAGTACAACGCGTACTGCGTGCTGTGCTTGGATCGGGACCTATTCACTCAGGACGTCATGAATTATGAGCATAACTGTGAGTCTCTGACCAACCGTGTTCACGCGCATACAAATACTGTTTATCCCCCATAAATAAATAAGCCGCTTATACGGCTTTGGTCGTGGACCCTGCAGGGGGTGGGGGATGGCGCAGGACCTTACGGCGGTCGACCTGTACCGCATAGACCAAATACCTACCCACACGTACCAGCATGCACCGAGTTGAAGCCGCAATGAGGTATGAACTAAGAAAGCAGTGAATGATTGAAAAAAACGTGCTTCAAACGGCCCTGCATCCGTTCCGTATATGCCTTCACGTTCCTCAAGCTCAAGGTGCGCACATACTTTCTTATTCACGCTTTTGGACTAACAAATACAGCTACAATATCTTTCACTTTCCGATCGAATTTACCTTCATAGGGGTCGTCTTCCGGGGGACATTTCATGGGTTGGAAAGGCACGGGTGTGCGGTATTAACACGGCATCGCCACACATCAGGGACCACTTGGTTAGTGAACCAAATTCATTTCTACCGCTTATTCGTCCCATTCACTTGTCGGGGACGGAGGGGCGGCGAGCCAGAAGGCCAGAGGAAAAAGGACGTTTCGTGCGCGTCCTGTGGTGATGAATGAAGCGTGCGACTGTGCCCGGAACGCCCAGACGACGCCTTAACCCCACGACCTCCTCTCGGCGTCCACCTTATCAATCGGCGTGCAAGACATTCAGGCCTGAGCCCCGAGCCAAGCCGTAGGAAGAGGCAGGAAGTTGAAGGTTCCCGAATTCCACGCATAGTCACCCCTCAACATGCACCCGCCTTTTTCCACTTTTCCTTGTTTGTGCCTTGCGGCATGTTCACGAAGTTCTATAAATGAGACGGGTCTGCAGGTAGGCAGGGACAAATGGAATTTGGCGACGCCAGCAAAACTATGTGTACCTAGTGGCATAGCGTTATCGTCCATTTATAATGATAACATACATGGTGGTGGTCCGCCTACGGTATCGCTGGCGAGCGCTACCTGGCGAGCCTCCAGATACAGAGCAGCACGGGAAATCTCCCATATTACAGTTACTAACGCACGGCGATGCTCGATTACACAAGCATAATAGCACAGTGCAAATTGAGCATATACAATGTAAGATGTCGGCAGTCCAAAAACCGTATGCCTACTTGTATGGCTTTTGCGGCCACATTGCATGAAACGATGTCACAATCCGGCGGTTAACGTCAGTCAGGCCCAAAGGCAACGCTATGTCTACACGGTAACGAGCCGAACGCTTACACCGCGACCAGCCACTTAAAACTATTGCCAAGACGTGTTAGTTTCCGTATTTCAGTTTATCATGTCGCTGCTGTTGCGCATCAACCCGCGCTCAATCACAAAAACCCAACGCGCCTTGTCGCCCATCCTCAAATAAATCGACTGTCCTCAACCACTCGTCAAGCTGTAAGCTATGGCCGCATGTATTAACGTCTACTTACTAGTCATCTCCTAGCGCCATGAGCTGGCTTTGCGCTCGTTCTTTGCGCTGTGCTGGTGAGATGAAGGATAGCAAGTTCCTACACGGCCAAAAGAAGCAAATCCACACGGAGCCAAGAGGAAACACACACAAACAGCGCTACTCAACCCCGATCGTATCAGTGCTCTGGCGACCTGCTAGTGCTGCTGTTGGCTGGAAGCTGCAGCCCCCGCTGTTCTGTTCGCAAAGAACATGGCCCACTCGGAGTCGATGACGGATGGGTTGCTACCGCCACTGGGCGCTGCCGGTGCTGCTGCAAATGGATTGCCAGCACCGCCGGTGGGAGGGTTCTGCTCGAACGGATTGCCGCTTGAGACGGTAGCCATCGGCCCAGGCGATACTGTCAGTGGGGGGTGCAGTGACGGCGTGGGGGGTGCGGCAAAGGGATTGTTCGGGTTTGTTGCAGCCGCCGCCGGCGGCGCCAGCGAAACCCCTGAATGTGTCGCTTGTGAAGTTCCCTGCGCACCGTACACGCCGTAAGAGGGCGATTGTTGCGTATCCGGCATGTAGCCATGTTGCTGCTGCTGCTGGAGGACTGTGCCGTGAAGGCCTGCAAAAGGCGGATGGCCGCTCGCCACGGCCGCAGTTGACGGCCCAGGGCCAGGAGGCTGTGGCTGGGTCGACGAGGGAGACAAAGTCGCATGGACAGCCACAGTATCCAGAGCCGCAAACGGATCTGCGAGCGAACCAAACGGGTAAGCGACAGGGGAGAACCAAAGAACTTATCATAGCAAGATAAAAAGGGCAAGCGCCGGCAGGGTGCGGCAAATCGGCCGCTGCAACCCGCACCAGACGTGTAAACCCTTCCCACACCTGTTTTCTGGAACCCACCTGCCGTTGCCGCCGCCGCTATTGCCACAGGAGGCGGTGCCGCCGGGTTTCCAGCCAGGACTGGCGGCGGCTGCGGCAGAAGCGCGTCCAGGTCGTCAAGCAATATAAGATCCGCGGACATATTGCTGCAGGCGGTTGCGACGGGACCAGTCCCGGTGCCAGCCCGAGCCGCGGTGCCTGCCCCGCCGGCTGTTGCCTGCTGCTCAATCTCTCGTTGGTTGCAGGCGACATCCTGCACGAGGACCACGTGGTGTCATACTTAATCACGAGCTATCCTATCTTAAAGCTGCAAAAGTAGGTTGTAACTTTGCACAATAATCCAGGAAAATGGAATACGCGTAAGTTGACGCCCAAGTGTTGCGTCAACAAAAGTTCGGTCCCATCGCCCTGTCCGGCATTTGTAGCAAATATCGTGACAAAATCCACCACCACTGCCGGCCCGCCGCGCATAAGGCCCGACTGCGATCATACTAAAGCGGTAGTATACAGCACTATCGGCGCACCACACAGGCGGTCGCGAAACCCCAATTTACATCTCACCAGTGCATCCAGCCAGGGCACATCGCCCCTCTCCAGCTCATTGTGCACGTGATCACGGTCCCCTAGCTCTTCCCCTTTTCCTCATCACCTGTTGCAGGGCTAGCGCCCCGTCCAACATGTCCACCGCTTCCAGGGCCTTAATCATGATATCCTCCACCTCTGGTTCCCCGCTCATGGACTGCAACTGCTCCAGGTAGGCGTCAAACAGGCTACGCAGCTCTTGAACCTATTTCACGGGGTGTATTATAGAGGTGAAACCAGGAAGAGGCGAGGCGGGAGAGGCAAAGAGGCGCTGTGACGACCTGATGTATCTTTTCATTTCCAAACAGTGCGTTGTCCAGTGCCAACACAAAACATAATGGTATACGGAAGAAAGGGAGCGTTGAACCCGTTGGGGGGGGCCCAGGGCGGGGCCCGCGTTAAGCTTCTGGGCAAGAAGCGCAACTCTACGCCTGAGGTAGTCCTGAGGTAGTTGCGCACAGCCCCAGACAGATCCCACGCGAACTACGTGATTGTCACTTCCCAAGCCATCTTGCATAAATGTAGAGGAACGGTTCCCGGGGAAAAGGAGGTACGAGAGGTTATGCGGGGCTGGGCACCGTCGTTGCAAAACCCATATCACAGCCGTCTAGATCCAAACTTGCAGCCCTCACTTGTTCACCTGACCTACCCCCAGACGCGCCAAACCTGAACTCCACCTCCAATCCCACCCACCTCTGTCACCAGCTCCCGCATGAGCTCATTTTCAAATTCGTCGCCTGATGGCTCCAACGAAGACTTCGCCCCGGACTGCCCGTCTTGCTCCTGCTCCGCCACCAGCATCTCACTGAGCAATTCCGTGTTAGCCTGAGCCTGCTCAATCAGCGATTTGACCTCCTGAACCACGATGGCCGCCTCCCGAGCGACTGCCAAGCATTTTGCGCACATTGAAAATCGGTGGACGCAGGGAGGGAGAAGATATGACTCACTCAGAGTGTCGAGCACCTAAGATCGCCCGACCCTACCTCGCAAAGATCAAATCCGGAATTGTTTGGGAGTTGTTGAGGTTTCAACTTAGGGTTTCAGGGTTTTATGGCAGGATCCGTGCAGCAAGGCCATCTTGTCAGCCAGGGGCTATGATGTCATCGGTCTTGTGCAGCCGCTGTGAGAGCATTCAGTCGTCGTACCCGGTAAATCAGAGCATCTATAAGTGTGGTGTAGGGCTGAATAGGCAAATCCCTCAAACCCATTCCGTCTCGGCCTTTCCCAAACACCTACCCGCCGCATTGACTGCCGCCGCATACTCCGCGGAGGCCGAGGCAGATTCCAGCGTGGAGCGATTGATGGCACGGAAGGCAATGCTCCCCCGTCTGCCATACGATCTGAGCAGCTCCTTGGCCGCTTGGCGGGTTGTCCTCCCTGCGGAGCCAGGTTGCACATTGGGATGGTGACAATGACGCCTTGCGAACAGGAATAGGGTGAAGACGTGCTCCGGCGGCCGCCAGGGCATACACCCGGTAACATGATTAAAAAACGTCCGATGAAGAAGTCCGAGGATTGGCATGACGTCCGTAGTACAGTAGCGCCACTGGGAACAGGCGGTGTGAAAAAAAGAAACCAGGGGAAGGAAAGGCTGGAGGTGGGGATAAGGAACCATGTAGTAAGATTACAGATCAGAAGGCCGCGATGGATGAGACGGAAAACCAAACTCGTGTGCGAGGGCTGCAGCTCAGCTGGCGTAGAGTACCAATCGCATTGAAAAGCAATAACAACGCAGAACCATTTCTCAGGCTCCGATCCAGGCTTCTGCCGATATCCATTTGAGAGGGGGACGTCAGTCAAACTGCCGTTGCTCCTCCGGCAGGAAGCCTCAGTGGGAGGGGGATATCCCTTACCCCGCGGCCCGAAGGCGCAGACCGATAAGCAAGGGTGATGAAAGACGCCGGAACCATACATACATCTAATCCCGCAGCACGCGAGGTTCCACCTTCAGGGCGATCATGAGAAGGGAGAAACTAGGAACATACAGGAGCTGCGTCGTGCACTTTTCGACCTGCTTGCCCTTTTAAGGCAACTAATACAGGTCGGCAGCTGCATGAATCAAGCACCTCCTCGGCAAAAAATTGGCACCCACTGCTGCGACCATGAGCTTGGCCGCAGCAACCGATGGAGCTCGCGGGTGGCTGCTTCATGACCGTTGGACTGCAGGCCAGCGGCGATCCATCGCATCGCTACACGGGCCCCCGCCCGTTGTATTCCAAGACCCTCATGGCCCCGCTATGGAGATCACAAATTGAACTCAACGCCTGGCAATTTGACCCATCCCTTTCAGGTGGTTGGCGCCGCAGCCAGTAAAGGATGAGGGAGCAACAGCGCATGCAGCTGGAGGCTCCCGCATTACTCCAAGTGATTATGGTGTGAATGGTGGAAGTTCTGATACATGCGAACCAGTCTCCTGCGTGTTCGCGGTCTCCTTTGCTCACCCCGCCTGAAGTCAACTTCGGAAAGTCAACCCTCATCGACCTCCTGCTGCCCACCAAGCCCACCAACCCACCGGCGCTAGAGTCCTGCCTGGCTGGCCTGGCCATAACTCGCGCCACCTCCTGAAGCAGCTCTTCCTGGTGGGAGCCCAGGGCGCCAGCACAATCCCGCATCACCCGCCCCACCAGGAGCACGGTGAGCCACTGCTTGTGAGGATTATCATTGCGCAGCCTCTTCTTTAGTAGACCCACAATCTCCTGTGGGCCGGGGATCAGGGTAGGTTCCGTGGTCAGACAAGAGCCCCGGCCGGTTCGGTCGGTGCGATGTGGGTTCCAGCTTTCTGACTGGCCTGGCTAAGCGGCCTTCCTGACGCTTGTTGCGGCGGGAGTGATTGGCAAAAATGCAACGTGGGCCATGCGGTGTTGCTTACGGGAGTACCCTGAGCCTGGGTTGAAAGGGCTTGAGGCGTACGAATATGGTGCAACAGGGGACTAGTCGAAGAAAGAAGAACACCCGATCCCGTCAACACTGACTTTGGAGGCAACTAGCCTGCCCAATGCCGAAATCTACTAGACAACGCTCATGTGCTGCGCTTAGGGCGCGGCGAATAGGGATATCGCATTAATTGTGAACCATGCGTCTTTTGAGCATCAATATAAACCAGTGCCCGACGTACACCTGGTAGATGCTGTGTTGATACATGTCTCGTGGTAGCCATCGACGTACAAAATCCCGATCGCAGGAAGGGTCTCTCCAACCCACAGCCCCCTTCAAGTAGTGAAATAAAAGGACTCTGCAAACACATCTCATCACGTGCTGAGATCACCTAATCCTTCGCGGGTTGCATGAACATGCGTAAACTGCTAGCACACGACCTCTCCCTACCCCTCCGTCTCCCCAGAAAGCTAGAGGTCAAACCAAGAACAACCAAGTTGAAAATCGGTCATTGAAGACCGTAACGCCAGCATGTATACCATTAAATGCAGCAACATACCTTGCTGTCCTTCCCGTCTGCAATATCTTGATTAATGGTGTCTACTACCTACGCAGAGGGCAAAATCATTCAGCTTGTTATCGTAGGTTATTTTCCACCTTATATGAATAAACTCTTGTGGGTGCCCGTATATCGCTAAAGTTGCGTGACACAGTCACGAGTCCGCTCGAGCGCAACACCAAGAGCCGTCACACGCCGATAAACCACAATGCCCAAATTTTTGCAACGCTTGCATCGAAATGCCCCTAAACAACAACAAGCGTGTGAGCGACGGTACCTACACCAGCGCTAACCTTAACCCTCCATGATTCTTCAGCACAAACCGGTCCTGGGCAAGGTGCGCACCAATACATACATTTAGCGATGTCACACCACACACTACCCCATTAACCTCTGAGGTCAGCTCCTCGCTCGGCTCCAAGAGCTCCCTGCCGGTAGCCTTTCGGAGTTGGTCCTGCAGACTCTCGCCTAAAAGGTTATCCGCATACTTGGGACCACCTTTCAAGCGCTCAACGACCCCTTGTGTAATATCCCTAAGGCCCTCCTTAATTTTTGCTGCCATTTTCTCGTGCGTCAGAGGCGCTGACCAACGCACTGCCTATATGAGAGCGTGTAAACCTTTGTTAATTAAATTATTACTATGACCACAACACAGATTTTTTGTTCACTGCATTCCTCCCAGCCCAATCGTTTGCCTTTGGCCAAATCCCAGTTCCACAGGTCCAGCACATCACACATCATCGGGCATCACGCGTCCCGTAAACTGCACTGCTTATTTCCAAGCATCCTAATGCTTTCGGAATATATGCTATATGAAGTGACATCTCCTAAGCTGATGTTGCTGAAGCCATTCGGTTCGTCCGGCACAGTCCACTCAACTTCTCCAGCAGAATTCCCGAGGCCATTGACTCATTCCTTAAATTCTTCAGTTAGCTTGTGTATTGTTGAGTTTTCCCTTGAATAATCACAATTAGTTGTGCTATAAGCACAAATCTGCACCTGTAGGTTTTTTGAGTTGCAAATCCGTTTCGCCGAGGTTCGGAGGGTACTTCGGCATATACATTTCACAGATAGTATTTAGCACTAACCGTAACTGGCATAATCGGCGATCGCGAAGCCGCCGATCGCCCGCCGGCAACCGGGCCGCCATTTCTACCGAGCGTCAGCGCGTTAGCGTGGCCTACGTACACCATGGCGACACGCTGTCAGTTTGAAAATAGCAATGATGTGGGCGTGTTCGCTAAGCTGACTAACGCATATTGCATATGTGCCCTGGGCGGGGCGGAGAACTTTTATAGCGTCTTTGAAGCCGAGCTCAGCGACCATATTCCCGTCATTAAGTCGTCTGTTGCTGGCACACGGCTAGTTGGTCGGCTAACCGTGGGAAACCGAAATGGCCTGCTGCTGCCTAACACGACATCTGACCAGGAGCTCACTCACATCCGCAACTGCTTGCCCGACGAGGTCGTTGTGCAGCGCATCGATGAGCGCCTATCCGCGCTTGGGAACTGCATTGCCTGTAATGACTATGTCGCCCTCATCCACCCAGACATCGACCGTGAGACCGAGGAGATAGTTGCAGACGTCCTCGGAGTGGAGGTTTTCCGGCAGACCGTGGCGGGTAATGTGCTTGTAGGCAGCTACTGCGCTTTCACCAACCAGGGCGGCCTCGTGCACCCCAAGACCAGCATCGAGGACCTGGACGAGCTGTCCAGCCTATTGCAGATCCCCCTCGTTGCCGGAACGGTAAACCGTGGTAGCGATGTTATCGGCGCAGGCCTCGTGGCCAATGACTGGACGGCATTCTGCGGGCTGGACACCACGTCGACGGAGCTATCCGTAATTGAGAGCGTGTTTAAGTTGCGTGACGCGCAGCCCATGAACATCATCAATGACCTGCGCGCAAGCCTCATCGATACCATGGCTTGAACTGGGTCGCGGCATCATGACGGAGGTCCCCGGGAAGAGGGCCTCCGAGAGGATTTAGGGGTTATGGGATCGGGCTTGACTGCGTGTACTGGGATTCGGGAGGAAAGGAACCGGTGTTATGGCTCGCGTGATGTATTGGTAAGCGTTGGGGCTGGGTTTTAGAAGGGTAGGACTTGGGCTGGAGGGGGTAATGGTCGATCACAGAGGTGTGAACCAGCTTTGCTTTCTTACAAATGTGTATACCTGCAGCCGTTTTTAGTAAGTGTAGAGCCACTTAGGTGTATTCGCAACCCGGAGGCAACACGTCAGGTGCCAGCTAGCCCCGAGCGGCAGCAGCTGGATTCTGGTGGTCACGTAGACTGCACTGCTGGTGAGGGTGGAAACGGCAACAGCGGCACCTCCATAGTTGGGGAACGTTCGTGGGATAGAGGCCGGGGTCTGCGGCTTTTTACCCGCTCTCACAGGTTTTAGATGGGCGCTGTCATCTAATCGTGGAACAGGAAGCGGGAAGGTTGTGGCTAATTGTGTGTGGGGGGGAAACAGGCACTTCGCAGCGGTGACATGGCTAACATAACGGACTGCTGTTGCCCGTCTTGGTATGTGTGCTGTTGCGTGGAGTTTGGAAATAAGGGCTACAGCGTATTTCCGCGCGGCTATTGTCGAAAGGGCTGATATCATTGTCAGTCATCGTGCTTTATGTGATAGCAGCTAGGAGGCTTCGGGTGTTGACATAAATCATGTGCACGAGTTCAGTTCTTGACTTTGGGGCTTGTTGCATAAGCCGGTTGCTGGCAAGAAATCCTAAAAGTCGTGGCGGTCGCGGTTGCCGAGGTGTGTAAGCCATATCCGTGGGTGTGCACATGTAAGCATATGCGTATGTGATTGGTGAAGTGCAATCGAGCAGAGCTACGCAGGGGAAAGTTGCTGTCAAAAGCCGAGAAATAAAAATGATGTCTGCTCTGATCCGGTTGGGATTCCTTCATGAGCTAATCTGCCGCCCTCCTAATCCGGTCATGAAAGGACCATATCATCGCTCGCCACGCAGGCCATCACGCAGCACGGCACCCTGCACACGTGCTTACTGTACGCACACGGCCCAGAAGAAATGCAGGTTTGCTAAATCAGAAGGCTCAGTAAGCCTTCGCGGCAGCTGGCCGGTATTACGGACACCGCTAACTGATGTAGGGATTGAAACGTGGACAGGGCTCAGTCCTGCGCAATCAGAGTCCAATAGCCACCCATGATGATGCAGGACTGGACGCACGGATCAACAAATACTGCACACCTCGCGTTCCCAAGCACCGTGCTGCAGTATCAGCTCGCCGACCACCACCTCGTTCCCAAGCCTCTATAAAGTTGCCATGAGGGAGCCAACGCGCGCTTCGATAATTCCCTCATCGGCAGACCCGTGTGACCCTGTCGCAAAACCTTTTATAAGCCACATCCATGTGCGGGCAGGCGTAAATCCATAGGAACTTACCGTTTTCCCGCTGCCCAACACACGGCCTGCTAGATGCCATGCCTACTCTTTTGTGCATAGGCCTTTCCCGCTCTTGTATCCGCTGGCCCTGATCTCCAAGTCGGCCCCGGAATCCGCCCTTCAGCATTAAAAGCATTCTGCCCTCCCGCGTCGCACTGCAAACCTTTACCTTTACCTCTACCTATCACTCCCGCGCGCCACATCACCTGGATCCACCCCGTCGCTCAATCTTCCTGCCTCAAAGTACCCGGATGTACAGCTCCGGGAACTGCCCGCGCTGCTCTGATGTGCCGTTGGGCGACTCCCAGGGCTGGAAGGTCAACGTTACGCCACCCGCAATTACCGTCTCCAGACACTCCTCACAGCAGTATGACTCCGAGCCCTTAATCAGGGCTGACAACATGTAATATTTGCCCGGCTGTAGCAGTGCTGGGTCCGGCAGCATTAACCGCAGAACGCTGCCATCAGCCTTGGTGAATGACTGCGCGGCCGAGCAGCAGGTGGCCAACTCACGGTTGTAATCATCCGGGTCCACCTCGTAGAGTTCCATTTCTACTGTCAGCCCGCCCTCGGTGCCACATAGTCCAACACCTAACAGCTGAACCGGTTTATCCACAGTGAACACCAGCTCGTCCTGACCATCCTCGTACCTATAGGGGACCGATATGCGCAGTTTAGTGTTAAGCGGCTTTTAGGGTACAGCGAGCATGAGAAGTTATTGCGTTAATATTCTATTCATTGTTATTGCGCTTATTTCCTTGAGACGCGTGATTGTGGGGCTTCAAAGGTGCACGTGGGCGGCACCTGAGATAACGTAGTCCCAAACGCGCCATCCAAAAGACAGCAGGCTTGCGTCTGCTTGTACGGTGGTACGATAGCATGTCACCATACAGATTCCCACGGTATGGACACCGTGTACATCCCAAACCTATGCAAATGTATTACCGTTAAGGTTTTCTTTGGTAATCTTTTCGTATGTGGTTTAAAAAATCGATGCCTTAGCCGATGCCGACGACGAAGTGTGCTTCCCCACGTGTCGGTTTCATGTTGCCGGATACGTCCCCCAAAAGTACCTAGCCGCATCCCCAACCCAATCCACATCGGATACCCCAGCTGGTGCAGGTACGCATCCAACTTACATGTACGTGGATGTACACCTGCACCTGTTCAACTTTGTGTCGGGGCCACAAAATTCTTTACCCTCCACCCCTGACCCCATTGCATACTAGCCCCGCCAGGACGGCGATCTTTGTTGCGATCCCCACCGCACCCTACCCCCGACCCACATCCACGAGTCTTCCATATTGAGGGCAGCCGCCCGGGCAACCCTCGTCAGGCCGTGCGGGAAGCGGTCGATTGCTGCCATGAGGCCCGTGAGGCCATAGTAGTTAGCCTCAGCACGCAGTTCCAGTAGATACTTAATATCGGCAGCAGTAGGGGCCGGCGTGCCGAACGAGCTACTGCCAGAGAACGCTGACCCCGACGTATCGGACAGGGGAAGTACGGGACCCGGGTAATTGAAGTGGCCGTCTCGCAGACTGCACAAATTTTGCGGCAAACGAGTGGAAAGGGTTTACAAATATGGCAGGTAAGGACGTGCGGCGCTGTGGGCCCAGTAAGGAGGTCAGCCAACGATGTGTGGCGTCTCAGGAGGTGCGACGAAGCAATGGTGTCGTGGTGGCAAAATCCGCGGCATGTGTATACGTCGCCTGGAATATTAACATAAACTTAAGCTTAGCGTTGTGCCGATCTGGAGCGGCGCTCTTTTAGGGCCTCACCCACATGCCGCACCCTTGCACAACTGAGAACCTTAGTTGAGGAAGACGCTATTAACCGCCACGTGAGCTGCAGCGAATGGCATATCCTTTGGCTGCTGGCTCCTACTCAATCACCACCGCTGCCTTCGTCCCCTCAGGCCCTCGCTCACTAATTGAGGATGTCGTGGAAATGACGGCCGTCCCGGTCAATGAAGTAGCAGCCCTCTTCGTCCTTCGTCAGCTTATGGCGGCCGCTGAACATAGCGTTGAAGAGGGAGGGGTTGGGCGCATTGCGCAGTGTATTGACCGAGGTGGTGAACTTCCGGCCACCCACGTTGAGCGTCACCTAGTTAGCCAATGTTTGCAAGGGAAAAAGGCCAGAACCCCAGGCAGGTTATACGCGTGGGATATCATGATAATGACACGATTGGTGTGCGGTGCACACCGTAGCAAGAATGGCAAGTGGACTGGGGCTGACGTGAGATGGCAGTACACCGTGTGGTGAGCCGCATCAAGACTGCCGCCCCGCCACGTTGCAATTAACACCGTCTACATCGCCTGGGTCGCCACATACTGGACTTCGACGCTGAATCAGCTTGCATGCCAAGCTGCGCATGCCTTGCAATGAAGCCACGGCGACCAGGTGCAGATCGGGTTGGGCACCTGCAAAATTGCTTAAGATCGACACCGGCCGTCATCAGGTGGTGGCTTTGAGCTTCGTGCAATGCTCCAAGCAACTACCATACACCCCCCGGCACATGTTCCAAACCCAGGTCCTGCATTCTTCAAGCCCACGCGTATTGGGGACGGCTGCGGCTGCCAGGGTCAGCGGAAGTGGGGGATGCGAGCACTGCTATCCCTGGTATGCATGGTTGTAACAATTCAAGGGAGCTTGTAAGAGCCTCAGATTGTCATTAGCACCACGTAATACGGCTGCAGCGTTTGGGGCGTCAGTATGCAGGTAACATAATAGCCGGGCAAGGCAACTTGACCAGGAGACTGTACGTCTGCACCGGCAGATATACCCCATGCTATCAGAAAGCGCTCAGCACCCCATGTGGCCAAGCATGGCATGTGAATAGGTGTCCTCGATCTACTTGCTGAGTGATGGCTAACCCAGGGCAATCCAGCGGCACATACAATATGCTGTTTCGTCAGCCTATCGAGTGTGGGCTTACTTCGGTAAGTCGTTTTGTAGCAACGAGTTAGCAGTCTAACCCAAAAACCCCTGCATGCTTTGTCCTTGTCCCCTCCCCTGTTTAAAAATCGGACAGCAACACAGTGGGCCCAGGGGACTATTCGCATGGTTTACCTGCTCCACGTCATGTAGTATTGTTTGCACTCGCTGGCGCTCGAGCTCCCATTGCGATCGTTCCTCCTCAAGCTGCCGTCGCGCTTCCTCTAGCGCCTTGCGTTCCGCCTCCGTTGCTGCAACTAGTTCGCCAATCAATGTATGAAAACTGGACGCTCCAGCCTTAAACCTTGATAGAGCTACATCCATACTGCAGCTGCTCGGGCGGCCGTTTGCTGACGGCACAGTAGCGCCAGCATCTACACGACCTGACGTACTGGCGTCCGCTCCGATAGATGAAGTATCCTACAAGTAGCCACAGTGACTAAGCAGTTTTACCCCTCAACTAGCATGCACGGTTGCGTGATGCCCACTTGATGTCCGAAGTTGCCAGGACCCCCAGGGTAAAGTGCAATCGATGAAATGACAGATAAAGTCTCGCATTTTCAAGGTAAACATTACCTTCGTGGACCATACAGGGCTTGAGTTCTCCGACGGGCTGGAGTTCATTTCTACTCCCCGACACGTGGAGCCCACCAAAAGTTACAATAGTACTATTTCATAGAGATCTTGTTTCATAATCTCATATATTTCTGGAGGAACTTGTCTCGACGACAGCCCGAAGGGTGAGAACTGAGAAGCCTGACAAAAACCCAAGGAAGACCCACCTTCAATTATAACAAAATATGCCCCTAAATAACAAAAATTGATCATCAGTCCTTAGGAAATGGACAATGTTCCCTAGGCCTGCCCTCGAAATGTACGGCACAACGACCAAACCGGCGAACCCGTCTTTTCACCCTAGAATCACGGCACCATGTTTTGCTGCCAAATGGAAAAGTCATCAGAGCTTCTATGCAATCAGGTAAAAAGAAGTAGCTTAGCTAACCATAGCTCATTTTCAGTTCGGACTGCTAGGTTCCCCGCCTCAAACCTTTGGCTTCTTTTGTCCCTTTCGCTAGTTAGGCTCATACGTGCTAGATCGATACGGGCCGTGCGGCTTCTTGCATCATCAACCATAATATGACCCCCTTATCTATAGTCAAGGACAAGCTGGGTGTATCAATTCCACCACGTGAAGTCAGTGCCACTTTTGCATCCTACGTTTTTGTACACTGCAAGAATGAATCTTTTTGTAACCACTCGACTCTTTCCGCATGGAATGTAAACTGGTCTTCGAGTTCCTGTTGCAAGGTAAAGAGCTGATGAAGGCAACAGGATAGCCACGGGCATCCCACCAAACGTTCAGGCTACCTCTCCTTTCTGCCGGACACGAACGATATACTGGGACCACTTCCGTATACCCGGGACCGTTTCCCACTTTAAGACCTCCACACGCGCAGCGTGCATCTTCACTTTTCGTTCAGGTGCAGGACGTTTCAAGATATCGTAGGTACTATCAGGACTTGCGGGGCCCCATCTCAAATGCCCGGGCCCACCTGACTTGGAAGTCCACTTACTGCACTTGCCGTTTGCCATATACGTTCAAGCCACGGCCTATGTTGTCTGCCACCCGCAAGTCAGGATGTTAGCCTAGGCTTGACAAGGGAATGCAGGGGGGTTATGACAGCGCATCGTAGCTACCTTTCACAAAACAGTCGTACGAGCGGCACTTTATTGAACCCATCTCGAAAAGGAAAAGCCCTGGAATCTACTGTACGCCATCTCCCAACTTCCTGGTCGCACAAGAGGGCATCATTCCCGCGCATGGTGCGGCGGCAATCACAAGCATATGCAGGACGCACTCTGTTTAATCCACGCTGCAGAAACATGCATCTCTCTCTCAGAGAGATGCGGGTGATCCTTATGAGACCACCTCTCGTCCCAGGCAGACCTGCACCTCCGCCCATACAACCTTGTACATCAACCCCATTTTCCAGTGCACCGGGTATACATCCAGGAAATCTTAAGACGCCCCTCTCCTGGCCCCCTTCGCGCAGCTCTACTTTCCATCGCATTCTTCCACGCTGCCTCACGTGATCCTTGCGATTGGGGCTGCCGACAGACTCCTAATGTACCTTATCAGTGCCACCGCAGTTTTGTTATCTATCTGAGGTCTACCTATCCGCATAAGTAAATTATCACGTCCCCTGAACCGCGTCATTCCCGTGTCAGGAAGTCGTAACCTCCGTTTAACCCTTACCGCCAACATTACATGTTCCAAGATAGAACTAGGTATGAGAAGATTTCAACATTCAGCGCAGAAAACACCTTCATCTTAGCTTCCGCAGGCTCTTGGTGGTGATGCGGTGCTCATGACCCCGCACTGCCTCACGCTTTTCAGCTTTCCTCCGCATACTTAGCACCCTCGTAGCTCCTCGCCCTTGCGGCTTACTTGCACCACGCTCAGCCACGCCACTGCATGGAATCGACCAGGCATTTCTGTGCCCCAACACCGTGACACAGCAAGATTCAGCAATAGGGTCGACACAATACAAATGAAGTCGTACACCTATCCAATTCCCATACGTGGCCTCACAAACAGATTCACCACTATTGGAGGACATTTGCTGTACCTTCCGTTCCGCACCACGATCCGCCATATGCAATCTGCACGGAAGTTCCTACGCTAGCCCATGGAAACCGGTCACAGTGGGATTTTAACAGCATAAGCCATATCGTGAAGGCTGATAACTCACGACAACGTACTGGGCGTATGTCACTGACCTTGCCAACGCCGAGGCCAGGCGTGCATGCTCACACACACGGTTACGGCAGCCCGGAGCGTTGCCGCCGCCCTAGTGGCGCACGGCCCTCAGCTGGCTTGCTATCTCAAACGCTTGTCACCAAGCCACATGCAGTACAACATATTAGACAGCCGCCGCCACGGCGGTCGCAGCCGCACCGTTTCGCTGCCCCAGCAATGCTGCGGCAGCGGGCCCAAAGTCGAAGCAAGGCTCGTCTGCAAGAGCCGCCAGGTCATCAACGATGCGGTACACAGCCTGTGGCATAAGAAATGGAGTAAAGGTGGTGTATGCAAGGAATCCAAATATGCAAAACCACGAGAAAACAAGCCTGGAGCCGACGAGGGGAGGGCAGGGGAGAGCACACGAGACCAGAAATCTGCAACGACTAACGGCTAACAATGCACCGTAGGGGATACGCTTCCAGCATTCTAGGGTGCGTTTTGCGCGAGTTTTGTCCCTGCGGCATTGGCCAAGATCGCATGCAGCTGTCCTTAGAATCGCGGCAGCGACACCGTGAAAAGGAGTTGGCAGAATCGTAGGAAGCATAGTTGTCCCTCATTTACGTGATCCCTTAGTCTGAGACTTCCCTTCCCAGTGGCAGCCCACTTCTCGGTCTGCCCCCCACATCTCCAACCTTGGGCCTGCCCAGCGCTTTTGCCCTCCGCCCCATGGCCGTGAACTCCGCTCGCTGCTCCTCCCCCCCTTCAATCAGCCACGAGGCAATGATGGAGGCGATGCGATCGGGCCGCGTCTCGAAGGCGCCAACGCGGTTGTCGATCACGTAGGGGATGTTGCCCTCCTCCTACGGGAAGAGGCGCAGCATCAGGTCAGGTAGCCGGGACGAGCGCGTAGGGACGTGTCAACAAAGTGGCTGCATCAGATACACTGGCCCAGCCCCCAACCCCATGATATAGAAATGTACTTCGTCAGAAGCCGCCAACCCAATCGCAAACCCGCATCCTGTACAATATATTACTAGCCAAGGCTCCTTCCCGGTGCTAGTCCGTTCTCAAGTCTCATCCACGATCCCGTACACACTTGGCAAGGCACATTGCCGTTGAGCAGGATGGGGATCCCTGAAATGAGGGCCTCTGCAATGGTGCCGGGCCCCGCCTTGGTGATAATGGTGTCACAAGCACCCATCCACTCGTGGATGTTGTCCACGAAGCCGCACACGTGCAGCAACACGTGACCGGGACCCTGAGGGCGAGCGCGCAGCCGTTCCTGGAGGCTCCGATTGCGACCACAGATCACCACCACCTGCGCAGGAGGGGAGACCAGGGATAGGGAACAAGAAGGCAGCAATATTATGCATGTGCAAATGAAAGGTAGCCGATGCAAGTGTGAGTGACAAGAAACGGGAACGTGCACAGACTCAGGAGCGGTGTCAAGAGATGTGCGGAAATCGCATGATGCGTACGTGTGTATTCTATGCACGTAGTGTACGCAAGGGACTAAAGCGGATTGTCCTGCATGACGCTCCCCTTCCGGCCTACTTCCTTACGTGTCGGTCTCTGTTCCCGCACTGGCACTTTTCACCAACTCGATCCCGTGTGACCATCCCGTATATTAACGCCCGTCGGTTTGGATACAAAGTCGTATCAGCCCTCCGCCTTTTCCGCACTTGTTTTACCTGGCATTTGTCCCCCACGCGCGCATCCAGTTGCGAGACCGTCTCCTCCAGCGCACCCATGCCCTCTCCGCCCCCCACCAGCAGCACAGCTGGCAGACCCGTGTCCATGCCCAGCGAGCGACGCAGGACAGGCCGAGAAGAAAGCGGCCGGCTGAAAGACGGCCGGATGGGCAGGCCTACATGAGGACGAAGATGGGTACGCGGTGCACTGAACGTACTGATGGTGGGAACTAATCCACGCGTTCTTTTTCAGAAGCTCCAGAAGGTAGGTAACCTTAAGTATATGCACTTTCCGAGTCCGGTCCAGGCAGAATCCTGTAGGCCGGGCCCGAGGTGCCTTCCGTGCAGAGTGCTGTGGAGGGCGAATCCCCCGAGTGGCGGGGGTCCTGGGGAGCGGTGAACCCATCCTTGAAAAGTCATTCAGCTGTCTGGCAATGGTCTTCCCTCACCGTGCAGGATGATCTGTTGTGGCGCCATGCCGTTCCCGAGTGCCAGCTGCCGGCAGTACTCCGTGGGCACGAAGCACCTCGTGGCCCCGGGGCAAAACCAGGTGTTGTGGCAAGTAGTGAAGTCCGTCACGACGGTGGCGAAGTTGGTGGGCGGCATGGCGCCAGACTTGACGCGCTCAGTCATCACGCGAATGGGAATATGCTGCATAAGCGGATGAACAGAAACCTGGATACATGGGTGCAGGTGGTGGCCGGGACGGAGGCGGCCGCGGGTTGAGCGGCAGCAGGATGGAGACCGGCATAGGAGGGGCGAATCAGAGAAGAGGGGCATCGTAGACTGTGGTGGTGGAGGCCGGAAAGCTACACTTATAACCCATGGAAATAAATGTTGCACGATCAGTCCTCCAAGCCCCGGTCCTTAACCCACGAAGCCACCGTCATGAAGCCTGTATGCTGATAGATGCCTGTGCTAGCAGGTACTGGTCGTATCAGTCGAATCATATGCGCTAAGCAAATCCCTAGTGGCTTCATAGATGTTGCATTCACACAGCCCCGCTCCCCCAGTGCGCCCATGGCAGCATTAGCCCCGACCCCCCCTGCTTGGGGGTAATGTAACGCAGTCCTGTAACGCGACTGCCTAAAACCTTCACCGTCGCTAGGCCCTGTCCGCCTCACAACACGCCTGAAGACCGCTGCATAGCATGAAGCAGTCCAAGGTCGCCGGGCTCCCTAGAAAGCTCATCACAAGTCAACCCTTTTCCAATGCAAGGTGCAACAAGCCCGAAGAGCCACATGTAAATACGTTTCAGCTCAACCATTGCGGCAGTGGCCCTAACCCTTATCTTACCACCAGGTCCGGGTGGTACTTATCCAGAGCCTCATGTACGCCGCGGCTCACGAAGCTGCCCACAGCCGACAGGTAAGGGACGTGTATGAGCTTGGGGTTGGTCACTTCATACGTAAAGCGCCACAAGAAGGCGTTCTTGACGAGGAAGGAATACGTGTCGGGCATGGAATTGAACGGTGCTGGCGTGTGTTCCTTCCAAAGATCTACAATGAAGATCTGCGGTTGGGCAAGGCATTCTCCTAATGTGGACGGAAGATCTACGGGTTAAGAATTGCAACGACGTGGATTGCACAGCAGTCGAAAGGCGTAGTTGGAAGGACAAGCTGCAGTAGGGCATAATTCGACTCCAAACGTCCGGTCAAAGACCATAGTTATAAGCCGAAGAAAAAGTCTGAAGGGGTGGTTCCCCACGTGCCCACCGCACGTGATGAAACACAGTCAGCGGCAAGTAACACGGCACGCCTACCTCGTACTTATTTCCATAGCGCTCCTGGAATGCCGCCTGGATTGCCTCAGCACTCGCTTTGTGGCCCCCACCCGTGTTGGACATTCCAATTAAGATGCGCTTTCGATCCGCGTCCTTCACCACTGCAGAAAACGTGAAAGTGGCATACCCTTACACATATCCGCAATCCCCATCGGGTTTGATGAAACCAAAGTGGTGTCAACGCCTGCTCAGCGCTTACCACGATGCCTTCTACAGAAAAACCGCCATAGACTTCTGGCTTTCGCTTCACCGGTGCCCCCGAGCTGCAAGATCCGGCGTACAGACATTCAATTATATGGTGGATGATATGGTGGAGATAAAGCGACTTACATATAGACCGCCGCCGAGTCCAAGGCTGAATCTCCCACCCAACATGGTCGGGAAGCTAAACCGTAAATCCACATTCTTGGATGACTTATTCTGACCCACGCCAGACGTGCTGCTTGAGTCATTGCTACATCGCCGTGAGCTCAAGTCCTCCGCGGATGGGTCCAGCTCCGCGCGCGGGCGAATTGTTATCGCCGATGTGCGGCGCTGCAGCAAAAATGCAGGAAGCACTGGTGGCAGCTCTGACACATCGTTATCTTGCGGCAGCAACGTCCGCATTGCGACTTTCTCAATATCTAAGTTGCAGAGAATGCAATTAAACACTAAGAAGCACAATTTTACGCAGGTACAAGAATTGTTAACGGAAAGATGAGAATACGCTCGTAACGGCTAAGAGATCCGTTTCCCGCTGCCTTGCCGTACATGTCTTCCGATTTCCTTTGTTTAAGGCAGTGGCTTTAAGTAATGAAGCAACTGGACAAATTTCAGTTCAAATTAATAATGATAAGCTTTAAGGGACAGGTAGAGGGGTATTTGTAAGATTTGTTGGGGCGGCTATCATAACTTCATAGCTGCTTTATTTAGGTAGCGCAATTGATGCAGGAAGGTTGATGTTAGCTGTTGAAAACATACAAGTTCGATGCATTTTATGAGCGGACGTCACTGACGGACAGGCTGGGAATCATCTGAGGCTGTTTGTTTAGTTAGAGGCGGCTCATAAGAACCAAGGATCTTCGCCGTAACGGTCGCAAAAAATGTCCTAATGTAGATTGGCTGATGTAGAGTCGCATACGCCCCCCGCCTCCCCTGTTGGACGCCCACTACTTCAGTTTGCCGCATCAAAATATTCCGGATGCACACTCGCGCATTACTTGTTTAGCCTAGGCATCTCTCCAAGCTTCACTTTCTACAACCTGCTGCATTAAATCTCGCGTTGAGCACTGGGCGGCTCACAGCGGCGTGTGCAACTAATTTGGATACCTTTAATTACAGCCCTTTACTCTCAATGCCACCGGGATTAATACCGTTAGGGATATGCAGTACAGTACGTCACATGTCACATGGCTTTCCATGGCAAAGGGCTAGCAAATATTGCTTGAAATCAGGAACAAAGAAATTAAATATATATTCATCGGTGGTTGTACAATGTATAAATAGTCGCCTAGTTACAATCCTCACCATCACACCTTGCACACTGCAATGAAACGGCGTGCAGCAGAAGCTCTGGGCGACAACTCAACGCCAGTGAAGGCTGCCATCCAGAGGGAATGCTCACCGAAGAAGACTGACAGTGGTAATCAAGAGTCTTTGCGAACTCAGCTCCGCCGTGAGATCATGTCGATTTTGTCAGCGCGGGCGCAGAGGGGAACATCCGCATGACCTAGCGAAGCCCCTCGACGCTTGTGTCCAGCGGACTGGCGTAACCTAATGGAGGAAACCCGAGATGTAGCCAGGGAGCTAGCGCAAGAGGGACTTATCGAAATCTTACAACGAGGCCAGGCAAGTCATGACAGCAATTGGGCTCAATGGCATACCAGAGATATGTTGCCGTACTCAACCGAAGTTTCTTCATCGCGCCGCCTTTGTGCCCGAACTTTAACTTCATTACAGGTAATTAATCAGGCAGGTCCATTTCGTGGACCAATCCGTATCAGGCTCAAGATGTGAATACGGATACTCAAGCCGCTCACACCACGCTGGCAGCAGGAAAGACCTTGCTGACGTCACGCGCGTTGCTATGACGGCTCGGAGCGAATGGATACAAGCAATGCCAGCTCAACGCCTGACTGGAGCAACGAACGCCGATGTCCAAGGGCGCTCTCTCGACCTACCGGGTCATCGCAGCTAAATGGTGGCAAGAGTACGGATGGCAAGACGAGAATCGGACCCGTACGGTACATCGACGCCGTACACCAACCTGTTTGAACCTCTGATTCCAACCCATTCGCCACAGGCCCTTTGGGCTTGGGCACGAGGCAACTACTCCCTCCCCATGGGGCCGTTTATATGCACAGTTCACGATGGCAATTGTAACAACAAACCGAGTGTTCCTAGCAACAGGAACCGTCCTTGAAACGAATACAAACTTAATGTAGAAGCGTATCAGAAGCGCATCGTGCAGGAACAGTTGGATAAAATGTCATAACGTCAAAGCTCAAGCCCGCGACTTCAAGCCCCACCCCGGGAATTCACGCTGCAAACCCGTATGTGGGAAAACGTGCTTTGACGCGTGTAAGAGAGCGAAGACGCAGCATACCCATTAAGAGATGTTAATGGGATGGCATTTTCCTTGAATGCCACCCCATACCCGCTCCAATAATGTCAAGATAGTTTCCGAAGAGCACAGGATGGCCTTTGAAGGGCTTTCCATCCATGAATTCGACACCCGCCGATACCATAATACGTCAGTGCGTAACGCCAACCCATCGTTGAACCAAACTTTATTGAACAACAAGCACATATCACCATCGTATAGGACGGCATCAATCCCGTATATGCGGGGTGTAGGGAAGGGCAAAATCCAGTTCATACGCTCGCCCTACTCGAATCTGAGAGCCAAACACCATTAGGCAAGCTGATACACTACCATACACGGGCAGGGGTCACGGGACTTCAGGACGCTCATGCCAACAGACCCTCAGGTCAAATACGCTCCATTCCAATCCAACAGCTTCGGGGAGGTCTGCAGCGGCACCGCAAGCGTGGCTGGCCTTGGGCGTGCGTCGGCGCCTCCACCGATGGCAACCATCAACTGCCACCAACGGACGCTCCGCAAGCTGCACCTGCCTCCGCAGCTGTGCGGAGTGACCCTGCCCCGCTGCGGTCACAACCTCCAGCTCCTCTTGGGCCCCACTCCTCCCACTTCCAGTACCACCACCATTACTGCAGGAGCAACTGCGACAAGCCCTGCCATAGAGGGCAAGCCCCGAGGCACCCTGTACGCGGACACCACCATCGTGTCGCCACTGTTTCTACAGCCCCAACAATCGTCGCATGCCATAACGAGGCCAGCCGTCCCGAGCTCCACGCCTACGCAACTCTCTGCATTTGCCTCCTGCGGACCTTTTGAGCCGCCGGGGCGTCCAGGTCTATCGTAGGGCCACAGACGCCCTGAGTGGCTTGGATGCTCTCGTCCACTTTCTCCAGCTCGGCGTCCTGTAAAGCATATGCCTTGCCGCCATCCCCGGGACCTTCGCTGGTGTGCGGCTCGTAGAGTGCTTTGCGACATGTCAATGATCTCGTCCTGACAAGGCTAGGTCTTGACGAAGCGCCCCTTGATGCACCCCTCGACAGAAATTCGTTCTCTGTTTTGGGGACAGAATCCGCACATTGAAACAGAGCAAGACAATCAGGCATAGCCTATGTCAACATAGGCTGCTCAGGGAGTCAGCCTATGTTGACTCCCTGAGCCACCGTTTTCCAAAACGTACGTCACATCCATGACAAGCGTGCCAAGGAAGCGCTCCACGAGGCTGGCGTAGCGTTCCATCCCGGCATCAGCTTCAAGGAGGCAGCACCCTGTATTGAAAGGGCCCGATACCACATTAATGCGCTTTGGCTCACAGCCGCATTATCCGCATCACCGCCCAGCTGCGTCAGTGCGAAAACGTTACTACCGCTGTCTCGGTAATGGTAGGAGATTTTTCGGTCACCCAACGTGCGACTAGACCTTACATACCTCTTAAGCAGCGCTTCCCCGCCCCCACCACCTGTCTCGATGTGTCTTGTGATAGTATTCTCAAAAATCCCGTGTCTTGTGCTTCTGGCGGGGCCAAGTCAGTGTCTCATCCCTCTCAGCACGAGCCGTGAGTTCGCGATTGCAAGAATCACGGTCCCGGCTGACTTTGCCGGCCTCAGTCGCTGGACCCGCCATCAACCCACTCCCTGCCGCCGCCACAGCAGAAGCCGGTAGGGGCATCTGTGATGATATCAATTCGAATGCATCCGGCTAGCCTTACTATAGCAGCAGCAGCAGCCGAAGCCGCAGCTTCGGTGGCGCTGATGAACTTTTGCCGCTTTTGCTTCGGCTAGCGACAGTGCTGCACCACCAGCCGTGTTCATTTGCGGTTATGATTCTGTTGCCGTCAAGGTGATCCGGCGCATGTTCATCGTCAATCACTGGGTCTGCGAGTCGTACACCCACCGGAATTGGAGAAGAAGAGGGGACGAGTATGGGGCAGCCATGGCATAGCATTCCCCGATCAGCTCCGAAGTGTTAGGCTACCAATTTACGTCTTCATGGCTCAAGCCTCAGACAGCTGTTAACGTGAGAACAATAGGAACCTCACGTGGATAGGGCAACCTTGCGGTAACCCTGCACCGTAGCGAGCAGCAGGGCCCTCCGAATATCCTAGAACTGATGCCACACGAATCTTACAATTTAGCTTTTCATGCGCGTAGATGTGACATCTTAGGGCCCACAAACAGGCTTCCGAAGCATGAGTTTGGGCTGCCGCTGGCGGGAGTGTACTCGAGTACAGCAGGCTGCGGCATCTGATGCTACTTCTAATACGTCAATAGTTATCGCTAAGTCCTTGGCCCCTGGCCTGTGCTCTGGGTCAGTAAGCTGCTGCGTATGTCGCTGCTGCTGTTGGTGAAAAAGTAATAATAACGCAGATATGTTGATGCTATTGCTAAGGTATATCCCAGGTCAACACGTGCCTGTGCATGCAGGGCGTGCTGCTGTTGTTGCTGCCAGAGAGGGGGAATACATGGCTGCACCCTGTACCAGAAGGGATGAACCGGACCCAGCAGCATGCAACTGCTATTGTGGCTGCAATAGACCATGTGCTAGGCCCTGTGCATGGTTAGATAGCTGTTGTGGCCGGGGTAGGTGGGGTGTGGGTTGCGGAAACGACTGATGCAGTGGCGGCCAGGCTTGTGAGCCTGGGGTTGGCTGGGGAACTGCATTACCGCGGTTATTAGTGCAGCAGATTGGGCATTCGTGCAACAGTCTCTGGGCGGCATGCGAGGCACCCGTGGGCCCACACGCAACCTCATTAACACTTTTAGTGAACTTGCATTCAAAAGTGCAATTGGTACCACCAGCGATACCGTTACATACACGTGAACATCTTTACTTCAGTTTCCTGCACTTCAGTGGAGTCACAGACAGCTTATCCTTGTTTGACGTAAGGGTGACCGTCTTTTCCTCACGAGCGAGGGAAACGAGTCAGAGGCCCATAACCCCAAACCAGGCAGTGGTCCCCTCATCAACACGGTTATAACGACTGACTGGTCGATGTGGCGTACCGGATGGTTAATTCGGATCTCTAGACAGTAGTATGCAAGGCTGACAAGTAAAACCAAACACAGTGGTTGCCAAAATAGGCACCCTTTGTCCCCACTAGGATTACCAGAATCGATCCACCACAGCTGTAAAACAGATGAGATGGAACAGTACGTATAGTAATTCAAGTAGCTCCACCACTTCAATAAAGAATTAAATATTTTAAGGTCACTGCCGCAAAACGCCTTGCGACGCGAGAATGAATCGGGCAGCATGCCTCGTGGCATGAAACCCTGGACAGTGACAAAAAATAACAAAAATCGGCCACCATGACCAAGTGCGAGGGTCAAGTAGCGATCATCCACGCGATAAGGACGTCGATATCCTTAGGCTACCGGTATATGTCTAAATAGCCGGATAAGAATCAACTTGAGCATATCCTTACAACAAAAATCGTATCTATTACGAAAAAGTTCATTTACCTTCCTACCCAACTACCTACCTACGGCCTCGACGCTGCTGCCGTCGGCAGCCACCTCCTCTTCAGATTCACAGTCGGCCACATCCGCCGCGAGAGCCGCATCCATGGCCGCCTGCACTGCAGCATCGACATCGAATTCCAAATCCGGATCCACCTCCAGATCAATCACCTCTCCCTCCCCGCCCTCCTCCTCCACATCCTCCAGCCCCAGACCCCCCAGTCCCGCCGCCTCCCATGCTTGGACTTCTGTCACGTCCGTCGTCTCCTCAATCACCTCCTGCTGCCGCCTTGCCGCCGCTGCGTCCACCACCATCAGTTGCACTCCATCAGTGGTGCTAACCACTTGTGCCCCCGGGCCCGCCCGAGCCGCCTCCGACACCTCCAATCTATCCACAATCTGCACCTTGACGCCCTGCACCTCCATCTCCCGAGTCAGCTCCGTCATGCCCTGCGCCTGCATGACGCTCATCTGCTCCAAACCCTCCACGTACGTTTCCAGGCCCTCCGTCAGCTGCGCAAGGATAGCCTCCGTCACCAGGCCATACCGCAGCACTGCAGCCTCGATCCGAAACTCAGTTGCCACATCCGCCGCATCTTTAAGCGCAATCAGCTTGCGCTTGTCGCCCTTAGAAATGGCCTTGCGCAATCCGCCACGATCACGCTTCAGCATTTCGCTAAATACCTCTAGCCGGTGCCGGCGCAGCGCCTCGTGCTTCAGCGCCACCATCATGTGACTGCCCGAACCAGGGGAGTGCACACGTATTAGTTCCAGACAGGTGCGCAAGATGTCGGGGTTAGCGGCATCCTGATTGACCAGCTCGTCTAAAGTGACAAGCATGTCGTATACATCGTACGCGGACGAGCGGAGCCAGTCCTGCTGTTCGTCATCCAGGCCCGGCTCCGACTGCACCGCCTCCTCCACCTCCGCGACAATTGTCTCGCACTCCTCCAGCAGGCCCCGCAGCAGCGCGATGTCCTCCGACTCATTGGCACGATTCCACGCTTCACTAGCTTCGTTCACGTACCAAGCATGCGCCTCTGCCAGGGTATCTCGAAGACCCTCCGAAACCGATGCCTCCAGTTGGCACCGCTGGCAGTGGCATGCCTGGAGCCGAGACTCCGGCGTTGGTCCAGACTCTGCCACCGGCACAACTACACCCTGCTCCATCAGCGCCTCCGCCACTGCTGCCTGCCGCACACTAAGCGGGGCCGTTATGGCGGCACCAATGAGGTTCCGTGTCAGCTGTGCCCCCGGCGTCAGCTCCTCTGTCAAATGCACAAACATCCGGTCCGCCACCACGAGCTGAGATGTGTTTGGCACGCAACTGTGTCCAACCAGCGCCGCTTCCGGCCACAACCCCACATAGCCCACCGGCTTCTGATGGCGGGCTTGCATGGCTGCGGGATCCTGCGAATCGTCGGCAATGGCGGTCCGACTCAGAAGCTTCATCAACCGGCGTGAGTCGATGGCAGGTGCGGAGCTGTCTTTCCCTCGGCCTGACCAGAACTTGATGTCAAATGTCGCCAGATTTGGCAACGACAGCTGCTGAGATGCCGGCGTGGGCGGATGGGCGGATCCAGACGCAGGAGCAGCTGCCGCCGCTACAAATGCCGGAGATGTGGGTCGGCCAGGCCTGAGGGACTCCAAGATAGCCAACACTCGGCGCTGCGCGGGGCTTGGGCCCCCCTCCAGCAGAGCTGCATGCAGATCCTCCAGCTCCGGAACCTGCTGAAAGCCACCCTCCGCCATGCTCAACGCAGGCAACACGAGCGCCAACTCGCCAGGTAGCATATTCTGAGTGGTACACAGTACCGGAAGAGGCTCGCCTGTGAGAATAGGTACATATTTACAAAGGCACATATATTCAAGGTGTGCGAATTTGCTGTGGTATGGGTTTGGGCGGTGACAGATTATGGAGAAAACTGCTAGATGAGGATTTTGGGGGCGTGAGGAAAGGAGCAAACTTGACATCGACGATAAACAGCTTATACCATAGCGGAGCCAGGTGCAATGTGAATGTGACCGTGTCCTAGGAAGTGAATCAAGAATTCCGATTCGCACCGCAAGGAGAGGGCATGTATTTCATCCTTTGCTTTGTACGAGACGACAATGGGTTTTCGTGCGACTTTTCAAAGAAGCGCCAACAAATCATTGAGAGATATGCAGGGAAATGTGCGCGCATAGGGCAAAAGGCGCAATTCGGAAGTGTACCTTTAAAGTGTATTGCTTAACCCTATCCGTCAAAACACATAGGCCCTTAGGCCCCAGTGGGTATGTCCCCGGATATGTCAGTTACAAGTCCTAACAGTTGGAAGGCTGCTGGCCCGTATCGGGTTACCCGGGGTGTTTTGATTTACGGTGGTTCTAGAGGCTCTCCTCGGTAAATCATGCGGGGTGTGCCTGCTGTAACCACCGAATACCCACAGATGAGGTGCACTTTTCTGGAGTTGTGGGGAAAGTTATGGTGATGCATCGAAGGGTACGTGACCAAGGCAGAAGTGCCCCTAAAGTAAAAGCGCTTCTACGGAAATAAGGGTGCTCGCCGGCAAAAAGGCTGTCCCCGGATATGTCAGTTACAAGTCCTAGCAGTTGGAAGGCTGCTGGCCCGTATCGGGTTACCCGGTATTGTGATGTATGGTGGGTCTAGAGGCCCTCCCCGGTGGTAAATGCGGGGTGCGCCTGCTATAACCACCAAAGCGGAAGCAACTGGAGTTCGGCTACTTGCAAGGAACGAACTTGCCTACTGGTTGATCAAGCTGCAGCGGCGCCACGAAACGTTGGGCTTTATAACCTGTATCTGTGTACATCTGGTAGCAGGGCAGAAGTGCAATCTCTTCTTCATCGCTCTGCGACACTTGTACAGTGGCGGCGGCTTGCCCCTGGTCATCTTCTGGATCGAATGACATTTCGCGATCCAACTTAGTGGGAGCTTTAGGTGGCTCACCAAAGCCCTTGAAGCCTTGGCTGCTTCCGCCTTTGCCACCCTTCGCCGCCGGACATTGCCAACAGTCTCGGCACCGACGCTGCCGATTAGGGAGAAGAGAACTAGTTGCACTACGTACTCGTCCCGAGGTGCTGGCTCCGTCACGGAAAGAGGGCAGAATGCGGTCACGCACTGAAGGGCACACAGAGTGTCCGCTGCCAGGCATGACTCGTAGCATTTTTGTTAAGCAATACCTTTGATTAAGTCCAAATGACTTTATGATGACTACAGTCAATCATCTCCTTTATTTACAGGCTTGCGGTTCTTGAACGAATACCGTACCACGACAGGCCTGTGTTTGGAGCCACTCACTTTTTTGGCGTAACACCAACACAAGCAACTGTCATGAAAACCTTCTTAAGCTATTTTGACTTTTATGTACGGTAAACGTTTTATAGCGCACATGCTAATAGACTACTGACACAGACGCACACAAGTGTGTTGAAAGACCTCGTCTGTATTCTGGGCCCTAACGCAGAAATCCCTAGGTATTGTTTTTTCACCTATTAAAAATGAAATTATATCAACGACAAGCTGGCTTTAAAATGAAACTGGACGCTGGGCAGCCGAGGATTGTCGTTCGAGGGTTATCGCGGGGATGCGACCGGCGCCTACGTTGTCATGCAGCAGTCACAACAATTTCACCCGCGCGAGCTGCGTCGACATTGACACCCAGGTGCGCCAGCTGTATATTCAACTTGCCGTCCAAACCTATGCATCGTCAGCCTTTTACATACAACCACCAAATGGATCATTTGGTTTGGGCAAATTGGTCTCTCTGCATCTTGCCTTTGCTCCTTCCACTGCACCAGTCTGATGCCCAAAGCACACTGCCCCGCCCTCACGGCCCTCACCCTCTTGCTCGCAGCCGTCTGCGACCACTCGGCAGGGTGGACGACAGTCCCTTGGACATAGACCGCGACACATGCAACATCATCAGCAAATACACCCCGGAGTATGTAAAGAACCGGGTTCTGCGAGGGCCTGGTGACGCCGTTATGGCCATGGTACGCCGAGGGCGTTGTTAGCGGTATAGTTTAGGCAGGGCGATTGGGAGGCATGGATAAGAGTGTCCGTAATAAGGCTACCTCCTGCATGGGCGCGTTGCCTCGGAGGGCGCCCAATCGGTGCAATGAGGTGGATTTACATTAGGCAGTACGCCATGCAGCAACAGGGGACTTGGCGGAGGGGCGGGGCGAGGTCGGAATCACAGGGTGGGGCGGCAGCAAGGAGGAGCCAGTCAGCTCGCCGCGTTTGTGATACGCACTACAATGTGGCTGTGCGATATGAGAGAGGAAGTCATCTTTTAAAAGCACGTAGGGTAAGAAGGGGATCTGCGGCAGCGACAGAGGGGCCATGTTGCTGGTGAAGCGGGTCCCGTGTTGTGGCTCTGCTGGAAAATGCAGTTGGCTATCAAGATCGGATAGCGGGTGGTTCGAACAACCCTTGCCAAACCCGCTGCCACTATTCCAAAGGGGCATCTGGGAACCTGGATACATCCACTCGGGTTCAGGCGCAGCAGAGATAGGGCGTTGCTCCCGATGAAACGCCGACATCACGAAGGGTTGGGTGAAGGTACCGGCGTGCAGGGAGGAGTTGGGGGTTTCGCGGACGTGCACTTTGCAAAGAACACACGGGCAAAAAGTCGTATTGTAATTTACTTAGCAAACATCCCCCATGGCTAGACTGCATGCTGCTTATCGTGCATACTCCATTTTGACATACGCATTTATTCATACGATGTTGGGCGCCCCGCATGCCTTCGCAGCTGCGCATCGGTGAGATCACTGCCCGGGTGGGGTGGTTCGTGGGTATGTTGTACGCTGACCGGCTTCTGGGCCACGAGGACACGCCGGAGCGGGTCAAGCTGAGGGCGGCGGAGCTAAGGTGGGAGTACTCCCCGGGATCGGGTCGGGTAGAAATGCCCTTTGGGTTGAAAGTCTTCGGCTGGGCTGGCCAGGGGCGTGTCGGCCTGACACGGGCGCCCACCGCAATATCTCGGGGATGATGGGTGGGGGACATCCGGGAGTATTGGCATGCAGTCAATGCCTCTGTGTGGCTTCACCGCTTCACCCGAAGCCGTTCCGCTAGGCTAGGCGCATAGCATGACGAATTGTTGCATCCGGATTTTGATTGCTGCGGCTCCGTCGTGGGGGTGCTCCGTTTCGGTCCTCTCACTCCCCACCCTCTGCATATCACATGCAGCGCCAAGTGCCCCTCCTCGCGCGCTGCCCTCGTCCCACCCGCAGAGAGATGCTGACGGCGCTGGGCCCCTCGTTCATCAAGGCGGGCCAGGTACTCGCCAACCGGCCGGATATTGTGCGGGAGGACTACATGAACGAGCTGTGCGTCCTGCAGGTGCGTCTGCCTGCCTGTGCGCATGGCGTGTGTGGGCCTCTGGGCGTGCTCTGGGATAAGGGTGCGTGCCGCCTTGCAGCGTCGATACACATTTGGAAGGACGTCATCATGAGGCCACTACAGAGCGCAGGAATGCGGGTGGACGTTGAGCCGGGCTAGGCCTTTTCTGTGCAAAGGAAATGTGAGCGAGCAGCAGCAGCAGCAGCAGCGGCAGCGGCCGTAGCAGATGATGGGGCCGCTGTGATTCACACTTATGGATTCTACTCGCTGCTATATCCCCAATTTGTACGACTAAATAGAGCTAATCCTGGATGCATTTTTGTTTGTCCGTATCCGCCTTCTCCCTTCCCTCTGCTTGCCCTTTTCACTTGGCAGGACGACGTACCTCCCTTCCCGGATTCCGTGGCCTTCTCCATCATGGAGGAGCAGCTGGGCAGGAGGCTGGAAGACGTGTTCTCGTCTATAAGCGAAAAGCCCGTGGCGGCGGCTAGTTTGGGGCAGGTATGCTCATAGGTAGTCAGTCCAGTAGAGGGAAGGCAAGGCGAGAGCGGAGAGACATGGTACTGCTGTTTTTGAGAAATACTAAAGGGTTAACCAGCCACGTGACACAAGTGGTGGAAGTGGGTCCTGTGGGAGCTGGGGACTCAATGGGCGTTGCGGCGATGCTGTTGGAGGACAGCTCCGATCTTCCGGGGGGCCAACTGCTACTGCTGCTGCCGATGCTAATGCTGCCGTCTCGGACAGCTGGGTCGGCTGGGTGGTGGTTGTGCTTGATGTGATGTTACTTGCCATAGCGCATCGGCTGCAAGCTATGTACTTTGGTGGTGTTTATGATACATGGGCTCAGTGGTGCGGTTCTTTCCCTTACTGCTCAGACATGAGACTGCGATGGGGTCGGCTGTCTCTTGTGTGGTATGCCGCTTGCGGAACGTGGTTCTGTGGCCCATAAAGTCATGCCGCACGGAAAGAGTACATGAATACATGTTTTTCTGTCGTCACATCGTCGGCCGCCAGGTATACAAGGCGGTCCTCCGCGACACGGGGGAGGAGGTGGCCATCAAGGTCCAGCGACCTGGAGTTGAACCCACCATCTTAAGAGACCTTTACATATTCAGGTGGGTGATATTACTCGTCGGTGATTACACGGGGGAAAAGACGAATAAACGAGACCTGATGCTGCCGCTGTAGAGACGCTGCTATAAAGCAGGGCTGCACTAACTGATGTAACGATGATATAAGATTGATATCTAGCTCCGTGATAGGGGGGTGATGATGGGGGTGCAGGGCTGGCTGCGAGGTTGGGGGAGGGCCTGGGTGTTTAAGATGACATGTAGGAGCACTGCTTCGCGGGATGTGTTCCTCGCTCAGCCTTTGATGTGAGCACCGGAGCGGCCGGGCAAAGACGGCAACTCCGACGGTGTGGCGATGCGGCAGGATTGGAAGTAGATGAAGAGGCGCAGGAGGCTCCGGGACGACAGTCAGGGGAGGGGAGGCGAATACACAAGACCCGGTAGCAAATGTTGAGGAGGGGCATGTCAGGGGAAGCAATGTGGTGTATCCGGCCGGATTTTTACTTAGCTTGGAGTCGGTCAGTGCCAACAGCTCCTCGGTGCTTAAAGAGTGAAGGTGTAAGGCCGATGAGAGTCGCAAACGTCCGCGCCTCGACCCCCAAACCCCAACCCCAACCCAACATCAATCGTCAACATCAAAACCGACCGGTGTAGTCCGCGGTAGGTGAAATCCTGACTATGAATGGGAAACTGGGCACCCGCCCCTCGCTATTTCGTCTGTTAAGCGCCCACCTCACGCCACCCATATTCCGGCAGGTTGGTGGGCGGGCTGTTCAATACGCTGTCGCGGCGGCGGCTGGGCTGTGACGCTCGGCTGATTGTTGACGAATTTGGGGAGAAGCTTCTGGAGGAGCTGGATTACACACAGGAGGCACGTAACATCCAGGAGTTTGAGCGCAACTTCAGGTGAGTATGCCTGGGCGTGTCTGTGGGCCTCAGGTGCTGATATGCTGACAATATGCGCTTCCGTGAAGCAATGACAGTTCTACGCTGCCGTGTCTGGGGTACCGCACACTTTCGCCCTCTGCTGCAGGCCCGACCCCACCGCCCATCTCTCCAAACCTCATATGCACTCCCCACCCTTCACCACCCTATCCCACGCCGTCTCAATCCCCCTCACTGCCGCACCCCAGGTCCGACCCCACCGTCAAAATCCCCTGGGTGCGGCCCGACCTGTGCGGCCCCAAGATGTTGGTGATGGAGTGGATTGACGGAATTCGCTGCACCGCTCCGGACGCCATCCGATCCTCGGGGGTGCGGGTGGATGCGTTCATTAAGTGCGGAGTAGTCAGTGGGCTCAGGCAGCTGCTGGAGGTGAGGACTTTGGGGACTGGAGTAGGGTGGGCACTGGGGTGGGGACTGGTGCTGTGACGGACTCTCCAACCTGTGTTCATGGTTACAAGCCCTGGATCGCGCTAAGCTTACAGCTGAGTCGTTCTGTCCGGTGGAAGGTCCTGGTGTAGGTCATCGTCTTGGGCAGGGTTCACATGGGTTGACAGACGGAGGGTTAAGGGGCGGGGGCATGGGGCATTCCTTGGTTAGTGCCTTACTTCCGGGCAACTGCGATCACAACAGCTTACACATCTGTCCACATATCTGATTCGGCCCCGTCCAAAGCTTTCGATGTTTCTTAGCAATGATTTTCTGGACCATCAACCTTCCTGTCGCGACTTTCTCCGCTGCTTTCTTCCGCCCACGTCTTCGGAACTCTCTGAAAGACCTTTTCTTCGTTTACCAGCTCACTTTCGTCCCCAACCCTCTCCCCGAACCCACGCCGCAGTTCGGTCTGTTCCACGGCGATCCGCACCCCGGCAACATCTTCTGCCTGCGTGACGGCCGCATTGCCTACGTGGACTTCGGCAATGTGGCTGAGCTGTCCGCCCGCAACAAGGCGGTGCTCATTGACGCAGTGGTGCATGCTGTCAACGAAGACTACTCCGCAATGGCGGAGGATTTCATCAAGCTGGGCTTCCTGGCACCTGGTGAGGGGTGAGGGGTGAGGGCAAGGGAATTGGAGCCCCAGGCTGTGTCCCCCCGCTCCCCTGCACCCCGGGTGCAGGGATCTGTTCTGCTTCGTCTCACCTGCTATCGCGTGCCCCTTACTGCCGGCCCCTCGCCTCACCTGACCGGACCCTACTCCCCGTCCCCGCCCTTTCCTTCTTGCGTTCAACACCATTTGGGCCCAGGCCGATACTAAGGTATTGATTGTGCTGGGGCCTGAGACCTCCTGAAACCTCGCCTTTTGTTGCTGCGTCCCCTGCTCCCCTCCTTTTCTTCCTCTCCACGGCCTTCCCCACCTCCCCGCCCCTTCTTTGACCTATTGCCGGACCGATCCTCACCAATTCCACGTGAAGGAGGAAGGGCATATATGCACATATGCCCTTCCTCCTCCACTTCCTCCTCTTCGCTTTTCCTTGGTTGTCTTGGGCCCTGTACTTTGATTCCCTCACTTTGCCTGTCCTTCCTGTTCGCTCCTCACTCTCAACGACTGGTTAGGCACCGACATCAAGCCCATCGTGCCCGCCTTGGAGAAGATCTGGGCGGACTCCAAAGGGCAATCTCTGGCAGACTTCAACTTCCGCACGGTCACCTCCAAGTTCAACGAGCTTGTGTACCAGTACCCTATCCGCATCCCCGAGCGCTACTCGCTGGTTATCAGGTCGCTGCTCACGCAGGTGGGGCGCCGGCTGCCAGAGGTTGGAAGGAAGGTTTGCGGGGATATGGAAGATGGAAGTGGATGCCATCTGACCGCTGCGGGTTGCACCGAGCATAATCATTCCGATCACCATGGAAGCGATCGAGGATCTGGAGGGTCGGGAGACCTGTGTTGGTTGCGGGTGGGTCGTCCTGGTCAGCCGCGGTGAGTCCGCATCTGGTCATCATGCCGCAGTAGGGAAAAATGTTACACAGGCTTTCTCCAGCGCTTGCTGCCAACACCCAGAGGACAGCTGCCGCGTCCATCCGTTTATCCATCCATACGTCCGTCCATACGTCCGCTCGTTCGCTACGGCCGCAGGCAGCCTTTTCCTCGCGTATCACCTTTTTTCCTACTTTTTTGTCGAGATGTTGAGTCTTTTCCTTAGCGCATGGCTGCAAACTCGTGTCCCCCATGCAGGAGGGTATCTGCATGACCCTCAAGCCCGAGTTCCACTTCCTGGAGGTGGCCTACCCCTACGTGGCGCGCAGGCTGCTCACAGACGAGGACCCCGCACTCAGGGAGCGGCTGTTCCAGGTGGGCTGTGTGTGTATGTATGTTTGTGTGCGTGCGCGTGTGCGTGTGCGTGCAAATTTCTTTGGTAAATCCAGAGAAATTGTTCTTGTCAATATCAAAATATCGTTGTTGTTTTAGCACACGATTTCAGCAAACAGCAAGTTGCTTATTGATTTGGATTTCAAGAACTTCCATATGGGAATTGCGCATAGAGCTAAGGAGGGGGCTAAGCAGGGGGCTAAGGAGCGCCCTCAAAACAAGATAAGCTATAAGTGGAAATCAACTCCTTACGAAAGATTCTAGCAAAAATGTAGCAAAATATTGAACGCTGCGACTAAAGCGGATCATTTCGCTGTTTCCAAAACCTGTTCAACGTAGAAGTGCACGCCTCCAAACAGATTTGGCTGGGTTAGTCGGTGAACGCCTTCACGATGACACTGAGCTGCTGAAGATATATTATGCGGTCGTGTGCAGACAGCCTGCCAGGCCAAACGCCCAATCGCCCTCCCAATTACAACTAACTAGCTTTGCCATTTAAACGGACTCCCGTGAAACAGGATGGCAGCGAAAGGGAGGCGGGGATTTATCATCGGCTTTCCGCCCCCCAGATGGGGAAAGGGGAGACCGGTTGGGACTCCAGGGTCATGTGAACGCGTGCTTACACCGGTGGCGGCGTCTCCCGTACGAGCACCGTATATACAATGTTGCCAAATATAAATGTCAGATTGTGGAAGTCAGTAGTTCGAGAGTTTTCGAAGGGGATTGGCGCGAACGAGGGGGAGGAATTTGAAAAGGAAAAGTTGAAAATCGATGATAACATATCCCCAAACCCTCGCATGTTGTGAATACTTTTCACCTGACCCTCCTGGGGCGCCTTATGCTTTTTCTCCCATCCCATGACTCTGTCCTTTCGTCGCCGTTATTTGCTAACCCGCACTCCCAACCGCCATCGCCCTCCCCACGTGCGTACTTTCAGGTGCTGTTCCAGGACGGCAAGTTCCAGTGGAAGCGCCTGGAGAACCTCCTGCAGCTGGCCAGAGAGGGAAGCGGCAGTAGCAGCAGCAGCGTCGGCAGTCCTGGCAACAGCATGGATGGCTCTGGCAGTAGCAGCAGCAGCAGCAGCAGTGGCGGTCTGGACCTGAGCGACACCGCCAAGGACGCGCTGCGGGTGCTGCTGCTGGATGAGAAGCTGCGCACGCAGGTAGGGCCCCGCAACGGCGGCCTCTGCGGTGTGCTATAAACCATCAAGGAGGAAAAAATATAAAGGCGGATAAAAATTTAACCAAAAGAGTGTAAAGTAAAACCAACCCTATAACATAAAACCCTATGGATGGGACACAGCGTGTTGGAAACCCATATGACATCCATCTAAAGGCTGGGGCTGAAGCACCTCTCGCAGCTCAGGTCTAGAAAATGAATGGAACCATGAAGAGAGGAGACAAAGGACGAGAGTGTTCACGTCTCGGGAAGGCGTATCCAATGGAGCGATGCACCGCAGCGATAAGTTGCAGCCCACAGGATCGAGAACCTGAATTATGCGAGGAACCATCAGCACCAGCAAACCAGCGAACACCAATTACTGCAGCAGTGGACCCCTTATCCCCCCCCCGGTATCAGCACCAGAATTCTAGATTTTTCGCCTTTCCCCCCCCCCCCCCAGCTCCCTCATTCCCAGCCCCCGCTGCTTCCACCACCACCACCATAGCAAACCCATCGCAGAGGACCTAATGTATTGCTGTACTGAAGTCCCTCTTCCGCACGCTTTGCCCCCCTTCCCTCTGCCCTCTCTTCCTTCTTCCCGTCCTCCTCCTCCTCCTCGTCGTCGCTTAGATGATGCTCGCGCTCACGGAGGACAACAAGCTCCATATTGCGGAGGTGTTGAATTTGCTGCGCCTGGTGCAGAACGATATCAACCCACAGAAGCTGGTCACGGAGGTGGTGCGTGACGCCCCTTCCATTGGCCGTCAGCTGCTGCTCAGCTGGGCAGACAGGGTGCTGGTCTCGTGAGCCAGAGGCAAGTCATCGGTGGAAGCAGGGACACAACGGACCTCGGCCCCAGGGACTCACCCCGGGGGGAAGGAGTCCTCCGCACGTGGCAACGGACGACAAGGCTGTGGCGGGAAGAATGGGAGTCTGTGTGCCGTAAGAACCAAACAAATGGTGGTACCTACAACACTTGGGTTAGGCGTTAGGCTGACGGGTGGCGGGCAGCCAGGGACACGGTGCCACTGACGGTGTGTGATCCGGCTGCGTTATGCGTGAGGAGGGCGAATAGAGAGAGGCGCTGAGAACAAAAAATAGTGACAAGAGAGATTGGATGACCACTACGGGACATGTGTAAAAGTTGGGCTATTTGTGTAGTAGCGAAGTGGAGAAGTAAGCGTATGCTGCAAACCCCGCCTTTGCCGCCATGGAAGAAGGCGCCACCCCCAACCCACTGTCCTGCCCGTAGGGGCATGGCCATGCGCAGTGGGCGGGCTTATGCAGATGAGCGGAGTGGGGAGCGTGTATGATGTGAGCATGCAAGGGGTTAAAGAAAGCACTGAAATCGAATGAGTGGTCGGAGGGTCGGGGGGTTCGAGGCACAGCTTGCGGAATGCAATGAAACGTTGGCGGCCGCCTCACGGCCTGAGCGTGTACCAAAGGGAAGAGGCTCAATAAGATGAACCCGGTGGCCTGCTGGCTGCTGCTTGGGCTGCTGCTTGGGCTGAGGTAATTGGCGTGTTGGCTACTGCCAGCGGCTGATGCATGAGTCGCGTCCGCTGGTTGACGGAGTTGCTTCTGCTGGTGTCGTGGTGTTGTACGCTGCAATCGGCCTCATGGCGAGAGGTTGTCCGTGCAGGGCAAGGCGTGATGCGGCAGGGCAGGGCAGGATGCATGGTTGCAGCACGAGCCTCGGCGAGTTGGCGTGTGCGCGTAAGAGCGGGAGAATGGGCGATTTTGCGTCATTGCCATCAGGTAACCCAACCGATGGCAAAGCTTGCTACCCGGTGCTACTGTTTTGACTGTTGTTGGCTGACTGGCAGCCCGTATGAAGCGGATGTATATCGGTGGGGTGCAGTGTTGTATCGCCGCTGCTGTGGTTACCGCGCTGGGTTGTCCCCATGGTTGCTGCCGCGCCTGATATCTTTTCTGTCACACTCACAAGTGCCATTATAACTCTCGTTATGATAACATCATAACTCAAACAGTTGGTGGGACAAGCTGCTCGGAGCATATGAGAGGTGGTTTCTGTGCTGTCTTGGGTCCTTGTCCTTGTCCTTTTGCGAATTCAGTTCTGCGCGGCAACCGTCTTTGGTGTTGTCAAGGAATCCCACAACGCACCCGCTCGGTATGGTTTGGGGTCGTGGACTCCCCACGTACGGTCGCGGCTAACAATTTCCCCGGTCGCCTGGAAAACTCTCCTAGTCAAGGGAGGGAGAGGCGAGAGGGGGGATACTCCGCTTTCAGTTCGTAAAGAGGACAGAGCAGGGGCAGGGGGCGTGTCTCGCAATAGGGGCTCGAATACCCCGTTGTAAAATGGGGATAGTGGTGGAGTATGTTGCTCATGTCTTGTATCTTTTTGTTGCATGGTTGCCTCGTCCCATGCGCATTTCAGGACCGGGCATGGTACGGGGCATGTGGATTTGATACTTACATCGACGGGTCCAATCGGCCCCTGGGGTCCAAAAATTCAATGATGTCAGCGATATCCTGATATGTGGATTGCGCATTAGTGTTTATGCCTTTTCGCGTCGGCACTATAGTAATGTGTTAGTTGTTTGATTTCGGAGGTGAATATCCTTTTTATTCTGTAATGGTGCTGTGTGGGGTGCTGGACGCGCTGACCTTACATATGGAGGCGAGCGCGGGGCAGCGCACGCGACGTGTCTGAGCTGTGCTGGCGGACCATATGTATTCCTGGTTCCTTGGCTGGTTCCTTGTGCATGCGTATAACCAGTCGACGAGGTGTACCTGTGTATGTGTACTGCAGTATCGAGACAGTGACTGCTGTACGACGGCGCACACCTAAGCCATGTTTCCGATGTCGGCTATGTGCCATGTGCTTTGTCCCCAGTTGTACGGCTGCACCGCGCTGTACTGCTTAGCGTCCAGTAGTCCGTTAATGCAGCCCCCAAGAGCCAGGCATCACCAGCGCCTTTTGGAAATTCGTATGTGGCATCTAGTGGAGGAGCGCTGGATGCGCTACGTTAGATTTCGTGCCGTCAAGGTTGATTGTGTCTGGCGCCTGGCAAGTTGCTTGTTACTGAATGTCGAGAGCCGAGGGCCGCTTCATACCAGGGGGCTACGCTTCATGACGAGAGTGCGCGGAGAGGAGGAAAGGAGAGGAAGAGGGTGACCTGCACGCTGTGCGGCTGTAATTCTGCCCCCCTCTTCGGCCAAGCTATCTTGGACCCTTCACACCCACGTAGGAGTCCGGTGGTGATGGCGGCGCGGGTTGCAGTTACGACGCGAGCTGAGGGCCTTACGGATACCGTCGCGTCAGGGTGCTGGCCGTGGTTCTCTGTAGTAGTCGTCAGGAGGGGTGCGCTTGTATGTCTAAGAGGAGGGGGTTCGCATCCGACATGCGAAGTAATAAGAGGTCCAATTTTCGCGAAGGAGCTTTACATTGCACCAACGTCCTGAGTGAGTTTGAAGAATTGCTGAATTGTAATCTCTACTTTTGTCTTGTGGGGCTCCGTCGGGGCCCCTTGGTTTGCCTATCATTCGGAAGATCATCTGGAGATGGGTGGCTGTCATGCAGAATCGTCGTATGCGTATGGAACGGGTCCGGCTGCCACTCAGTGGGGCCGCCGTCATGCACCTCAACGTTGCCCAACGATGCAGTACAGAAAACTCGCGCCAATGGGCTGCACAAAGAAGTTCCTCTTTAGGAGGTCAGGAGTCATCCTCTCATTTCACACCCTCTCCAATCGATACGCTTCCTCTCTTAGCATCGGACCATGGAGTGTATCCTCATGGAGTATCCGGGGGTGAGGACACGCAGCGGTCCGTGCCGGGGACTTATGGACGAACGAAATATCGCACATACGCACAGGTCATTCAAATAGTCCGCGTTCTGTGGAGTATCACCGACACACACCCCATTCCCAACCCAGAAAGGGTACTGTCTGTCGATATGCCCGCCAAGCATGCTGGCAATGACGCTTGGCAAGCATGATGTACCCCCCAACACGATGTACCCTGTCTCGCCGCTTGAACCGCCCCTGCGTTAGTCCCCGTCTAATCACTCATTTAACGCCAAAGCTTAATCAAGGCTCATTCACAAATCATCCACCAGCCTCCCAGCTTCGAAATGCTCTCCGGTGCGATGGCAGGAGTTGACTGGGCTCATGCTGTTACCGCGCCGACCAGTGCTATGGCGGGCCTTCCCCCCCCCCCACACACACAGACACTACCTACCTACGCACCTAGCTAACCCTTCCCACCTCCAGTCAAAGGGCCCAGCTCGCACCTCCCTGATGGTGAATGCGTAAGAGCATTTCGATGTCCCCTTCAGCTCTTGCAGTGCGGATCCGGGGGCAGGATGTTCCCACTTGGCCGCCAGACCTGCACTGCGGAGGGCGGCTGCGGCAGATCGCTCTCGGCCCCGGGGTATGCGCGGGCCGCCGCCACCACCTCCGGATTAATGGAGCCTGACACGGAAGCAAGCGTGCCGAACAGTTCCGTACTCCAGCTGAAGTCGTCGACGGGCAGTGGGTGGCCAGCGTGAACAAACAGCAGCTGCGGGCGGGTGTTGAGGCCCTCATCCAGGCGGGTCGTGCGGTCCAGGTCCCATAGCAGCACCCGGCCCTGGTCGTCCGACGAAGCCAGCAACGACCGGCTGTGAGGGCTGAAGGAGACCTGCAGCGCGCGGCAGTTATGAGCCTTGAGCCGGTGCAGTGCGGTCACACCCGCCGTACTCGACAAGCGGCCGCAAGCGGATGCCCCACAATTTCCGAGCATGCGGATGTCGTAAATTCGTATGATTCCCTCGTCCCCCGCGGTAGCGAGCAGAGGGCCCGTGCCGTCTCCACAACCGCCAGCGTCAGCAGCGCCCGCGAACGCAACGGTGTTGACATCCCGTCGGCACCGCGGCGCTTGCAACGCGGGTTGGCGCTGTCTTGGATCCCAAAGCAGCGTACGACCGTCAGTGCCCGCCGATCCCAGCAGACCTGACGCCGCCAACGCTCCATAAGAGGTGCGAGTCCCCGCCTCCGCCGTCGGCATATGGGGCCCCGGGTCACACGGGCCTCCCCACGCCAGATCTACCACGGTCGCGTCAGCATCATGGCCGCCGCGCCTCACAGTCACCTCTGCCAAGCTGCCGTCTTCTCGTAATGCGTACTCCCCAATGGCTCCACTCAGCAAGCCACTGAAGAGCCGCATGCCGCCGTCATCACCTCCACCAGAAGGCCCGCAACAACCCCAAGCCAGGGACACGTCCTCCTGCGCCGGCGATTCCAGTACGCTGATGGGGCCACCGCCGTCAGTTCCGCTGCCGTGAGCCCCGGTTGGTTCCTCATCCTCTCCTCCCGTCTCATTACTCCTGCTTTGATCATCCCCTGCCTTTATGCTGTGCCCCACCTCCTCGTCCTCCTCCTCCGCCGCCGCCGCCGTCCCATGCTCCTTTGAGGAGATACTGTCCAGCAGCGATAGCGCCGGACTTACGTCGTACAAACTGAGCGCGGTCCCGGCGCTTTTAACGGCCACCAGTGTCGGCCGTTGGGGGCAGTATCTCAATCGGTCGATATCCCCAATTGTATGTGTGAAGGAACACACTCTCCGAAATGCATCCTTGTCCTGCTGTAGCTGGGTCGGCCGAGACTTGCCCAGACCATCCACCAAGCACGTCACTAGTATCAGAAGCGGAACGTCATCGGATTCCCGCCGATTGCAGTATAGTACGGCATTACGCGACAGGCCAGGTGTAGTAGGTTCAGGGCGGATGTGCGGGTACAATTGTATGGAGTTGCTGTACAGCAGGAGCAGTGTTGGGAGGACGGGTGGGAATGGGAACGTAGACCCGATGAAGCTCATATTGGGCAAGCGATTGGAGATTGCGTGGTGCAGAGGGTAGCCAGGGGCACGATTCGTGCGCAGAAGGATAGTACTGTTTTCTGTATGCCGCGACTACATATTCAGGGGACCCAAGAGCATGGTATGACAACAGCGGATTCGTGGGCATGCTGGTGGGCGAACACATATGCTGCGGGATCCCGATGCCGTGAAAATGTTACATTTGAATTCGACGGCTCTCGTATTTTTTCAAAACACACACTAGGAAAGTGCCTCCCAGCCTTCCAGAAGTTCATGCAATAACAGCATCTCACCTTGGCCACACATCGGTAAATTGCACGCACGCCGAGTAAAAAAGAGGAACGTTGTCTAGCCAGACCTTCCAACGCTGTAGAACCTGTACGTACGATAAAAGCGCCGTGTCTCGTCCGTTGCAATCCTCGTCGGACAGGGATTTGAACAGTTCAGCAGCTGAGTCCATCTGAACGAAGTGATGGAGGTGTAAAAGGGCTGGGGCTAGCTGGTCGTCAGTCGTAACCTCGCGGAATTAAGTGTCATGTTTATGCTGCCACTGCAGGCTGCTAAGCCACGCGCACGTAGGAAGAAGTCTGATGTGCATTATGAAACAAGACTTACAAGGTAGAAAAATTGGGTGCCGATGTTACCGTACCATTAACAGTTATGGGGGGCAGTCCATGGTTTCATGGACTCTACTCGTTCTTCAGTTTTCAAAATCCTCATCGAAAGCGGCGACGTATATCGGATGGAAGGTGCTTTGGAGATAGAGCTTGAGGCTTTGACGGCCACCTATGCCAACGAAGTCACAGTGTCAGAACCCGATAAAGATGATGGCTGCCTTGCGATGATATCTCTTAATCTTACACCACGCGGCGTGGATATGCACGATGCGTATGTTACTGGCGTATTGCGCTTACAAGTTCCGCTGGGTTATCCTGATGTCAGTCCGCATGTTGAATTACTAGATACAAAAGGAATTAGCGATGACCGGCTTGCCCTGCTGAGGAAGCAGCTATGTGGGGTGGCCTCTATGTTGGCGGGAGAAATGGCCTTGGGAGCAATCTGTGAGCACGCGCTAGACTGGATAACGGAGCATAATCGTCCAGAAGGTACAGCACAACAGCGCCCATTTGAACCCCAGTTTACGCTTACGATTCGGGGATGTGTCTCATGCGCACAGTTTACTCGCACTCAATTGCTTGATGGCCCTCCAGGAGGTCCCAATCATAATGTTTCGCTTCCACATACAGTTGCACTAGACGCGGTTATGCATGTGTAGAAGACATGGTCCCTGGGCAGTTACATTGCACCGGTATCGGGTTTTCTAGCCCCAGGCCGGTGCAAAGCTGCGACGGTCATGGAGGGATCTGGCATCTTTGCTTGCCTCCCGTCTTCCTCAACATCAATGGTTTTTCACAAAGGCTAAAGAATCAACCTGGATACCCACCCCTCCATGGCGTCGTTCAGCTTGGAGACGGGGCTCCTGTCCACCGTGACCTTTCCGCCATCTTTCCCACCCACTGGTTTTCGCCTTACTTTCACAATGACAAGCCTCCCTGTTGCAGGCTTATGCGCCTTTTGTTTAAATGCTATGGAGCCACCCCGATCGAATCTATCTTTGGTGCCGAATCCGGATGGGCATCAGGATACTACCGAGCAGCCTCTGGTGCGGCTTCCCTGCTACCATGCATTTCACAGGTAAGGCGGGATGCCTCTGCAGAGGTATCAGTAGTCTTTCGGTGTAAGGCATGCGCAAATATTCCTGCAGTCGAATGAACCAGCCCGTGTTCATTTGCCGATATTAGAAGCGAGGCAGGGTTTGGGAACTCTAGTTCATGCGAAGTGCAGGAGCTAGTGTCACTCCTTGCATGTCGTTCAAGGTCTTACCTCGTCACCCTGCAGGCCTTTTCTTTCGAGCCGAAAACGGTGCGGCGGTGCAGTGATCTCGAAAGAGCACACGGTTTGAGGTTACCCCTTATCATTTAGGATTTGGGTCAGGACGTTATCTTGGGATGAAGGCCTATAACCTTGCAAAGGAGGACTTACGATTGTCGGCTAGGCATGGGCGCGGCTGGGCAACGTATCTTTTATCGTTTCTGCCCCTTCCACAAGTCCATATGCCCTTCTTGCCGTGTCTACAGCTTTGCTCCTCAACGGTTTCAATGTAAGATTCTACTCCGATATCGCGACCGTGACAGGAGGACCCGCCCACTTACTTTGTGATGCGATTTCCTCGTGCACCCGATGGTTCAATAGTCTGTCTGTACCTTTCGTTTCCTGCTGTACCCGACCCGTTAATAGGAGCTGCTACAGGACCTGGTGGTGCTGGCGACAAAAATCTCTGGAGGCTCAGGAGCGGGAGCTGGTCAACCATACGGGGGCATCAGCGGCGTCAGTTCTTCGGGTAGATGCCGGGTTACTAAAGCAGCGGGCCAGATTGGAGGAGCCTATGGGTGCATGCGGATTGGGTATTTCAGTTTGGTCAGCTTTCCTTGCGCGCTGCGTCATGTGTGACTGCGCGTAGTTGCAGGTTGACAGTCGCAGTTGACATAGGTTACCATAGCCTTTGCCTAAATCACTAGATCATACACGGTCATGGCAGCCACAGATGTACGAAGGTGGTTGTAGCTTCTTGATACATCGGGTTCCCCAGGACCCATGCCAACCTTCGTTGCGCTCTTGATGGTGGACATCTGGTTCAACTAATCATACTGAGATTTATTTCCGAGGCTTTATGGCCCTTCCCGTTTTGCCGCCATCCGTAACCCCCAGGAGCAGGGCCTGCCACCGTGCGACGGGCATGGCGTTTACGAAACCAGCTGCCCCGTCTGCCGCGCACCTGCACCGTTAGACAGCCTCGGATACCAGCTCCAAGACGAGCTTCTGACTGCGGCTGCTGAACCGGTGGCGCTTACCTGCATCGGCCGGAATGACATTACCCCGTCAGGGTGCACGGGACAACACGGGGCTCAGGTGTTGGATCACCAACAGCAGTCATTGGAGCTGGCTCCGGCTCTGCCGGGCGAGCCGCGCCGCCACCGGTTAAGCGCCCAGGATCTGGAGGCTTACCGAGAGGTACAGCTGCGACACGCGCGGGTGCTGGAACGGCAGCGGGCGGCTGGGGGCCTCATCGAGACAGCGTGTTACTCAATTACTGGGTGGACGCTCGGGTCTGAGCCGGCGCTTCAGGATCAGGGAAAGCAGGAACAATTGCCCAGTCAGATGCAGCCTGAATCGAAGGTGCTTCCAGCTCCGTCCAGGCGCCAGCAGCACCATCGCCCGCAGCCACGACCAAGGTCGCACCACCGTTTAGGGGGAGAAGACCGCCGGAAAGAGCTTATGCAGAGAGGTGACGGATCCTCAGATTCAACCGCGTCCCAGGTGCCTTGCGTGGCGATGGGTGAAAGGTCTCAGTCGCGGTGGGGAGGGCCGTCACACAATGACCAATCTGGGACATGCCAGCAGCAGCGAGCCGCGGGAGTGGCGCAACAGCAGCAGCGTCAACAGCCTCAAAGCGGCGGGCAATTGCGGGAGCCGCTAGGGTGCGCAGCCACGCAAGCTGCAGGCGATGCTGCCCCAGAAACATTGGCCTTCGCAATGCCCCGGCACCCAACAGAACAGAACTCAGCAGGCACTGCGGCAAAGGTGGTGGCGTCTGTACTGGCGGGGATTGGGGGGGCACACAGCGGTGTTGGGGCCGCGATTTCCAGCGTTGGGGCTCAAAGGCGGGGCGTGAAGGTCCGGGGCCGCATGACGAAAGGTAGGGCCGATGGGACCGGGGCCGACGCTCTCACGAGCCAACCTTCTGTTCCAGGCGATTCAGCTCCCAAGGACTGTGCAGTCCCGGCACCGTCCTGTGGTGCCTGCTGTAGTCAGTTGGGCGGGAGCACCCAGAGAGATGGTCAGGCACCACAGCAGCGGCCTGTAAAGGCTGTCGAGGGCTGTCATAACAACGTAGGCGGGTCCAGTGTTGGGAGCAGTTGCGGCCTCGAAACAGACTCTGGGAGCACGGCTGGGAATCATCGTGATAAAGGGAGGTTTGGCGCCCCTGACCCAGGGGTAAAAGTCCACCGAGCCCAGCGGTCTCGAGGCGGCCAGCGGCGAACCGACTTATAGTTCCTGTCATTAATTGAGTGGTATGGTGACGATGCCGATCAGTGCCTGATGAGAGGGTCGGCATTTGCTACCTGCAGCGTGTTGCGTGTCATAGGACTTGCCAAGCAACGAGCTGCCGGGTGTCCAGTGCAAAAGGAATTCCAGTACATAACATATTATTCCGCTATGTGAACCGCAGTGTGGGGTCAGCCAGACACCTTGAATGATAAGGTGTACTGTAGGGCAAGTTGCCGAACTGCTTTTCTTCATAACAATACTCCGTAGGTGTCCGCGTAAGTCTATGGTAGGTATCTGCACCCGGGCCCACCCTAGCATTCAAGCTACGGCCCAACTCGTGACTTGATTGGCTTATAGCTACGAACTAATGTCGGTGAGGGAGCGTCGGGCTATGTGGATGATTTTGTTAAAATCATGTTTGCTTGCGGAGAGGTAGGGTGGTTTCGTGTGATGCGTAGTTGGGTAAGGCGTTGTGATTTGGATATACAACAACACAACAACAGAGCGACAGTGGAGTCCCGATAACTACGCGCACCATGAGTTGAGTGATAGCAGGCGACTGGTATCATATACCGCGGGACTCTTTGGGTATCTCCGGCCGTTTAGTAGGGTGATCTCGTGGCCCGTGGAGTGCGGTGTTTGCCGCACCTGAAAAGGCCCGACCAGGACCGGAACGAATGCGTTGTGTGTCCACGAGCGAGCACCCTGCACGCATTGCCTTCCACAGCTGACAGGAAAGAAAACATATACCTCCAAGTCATGACGGATTGGACTGATTCCGTCAGGATGAACTAGTGGCTACTAAGCAAGTGTGGCTTGAATGAACCTTCCCTTTACTCAGACGCATCACGTCGCTTACCAATGCCTGCCACTTGAACCATACTGCCATTACCGTGGCAAGACTTTAGGAAGCCTTCAACATATTAACAGCCATTATAGGTAGCAAATGGTCTTGGGTTTGTACATGGATCTGTAGTATCGAGGGGTGTCTAAGGGTAGTATCTGGGATGGGCCGTGTATGGTCATCTTCCGATTGGGCCTCTGCTTAGGCAGATATAGGCGAGCTGTATACCATCAACCCTCCAGCCCCGCACTTATTTTCTCCCATACCTCCAAACCCGTACCTCATATTCCCCGGCCCCCCTACCTCCCTAAGCTATCATGGCTGCCCCTGATATTCGTGTCTGATAACTTAGGGACCCTTCCCAACCTCCCAGCGTCCCAGCCAGGTACCCCTCTCCCTGCGTAGCTTCTCTAAAGCGTCCGTATAGGTATACATATATAGGTATAGGTGGGTATGGAGCCGGCTCCGATTACCTTGACATTACTTAAATGCCGCACACAGCAGAGGTGTGGTGGATGTCGCAGCAGGGTATGCCACATTTGGGCCCGGGGCCCGTGCGTGAAGGGTTGTCGCCAAACACAGGTTGCTGGAGCAGCCCATTCACCATCTTTGTTGCAAGCATGTTGACTATCACAGCATCACGGATTCGGGCTCCGGCATGAAAATCCCATAAAAGCTGTGAGTGGCAACATCACTGGCAGCTTGCAAGCACAACAAGTTTGAGTTCGGATGCGCTGACCAAACTCATCAGATGTCTACACCGTCGGTATGTCAACAGCCCGTTAACTAGCCTCCACGCAGGCTGAGAACACATAAATACGAACATTGCGTGGTATAAGTAACAGGGACGACGTGGCTTAAGAAATCTAAATTCAACATAGATCGATCAGGTGTTAAAAAACGAGAGACGGGAAATCGCACAGACTTCTGAAACGTGGGAAGCCGTCGCAGGCTCTTGTAGACCACCGTTAGCACCAGTTAGTGTCTTTGTTTTGCTCTCCCTCCAACACCGGCATTACAGTCCTTGAATCGCTGCTGCTTTGCTGAAGTCGCTGACGTCCGGCATGTCAACTACCCACGCGACCAATGTGTGGTGTGACAGAACCCAATGTTTCGGGGCACGCCGTCTTGAACCCAGATACTTAATTTCAGCACGATATCTGCGACAAGATCGATGATCCACTTATTAATCGGGATACCATGGATGTGTACTGGGACCCCCCTGTGTACGAGTCTTCCTGGCAAGTAGAGGATTTCTATGTATGATGCTAAGCTTCTTGCCACAGCACGAGGATTTACCCCCTGTCATGTTTTTACCTGTGCAAGCCAGCCCATCCCGTGGGGTCATGCTTACAATGAACGACGCCTAAGCTCGAGATCTGGGATCAGGGCACGTGGCCTGCCGGCTTCTGTTTATTCACGGCCTTCTCCAGCCTACCAACTGCTATCTTCCAATCGGGGCATTATCGACAGCACCATCGCCGCCATCTGAAACTCCCTGGCAGCATCCCGGCGACCGCCAAGTTTCAGGTGCCTTGCGGTAGATTAGATATTGGATACCCTCGAAGGCTTTAACCCCCGTCCCAAATATAATCCTCCCAACAGCAGCTTAAACTCAACGCGGGCAGAATGTTACCTAGACACATGTCAGCTCAGCCATCGTCTCAAGGATTGAGGCACTGTTGCATATTGGTTCCCAGGGGGATAATAAAGGATTCACATTCGTTGCTGTTGAAACCCAAGCCAGACACGGTTAACAATGCTCCCACAATATGCACACGGCTCCACCGCGAAATAAAAGAGAAGTGCAATCACATTCATGCAGTCTTGCAGAAAAGCAATCATTAATTATGACGCCGCAGATGGCGGCGAGTAGCTATTGCTACTTGTCCGTACTAATCTAGATGATTCTCCCCGTCTACTGAGGATTTTCCCCAGCTCTGTGCTAGCAGACACAGACTCGCACGTTGAACGACCCTGATCAGATCAGGAAGTGACGGTCCACCAGGGTCTTCTGCGAAAGGTTGTCCTCCCCAAACATAGCGCGCAGGTATGACACCACGCGGACCATAAAGAAAGTCAACAGTGCTGACAGGGCCACGTTCCGCAGCGACATGTCGATAGCACAGAAGAATAGCGCCTCGTACACGTACAGTCGGACCTGTTGTAATCAGACGAAGACACAAAGAAAGGGGCCTAAGCAACTGCATGGCGGGAAGCAGGGGCACACAGGGTCACAGGCCTTCCCCGTCGGGAGCTGGGTACTGCCGGCCGTGCCTTTGCCTGATGGCAGACAACGCCAGCTAACATATTCATCGTCGGCGCGGTCGCGACGGCCAAAAACATCAATCCAAAGCCACCAAAGCAAAAAGCTCAGCACAGCACGAGGGGCCATGATGTGGCGCGCTCGACCATTTTGCACTCTCATATTACCTCATTGCCAATGAAAATGGTGGTCGTGAAGGACGAAAAATAATCATGCACGAAGGCGGGGTTATTCTGCGCGTTCTCCGGCGGTAGTTGCAGGATCATCTGTAGGTAGGTGGGGTCGGATACCTGCGGGAGTTGCGGGCCGGGGCGAGAAGGGCACCACTATCCGAGATCAAGCGAGGCAGGAGGCAGGAGAAGCATCAGCCTTGCGACCATGGCCTATGCACCCTCTTGTTTACGAAAACTAATTGTTTACGTCTTTTCATCAGCTTCACATCACGCCGCGTCAAGTCGCGCCGTAGTACATGATACGTCAGGGCCCTTCTCCGATACCTCTGCACAGCGGACCCAGCGTGTGTGGATGTCCCACATTGGCCGATGCGTCGGTTGTATTTAATGTCGGCATCCTCGCCCACCTGCGTTGCCTGGTTTCGCTCCACGTCCTCAATCATCTGCTTAAACAGGAGCATCAGGTCTTGGTAGGCGCTGAGAACGGCATCACGTTGGCGGCCGCTACCGCGCAAAAATGTGTTCACTACGCCCTTACGGTTGCGCGCGTCACTTGTGGCCTGTGGGGTAATTGCACAAAAACAGCCGGAGGCGGCAATAAAACCGAACAGAGCCCTCAAATGCGGGTGGCCTTGGGGAACTGCGGGGCCATGGCCATTGTGGCCGTCCCCATCATGTTCAGTCAAAGAAACATTCTCGAAATGTGCTCGTCGGCCATATCACGAGAGTGAGCAACACTCATATACGGTAGAAAGTCAGATCGGTCAATACGGCCCATGGAGGGGCCGGGCGCTTTGCTGACTTTAACATTCTCAGTTTGCAACGGTGGCACACACCCTGTCCCCAAGGTGAGGAAATGGACAATTAAGTTCTCCCCCCCCATGGTGCTCCTTGGCCGTCCATACTGCTCATCCTGGTCCCCTCACCTAGGGCACCGAACCAGCAATCAACACACCCATAATAGCCACCAACACATCACGATTACGGATGCCCACACCTGTTGCACAAGCTGCAGCATCTTGGCATCGTACGTCTTCCGAATTGCGTCGGTGATGTACATGAGGAAGTGCTGGTTATCAGCGAGCTTGGGGTTAGCGGTAGAGTTGACCAGGCCGCGCTGGGCGGTGAGGCCCTCCTCCTCCTTCAGCAGCTCCTGGTTAAGCTCCCTAACAGGTTTTAATGCACGCCAAAGTTTGCCACAGGTCACAGGTTATGTGCTGTACGGGGATGCAACAGCGATGCTGGGCAAGGGAAAAGCTGTTGAGAACTATATGAGGAACGACACTCAGGGTTAAGGTACCTGAAGACCTGCCAGCACCAGGCAATTCACATTGCTGGTGAGCACGGATACTGTCGCACGCGTACCTAAGCGTTGTATCCGAGTGCTGGGCCTGGTTCCTTCCGTGGATATAGTAGCCAGAATGCATGTCATCGAAGATGAGTGTAGATATGTTAGCTAGAAACATTAGGTCGACGAATTGCGTCACCGGGTTGGCTATGTACGGGTAGTACAACAGGCGCTTGAACAAGTACTGCGGGGAGACAGCATGAACCATGGCAAGATAATGCAAAGGGCGTCCACGGCTACGATATGGCAGTATACACGAGATAAAAGTATAAGCTGCCCCGACATGGCATACAGTGGCCAACTGGCATGTGCGAATGCTGTGGCTGGGGCAGGCGAGAACCCCGTAATCGAGAAGGAATCTTCCTAAAACCCTGCTGCCGTGATAGCAGCTTTCGCTTGTCTGTGCAGTTGGTCCTCCAGGTCCCGGGCGGTCAGACCGCTTCCTAGCCCTGCAAGGCTCCAGCCAGCACCCGCCGACCTGGCCGAGGAAGAGCACCAGGAAGAGAAAGGCCTCCACTCCGAAGCGCAGGATGATGGAGGTGGTCACGCCGTAATAGTTTCGGTAGTCGCTAGCGTCAGGTGTCACGTCCGCCGCTGCGATAAAGTTGGCTCCTTCCAGAATCATGACCTGACAGTGAAAAAGCAAAGAGGTGTATTACGATGCTTGCAAAGGAGGGGCATTCACAAGGACAGGTTCATTGTGTGAACAGTGACAAGGGATCCAGATGGACATCTTACAACTGTCCGTTCCGGGTCATCATACTGTATATCCGTATCTTATGAAGTTCTCATGTCGCCAGGATATGATGGGGCAAACCAACCAAATACCTTTTGCTTGGTCGCACGGTAACACGGGAGACGAAGATGCGCTCCCTTACATGCGTTCCCTACTTCCTTCTTACCCAGCCCCACGCTGCCTTCTTCTCGAGATTTCCTGGTTGCACAAACTGGACATTGACTGGTCATCGCATCACCCCAAACCACATCCATGCTTCAAAGGTAACGGGTTGTGCACACGCTTTTGTCCCCCTTCCCCCCCGAGCATTGTCACTCGGGCAAGACGCTGTCAAAAGGCTTACTGCACGGCTTAACACCTCACCATCATGAGCAGCGTGAAGGCCGGGTAAGAAACGCGGACCGTCTGCAGTTCATTGAACTCGTTGGCCACCATCAGCATTCGCCAGCAGCTCACTGGAGCGGGCTCTTCGCGAGTACCTGTGCGGTGACCGGAAAGAAGGACAGGTCCGGAGTCAAATCACACGTGGCGTGTTGCTGAGATTAAACCGCAACATGTTCCTCCCCTGACAAGACCAGGAGGTAGTCGTACCGAGCAATATCATACCGAGCAGGGTGGTTACGCACCTTCCTTGCTAAGAACCTTGCGCGCCTTCTCCCAATCAATGAAGAAGACGTCCGTGCGCAGCTGCGTTTTAGGATGAGGCAGAACCTTAGAACTGGATCCCAAGAGTCTTCCACCGAGCATCCGTTCTCTCATATTGAGGCAAACAAATAAATTACCCATCAGATCGCCAAGTCAAGTAAATCGGGTCGTGACTGTGTCCGACCATTCATGGCATGGACAGCAAGGTGCCAGAAACTCAACGAAAACCCGCAGCATCCATTGGTTATGGCGCCTCAGTGCACGCACCTGCCGCCACAGCATCCACATTAGGCCGAGACTCTGGCCAACAATCGCCAGAATGACCGTGATCTTGAAGTTCTCGAGATCACCGTCGGGTAGCATCAAGAAGTAAACCTGTAAGCAGTAGAGGACTTCCCTCACAAACAACGACTGCGGAAAAGTTTCTATACGACGCTCCTATACGTCGAATGGGAGCTCGATCAACTTTCAAAAAAGGATGACGTTCGTTACGCTTAATTGCCATGCGAGTTGTGGCCAACATGGGCGTCCCCACAGATCCGCAGCACACATACCTACCTCTTCCTGCAGCTTGTAAAGGATGAGGTAGTATAGGGACACCACCAGCAGCACCATGGCGAGCGCAAAGGATCCAATATCCGCGAAGCTGATGGCGATATAGACCAAGAAGTCCTGTCAGGACAGACGCGGATGCGGCAGCATCACCTGAAACCATCCCTAGCGTTTCACTGGCTGACTACCTTCAACACGAAAGGCGTTGGGTGCTCACGAGTAAATCAAGATGCCCTTGCAGATCGCTGGCTATGTCCCAGCGCGCATCACACAAATATTTCCACTCGGTCACATGCATCTGTGCTCTGTTACACCCACTACCCTCGCTACACAACCCCATCTGCTAAGGCAACGACGATGGAACCACCCAGCTTACCAGATCCGCTTGTTCCCGCTTTTTGCGAATGTAGCGGAACAACGACAACATCATGGCGGGGAACGCCAGAACCACCTCGAAGACGATCAGGATCGTCTGCCAAGCGTACCTGGTCGTAAGCCACAGAGTCAAAGCTTGCGATGTCAAAGGTACCAGGTAGCCACACAGCCGAAGCCCCAGGATTACTTCCCATCGGCTCACATGGTGCATGTCATCATAAACTTACCAAAAACGGCTATTAAGGTCGGGTTCGTTCGAGTACGTAACTGAGAAGGAGGCTGGGCGCTGCGCGTTAATTGTGTCGCTCGCCAGGTTAATGGTGCTAAGGGTGTTGGTCTCCCATGCGCTGTACCTGCAGATCCATGACAGCAAAATATTCAACATCCAAACCCATGCGCACAAGCTACGCTTTATAACGGAACTGTTGTGCGTATTATGCCGATAGTGAAGCCCCTCCTAAATCAACAAATGCGGGAATCATTACGCGGTCAACGGATATCGTATACACAGCATCAGTTGTCGGGGCAGGTCATGCACATGCGCTACACGTTCACACGTCTCGTATATGGGCGTCCTTACGTGACGGTGAGCTGTGGAACGTAAATGGAATCCCGCGGCGAGCGCCTGAGCACAATATTCAGCTGCATGTCGGCAGCGTACTGTACGGCCTGGAGCCCCTGCGACTGAGCGCTAAAGCCAAGACGGCCGTCCACGAAGAAAAAACGCCGCACCGCTCCTGTTGAACACGGGATGAAACCGAGAAAGGAAGATCTTTCGAAGTTCCAAAGGCCGAAAGCGGCCATGTGCGCCCATCATGGTGTAGGTCCAGTGACTTGCGCGACCAGTGCTGGGATGCTGGGACAGGAGGCGGACCCGTCTGCAGCTGCGCGCTTTCAAGGAATCCGTAAGTCCTCCCTGCGTTTGCGAAATTTCTAAGCAAGGACGACCCACGATAGCTCTCTCCATCAGGACAGGGCTCACATTGCTAAGTCGAAGGGGTCGACAATACAGGGAAAGGAAACCACAGCAGCGAGCGAAGGGAACCTGCTGCTGCTGCTAATATGTCGTGTTGTATTGAGGTGGCGATCCTACAGGTAACCCAGAACCATGGCAGCTCCCATCGCACCATTACCCGAACATCAAGCCCCACCTGAGTTCTCCACTGTCGTCTCCGTGATCATGTTACTGATAAGCACGGGAATCGGATACAGCGTCGAGGTTCCCACCTGTAATGCATCCAGGGCCATTGCAGTGAAGAGAAAAGAGTTACTAGCTGCCGCATCACTGTCTGGATATTCTTGCCATCATTAGACGGGGCAGCCTATTCTCTGCTTCTGTATGCTCGGTTCATCTAGAGGTGCAGCATAGCTAATATAAGCGCGGCCATCGTATCATTGGAAAGGCTCAGGTCCGTCAGGAAAGCTGTAAGGCCGCTATTGCGAATGTGAGATTCATTTCAAGCAATCTGTAGACGTGTACCAGGAGAAAAGTCCGGATGCCCCATTGGCCCCAACCCAACGCCGGGAAGCTGGCCTGGACGGCGAACCACGCCAAGCTCCGTCACCCCACCTGAAGGAACAGGTCATGCATGACGGTGTCACCTGCACCCGTGAATGCTGCCGCCACCTCTGCCAGCAGTGCCTCCAGTTTGATGCTGCAGCTATTCTTGTAGTTCCAGCCAACCCTGTCCACATGGCACGGGCCGGTAGAGCGCAAGGAAGCTTCTAGGAAATCCGTCGCACATAAGCCCATGGATGCGACGACGATGGTGTACGAACTGCTAAACGACGTCTAATGGTGTGTGGCGAAGTGGAGGCAAAGCGCCACAGGACGATGGAGAGAGCCTTCCAAACCCTAATCAGGCTCTCCGCAAATGCGAATATCGGCTTTAGATCTCGCTTGGATGCCGAGACCGGCATGCACCGAGTAGCGAGCCAGCGAGCCATTGAAATGCCCCATAAGCGTGAAGCCCCCACCTGTACCAACGAGAACCGTCACCCTTGGGCGCCCCACACAGCTGGAACTCTGATGTCCACATATTGTAGCCTAGCCAAGTGCCATTCAAGAGGTATGACGAGAGAACAAAGTTGAGCAATGAAACCTGACCCTCGGCAACGTTGCCTCCAGAAAACTGTACACTGTGGGGAAAATACACAAACACCGCACAAAGTACATAAAATGGCAGAAAACGGCAGATCAGATGGTAAACACACATAGTGGCCGGGACCTGCTGTGTCCCATCCCCGCGTGCCTCCATAGACGAGGGATTAGACAGTGGCAAGCCAGGAGCCGAGAGAACACGTGGCCAGAGGTAGCCGAACGGGAATATAACTAAACACAATAGACTCTAAATAAGTGGTCCACCAAACAGCAGACGTGAAAACCCATCAATACAGGAAATGTTTTCTTGATACAGATAAATGATAGGACTGTACATTCATTTGCCGAAAGGCAGGCCCAGAGCATGCGGAGACAACACCGTGATAATCCGGCATTTAGCTAGCGTCCGTGACTCCCGAACTCCAACCGGCATCCTCGACTAAGAGAATGCCTTTCCAGTCAGCAGACCCCATCACGTACCGGAGATCCATGTGAGGGTCGTCTGTGTAGCCTACACCGTCATAATACAACCACGGCATGCTGCCCGTCTCCGGCTTAAAGTTTGTGGTGACGCGGCGGGCTGCAGTACTTGGGGGCGGTGGAGAGGCACCCACGCTATTGGCAACAAATAGGTTCACCAGCGCATCGTACATGCGGCAAGCCCCGGACGTGCTGCGGGACCGTAGAAGTTTTAGACACCCGAAAACTAGAAGTAAGCGAGCAGAAAAATGAGCATCATGGCCTTAAGGACTCATCCGTGAACAAAATGGGGGGGGGCGGGAAAGGAGGCGAGGAGGGCAAGGAGGGAAGGAGGGCAAGGAGGGGAGGAGGGCAAGGAGGGCAAGGAGGGAAGGAGGAAAAGGAGCCGCGGACGCTACGGGCTGGCGCCCATTAAGACCCTAAGACATCAAAACGGTCAGGGAGATCGCCATATCCCAGCCACTAGCGAATCCTTTAACCCTTGCTGTGCGGGAGGTTCACCCTCTCAAGTTGGTACCCCATTCACGCAGCGAACGGATACAAGTACGTAAGAATGCATGGACAGCCTTAGGAAGATTGAGTTTTGCTCCAGAAAACAAGTCCTATCGATACATGCATTTACACGTGCACGCCACATGGTACGGGTTTGTTTATGCCAAAACCTGCGATCCAAACGCCCGTACATCGCCCGCTATCACATCGCACACCTGTCGTACAAAGTAAGCGCGCAAAGGTTCGCCACGGCGTTGCATGCGGCCCGGTCCGCACCAAGACCCTGCTTGCATGTTAGCGCTGACGGTCCCAGCAGCTCGGCCAAGGGCCTCGATTGCTGTATGTTGAGCGTCAACTGGCTGGAGCCGCTGGAAGTGGGAACACTGATCGAGGCCTAGCGGGAAAGGGATGGATCACGGCCAAAACATTTCTTAATTTAGCTGCCGTGGAAAGCTGGTATCAAAGAGCATGCGAAATCAGTGTCCAGCGACCCAGCAGGGTCCTGAGCTCAGTTTCGGCAGCAGGATTGGTTACACAAATCGGTCAGCAGCCTCGTGAAGCGGCTGCTATGGCTCAAGTCGCTATCTAATCACGACACACAGCTATTGCAAATCCAAGGCTTTCTCTGCTGCGACTGCCGCAAAATGCGTATGCCCGTGGGTGTCTTACTTGCACAGCTGCTGATAACGTCAAGCCAATGTTAAGCTGCTGCAAAGCCTGCTGCAACTGTTGAGCTGGTGTGGACGGAAGGGATGTTTTATTGTCTGCTGGTGCACATTGATTAAGGCTGTTGGCAACCGTGCCGGTAGGACATAACACACAACGCTGGAAGAATGTGCCGTTCGATGCGGCTGATGCAACGACGGCGGTGGAGTTTGCGGGTGGAGCCTGGCAGGCGCAGACTTGGGCAGATTGCAGAACTGCGGGCGCCCAGGTCTGGACCATGGAGTAGCCCGACTGGAAGTTGTAAGCCTCACCGCTTGTAGCGTCACAACTCACGCAGGCACGCTGAGTTTTGTCTGGGAAGGCACCCTGCAAGTACGGCCGTAAGGATGCACACCTCATCATTAAAAAGAGGTAAACTATCCTTCCTGCGCCGTCGGCAGGGCCATCCTTTACGCACATTGGGGCAACTGGCACACTGCAGTGAGGATATATCAAAGAAATTCAGAACCGGACACGTGGTTTGGAGCGGAATGGCTAGGCTGGTCTGTGCATATGAAGTCTGGAGTTTCAGCAGCCCTAGATAGACAACTAAGGAAAACCAGACTTCAGCTGTCATTTCCCAGCACGGTCGTCTTAGCCTACGTGCTGAATTTTCAGCGTAATGTGGTCTACCAATATTTAAGTCATTGTTTGCGTGCTTCGAAGCTTCCGTCGGAGAATGAGCTTACTGAAGCTATGAAAAGAACGTCATGTTGCATGAAATATGCTTATATAATATCATAAAGAAAGAGACTCGACACACAAATGTCAAATAACATGCAGTGTTGCTTCGCAGTATGGAAAGAAGCTAGCTTCAGTCGGTTTGGAGCACGGCTGGATTCAAACGTACATCCGTCCGCGTCGGTCCGCAAGTCGGCAAGTGCAGACAAAACTGTGAGGTTCTACCTTAACATTTGGATGCCTCATTAAAAATTAAGGCTGTGTGCTTTGCATGTCTACGTGAGGATTGGACAAACGCGGTTTCTGCCATCCCTTGCCTATCGGTTCTGTATCGCACACAAGTTAGACAATGCATTCGTTATCTGAAAGTAGAGGCCTTGCACAAGTTTTAACATGGGAGTATGGAGGCGGGTCAAGCCATAACGACAAGCTTATCTTTGCAGCCTTGGCTTCGACGGTCGCTGCCAGCCCCTTTGTAGCAATATCCTATCGCTCAAGAGCCTCGTCGGTACTTGGTGGAGCGGCGGCTGTGGCAGCTGCTGGGCTTGCGTACGGCGCCCTTCCATCGGCATCCTATTCCGCAAGCGCACTCGCTCCTGCGCCCGCGGTGCACGGAGATGCGAAAGGCCAGATAGCTCTGCAAGTGAGAACCTAACGGTCATATGCCCTCGCCTGGCAGCAGACTACCCTTATTGCCGCCCTTGAAAACCCTGTCGACTGCTACTCCCCGCAATGGATTTCTCGTTCCCGTTACGACTCAATTCTTGTCTTCAAATACTGCACGGACTAGTGCATCTCCAACGTACGCCTTCATTGTAATACGCAAGTATCACCCTCTGCATACTGGTTACGTAAATCCGGGCGCACCTATTGTGCCTCCTCGCTGCGCCTGACCCACGTTGGCGGTGGTATGGCAGACGGCTGTTGTGCCGCCATTGAACCTTTACATGTCCAGTATCCATCTCCGTACCTGATTCTACGATTTCTTGACAGCATTTTCCATTTTTTTCCGGTGCACTCGTCTTGCAGGATGCCCTCGACCTCAAGCCCCTGTTGCGTGTGTTCCACCCATTGAACGTCATGAAGATGTTACTGAAAAAGTAAGCCTCGCATTCCCTCCCAGTTTTAGTGCTCGGGTCTGGGGTGTGTGGAGGGCTTTTCCATCTGGGTCTGAATGGGCCTCTGGTTCTCATGTTTTCCTGCTTCTCGGAACATAACCAACTTTGCTGCTTATCATGGCCCTTGACAGTTATATGTATCTTCCATGCGTCGTCATGTAACTCCGTTGTGATTATCCTAGTACCTTAACATTGTTAAGCTATACGGCTAAAGATCCGAGTTGTAGTTTCCTTGTACAACGTAATCACCAGGGAGCCTTTGGCCCAATCACAGAGACATTTTGATACACCCAGCCAGAGGGCACAATGAAAACCTGAATGCGAGCAGGTCGCACAACATTTGGGACTCATTGTGTTGACAGGCCCACCCTTATGCGAATCCCAGCCATGTGCCTTGCGACCTCTCCCCACTTACAACTGCCCCAGTCCCTTATCATTTTAATCCCCCTCACTCACCCGGCTGAACTCCCGTATCGCAGTGTCGCTATCCAAACGTTGCTGCGGCTTAACCTGTACATGTACTTGCAGCACGAGCGGGAGGCTCTTAAAGCGGAACAAGAGGTGCGATGGGACTCTGGTTTAACGAAGACGGAAGGACTGGACGAGGCTTCGGACGGATTGCGTGACAGTCACATGTGTGACATCTCGTTGCCCTTGCGAGATGTTCCGGACTGGCAGCGCCTTCGTATGTCAACATAGCCGGCATTGTTTCTGGAATCAATTACAGCCCTACGCACACACCGCGTATCCGGCGTCATGCTGCTGTTCTGAATGGTCTTCATCCTCTGACTCTCACATCCCCCTCTCGAGTGTGGTTGTCAATGAGTGTGTCTTTGTTGCTGCTGCGGTCGTTGTTCTATGTCAGGGCATGGAGCCACCCCCGGCACCCGAGCTTCCGGATCTCAAACCGGCAGTAGTGAGGGGCTGCACAGCTTTCGGTCGGGAGTTCGCGATCACCGCCGTCCGGGAGGGGTATGGGTGCATCGCAAAGTGGCGCATTGGCCCGGATAGGGCACAGGTACGAAAGTTCTCGCGTGATGGCGAGGCGATGCGGATGGGCTGGAATGTGGGGTTATCGCAAACAGCTGGCTGCACTGTCCTGGCAGCTGTGGCTCCCATGTGTACCCTGAGGGGGAAGTAGCTGCCAGGAGAGGGGAGCATCGGCTCCTCAGGCTGCGTGAATCCTCACATTTGACGCCTTTTGTGTATGGGTATACAGGGCACGGCGAGCCTTCACAGCTGCACAATGTGCGTTATTCAATTATTTCCTTAACCCAGGACACCGACCCAGTCTATCTCGAGTACGTCCCTGCAAACGGCTTTGCAATGCGTCCTCCATACAGCATTCATGACCTGCGACTGATGGAGAAACCGTACAGTTGCGCCCAGGAGGCATCTCTCAATACCTAAATCTGCCAGGCTTGTGCAAAGCAATCCAAACCTCTCTTCGTGTCACGGCCCCTCCACTGTTTTTAGCCGATGCGAAATGTGGCCACGTCTCATTCGTACTGTATTGTTGCTACTGGTTGTGATGCTGTTTTGCACCGGGGTCTACATCCCAACCGTCCAGGCTTTGCTGCGGAACTCTAAACTGTGGATCCGTGACGTGCTGTCGGTAAAATACCGCTCGGCTTCTCTGCAACGACGGTTCATGGCTTACCACTTTGCGACGATGCACGCTGTGGCGTTGCAATATGCTGCCGACTGCACCGTCTCGATCGTACAGCATACGTACCGCACCGTGCGGCGTAAGGCAGGCGATGGCAACCGGCTGGTCTACTGGGTGAAAGGCGTGGTGTTGCAGGTGCGCGGTGGGACGCGATGGGCTTAGCTTCTTTTTTTATTGCGTGGAGTAGACAGAATTGTCTAAGGAAGGGACCTTCGGACTGCATGCAGCCTTATATGTATTCCTGTCACCATGAGCCGAAGGTCATCTTGGAATGCATTTTCCACTTAATCGGCTGCCAGGAGAGCATTGCTTCCTGGCCTGGGTTTACCAATCCCGGTATTGTGTGTTTGTGTGTCACTGCAGGTGGGCCGCTGCGGGATAGTCCTTATGGCCGCTTCCCTCGGGGCTGCGCTGGGCTCGATGGTGAAGCCCGGCAAAGGCACGATGGTGGGTCAGGGCTTCACGGAGGCGATTACAATGATAGCGGTTGGCCACGCGATTGATATCCTCTTGGAATAGTGTGGTTAGCTGTCAACATGCGCATTGACATGGGGCATTTAGCAAGGCTCATTCTTGTCATGATGCCCAAGCGAATGTTTGAAAGCCGCTGACGCCCCGAACCGAGCCCGTCTGGCAAGGGGGCGTCAGCCCAGTTACCGCCGTCGTGCGATAGCGTGCCCAGCCCAGCTCAGCCTAATGGCTTGGAGCGTAAACGTATATTCAGGTTGTGGCTATCGGTATTCGCACTGATGTTGATGTGCAGGGGTTTAGCTGGGGACAGGTGCGGGTGCGGGCGGGGTTACAACAGTCATTGATCTTTAGCCAGTGCATGTCTGCGTGACGCGCTTCGCAGTCGCCTTCCTGGGTCTGTATTCGATAGTGATGGCCACGGGGTTGTTGAGAATATGACCTTGACTGTGAATGTCATCTTATGGGGTTGCAACGGCTACTGACGGGCATAGGCATTGGGCTAAAATGGATCTCCAATCACCTTCATCAGCGTCGGTAGAGCAGTGCCCAGTCGCGAGGTGCTCTTCGTCGGCGAAAGTCCTAGTCAAAACTGGTTTTGGCCAACGATATCATTACGAGTTGGGCCCACAGGGCACAAAAGACAGTGCGCACTGGTAAGGCACTAGCCTGGCGCGTTTTATTGTCATCTGATGTGACTAGTACGGGCTGGTGGTTGCGATCTGCGGATCCATCCAGATGGCGCTGTTCTATATTGGATTCAGGTTCTGACCCATAGTCAGTTGAACCATAATTGCAAAGCCGATGCCAGGTTTAAAGAATGCATCACGCTACACGCGCATTTGTAGTACGTTACATTCGAGCATGTGGCAGCAATCTTTTTTGCCAGGTCTGCCTTCTCCACGCAGTCGCTGGTGGACAGGCCGCGCTCCGTAAGGATCTGCTTGAGCGCCTTTACAGGCATTTCCAATAGTTCATTCAGACTGGCAATCACTAGCGGCAGCGCCTGACGATCAGTAGGTGCGCCAGCACCGCGATCGGACGCAGCTGCAGCAGCAGTGCGCAGAACGGACTCGAACGTGGGGTCCATGGGGTGGCCTGGCAAACACCGGATATGGCAAACGGCAGAAAGGGATGAATTCCCTTGGCAGCGGGATATGGATACGGCAACAACAGTTTTGAGGCTGCTGACAGGGGTGGCCTTGACACGGCGTGCTGGCATACGCACCTGAAAAGGTAATGTTATTGCCAGCGTCAACGACGAACGCATGTGGGATGCCTCTCGCACCAGCCTTCATCATGAGCCCTACGACGAAGAATATAACTTGTTTTCAGGGGGGAGTAAGGGTCGCGTGGCGCCATTGACATGCTGGGTAGCTAGCCAAGGCAAGCACACAAGCGTGTTGGCAGGAACTGACCGAACATGGTGGAGTTAGCTTCCGTGGCAAAGATGTCTTCGATACTGCTAGTTAAGACATCTCCTCAAAAAGCAAGTCAGCATGGACCGGGCAACCATAGCCCCGCTGTCCCATGAGCCCGTTCTATGTACTCCGGATGCCCCCGTGGTTGGGCAGGATATCCGTATGATACATCTGTAGCAATTTATTCATCCTCCGGCTGCTTTGATGTTCCTAGCATGAAAGCAGTGGCATACGACGTGAGATGGAATTTGAATGCGCGAGGCCTTGACTCATGGATGACCCAAACCATCAAGAATGGCACTCGTACGATTCGGGCATGACACCTACCCTCTTCCACCTCGCCTCCCGTGTCCACAGCGACAGCGTAGTCCATCTGGCTGCCCATACTATCCACAAACTTCTTAACCACCTGAGCATGGGGATGGAAAGGCGGTTACGTCAGCTGTTGGGATTTGAGGCGTACGAGTGTACGACACGAACGTTTGGGGGACCACGCCTTACCCCCGGTACCCACCTGCAGGTTCTGTTCGCTGCTGATGCCGACTACGTATACGTGCTTATCCTTATATTTGTGTTGAAGCTCTGTCAGATGCTGCAGAGGCAGTTCATGTTGGTGTCGAATGTATGGCATGCTGCTTTACATAGTCCTGCGAGGTCCTATGTCAAATCAACCTGCAACTGGCACGCACCGGTATCGATGTCCGACATGGTCCGCACCATGTTGCCCAACACTCGATAACAAAAACGCGTTTAAGAGCATCGCTTTTTACACCAATCGGCAAGGGGCCGCCCTTAACATATGTCAAGCCCCGAATGAGGGGACACTGAGTTCCAACAACCATAACTCGATCCCAATACTGCCAACAGTGCGTTATAATGCACTGCAATTATATATATCCTAGTTATTTGTTTTGTGAAATAGTTCTTTGAAACTATGCAGCATGTACTGCAGCCATTAGGCCGCATGTTGCGATCTCCGATTGCTGGTGTTTATATACACCATAGCCATGAATAGTTCAATGGTTTGGGATATATAAGAGTAGTAAGCTACTTTGTATTCTACATTTACGGCATTCAACGCGGACAAACGTTGCGGACAACGCTGGTGGACGTGGTCGCACTGCCCAACGGTCCGTAAGTTCGCAGCGCGTAATCCTTTCTACAGGCACGCCCTAAGCTGTATCCTAATAGCACTGGCGCATGTCGAAAGTGCATGACTCCGTGAGGACGGGGACGACTGCAAGTACTACATCAGTGTTCGGATCAGAGAGCGCCGGAGGAACCCAAAGGCTACAGGAAGACAATGTGCCCAGGGGAGATTAAATAGCTCAGAATATGGGCAAGGGAGGGTTAGTATTCGTACTTTGGAGGCGCTTATATTTTCACAGCAGTTCAGGGGTAAGTAATGTTTTATCCTAACCTTCGTATGCCACGGTAAGCCTACCTCTTCGGTTATGCGGATTTGGATTGCCGTTTCCGTTCGCTCCTCCTGTCAACTCAGACGGCTGCGCCTGTTGTTCAAAACTGAAGTTTCGATGCTGTTGTGTGGATCTCTTAACACCATCCACGCTTGTGTGTCGGTCCTTGCAAACGGCTTGGGTCTCCTACCTACGCCTCTGGGATCTGCCCTCTGGCTTGGGGCTCTATTTCTATCCGATCCGAGCGTTGTGGGGAGACAATTACTTAGCTGGGTAGGGTTGGGCCCCTAGGTAGGGGACTAGCGAATACAAGGGAGCCGCTCAGATTATGCCTCGGACCCCCCAGCCATGCCCCAACGGTTCCTCAAGCATATTAAAAAGACAGCGTAGTTAAGGAGAGATTGTTTCATTGGCGCCCTTTAATTAAAACACAGATTCAAACAAAAATTGCAAAGATAAAATTTTAGAATATTTAAAAGCTTATCCCGATGCAAGCGACCAAATCAAACCCTCTAAACCCAAAATCTCCGCAAAGTATTTCAAATTGATTTAGCGCTAATGGCCAATTCTACCATGTTTTTTGGCACCGCCTTCCCATTTTTTTCGCGCGCACGTTTCTTCCTTCACCTACGCCAAGAGGCCTTTCGCTTCTTTTTAGTTATGATGCCGAATGGAAGCAATAGTGGCAATAACCCAGGAAGTGAAATTATGGAAAGCACGGTCAGAGGTTCGAATCCTTTAGAGCGCGCCATTCTTTGTTTTTGAAGGGCGTCCTCGCTCTCAACCTGCGTGCCGTCTGATCTAGGCGCTAGATCGGTAAAGCATCGCTACCTCAGTCGCCTGAGCCCGTGCAGTGGCACTGCGGGACCAATTTTTTAAAATATTAAGCAGCTTAATGTTAACCACGGTAACTGTTTGCTTTTCTCCCATGGTTGACCCTACCAGACTCTTGCTTTCCGTACGCCCAACTGATCACTCTATCTGCTCCTTTCCAGCTCTGCTCTTTCGCTGCAAAGCGAGGGTGACAACTTTATCCTGTGTGCAATTGATCTATTATAGTGATGATCGGACGGATTGTAAAGACTCTCACAGGCAGATGAGTATAACACCTATTCATGAAATACGTAAGCGTCGTATGCATTTTCATTTTTATAGGCTCATTCAGGCCATCAAAATGCGCAGAAAAAGTAAATAGGCTAACGTTAACAAAGTCTATCATCCATCATGGTGATACGGCGATGTTTGGACGCCTGCACGAGAAGCTGCATGGGAAACACTGTATTCGTGTAATGTTCATTGGGGGCAGCGTAACCCATGGGCACGGCTTGCCGAACGGTTCCATGCCGTATCCGGTGCTTTTTAAAAAAGAATTAAGCTCAGCCTTTCCATGCAAGGGACGTCATAATATCACTGTGGCCTCCAAAGGAGCGATAGCGACAGATTTCTGGTATGTAGGCCTGATGTTAATTGGTTGTAATTGTACGAACCATGCTGTGTGCGTGCATCAACAGCACACATCAATACCCTCTGTGATGTGTCTTTGGATTCCCCTTAGGATCGATTACCTGGTGGGGCGACAAGAAGTGCTGCTGGCCGACTTTGACCTCGTCGTGGTGGACACAGCCATGAATGACGTCCATGAGCTGGTCATGCATGCGGGCCGCGGCGCTGCCGATCCCAATGCCTTCATACGCACTCAAACCGAAATTCTCATGTCAATGATACTTCAGGAATCTCACCGCGTCAATGACTTAAATGATCCCACACCGTCCTCTGCTGCTGCTTGCACAAAAGAATCTAATTATACCCGTATCTGGACTGGCGTGGCTGCAATTTGGCTCGGCACTTCCACTCGCCGTACAAGTGTTTGGCGTGGGCCTCTTCCGCGAACCACGGACGCCGTGCACGTGCAGTTGCCTGTTGCCATGACACACGGTGTGCCGTACATATCCATAATCGATGGCCTCGGCCCGTTCAGCTCCACATCCAGTCAGCAATGGCTAAAGAACAATTGGTATGTGGAGCCCGTCAAGGATGTGCACCCAGGACGCTGGGGCCACCAAGCCCTAGCAAAGGCGCTGGTGCACTTCCTCACTGAGCAGCACCTCTACCTGACGCAGCTTCCGTGGCAGCAGGACATCTATTCGCCAGTGTACTGCCCACGGCCACCGACCTTTATCGACCCAAACACGCTTGACATGTACCTGGATATGAGTCCCTTGCACATACCAACTGTATACCTCCAAGCAACGAAGCCACGGATGTCACGCTGTGGAGACTGGACTATCAAGTCTGATGTGCTGGGCAAGCCAGGACTTATATCTTTGAAGGTAGGGGCTCGGTGCGCTATCTTTGCATTTCCTGCAGAGGTCGTACGTCACCCGGTAGAGGTGGGTGAGGTTCATGTGCTGATGCTCAAGTCCTATGAGCATATGGGTTGGTTGCGAGTGATCGTGGCGGCTGTGCCGGCAGCCTCCGCGGATGGCAGCGATGAAAAGACGAAGTGCATCCTGAACAGTATTAATGGAAATGGCAGCAGCATGAGTAATGCGAACAGCAGCGCAATGGGCAGCTGGAGCAGCGGAAGCACCATTCTCGGCTCCCGGGACATAGATTGTCTGTGGGATGAGCGGGTTTCTGAGGCACGGATGGAGGTGGTCCAGATCACCAAGCCACCACATAATGATACTTCAGGACAAGATTTCTGTCTTGCATTTATGTTCGAGGTTCTCGGATCGGATAGGGCAGAAAATAAGGTTAAGATCCTCGGAGTCACAGTGTTTTAACGAAGGAACGAGGGGGAAATGACTTACACGCAATCCGCCGCAACACATTTGGCATTATGGCATACATTTTGTTTTCATGGCACTGAGTGCGTCGGCCTGCAAGGCCCATTGGTTAATGGGTCTTATCAGGCAATCAAGGCGCACAGAGGCATGTGCACAGTTACAGAGCTGTATACAGTGTATCGACGCATCGACACTCGTTGGTTGGCATACGTAAGCAGCTGCCCATGAGTATATCGCCTGGGGTTATATTTATCCTTTATCAGCATAGCAGGATGGCGGTTTTATATCCCACCTATAGGGTTGTAAGGAATTGTGACAGCACTGTTCGCCGACGCGCTTCTGAAAAAAGTTGTAGCTTTTGAAACACGCGTAGGAATGGGTGTTACACTGTGGACGACTTGCCCTGAAAGGACACCGGGGGCCCTGACCGGGGCGAACGACCGGGCTGAAGCGGGCCGAACGTGAAGAGGCAAGGAACGGGCGTCCTTTTCCAGCTGCGTCGCAATCCCTGCCCTTGCCAGTAGTGCATGACATTTACAATAATGTGCATGTTGTTTTATCTACTTTATTGATTAGTTGGGTAGTTAGATGGGTATCTGTTGCGCTGCACCACACACAATGCTGAGGTGTGTTGGGATCTGAGGTTTGACAACCACGTGTTTAAATCAACCTTGGATACGGCTGGCAAGGGAGCTGTGCTGAGGCTTCAGTTGCTTGGTACTCGCTGCTGGCTGGGCTAAGAAAATATATCGGAGGACATATGCACGCCAGGATGCAACCGTGGATTGTGGTAAGACCACGTCTACTGCCACAGCTGCGAAAAGGGGTGCGTGGATCATAGTCCGTCCCAGCATGTGCAACGATCGGCTCCACGTTTCATTACTTATTGCCTTGCAAAGCTGTGGCTGTATTCTCTAACCACTGCTGGCAGTAGCTGTGACAGTACTAGTTATTAGGAATGGCGGCGGCGTGATTGGGAAACCATATGGTGCCTATTAGAACTATATTCTTCGGTAACCCTCTCCACGCTTTGCGCGTGGTACTCGCAATCCAATTGGGCAAACGGCCATAGCCGTTACAATCAACCGCCTGACACGACGGGTTATGCTACCGGACATAGAGAGTACCACAGCTTTGGCTATTCAGCAAATGCGCAATAATTATACCGCAATAATAAGTTGTCTTTTCAAGATATGAATCATATGGTCGGATACCTATGCCTAAGTTGGTTGGGTTGCGGTGGGAAAAAATCTTTTTATATCTCGGCCGAACCGTACGGCACGGAAATAGTGGAAGGTAGAGCGTGATGCCCGAAGAGCTCGCCGACCAGTCATTAAATTTGTTCGCATATCTATATTACTATCCTTTATTGTTTGCAATGGCTCGATCGTGGCTAGTGGTCGTGATGGCATTCGTATGTTTGATGATGGGCGGCTGTACGACGTTAGAATCGAATGGATGTTTTAGTGATGACGAGACATGTGAAACTGTTCACTTGGTTCTAGAAGCGTCGTCCTTACTTCTTGAGCGTAATCGACCGACACTTTTACTTCGTTATCCTTCTTTCTTCTACGTGGACTGTATGAGGATCGGAGCGTCACCCAAGTTAGTTTCCGAGCCGGTCTTAGGGTTAGGTTCTGTTATCAAGCCGCAGCCAGTAGGAGCCATTGTTGCAGCCTAAGGGACGCACAGCTCCCTACAGGGAGTGTTTCTATGCCATAACAACTCCAGTTTTTTCAAGGCCCAAGCCAACTCCCATAATCTATGAACCGCATGTTGTAGATGTGTCATTGGTACGGTAATACGGCGTGACATGCCACCGCTACCTCATGCCGAAATGGCAGTCACGTGTCTTAGACGTTGAGGTGTTAGGAAACGAACGGCGAGGAGATCAGGCACGAAATCATGAAAGCCAGATGCAACGGGTTACACATGCCTGCCCCCGACCTGCACAAACAACGATGATGAATAGAAACCTCTAACGTGGTGTCGAAAGATCTAGGCATTCAAGCAGAGGCGGATGTCCAGATACACACACGTAGGGCCTCCAGCACTTCCAACCCATAGGCCACCTACCCTAGTGACATGCAAGACATCCCCGCCAAGAAAGCCACTCTCACAGCTAATTAGGTCCCCGTTCAACGCATCAGTCATAAACATCTGGAGATAACATATCCCCCCCAAAGGCATTAAGTCCATCCAGGAGCAAGCCCAGCCTCCTCATACATCTCATGACTCCTGCATACATGTTTAAAACGCCTGCGTGAAGGGCTTTGGTTGTTAGTCAGCATCCTGCCTGTGTAGTCATGGCTATGGGCCAGGCGGCATAATACAAGCAGGGGGGACCCCACAATCACCTGCGGAATGGCTAGCGCTAACCTGCGTATTTGCATGCATGCCAACAATTCCGTCACACAGAGAGTGTGTGTGTGTGTATGTGTGCGTGCATGGTTTGAATTGAGGGAAACGTTACAGGATGTGCCGAAGAAACAAGGGTTGTACGGAGACGTATAAGGAGACGTACGGTAAACGCATGGGCGATGCCGTACTGCGCGCGGACAGTAATAAACGATATGTACGGCGTATCCTTCCAGAGATATGGAATGAGGAATGATGAAACCAGGTTTAATCGACAAATCATTTTCCAACTTCAACTCCCAACTCCCAACTCCCAACTCCCTAACTTCAAAAGCCCCAAAAGATTGCGTTGTGCGCATGGTGTCAACCTTCCCCACCTGGCGGCAGCACGACACGAAACGACAGGTCATGACGAGGGCCCAGCTTGCGCGCATTGTGTCGCATCCGGGCATCACTGATAACGTGTTTGAGATCGTGTCCAAATCCCTCAAGTAAAATGACCGTCGAGACCGTCTAGATCCACTGTCACCGAAAACCATAACCGAAAACCGTCCCTCTCTTAAGCCACGACGGCCTAAAGTATCTCGAGCACATCACCCACATTATCTTAGGCACACGGGAGTCGGGTTTCTCGGACGTTCACGAAAGAGCGCCGTACATCTCTCTATTATCATTACCATGACCGGCCGGTGGGGGGCAAAAGGTCAAGAAGCCGAACGAGGAGATGGTAAGGGCGGTGGGGAGGCCGGGAAGGAGATTGGTGTGAATGTGTATGTGTGCGAAGAGGGGGGGGGCCCGGGGAGAGCGAAGGGGGGAAGGCATGGAAAAGAACAAGGAAGAATTGATGGCTGGGAGAGCTGGTCGGCTAGCGGTTTCGGAGCTTGCTGAATTGAAACACACACGGCACATGCGCAGATGTTGTGCAGGACGGACGGATAGACAGATGCTGACAGGCATGGGGCCTGTGACGCTAGTGTATGTATGAGTGTTTGTGTGTATTGTGCGTGCATGTGTACGTACGTGGGGGCTTGTGAGGGCGGGAAATAAGAGTTGAATGTAGTAAAAGGCCCTTTTGTCAAGGAGGGCAGCAGCGACCGGGGAATGGTCCAGGTGGCAACCCGAGTCTTCAGGCGCAGGGGTGCACTACGTGATGGTAGGAGGTGCCACATGCCGATGCGGGGGTGATGTACGGCGAACGTGTTGCGATGCGCGATGTCAATTACGGACGTCTGTCAACAAAACAATATCTTATTCCATTCGTAGAATTTGGACGAAGTTGTTTTAAGAAAGAGCTTCTAAGGAGAAGTGCCCCTGTCATCATCCCGTCATCTCCCCGCCAGACTGTGAACGACATTAAACAATAAGGTTGAGGCATCGACAAGGCGGTCCTTCGCTGCCATGGAACTGTGTCTGGCTCGTTGCACTGCTCAGGCCTACGGGCCTACAGATCTTCCAGCCCTTCCTATGGTAATAGGTGGGATAAAATGCATTTACAAATGCATCCACAAGGAATTAGGTTACCAATGATCCCAAAATTCGTGCACCGATGTGTTGGTCGGGGATATGGTGTCCAAATAGATGTGGCAGATGCGAGACTGGCAGCTGTTGGGTGGTTGCTGGAGACGGCTGCAGGCACTAGACGGCCAGCGGACCCGCGGTTCGTCTAACTGTCAAGTTTGGTTGGAGTCAATAGCGGATGTTACAGAGTAGTTCTTCGGAAAATAGGCATAGATTTTCTATGTTTATGCAATCTTGGGATTATATAATGAACGGATTGTCATTGGCTGAGTTTCGAACACAGGACCAAACGTCCAATTTTATATCTCTACATCTTAGATGATATTATAAGGATTATACTCGCATATGAATATAGAGATGTAACGCTTTGAAAAAAATAAAAACAATAAATAATAGTGCTAATATTTCTAGCTGTCACTGCAACTGGCATCACGTTAGAACGATCGCAGACCCGACTGTAAGAAGTGAAATAGCATGTCGTCAGTAAGTGGTCGGGGAATTAGGTCCTGCTCGTCCAAAGCTTCTAACTTCGGACCTTATCGGTCTCGTTGGCGCGAATTGTTGTCAATCTTTTTAAGTAGATCTTATAAACTTAAAGTCCTAATAAATTATAGCTTCCCTTCTCTTGAAGGCTGTCCGAATCCTTTGGCTGTGTGCATCAAGGGCCGGCCATTTCGCACATCGCAATTCCACTTATTATTCATAATTGCTAAAGCATCAGTATCCGCGTACTCAGAATATTGATTACCACCACCGCTACGACAATCATCCCAGGTCCCGGGACAAATCATGGAATGGCAAAAATCCCAAGCCGCAAGTTGATAGCCCCTGCAAACAGAAATGATATAATTATCCGTACAAACTATAAATAAAAGCTTACGAAGCTCTATCCTATACGCCAAAAGTGGTTTCGGTGCAAGGAAACATCAACCGTTAAGTCACCAGGACTTCCGATGACCGCTAGGTCGAGATAGAGCTAGCCGATCGGAAGCGCCAATATTTACGACGCAACCAGCCTTGGAGCGAACCTTTACCACAATGTTATTGTTGAAGCGTCGTTTCTTACAGGCCTTTAATGTCACTAATAACAAAGGCTGGATACCGATGCATCTTGTAATGCCTTGCGGCTTAAGGAGTACCGGAAGCTCGCCGAATACGTTCAAAGCAAGTGCACTCGAATCTGGCACATCCCCTAATACGCCATGGAAATTCGGGTTTCAGGTGGGCTTGACGTATATTTTCTGCGGCAAGACAAGGGACCTGTAAAGTCAGAGCTTGTATCACGTGCGTGTAGTGCAACGAACGGTACCTTGCCTGGGACCAAAGCGCACAACTGCAGCTTCTGAAGCTCGTGTTGAGTGAGCGACTTGGGTAAGTGGCTATGGGGGCCAGGGTTTTAGCTCGTGTAACGCCGAGAGGCACACGATATACTTAGTCATAAACGTATAAGCTCTTCCATAGGTCCGTGTCATTAGCGGCATATGGGGGCTGTACTTGGTGTTCTATCGGTGTTGAGCTTGGTGAAGTGTGTCCACCGGACTTAATGTAAAGTCCTCCTGTTTGACGTTGCACATGGCGCCCTCAGTTGCACAACGACCGAGGTTGAGTCGCGCGCCGAACAATTGGGAAGACTACTTCCCGACCTTTTAACGCGGATGGAGTGCACCCGAGTGGATATCCTGGAGCCGCTGCTGGCTGATCTTCCCGGGCTGACTGCACAGTTAATCGGCTTGCGCGATTGCTTGCCGGGAGTAAACCTAAGCCAGTAAGGCACGCACACATGCCAGAGACATTGATGCGGTTCTGGGAAGCCTCAGGATGGCCATGAAGCATTAAGACTAGCATGGTTACGGCTACACAATCAGAGGTTCTGAAATCCGCTGCAGATCAGAGAGCTATTGCATGTCTTAACTTTTGGTGGCATCCATATGGTGGAGATATGCAGGCACATGTTTCATCCGTGCCCTTCGGTGGCAGGTTGGTGGCCAAGCATCCGCGGTTGCTACAAGAATTTAAAGATTCAGCAGCATTGGCTGCGCGGTTGGATGAGCTGCGCGCCGCCCTGCCCGGCATCAATGTGCCAGTGCTGGTTGCGGAGGAACCTCATTTGTTGTACTGTGACATCAAGCTGGTGCTGTGCAACTGCACGCGGATTGTCCCCGGCTGCGACCCAGTGAAGCTCCTGATTTCTCAGCCCCAGGTATATGGGCTCACCAGACTTACCTTTGGCGCGTTCGTATGATATCATTTGTTCATGGGGTTTTATTTTGCATCACGTTTGTGTGTATCGAATTTCATATTCTCTTTGTACGAGCTCAGGGCTATTGCCGCCGCGCCTTCACTAAGGTGTGCTCCCATGTCACGAGTCAGCAGTCAGGAGCCTCATATGTTGACATCCTCATCGTGGATTTCCACGATTTGTGCAGATGGTCCTTTCGGCTGTGGAAGCTGGCCTTTCTTCCGCCATGGATGTCGAGGGCGGGGCTCCGGTGACCGCCCATTAGGTTAACTTCACGGATGGGTGCTGCAGGAGTCTCGGCGCGACAAAGGGAGCCAGCAGGGCATGGCCCGGGTTTTCCTTTCTACGGGTCATATGGTAACCTCGAATTCTGTGTCAGAACGAGAAGAACGAGATTCCCTACATTCGTGATAGGAACGGCAGCTGCCTAAGCCATTCGACAGTCTGCTGGTGGGCGCTTCGTGGTGAGGCCTTGGTATGATTGGATGGATTCGTCTAGACTAAGATGGGAGTTGTAATTCATTGTGTTCTAGCCTTGTTTGCGTATCTGCTGGTCGGTAGGTGGTGAGCGCTATTTCAAACCCTTGTTTTCGAGAAACTTTTAATGGCGGACAAAGAAGTTTTGCAATGGCGTCGTGGTGAAGCTTTCCGTAGTTCGCCGAGGTTCTGCAGGGGTGGTCCTCGAGGTGGTTTCGGAGTCCAGGCCGTTTGGCTCCTGGACGTTAGTAGCAGCGATTGCATCACTGGAAGATCGTGGCCGCCCTGTTCCTGTCTTCGCCGTTTCCTTGTTTTGTTTGCATGCTGTCCTGTGTTCGTAAAGCGAAAGTCGGATAAGATGGACCGCCAGTAGCTCCCACGCCAAATCCTGTACATTGTTACGTATTCGCTTTTTATTTACCTGCATTCACTGTACACACCTTAAGTTACAACTTGCATCTGGTTACGAGGGTTGGTCTATAGAGTCTTTAAGGACGTGACGTAAGTAGTAGCGTTGGGCAGCTAATCGGCGTCTTCAATAGCATCTTGTGCAATTTCGCTAAGAGCCGATGCTTGACGGTTGCATATTTGGTTTTTAATACAATACAGCGCGGTGCCATGGGCCTGGCTGATTGTGATACTACCAGCGGCGCCTGTTCCCTACTTCTGTACCACATCGTGTGCCCTTTGCTGCGCCTGGGGGCAACGGTAGAGTTTTAAATCCAAATGGCATGAAATGGTGAGTCAATTACACACCACGTGCAGTTTTATACCAAATGTAGGTATACTGAAAATGCATCAAATTAATCTGGTAACCCTTTCTACCCTCTTAGCTGCCAATTGAGCTACACCTAAATAATTCAAGGAGCCTCCCAAGGCATCAGGGAGACACCTACCGCATACCACCGACGCGTCACCCTGCAACATCTGGATACATGGAGAAAATCCTACGCAGCTGTATCTCCCTCCAGGTGCTAGATGCTTATATACATCCATATAATCTGTGTAGCAATAGCGACATCCCCTACGTCTCAACACAGGAAAAAACCTTCTCCCATAGTAGTCCCTGATCCCAACCTGTTCGCCACAACCAGATCGCCACAACCGACATGCTAGTACACTACGAAGCCACCGTCATCGCAGTCCAGGTGAGATCCGGCCATCATCATGTCGACCGCACCGTCCTCCAGCTCACTGTTGATCTTATTGAAGTTTTCTAGCATATACTGCGCGTCGAGCAGCCGGCGTTGCACGTCACGGAACTGGGCAAGCTGGTCGTGGAATGCAGGGCCCAGGCCGCGGTACACGGCGAGGCGCTTCTGTGCCTATGCGGAGGACATCCAAAGAGGTACGTTCTCGATAAACATCGTTTAGCTTCGGGCAAAAGAATTTCAATACTACTATAGAGCGGTGATCAAGTTAGGAAGGCCTTCCCATGAGCTCACACTCGTAATTGCAATTCATAATACATTAACAGGCCCCATTGTAGCATTTAACGTCCCCCCTAATTACTGCTTTTGAGGCCCGCCGGCGAAACAGGCGACCCCGTAACAGCCCTACATAGCCGGGTGGTAAAAAGGCCATGTTCACTCACATCTGCAAGCTGTGTCCGCAGGCGCTGGATGCGGGTTGTCAGTTCGTCCCAGATTTTGTTCAGAGCCACCACGTCCTCTGCTTTATACGTAGCCGACATAAAATGATATTCGAGTGATTGCAGCTTAAGAATAGACGCCTTAGCACGGGTAATGGCCAGCATGAACTCAGTCTGCAAGCAATGTTTGGATACAAGATAACACAAGTCAATGAAAATTCAGCAAGGAAATTTGTAAAGCAGTGAAGCAACGTTGCCGATACGTCCAGACAGGTGGAGAATCCGTGAGCTAATATGTAGAGACAACGCATCCATCCCCGTATCCCCCAAAAGGCACCACTTCAAGCGATGCCCCAGCGTGCCTGCTATGCCAAGATCACCTTGTCAATCTTGTCCTGCTGCTTTAGAATACCCTCTTCTATGCCCTCCTTCATACGGTCGATCATGATCAGGTGCGCCTGAGTTGCTTGGAGCATCGCTTGAAGTGCCTCCGTCTCGGCGGCTAGAGCACTGCCGGTCTTTGGGCCAGACCCAAACGATATCCGTCCACGTGACCCTGCATCGGCACAAATGCCCTAGTTGAAACCCAAATAGCTCTCTCTCGCTCAAGCAAAGTCATGATACAACTGTCAACACCTTAGGGCGTGAGCAAACCTTTTCCAATCCCCATGTTGGCACCGTGTGAGAGGTTAGATCACCTGCGGGCGGCGGAACACGCTCCTGCCACCGCTTGCCACGTGCGATCAACGCGTTAGAAACCTCCATCACAACACCCTGCGTGCATAATTAGTTTCTTGTGCGAGAGCATGCACAAGACCGTCGGCTAGTTCAGGATTACCTCGCTTTGAGAACGATCTTGATCGGAAACGCTGCAGCCATCATCTATAGGGGACATAACCATCTGTTATTCACGTGCCTGAACGGCAACCTTAATGGAGATAGTAGACCTACCCAACCCAAAGAAAGTATCGGCGTTAAGATTTCCGTCCAAATCACCCTTCTCCTTTCCAAAACTCTGCATGTATACGCATGCATGCATGTTGTTAAGGCATCGGACCTTCCATGCTGCAGCGGATGGCTGAATCCACATACCTCAGGCAAAGAAAGTTCCCTGCTCAGAGAGACGAAGGAAATCTCTTCCAAGATGCTTTGTTGAGTCAAGTAGGATGTTCGCGCTTCGGAGGTTTCTACCCAGTTGGCCTCGGCTCGGGTAGCTGTCAAGACACCGCAAAATGAAGACCAGACGCCGTTCAAATAATGCCCGAATACCTTAAATTGCGCAAACCATTATCTGTGCATGACTTACCATTCTGTCCTTGCAGGAGCAACAGTTCGCGCCATAAGAAGTCGACAGCCATCGAAAGGTGACAAATTTAAGCTATGCACGGCAGAACCCAGGTAGGTTGCAGGTGATTAGTTGCACGGAGCAAGATAAAGCATTTGTTGGAACTCTCGGTATCTTCGCGTAAAAATGCGGTCGACTATCTACTGTTATAGTGAAATGATATCATAACTTTACAAGCCGGTTTGCATATAGCTGTTGCTGTCGTTGAGAAATTGTATTGAATGGCAATGAAGTGGGATGCCGAACATCATGATGGTGAGGACAAGCCGAGGTGCGGAGCCTTTTCGAGTCCGTAAGGCCCACAGGAGGCTGAAAGGGTAAAAGGCTGAAACCGTCAAAGGACCACTGCCAAAAGTATAAACCAGTAGAAGTTAACAGAAGGCGACGGAAAGCGGGTGAAAAAAGAGGTGCGCACTATTCGGGCAGGGGCCCGCTGCCACCGACCCCAGCCCTGAAGCCTCCAAGCAATTAAAAACTGACCAAAAGGCCCACCTCCAGCAAGAGTCTTCGCTCCAGGTCCCAACCTGATCGAAATCCGTGCACGTTTCCCCAACCATCAAACAGACGACCGGTTACCCAGTCAGATGCTACTGCGACCCCTCCAGCTCGCGCCGCCCCTCGGCTTACATAACCGCTCTCCATTCCTTGACTAGACCGACCGCGCTGCAGGAAGATTCCTCCATCGTTATTCCTGTAAATCCTGGCTCCGGCCTGGTGCCCGCCCTCATCCCACTAAATCAACTGCAATCCCCGCTCCTCAGGGCCGCGACCAGCTGCAGATAGCCCCTCTGCTCGGGGGTGATGTATCCGTGCCGGATGAGGAAGTCCACGATCACAAGGCTGTAGCAATCAGGGAGTTGGGGAGGCGCGCGAAGGCACGCGGACCGGACCGGGGGGATGCGGCAGACAGCCAGGGAGGCAGGGGCAGGGAGGCGGTGAGGAGAGGATGTAACGGGGATTTTGCGCAGGCGGACGTACACATGGAAGCGGGCAGATGGGCCGAGCGATGGGGCCATCTGCCAACGAAATGCCAAGTGGCACGTAGATGTGTGCTGATCATCATTCAGGCCACCGGTTTACACCAGTAAGCATAAGCGATTATAACTCGCATACGGAAAGTGACATTACAAACTGCATTACAGGAAGCAGTGGCATACACCAGAGAACGGTACATAGGAGTTCCTGGTGCAGATGCTCATTTTGGTTGATGGCGCTGTGCAGGGGGCCGCTCAGGGTGGAGCTTCAGCATCAGCGCATGGGGTATGAACGGGCAGACGTGACTCCTTAACACCTCCTCCTACCCCCCGGCCCCCACACAAATACCAGCAATTGGTCTTAAACTCGGTGGTAGTGGCCACAATCTCTGCCACTTCCTCGATCGGTTTGAGGTTGAACTCTGACACTTCGCCATCCTAAAGCCCAGAGGTCAGAGAGAAGCACCGGGGCAGGGGATCGCAACACGGTGAAAGCGGTGGGTCAGTACTGGGGGAGGGTACAGGCAGATGCTGAGATGCAAACGCGGCGAATGGGCCTGCAGCTCTTGCAGCTTCAGCATCGCTACATAGGGCCTTCTAGTGAACCACTCCACCCCGTCCCACCGGGCGTAATGGCCCCGTCTCCCACTCCCCTTACAACCTGAGGATGGCCAGAACCTCACCTGCGGTGTGGGAACAAAGTCTGGGGGCAGCTCCAGGTCGTAGCAGAACAGCACATCGGGCTTGTAGCCGTTAGCAGCAATAGTGAGATATGAGACGGCGCCCACGGGCCGTGCAGTGGCCGCCAGCTCAGGGGGAATTCCTGCCTCCTCTGAACACTCCTTCAGCACATTGTCCCGACAGCTAAGGCCATGTGGCTGCGAGACAAACACGCACACGCACACCGGGGAGGCAACAGGCGGTGCATTCCCATGTTGCCCGTTAATTAATCGCGCAACGCAGCTACTTCCCAGTGGGGCCTTACGCCTGTGCATGGCGTGATACTGTTCAGACTGATGATATTGGGGGCCGCTTCTGGTGAGTGGGCACAGCTCCGGAACCACCCACAACTACAAGGACGACTCAGCTCCTTGGCAAGTTAAGGCTTCCATAATAGGCACGTGAGGCTCGCCTCTGCGGAAGGGGCAGCAACATCCTCTCCTTTAAAGTCTTCGAAGGCAATATAGGAAAGCAGCTTGTACGCCTCCTCTCTCCATGTAGCCTCCTTGGGAGCTACCGCCAGCCTCCCGATGCCTCCCCAGAGGCTGACGCTGTTGACGCATCCCTGTGTTATCGATTTTCCCCTTAACGCTTCCCACCTGGCCCCCCGCCACGATGTGGTCAAGCTTCCCCGGCCAGTTGGGCTTAGTTTGCGACCTGCGTGCCACCCACAGCCGCAGGGCCCCAGTGGCGGGGTCCCGTACAAAGCCGTTGATGTGAACTCCGTACGCCTTGATGCCTAGATGGGTGGCGGCCGCTCGTTCCACGAGTAGCAGCGGCAGGTCGTTAAAGGCGGCAACCACGGGGTACAGCTCATCGCGCCAGCCGGTAATGAAGCCTTCGGTACGGAGGACCTGAAGCACTTCTGCATATGAGGTGGTGGACATGAGGATGTGTGGGAGACTGATCGGGTAGCGGACAGGGCAAGGAAGGGTCGAAAGGTCAGCGAGGGAGGGAGGGAGAGCGGGATGGGGGCCCTGCAGGGACGGGTGGGCGTGACCGCTTCAGCGAGCGATTGAGATATGGTTGAGCTTACCTGCTTAAGTCGGATAAATGGAGGGATAATATCAGCCAGAAGGCTTGACGGGGTTGGCAGTAATGTATCCCCATCTGTCGCTGCAGGCCCACCCGAAGTCAATTATGCCCCTCCCGGAAGGGGCCGGGGCACCCCAACCCAATGGGAAGATTCCCCATAAACTTCTCTCAGTACACCTGACCCACCTGCGACTTTGGCAGACCGCTTGTCGCAGGTGTCAAGGTCGGGCGCCAGAGTCACCCGCCCAGACGGGCCAGGCGTGCCCTCAACAATGAACACTTTAGGAAAACGCCTTAATTGGTCTACAAATCTGCAGAAATATGACGCGTGTTTTCCCCTTTATTTTAATATGCGATTGGCCCGAATTAAACAGCGCTAAATTGCCCCAATTGCACACCTGAGCTTTAATTTCCCGACTTCCTTGCCATCGATAAGAAAGGCAGTTAAACTAGGAAGCTCTTCGAGACCGGTATTACATTCTCGGACACGCTGAATGAATCCGTCGAGGCTGCCCATTTTCGATTCAATGTTTTGAGGTGCTGGACAAGTGGCCCCCCGTGTTACATGTGTTGTTAAAGCAAACTGTATTGCACAATATTCGCGCGGTCGCCTAGGCACGTAAAGAGGATAAGTGGACCTGACCGCTTGCCGGCTCACGCAATGCATCCCTCCTTTCTCACTTTTCGCCTAAAGACAAGGCATAATATACCCTCCTGAAAATTGATAATCGCAGAACCTATCTAAATTTCATCTATATCTGCAGCTTCTTGTCATGCATATGCCTGTTTAACTCCCCCTATCGACATTCGACGTCGTACTTAACCAGCCACATAACCAGTCCTTGATTTCGCCTGGGCTAGGGCCCGCCGCCACCACAAGTGTTCCAAACCACTGATACAAAAATGCAAGAATACGATTGCCCAAGCAAGTGCTGCACTCGTACCGTATGTACCTTCCCCTCTCTCCAACCCTACGGTGCCGCGGTGGGGCTGCTCATTGCTTCCCTGCCCAGCCAACAATAAACCAAACCTCCATTCATCGAGGAACCGAGCAGACAACTGAAGTTTAAACACCCAAGTTGCACAATACGTTGACTTGTAGTTCCTGGCAAAATCGGCCGCATCATTCCGTGCACGCCAGGTACAAAAGCACATAACCGTGACGCGCTTACACAAGCAGCCAAGTGAGGACATCTTCATGGGGCAAAAAACGGCATCAATCGGAACGGCGGCTTTTCATGAGAGCAGCAGCCCCTCGCCTCCCGTGCCCCGCGTCCTATCCACCTAGGGTGCCGAATGCCGCCTTGGCGGCCAGCAGCGGCCTAATGTGGGAACCTCACCATGTACTGCATTCCTCCGGCCACAACTCCACGCACCTAATCTTAACGTACATCGGCCATACAGTAAGAACAACGGAACCTAGACACTAGTCATCGCTGCCTTCTGCAGAGCCCGGGCCAGGATACCGTGCCCGGGCTCCTCTCTGCCCAGACGGCCCGAGTCACCGGGTTGAGGTGATGATCGGGGGCTTTACCGCTCGTGCGGATGGGCTTCTCCCTAACCATAGCACCAAGTGCGTCGGGATGGACTCAATTGACCACACATCCCGCTCCGATTCATCGTCTCGTGTAACAAGTGAAAAGCGACTGCGAGCACCGCCACGGCCACAGCGGAATCCTCACACATGAGAGGGCATCTGGGAATCACCGCATTGGCCACCCTCCGATCTTCAACCCGCCCTTGGGTCCCACCAGTGCGCCATCCAGCGCCTCACCCCCTTTTTCAACCGGGCCTCTGCTTCGGGCTTTTCCCGCTCACCGGCCTTTCCCTCCCGCATAATGAAGCCGCAAGTTGATGTGACCAGCCGCGGCTCCCTGCGACGCGGGGGCCTGTTTGTTTCCGTTTCTCCAACCCGTACCCTCTCGCCCCTCCTCACGCGGGCGGTATCCCCAGACACGTCAGCGGCTGCAGCTGCCCCAGCTCCCCCGACCCCCAGCCCACCGGTTGCACCAGCACCGTCACAGATCGTGCCCAGCCGGGCACCTCCAGCTGCACCAGCCGGTACCGCGCCACGAACGCCTCCCCCGCCCACACCGCACCGCTCCAATCAGGATGAAGCACCTGCGGGTGTCCAGGCGTCCAGGTGTACGGGTGTGCGGGTAATGGAAAAGGCAGAACACGCAGTGTGGCAATATCCACACCGTGCATGGCGGTACAAGCCAAGGATGCGTACCATGCAGGTCAGGTGGGGTGGCCGTCATGGAGCTGCCACCACTGGCTCGCAGTTCCTCACGAGGTTCTATGAACCTACAATACGCACCCCATCAGGCCGTAACGCTCCTTTTCAGTATTTCTCCTCCCGGTTGCAGAAATCTGGCGCACCCCAAGCCCAGGTCCCCCAACGAACCTCTCGAGAAAGGGACACCCACCTCCCACGCGCCCTCGCGGTCCTCGCCACCCGGCCCTACGCTGCGTGAGGCCCCGGATCCAGGAGAAGCAATTGTCGACGCCACCGCTGACAACACCTGTGGCGGTTGACTAACTCCTCCAGGCTTGCCGGCAGCGTGACTGGGAGACATCGTTGGCGCCGCCGGCGCCTCCACCGTACTGAAATGAGCCCACACGTGGTACGACCGATGACGTGGCGTCCCACAAGCCTCAAACTGCGGCTCCCAACTCAGCTCACAAGTCAGCAACCGTGCGCCGTCGACGTCGACGTCACCGCTGGCGCCGCCACCGACAGCTACTATGCCTTCGCCACCATCAACAGGTGGAGCTGTCACCTTGACCGGTGAACCCCCCGCCGTTGCGCCGCCGCCGCCGCCACTGCTGGAACGCTCCCAGTCTTCATCCTCATCGTTGTCGTCGTCGCCCTGGGAAGATTCGACAAGTTCTCCACTGACCCGCGGGTCGGAGATAGACGACTCTGTCCGCAGCGATCTGGGTCGGCTGCCGCCGGGTCGGCTCCACCGCACTCGGAAGCAGCTTGCGCCGGAGAGTTGCGACGGCCCCGCCAGTACTGGCAGCAGCGGTGCGGCCAGAGGCAGCCCGAGCGACCCCGCCGCGGCGGCGGCCGCAGCCATGACCTGTGGGTCTGCAGCTGCGCTGGGATCCTCAGTCACTGCCGCGGGCCCCTGCCGGCCACTGGCAGTGAGGTGCTCTCCAATCACCAGTCGACCTGTGGCGGCAGTGGGAACATCCGCGGGAGGCGAGCAAAGTCGCATGTGGGAGGCGGGGGCACAAACCCATTTAAAGGACTGAATGAATATATATATATATATATATATATGTATATATAGCCGCGAATATTGACTATCTCCCGCACGAGTACTGACCATTTCCTGTACTCCACGCAGTACCCCACTAGAGCTGAGGCCACAAGCGGTTTGCACTGAGCCAGACCCGGCTTCGGACTCAAGGGCCTTACGTGGCTACCCTCACCCTTTCACGACCGCCGTGCCCCCTAACCGGACGAGGGGGGGAGACCAGAACGTTCCATTCTCAGGTGATTAGGGAAACCGGGAATCACGCGGCGGACTGGGGTTGAGCAACGCAAGACCGCGCGCTTACCCAAGAAGGTCTGGTAAGTCACTGCCTCGCCGACAAGCTCATTGCCATCTGCACTGGCAGGCGCCACGCTAATCACCGGGCCAGTGGATCCTGTCGTACTGCCACGCGCTGACGACCTGCCGCCGCCGACTGATGCAGCCGCGGAGCCTCCGCCGCTAGCCACTGCCGAAGTTGCCGCCGGGACGGCGGCGCCGCCGCTGCCAGCCGCGGATGCTGTCCGATAGCACACAACCCCAACAGCGGTGATAACGGCGCCGGCGCCGCAGTCAGCTGGTGATGACGTCACAAGGCTATACGGTAGGTGTGCGGTGCATGTTACCCACGGCAGGCCGGCGGGAACGGATGTCGCGGCTGTAGCTGGAGTGGTGGCTGTAGCGCCCACTTCCGGAAGGGGACAGGTGGTGGTCCCGGCGGGCTGGGCCTGGCAGGTGATGCAAGAGTAGCCTGCATGGGGGTAATCGCATCAGAACAGGACGACCCATTTCTGTGAGGGCAGCCTCCTCAGCTCAAAACAATTACACCGAGGTGGTGGTGGTAGTGGTGGTGGTCAGTCCTTCGGCACTTATCCAAATCCCAAAATTTCTTTCTTTCATTTCGATTTCAGGGTTTTACATCCACCGTCTCATCTCGCGTGTCTGTGAAGTTCATAACGACCCCGAAACACCCACTTGCGTGTCGACGACTCACCAGCTCGCTGCAGAGCCTCCACCACCGCGCGATCACCGGCACCCCACGGGCCCACCACCACCCCCCCGACTCGGGGGGTACGCCACGCCGCCGCCGCTGCTGCAGGCGCAGCCGTGAACTCCATTGGTGCCGTACGCAGTAGCACAGCCACGCGGCTGGCTCCGGAGCATGCCACCGTGTACGTCAAGTCAAGACCAGCGGCCGGTACGACCAGATGTGCCGAGTAGAGCTCATGTTTCCATGGCCCCATCCTGGCCGCGCCCTCCCCCTCCCCCTCCCCCTCTCCCTCTGTCTCCTCCGCTGGGCCCAGCTGCAGCGCCAGACAGCAGCCTCCGCAGAAGGCCACCTGCTGGGTGGGGCGGACCCGTAGCTGGGGGGGTCCGGCGGGGGAGGACCCTATAACTCCGACCTTCCCTGGACCGTCTGTCTCCGCCTGCGGTGGCGGTGGTGACGAGTTGAGGGGACCGGTACGTGTTTGTGTTCATTGTGTTTTGGGGAAAGGGCGGAGGGAACAAGGGACCGCATCCGTTCACTGATGACTGGGAAGAGCCAGCGGTTGGATTCGCAGTAGCAGCTGCTTCAGCATGCCGCAGCCGCAGCCCCTCCAGGCGGACAGACAGAACGGAGACAGCTTAGCCCTCCCCCCCCCCTGTAACGAGGTATACGGGGAAAGAGCCATACACAGCATCCGGTTCCCTCTCATCGCCTGCTCCACGAAGTGCCTCTTGTAGGGACCCCCCTCCATCCCCGCCACACCCACACCCTACCACCCCTCGCCTCCCCCCACCTGCAGTGCGGTGGTGGCGGCCACCACGTCCTGGGCCGCCAGGTTGAACCAGGGGGCGCTGCTCACCCGCCGGCCCCCCAACCAGACCGCCCGCCCCGCGCCACAGTTGAAGCACGTCACCAGCGGCAGCCGTTGCAGCAGCGCAGGCCGGGGGGGCCAAACTGCACGGATCTGGATTCCCACGTCCGCGGATCCATCCGCACATATGTGTCCATTCGTCATAAGGTGCGTTTGTCGCATCAGGTGGAATGATAATTATTTTCATTACCGTCGTTACGATTACCGCCACCAGGCAGGCGGTAGGGTTTTGACGGGGGACGAGAAATGTGGAAGGGGCCAATTGGGCGGGGCGGGGGAGATGACGATACCATACACACAGGAGGGGAGAGCTTTTTCACGTTATCATACACGGGTACGGTAGATGTACGTAATGACGTTACCGTACATCCAGGCAAACACTTGAGCTTTTGTGCTACCCGCCGCCGCCAGCCTCACCCCCTTCCAGACCCCACCTCATGTTTCCGCCCCTCATGTTTCCCCACAGACCCCACCGGAGGCGCTCTCGCCACCCTGCCCCAACCCCTCCCCCAGCCCCCTACCTGCCCCCCGAGCCACACGCCAGTTTGTGTAGTTTCTCCTCCTCCCCGCCGGCGGGCCGCATCGCCAACCCAACCCCGAGACCCCGAACATTCCTCCCTGGCGCCCTGCAGGCTGATCCCCCCATGCAGGTTCTTGCCCCCAGCCCCACCCCTCCCACCGCTCCCACCTTCGCCCAGAATGCCTCCTGCCGCTGCTCGAACGAGTCCCTGGGGAACTCTTCGTACACCCAGCCCGGGGCGAACAGGGCAGCGGACAGGCCCTCCGACCTCGCCGCGGAGAGCGCCACCTGGCAGTTGTCCTACCAGGGGAAGGGGCAGGAGGGAGGGTGGTCACGGCAGGGGCAAGAAGGGGCGGGAAGAAAGGGCGAATCAAATGCGGTTAGACCGGGCTGAGGTCCTCTCGTCACGCCAAGAGCTGAACTGAACCAGGTGTGATGGATGGTTGAACCCTCTCCCCGCTTTCCCCATAACACGCTCCCCCATACACACACAAACACGTGCGGTTGAGGCCGCACCTTGCCGCCTCCGTACGATCCCCGTCCGAACACGTCAACGCCCATGAACACGTCCGCCGAGCGGCTACCCGCTGAAGCCGCCACCGCCGCTGGTGCGGCCTCAGACCAGGTGTAGTTGACGAACAGTGCATCAGCCGCGTCGAAGAACGGCGCGTTCAGGGGCGTCAGGTCGTTCTGCCAGGCCAGCCGCCCATCTGCGGTGACAGCGTCGTACCTGACGCACGACACAACACGAGCCAAGAAGGCGCACGCAAGAGTCAACCCCCCAGAGGTCACGAGAAGTGTCGGCGCTGTACCCCGTAGCCCTGCCCGAAAACACTTTGATTAGCAAGATTAACAGCTGACATGCCCATCCGCTTATCCGTACAACCAGCACAGAGGTAACACCCACAACGCAAACGCAGGCACAGTCGGGTACCCCTTTCCCTTGTCTCTTTTCCTTTTTATATTACATTCGCCTTCCCTGCTCGCTCGCCCTCTCCCTTCCACAGGATTTCCCTAGGCTGTTTGGAAAACTTCTGGCGACTCCGAGGATACGACCCCCAACTTTCTTGCGTCGCCGTGAACGACACACGTCCTCCCTGGTTTCCCCTGGTCCTCCTGCCTCATAGGGCCCTGGTCCCCTCTTCTCGTTGCTCCCCTAACGTTGTTCTGACCCTCCCTCTCTTCCCCCACCCAGCTGCCCCGCAGACCCCACCCACCACACCACCAGCGAGTGCGGCCCCACCACCGCCGCCATCCGCGCCCTTAGGTGACCCAGGAAGGTGATCAGGTTGGGCACCAGCTCCCGCCGCAATCCGTTCTCCACATTCACCAGCCAGCCCTCGAATCCGTGATAGGCCGCCAAAGACGTCAAGATGTCGGCGGCATGGCGGGCGGCAGCGGGACTGGCTAGAAGGGTTTCGCAGCAGAGGCGGCCGTCCTCCCACTCCTCGGTAATGAAGGTGCCTAGAACCTGCGGCAGTGTATTTCACGCATTTATCTAAGAAATTATTATGCATGTTTCTAGAAAACTCCGTCGATCTGATGCGCCAGTTTTTTAATCCAGGTTTGGGCCGGAGTAAAAGTTTGGGCGCAATTAAACAGAAAGGATTTAAACCAGGGCTCTTTAAGACGGCAGCCGGGAAGGAACAGCAGCGTAGATATGCATGGTAAGAGGCAACACGCGGGGCCAGGGAAGGTGCGTGCTGAAGAAGGGGTGAGCTGTGCGGGAGCAGAGGATGGAAGGGATCAGCGGGCAGGGGCCGGCCGGGGTGAATAGGGGAAGGCAAATAAATGAGTCGGAGTTCTGCTGTTGTCAAGCATTATTCGGACTTCAAAAGCTGCAAACAGAATACAAGACACATATCCCAACTAATCGCAATATTTCGATTGTCCTCAGACTTCCATGCGCCAAAGGATGCACACGTCTAAGGCAATCGATCCAAGGCTACTTCTAAATGCAGAACGTCCTCCCCCCAGCGACCCTGGCCCCGGGCCCATCCCCCAGGCCTTGGTGGGGGACCCAGTGTTCTGTGTTCCCTCCCAGTATACACCCTTTCTTTGTCCCTCCGCCAGCTTCTCATCTCCCTTCATCCATGCCCTCCACCATCACCCACCCTCACGCCGTTTCTGTGCGCAGCGGAGATCCAGCCGGGAGGGGGCAGTGTGACCAGGTGGTGTGAGAAGTAAATGAAGACGTCGATCTGATCCCATTGCCACAGCCTGAAGGGAGGGCACACGGAGGGGAAGCAGGAGAGTGGGGACGAGGACCCATTTATTCGTTCTTTCTGCAGCGGAGACGGCAGTGGAGGCGAATGAACAGCGAAGTAGCTCAGGGATGTAGCCGAGAGGTTGGGAACTGTTAGACCCTGTCTATGTTGAGAGGGTGCGCAGGGGAGTGAGTGCCAAGTGCAGCAACCAACCCGGTGTCAGCCCCAACAACCTCCCCTCCACTCTCACAGTCCCTGCCACTTACAACAAGAACTATAGCCCCCGCATCTGTATCCCCTTAAACCGCTCTGGTCCGTAAGGGCCCCTAGTACACCACTGCACGAAGTTATCTCGTTAAATCCACAGCCATCTCCGCACTCACTGCCTCTGGCTCTGCTTGGGCCTGTTTCTGTTTCTGCTCTGTTCTGTGTCTGAAGCCCTCCCCTTGAGCTCTCCCCAACCGCTCGCCGTCCCACCATTCCCCCAACCTCCCCGCACCGGAAGAATCCCGGATTCGCCGACCCCTGCACCAGCCGGTCCTCCAAGTAGCCTCTCATCATGTCGTGACAAACCAACAGGCGGGGACGGCCCCAACACCCAACACCACCACCAACGCCGCCGCTGCCGCCGGTGTCTCTGGTACTCGCGGTCTCGGTGCGCGTCATCGTCACTGCTGCTTGCGGCAGAGAAGCCGGGGCTTCTATATTTAAGGTAGTGCTGGTGGTAGATGGTAGCATAATGGGTGCATTGTACGTTTGGCAGAAGGGCACATCCAGGTCTGCTGCTGAGTTGGGGCTCCAGGAGAGGAACTGGTCTACGCAGGAAAGAGGGCGGGCTTCGGGAGCCGCAAGGCCTGGAAGGGGATGAGCATAGGGGATGGGCGGATAGGTCAAAACACTTATCAGCTACGCAAGTAGGAAGGAGGACTCGAGTTGCTGTGGAGGGTTGTGGGGCATTCGAATAAAGATGTCGGTTTATGATGTGGGTGCGATGATGAAGCGGTGATGCAAAAGTGATGTTTCCTGTGGGATTGGATGTGGGGATTGGGGAGCTGGTAAGGCTTATTTTGTTTAGGGTTGTTTAGGGGACGAAACCATATGCAAGGGTGGCTCCCCAGGCGGAACATTTTTTATCGAGGACACCATCGAGGGAAGCTAATAATATGAAGGGTTAGCTAAATGGAGCTCTGTTGGAAAGTGGTGGCGTTACACAATTCACAATTCACAATTCACGCCCAAACAACACACGCAGAAAATGCCTATAAGTGAATACTCAATTACCCGTAACTTCCTGTTTTGGCCTTGATTTTTCTTTAACGCAGATCGCCTGTGTAAAGGAATGTTTGCGGAAACTGCGTTGGAATTTCGTCATCAGCACGTGTCATGAGAGCGCAATAGTAAAAAACGCACCTGGTTCCGGAATGCATTTCTGACCAAATCCCGCAAACAATCACTTGCTGGAGCAAGGATAGCTTTTGCGTAGTCCCGCGCATGACGCCGGTTCCTCCATAAATACAGAGCCACAGCACCGCAGCCTACCAACACCAAACCAAATAATGTCCGACTTCGTCTTCCCATGACGAAGGTTCAGCAACAGCGGGGGAAACTAATCTACGGCGATGTCGTCAACTAGGGGTTCTCGGAGGGACCTTCAAGTGATCGAACACGGACGATTGGTTGCAAAAAATCTAAAACCTTGATATGTATGTATAAACTTCTACGATAGGTAACACCTATTACGCGAAGGCACGCAGTCTTCGATAACGCCCGGGATTCCGAAGACCCTAAAGTTTGTGTTGTATGCCATCGGATCCATGCATTCCTACACTAAGCCATAGCTGTAAGCTTTCACTGCTTCGTGTAATTAAAGTCAATTTCTTGCGCCAATGTCTTATCATTTTCCTCTAGCAGCCACCAGTGTTCCTGTATCGACAAGGTCAAAGCACAGGGAGGCCAGGTCCCGTGGGTCACACAAAGCCTTGGTTCCGCCCTTATCACGGCTCCCTCTTAAATCAAAACCTTCATCTCGTCAAGTCAACAAGTCTTATGGGCAACCGCTCCTCCTCGGCGGCGCAGCTGTACTCTCCCATCTTTCATCTGGGCAATCCATGCGGATGGGTAATTAAGGGCACACTCGGGCGCAACGGTATGCGGGCGAGGGACCGGCTGCTACGCGGGGCCCAACACGAGACAGAGGTCTTGAGTCGGGTTTTGATTACTGCTCCCATGCGGAATGACGAGCGCGCGCGCGCCTCTCTCCTGCCTCCCTTTTTCTGAACTCTTGTCATGACGGATGGCGTTACCAGACATCTGGTACCAGACATACACATGGTTACGCTCTCTCCCCCGCCCTCCTCACAGTTGTACGGCCCCAACGGCCCCCTCCTCCACAGAGGTAGATACCACCTGTGAGCTCGGGGACCCCGGGGGAGAGAGGGTTGTCATGGCGGGGTGAGGGCTCATACGATGATACACAGACAGGGGCCAGCATGTGTATGTGAGGGCATTGGGCTGAATTAGGGTTCTACGGCACTGTGAACGAGCATGAGTTGCCATTACCCGCACCGTTCGTCTGGGTGCTTGGCCTCGTGGTTTTAAATACTCTTCGCAACAAAAGGTACGAATTACGAATTACGAATTACGCAGCAGAGTTATATTTTGGGCGATATGGACCGGCGGCTGCTTCCACCAGATACAGTCCGGATGGCATTATTAGCTTTCCGTACAGCTAAGGGCCCTGGGCCTCGCTGTGCCTCCAAATCCGTTTGTTCCTAAAACATCTACAGCTCGGACTGGAGTCAAGGGAGTATCAGGATAAGACATCTTAACCATTTCACTTTGCCACAGCTCCTTCACCCGGCATCTATAATTTTTGGGTCGAACTATAGAGGGGGTCGTGGGGCGAGATGTCGATTCATGTAGCGCATCATATACCGTTGAAAAATCAGTTACCGTTGGAATGAGCACGGGGGCCTAACTGTCTTCCAAACTCCCAACGCTAACCTAACGTCCAACCAACCGGTCAACCGCTCCCAACGAACCCGGGTGCAGATGACCCCGACCTAGTTACCTGGGTCAAGCAGCCCCAGCCCTGGCTCGACGCCCCGCCCGTATCAATGCCGTACAATTGCGTCCGCGACCCGTTCCTGCTGGCGCAGCCCCGCCCTGAGCCCATGGTTCAGCAGGGGAGCACTGGTGGTGGCGGGCGGTTGTAATGTTGGGGGCCGGTCGTGGTGGCTACCGCGGGGCGAGGGGCGAGGGGCCGCCGATTGGGTTATGCCATTGATAATGGGGGGTGGGGGTTGGGGAAGTAGATGTCCCGAGGGGAAGGGACATACACATACACATACACAACAAAAAATGGTGGCTGAGTTTGTTAAATAATGCGTGTATTGTGTGAGTAAGTGAGTGAGCGAGTGAGAGAGGGAGACTGCAAGGGAGAAGGATGGTGCAGGGTAGTGAGGAGAATGAGGAGATTGATTTTCGCTGCGTATCATCATTTCCTACCGGCGCTTCCGACAGGTTGTTAGCAGTTGGCAGGTTCCAACGGCCATGCGGTTCCAACGACCCTATCCTTCGTGTCAGGACATATTGTGTTACGGAGCATATCAGGTCTAAGGTGTTCTTATACTTGTTCGGTATGATTAGCGTGTGTGTGAGTTATAGGCGTCAATTTCTTTGGCTTGTGTGAGCGTGAGGAGCTTGAGGTAGCTGGTGACGTGAGGCGGGAGAGGGATGTCGGGGAGGACAGGAACAGGGAATGGGGCAGAGAACTTGGAATGAGTGTAGCTGCGGATTGGTTACACGGCTCGAGGGCACTGGGCGCCGGCGTTTACCCGAGTCACCGGCGTGTGGGAATAGCACGGGATGCTGCCATGATCCCGGCTGCATCCCGTTACATGTCAGGTCTCTCACTTACCCACTAGCTGTCTCTGTAAGCATTCGAACAAACGTGACAGCGGCTGAGGCGGCTTCTCCTGGAATGACCGCGATGCTGCGAGCAGCAGTACGGCGGGTCTCTCCTCCGCGTGTTGTTTGTAACCAGGACGGCTGAAAATCTCGCTCTCTGCGTAGACCTTTTATCTACCGAGTTCAGCACGCATTGTCCGCCTAGGGCTGTATTTGGCGCATAAACTCCGTACCCCTTATCGGCACAGCTTTATAAATGCTGGTATAATCCGAGGCACGCGCAAGATGGTACACATTTTAAGGCATAAGGCAACCGGACGAGCACGGCCTTGATGAGCTGAGTGAGTTGAACCGCGGTGGTATTGATCGCTAACAGGCCTCGGAAGTGCCCCTCCAAGTTCTTAGAAGTGCCTGGAAAGGGAGGGGAGTTTACGAATCACGCTGCCGGCTCTATTTACACCCTGAAGCACACACACGCCTGGCAGCCAGGCGCGGTCAGAGACTCATTCCCGATAAGCACACTACCTGGGGTGGAAGGGCATCTATCACAGCTTCCCTGCTTAGCGGCTCCAAACCCCGTGTTCGTGCCCACGGCCCCTCTCCCCCAACTTCCCCCAACTTCCCCCTGGCGATAAATTCGACACAACAGCTTTCAATCTATTTGATATCCCAAACCGGCATCCAGACCAGGTTTCCTCATCCTGTTGGACGTGTCTCAGAAAACCCGGTCTCTGGGACATGACACCCAAATGGTGAGGTCAATACGGTTCCATGGACCCGTGGAAGCCCGAAACCATCCAGCAACCTCAGAGCCTAGCCGTGCCTTCAACGTAGCACGGTGCCTCGGTGGTCAACACCTGGTGAGTTCCGATCCTTCCCTGATTTCCCTTCCCCCAGGAGGCTCCATACGCTTCATACGCGACACCGTGTTCCTGATGCGCATCCAGCCGTATCCATTCCAACCAACCCTTCGGTACGGTATCATCATCGCCCGTCCCTCACCCCCCGTCCAGTTCTTTCCTCCCAGTGTGACCCTTACCTTGCGTACTGAAACCCTACGACAGAAACACACACAAATAAACATATTACGAAATTGGTGCAAACCCGCGCATCCCAATTTGTATTGGACACCCTCAACAACCTGCGAATCTCTGTTCTTGTCCTTTGCCAACCCTGCCAGTCGGTTCAGCTTCCCCTGCCTCCGGGCCCCTCAAAGAAGCTCAACCGCGGGCCATGATTCGGTCCTCTATAATGGCCTGCGCTGTGACACTGACCGACCAACATACAGGCCCTAAATTAATCTCTATAGAGACCGCCCGCCCGCACTGAGGCTCAACAGCTGCTGCATGAGGTCCTCAGTTGTGGCCTCCACCTGCCCGATACCCTCCGCCGCCAATGTCACCGCATCTACCCCTCGTTCCGTAGGCATTGAGAACTCCACACCTGCGGCCAGTGTCGCCGCGGTGGTGCCGGTGCCGGCTGCCGCTGCGGCAGCGGGCCGATGCTCGGTGAGGTCGGAGATGGAAACAGATGACGGCGTCGGCGCCGGCGTGGGGGCTGACACGGTGGCGGCGGCGGGGTTAATGCTGGGGGTTTCATCCTGCGAGACCTGCGACGTAACCCGAAACATGGAGAGGGAATGTGGTCCGTATAGGTCAGCTGCAGCAGCTACAAATCAAACATCAGCACACTGCCACCAGCAGTAGAGCCCGCTGCTGGCACGACGCTTCTGCACAGCATGACGGGAACATATCTATGCCCCATTCCTGCGCCAAGCCAACGTACTGAACGCACTTGACCCTGCCCCCTTCCTCATACAAACCTGTTAAGGACCTTACCCGAAGTGAGGCTGATGCCCTACCTGGTGCCAGAGCACCTAACTGAGTCGGCTGCTTTCTGGCTTTGTTCCCCTAGACCCACCGGCAGTCTCATCCACTCGCAGTCACGGGGCGTCCCCCTCCCATTCATGCGCATTGAGGCGCGGGTCCCCGTTCCTTATGTCCCGCTGCAACAGTTCCGGCTTCATATGCCATCTGGCTGGCTCAGAACTTTCATCCATCGTTCCGCACCCCCAATTTCTTCAAGAGACGCCTGATGCCCTTCAAAGGACGTGTCACAATACGCCATGGTGTCCAACGTCCGACGTCCACGCACTCGGCCCTTCCGCCGCCCTCCACTCGCTAACCCATCTCACCACTTCGATGCCCCACTCGTTCTCTTCGTGCAGAGGCGCCGCCGCAGCGGCGACAGCGGCGGCGGCCGCCGCCGCTGTCGCCGCTGCGAGTGCTTCCAGCGCCTCAGGGCTATTTCTCCGTGCCTCCTCCTCCCGCTGCAGCTGGCAGCAGAGCGAGTTGACGCATGCCTCCGAGGGCTTGATCTCCATGGTAGGGAAGTGGTCCTTCAGACTGTTGTAGCCCAAGTACCTGCGGGCCGGTGCGGAAACGCACCACTTCCGATCAGATAACATCGCATCACGGGTGAGCGGTTGAGCCAGCCAGGCGAAAGGCCGAAAAACAGCGCCAGTCGATCTTCTCTTCATCAGTCACTTCAATAAGGCGCATAACCAAGAAGGCCAACGCTACCACTTTCCAAACACACAGATGCATCCTATGTTTGCGGTGTGGACGACCAACGGCATATAGCTCTCAACGTCTGTCCAACGCACGATGTGAGTTGAATATACGTGCGCTCGTGACACGAATGTATCCTCATTATAATCATCATCATCAACACACAGCCATGCGTCCTTGCTTGCAATTTAAACACGATTACAAAAATACCTTTGCCACGAGCTAACACAGACATAGAACATATTTTCTTATGACGAATGCTCGTTTGATGCAGTAAACACAACACGAAGCGCTACCTAGCTCCAGGAACAAACGACCATGGCCGGAAATTCAAAACTGCACCTTGCCGTATCCTTTCCCAAAAACCAACAACCCCACTCACCCCGAGACACTCCCGAAGTCCAGCATGTACTTCAGCGCCGCCTGCACCAACAGACCCGCCACGATGCCCATGGTGGTTGGCAGCGAGGCGGCGCACACACCCTCGCGCTTAAGTGTGCGCTCGTCGATGCCGGACGCCACCACCAGGGGCGGCACACATTGGAAGCACGCTGTGACACCGGGGATCAGAGTCTGGGCGCGAGAGGAGGCCGGCGGGAGGTGCGGAGAAAGGGAGGGGAAAAATCGATGGGAACGATTGCAGCGCAGAGGGGCCATGAGGTACGCATGCCCCGCTCGCTCATAAGTTTCGACGTGCGGTCAGCCAGTCAGGGCACACGGGTGGGAAGAAGATGATGGACTGGGGGGCAAGTCGAATAACCGAGGCATAGTACCACTATAAATGCTGCTGGAAAGCACGACCGACCGCGATGGACTCGGCGCGAGGGGGGAGAAAGGACACAAGCCGAGTAACAGTCAGTAGGCATGTGTGAGGGGGAACCAGACACCCGCGAGGACGGAAAGGCCGGGCCGGGACGTAGCGGTGGTACAACGGTACGATATGGGGACGTACTCCACCCCGACGTGGGCACTCAGTAACGTATCCGCAAACCGGAAGAGAGAATTACTGAGTAGGTGGGTTTCGTAGTGGTGATGGTGGTGGTGGTGATGATGGTGGTGGTGGTGATGGTGGTGATGGTGATGATGGTGGTGATGGTGGTGATGGTTATGGTGGTGATCGTGATAGGGTTCACGCTAAACGTAGTTGGGATTAGGACTCAATCTACCCGCCCTTTCCTCCTATGGCCCAGTAGCCCTCCGGACGGCCACCCTCATAGTGGAGTGGCCCTATGCCTCCCTCCTGCACAACCTCCGCACCACCTCATCCATATCCCACCACCCCTTCATCCCCATTCACCAGGTCCGCACCTGGATATGCCCCGACACCGCATCCTCGCTGACGCCGCTCTCCATCCAGTTCTGCTTCAGCTCCAGACACACCTGAGGGTGCACAGGGATGCACAGGGAGCGGGGAATGTGATCAGGCCTATCAGGACGCTATCCCGGTTCCGTAATGAAGAGGGCACACCATCTGCGCTATCAGTAGGCCCCCACAAACACAGCAGGACGGGGAAAAGGCGGAGGTGGGGGCCGCAGAGGTTGACCGCACGTCACTTGGGGCCAGCTGACGTGAGGGCACGTACGAGGGGACATACGAGGGCACGTACCAACGTAGACGGCGACATGGTCACTAGCAGAAAGCACGTCCGTTGAATGAGGGAGTTCAGTGGTCACCTGCTTGGCTATTGATCACCTGGTTGATGGTAATGCGAGCCTCGTAGTTGTCGACACAGCTGAGAATCAAGTCCACTCGTGAGTTGCCGTCGGGGCCGAGTAGGGAGGACTTGAACGCCTCGAAGCCCTGATTACCCAATGAAGGGAGTGCAGTGCCAGGGAGGGAGGGAGTGCGAGGAAGAGAAGAGACAAGAGTGTGGGCGCAGGGGGAGCACCGGAAGGAGAACAGAATGGCCAAATAACTTAATTACCAAACAAATGAGGTCAAAAAAGATGTCGAATCGTCAAGCTAGCCAGATGGGTAAAATTGGTTAAAGAGATCTGTCGAAACCGCCAACGACAGATGACTGGATGATAGGGTCGTTAAGATTCACGCGCCCGGCCCCGGCCCCTGCCCCTGCCCCGACCCCAGCCCCGGCCCCAGCCCCGGCCCCGGCCCCGACCTCAGCCCCGGCCCCGACCCCAGCCCCGGCCCCAGCCCCGGCCCCAGCCCCGGCCCCGACCCCAGCCCCGGCCCCGACCCCAGCCCCGGCCCCGACCCCAGCCCCGGCCCTGGCCCCGACCCCAGCCCCGGCCCAGCCCCGGCCCAGCCCCGACCCCAGCCCCAGTCCCGGCCCCAGCCCCGGCCCCGACCCCAGCCCCGGCCCCAGCCCCGGCCCCAGCCCCGGCCCCAGCCCCAGCCCCGGCCCCAGCCCCGACCCCAGCCCCGGCCCCAGCCCCAGCCCCGACCCCAGCCCCAGCCCCGACCCCAGCCCCGGCCCCAGCCCCAGCCCCGGCCCCGACCCCAGCCCCGGCCCCGACCCCGGCCCCGACCCCAGCCCCGGCCCCAGCCCCGACCCCAGCCCCGACCCCAGCCCCGGCCCCGGCCCCAGCCCCGACCCCAGCCCCGGCCCCAGCCCCAGCCCCGGCCCCGACCCCAGCCCCGGCCCCGACCCCAGCCCCGGCCCCAGCCCCGGCCCCGACCCCGGCCCCGACCCCAGCCCCGACCCCAGCCCCGGCCCCAGCCCCAGCCCCAGCCCCAGCCCCGACCCCAGCCCCGGCCCCAGCCCCAGCCCCAGCCCCGGCCCCAGCCCCGACCCCGACCCCAGCCCCGGCCCCGACCCCAGCCCCGGCCCCAGCCCCGACCCCAGCCCCGACCCCAGCCCCGGCCCCGGCCCCAGCCCCGACCCCGGCCCCGACCCCAGCCCCGACCCCAGCCCCGGCCCCGACCCCAGCCCCGACCCCAGCCCCGGCCCCAGCCCCGGCCCCGACCCCAGCCCCGACCCCAGCCCCGGCCCCGGCCCCAGCCCCGGCCAAAACTCTTTCTGCTGCCATTACCACGCGCATGGCACCCGCCATAAGCCTAGCATCCTGAACCATTCACAGGTCACACCCGCATCGGCATCATTTTAAAAGGAAACACCTTCCAGTCACCATCCCGTTGAGGTGAGAGACACTCCCGCCGGCCCCTACCCTACTCGTCGGCCCAGCCTATGGGGAGACCTGTCAGCAGCCCCACTGCCTCCACCTTCAGCGTCGTGATATTCATAGTGTAGCTCTCCACCTCCACATCGGGGTTTATCTCCTGCGCGGCACACAGGCATATTCAGGTGGTCGAGAACCTGATTCAGCCCGACATAAAAGAGATATAAGAGGTATAAGGGCACACTGGAGCGGCAGGGAAAGCCAGGTCAACACCCGCCCGCGCCTTCTAGCATGATCATTCACACAAGGGGCCCACTAAACGCCACACTTGCTGCGCCGCCCGCCTGCCGACCAACTCCGTTCGCCGAGCCCTCCCCAGCGCCCTCCATACGAGCCGGGAGGAGCTGTGGCTTGCCTGAAGCGTTTTACGAGCCGCGTCCGTCTTGGTCATTCCGCAGTGCTCAGGTCTGCAGAGATGAAGAGTGGGTAGCGTGGAGTGGGTAGCGCGAGCATGTGCCACCTTGAAACAAAAATAAAACCACCGACTCCAAGAAATAAAACCGGAAAAGAGATGTGAGAATATAAAGAAAGAGGCTGCCAGCTGAGAGGCAATCCAACATTAAGGACTGTTGTGAAGCTGTAGCAGGGAAGCGCGAAACCTCCTTGGCATCATATAGTAACGCACGAACTCTCTGCCGAGCGCGTCTCGCACTCGCACTCGCACTGGCGCCACACTTTGCATTTGCTAAAACTGAAGAACATTTACCTAAATGCCTTTCCTCAACTCTACCCTGTCCTTCCTTATCCCGCACATCTGCAATTCTCCAGATCGTTCATCAACCCAGATCAACCCAGATCAACCCAGATCAACCTAAGGCACCTGAAGAACAGCCGGTTCATATTGGCCAGCTCCACCTTGTCGTAGTCGTAGATGAGGAGCCGTCCCACACCACAGCGGGTCAACATTTCTGCCGCGACACTGCCAACACCGCCCACTCCCACCACCGCCACCTGCACGGGTGCACCAGACAGATGGCCGTCGAAGGCCCAAGGGATAAGCTGCAAAGATCCGACAAATGCCTGGAAGCCCACACAAGCGACGAAGCTCGTTTAAAAAGGAAAGAATGAGAAGGAAGAAAGAAGTAATACTCTCGCGGTATTACTTCTTTGTTCCTTCTCATTCTCCTCTTATACATGTATCGCTCACTCAACAAGTTCACCACTTTACAAGAGTCTAGGCGCAAACCATCCATAACCTCGGGTTATTTTCGTATTTCCGTACAATTTTTTACGATTTCCGTACAATGAGCGAGAATCCAGATGCATCCCGCTCTTTCCTCCATGGCCGCAATCCTTGTCCCCCCCCAACCAAACCGCAAGTAGGCCTTAGTGTGGCGAGGAGGTTCTCCTACGTATTTTACACCCAGTGTTCCATCATTCATATTTTGGAGACGTCAATGTGGTAGATCTCGCCCACCGTCTTGTTGCGAATGCGCTCATAGTCCTTCACAATGCCCATCCGCTGCAGCGCCATGAGCCGGCTGTAGGGGTTGGAGTCCACCACTTCAGCGCTCATCTTTTGAACCTTAGCTCGCCCGGTGACGCCGCCGGGGGCTAGCCCTGGCGGCGCCACTGTGTCGAGGGGTTTAGCGGCCCCCACTTCGGTACCATCAGCACCATTCGAGGATGGTCCTGGTCCATCCTGAGCCGCCACCCCTGCTGCCGCGGCAACCTCCGTGATTCCCTGCCCGGTGACCCTGCAACCGGCTCGAGGGCCGGCAGCATGTTGGGAACCAACTTGATAAGTAAGTTCAACTTGGCACGGTGCGCGTAATAGATGCGCAAATAGTATACGAGTGAAAAATGGACGCACATGCGTGCACACATGCGCGCCCTCCTCTTACATATGCCCTCTTCCAAGGCACAGTTCACCCGTCTCATATCTTTTCATCTAGTCTTTTGCCTGCCCTCTTCCAGTAACCGCACCGTAACGTTACGGCACAGTTCATCCCAAAACACACATGGCCTAGTTTCGGCATGGTGCCCGTGTATCGCCAGTAGCGGGGCGCTGAGAGTGACCATGTGGGCTAGCACTGGGTTATGTGGGCAAGCTGCTTCTAGCGTCCTGCGATGGTACGCACGCGAGCGTAAACATGAGCCTGGCAGTGGAAGGGGTTCATCGAGGTACACGTGGGCACCACCACAGGGAGGGGGAAAGAACCATCCATTACAATGCCCCAGGCCAGGAAGCCCGGTCCGCAGCGACGATGCTGCTGGTGATTAAAAATCGCCGTGTCTGTTGTTTCAGTGGTATAATGGATGGCCCCAATTGGCCGTACGGTCTGCTTCGGACTGCCGTCGCAAAGCCGCTGCACCGTGAAGCTACACCTGACCGTGTTCTTTTACCGTGTAAGAAGCAACTGGGATATCCCTGACCCCTGACCGGTTTCCAAAACCCCGATTTGAACTGAGGTCCCACGCACCTAGCCAGTGTAGACTTCAATGCACCAGTGATGTGGGCGACCTGCTGCGAAAGCTGAAACCCGCAAGCGCCAAGTAACATGCACACCAACGGGGAGCACGGAGATACGTGGAGGAAAGGTGGTACGGTACGTGCTGACGAGGCAGCCGGCTAAGGACGCAGGTGCCCCCAGTGCAGACTCATAATTGAAGACAATTAACCAAATCGCCTCAAATTTTCTTACGTAGCACAGCGTTGCCCCCTTCGTGACGTTAGCTGTCGGCATGAGACTCTCACGATCTGCCTTTCCCGGACTGAAGTATAACCGGCTAGTAATCTGGCAATGCATCTTACCCTTGCAACATTAGTTTGAATGAGGGCTGTATCGAGATACTGTACGTTCCTTGCAAGGAGCTCCAGCTCCCTCTTCGCCTGGCTCTCCTCAGACGGGACGCTGAGCGTTGATTCATCACTGGGCACCGATGCAAGAGATGGATCGACCGAACTAATGCTCTCCATGTTTGTGTCGGTCGGCCAACAACGAGTTTTAGGGCTGCATCTACCTATGTCTGAAATGTTTCTGCAATCCAATCAAGGACAAGACGTATTTATCAACACACGCAAGGTTATCATTACTATCCAGCGACATAACGTCTTGGAGCGAGGTACATCATCGGCATCGGCATCTGTACGCCTCACGGGATTCCTACATCATCGGCCCTTCGCAAAAGGTTTAGTAAAATTTGGTCATTCATCCGCTGGACCAGGTACAACTTTATGCATAATGCATGCATTTAATGCACGGTTAAGCGGTCACCAGAATGATTATCTTATACTCTCTGCTGAATCCTGGTCTCCTAGATCCCGACTTCCCTCGTTAACAAGCAAGCAACAAAAATGTTTTATGTGAAGTTCGACCGCGTTAGCTACCGTTTAAAAACCACAGCGTCATTCAAAAAAGCTGTGGCTTGCCAAAGTTTTTCCAGTATTCTGTAGACATGAAGCTTTCGTTACGCCATCTGGTAAGACCGTCCGCTCGGTCGCCGCGATGGTGTCTGCCTTGGGGATCAGATGCCTTTGCTGGGGGACCTGTAAACCTGGCTTGCCACGCCGGCACCGGTCCATCATCGGCTCCCCTCGAGGAATCATCCAGTCCATACGGCACGGTAGCTGTAAACCAGGTACCCCTGGTTTATCCGGCTGGCCTTGGCCAAGCCGTGGTGTCGCCCGTGTCAGCAGCCGACATGCTCGCTGACCTGCCTTTCTACAGTCAGTTTCCCCTTGATCGGCGAACCGAATGGCGCCAGGACCAAAAACTTCTTGACGAGTTATTCTCTCGCCCAGACGCTAAGCTAATTCCCTTGCAACGGGACAAGGTGCTGGTGCGCCTTTTTGTCGCAGCAGACATGGCCGATAAATCAGCCGCTACCGCCAGTAGTAGCTCTGAAGCAATAAGTAGCAGTGCCGCAGCACCGCTCCTAAAACCCGTGTTCCTCTGCCCTGCCTCTGCGTACGCTGACTTCGTTGCGGAAAGCCCCGCACGCCCCTTCCTTGGCATCGATGCGGGTGGTGTACCATACTTTACAGCCGCAACTGCCTCACCCGATATCGCCCGGGTGATTGCTGCACTACATCCGGGATCTGAGTGGCGCGCTGCACGGGTCGCGGGCCCCGACCTGGCTCCTGGCGACGCGGCGCTGTTGGCAGTGGCGTCCGGGCTAATGGTTTGGCACAGTTCCAACGGCTTCAGTGCAGCCACGGGCGCGTCTTCATCACCCGCTCCAGGCGGCTTTTCGCGTCGCTGCACCGCCGGCGGTGGAAGCACCTATCCCCGCATTGACCCTGCCGTCATCATGTTAGTCAGCCACCAGGGGTTCGCACTTCTGGGCCGCAAGGCTGAATGGCCCCCAGATAGGTGTGTTGAGGTGGCGGCCCATACCGGGGTCTGAAGGGCCGCAGCACGACAAAGCGTTGCGGCGATGGGCCCCAGAAAATGGCGAAGCTTGGACCCGATTACATGGATTCCGAACATTTCGTATTCCCTTAAGGGTTTGGTGGCTGCTCTAATTTTGGTCCAAACTTGCATTCATACACCCATGAACTCCATTTCCATCCCTGGACTAATCATACATAGGGTCGTACGCCCTAGTTCGTAATCCTTACATCCCTTTCAGATCCGCTTGGCTGATGATTTTTTGAGTATTCTGCCTTAGGTTGCACCATTCGTACGTATCTGGCCCGCATAACCAGGTACTCTACGCTTGCGGGTTTCCTGGAGCTGGGTGAGCCTTTGGAGGCGGCAGTGGTCCGCGAGACGGAGGAGGAGGCGGGTGTGCGTGTGGACCTTGCTTCGGTTACCTACGCAGCCAGCCAGCCCTGGCCCTTCCCGAGGTCGCTCATGATCGGCTTCCATGCACGCGCCGCTGTGGGGCCGGCCAGCAACGCGCCTGCTTCAGCCGGTAGCAGCAGGGCCATGAGCAGAGGTTTACGCGGGAAGGGGCGTGACGACAGCAGCACCGGCAATGTGGCTGTCGCCGCCGCACCGTCCACGTGGCCGTGGTGGCAGCCCGCGCCCGAGCCGGCGCGCGGCTTTGACTTGCTACCGCCGGCAGGTCGCCGTGCTGCGCTGGATGTTGGACTGTTCCGCGAGGAGGTTGAGGAGGTGCTGGGCCCGCTGCAGGGAATGCAATGGCCGGTGGCGGACCAAGAGGAGCTGCAGGATGTCAGATGGTTCCATCGCGATTGGTTGCATGCTGTCTTCCGAACACCCGGCGGTGCAGTATCGTTGCCGGGTGCAGGCAGCTTCAATATACCGGGGCCATACTCGCTGGCGTACAGGCTGATCACGTCCTGGGTGGGAAGCTGCCCCGGCGGCGTGTCGGATGTGAAAGTGGCCGCCGCCACCACCCAGTCCATCCCATGGGACGGTGACGTGATCCCTCAGGTCTTGATTAGCAGCTCGGGGACATTCAAATATGTATTGGCACGGCTGTGGGATTCGGGGGCTGAAGGTGAGGGACGCAGTAAGCTGCTTGTCTGGGGTGACACGCGCGCATCCTACCATAACGATGTGCTTCAGAAAGCCAAGGCGATGGCGCGGCCGCTTTGCCTGCAAGTTACACCTTTAGGCGGCGGCCGCATACAGCACGACCCAAAGTCTCGAGTCCTGCGAGTGTATGGCTACAGTGCGGCGTTCGGACCGGCGCCCCACGAGGTGGCAGCGACTATTTTACACCGATGGTTTCCGCTGTACGACAAGCAATCCATAACGGTATCCTACGACGGATATTGAAAGGGCTGCGATTGGACAAGAAGTAGGCTGCAGACTCAGACCGGGGAGCTGTGGGAAGCGGCAGCAGCCTGATGTCCCGAACTGGGGAGACAAGCGTTGCTCGATTACGGCTGTGCAAAGGCGCTTAGGATTCAACGAGGTGAGTCCTGTGCGTTTTCTACTCGATGGCACTGTTCGGATAAACCAGCTGAGAGGGTGCAGCGGTGCGAGCGCGTCTTAATTGGGAGGGTGAGGAGAAGAGCCTGAACAAGGGGGCCCTTTCCCGGGCCCCTGGTGACCTGGCGCTGCGTAGTAGGTCCTTAGCCTTAGAAGCGCTGTTATTCTGGTTCGAAGGAACTGCTTGCCTAGAAAGGTTCGTTATGGCATAGGAGGCCGCGTTCCCAATCCATTGATGCTGGCAGTGGTGGTGTTGAAAATGATCCTTTCTGCGGAAAATGATACCGGCGCGAGGGCATGGCGCGTACTACGGGCTATTGTGTTCCCAGGCGGCTGCAGACTTCGATTCCCCAGCCCGAGAGAGGTTAAAAATGTGTTTATATGTGATTTTTAAGCCTATCACGAAGAAGTGCGATAATATAGACGGGGATTTCTCAAGTATTAATATCTTGAATTCCTTGCGGGCAGGGAGCAAGTTGGGGGCTGTGCGCCGGTCCAGCGCCAGTGGCCCATGGGCCCGACGGGTCCTGCCCGGGTTTTCGGTGGTATGGACCGGAGCGCCTTGTTGGTCGAATGCCTGGTGTTAACCGCAATATGTAACGGTTGAGCAAGCCACGTTGTTTTGAGGGCTGTCGTGAGGCACGTGTGCCAGATCAATGCCAGAAGCACCCGTTTGCAATGTACTACGATTGCTGCATCGATGGAGAATTATCGAAATGATGCTTATATGATGAACCCGGACTGGACAGCCGGACAAAGCAGTGGCTCCACTAGTCTTGCCCGCTGCGGCTAATTAATCTCACCGCGCCGTGCTGCAAAACATTCTCCCATCCTCTATAGGCACCATGTTTCTTCTGAAATCGTAACGATTCTCGTAGGTAAGGTGTTACTGAGGGCGACAAGTACGTGCGGTGGGGTCACGCGAGGAGCCCGACGATTACAGCTCCTATCCCAGGATGGCGTGGCCTTGGCGAGGGTTCTAAGTTCACAACAACGGCTGGTATTATGTACCAAGTTTCCAAGCAATTTAGGGCCCTAATGGGGTTTCATTGCATTGAGCGTTGCCCGAAGCACCGAAGTCAGAACCTGGTGAATAACTGGCAAACACGCTTCATGGAATATATCGTGTCATTCGCGGCTACATCAACTACTGGCAAGTTCTATCTGTAATGGGGAGGGGTCTGCATCTCTGCAACTCTCCATGGAGGTACGGCGCTTCCGGAGAAGCCAAAGAGCAAATAATGCACTTTATCATCTCGATTCAAGTGTTTGTGTTTTATAGGATAGTGTTTTATATGAACGAAGTGTGTTTTGTATACCTGTCCTTTCAAGCGTTCCATTTTGACGGGATTCGATTAACGACGTGCGTTAACAATTTCAGCATTCTATCTTAAATAGTGACATTAAAAACTTCTAAGATAATACAGTTCAGTGGTGCCTTTAAGTTCTTGCCGGATGTGCCGCAGGCTCTAGGTCTTCCGCTCTCCCTGAAACACAATGCGAAGCTAAATAGTTCTAAAGTGAGTGGATAAACTTGATATCCATTGCCTAACGGTGCCTGGGTAGCGCCTGGCAAGTTGAGTAATGGAGAGCCAGCAAACAGCGGCCCAGCAGTCTATACAGTCGACTATGCAAGGCCTGGTGTGTGGCGCCGCTTTCGTGAACCATTGTATACACCCACAGTTCCAGCAGCTCGCAGACGTTCAGTGGAAAATTGAGTTGAGTGCGAAGCTGGCGGCTATATTGGAGAAGCTGCGGGAACGTTTCTCGAAGTCACAAAATGTCTGCTTATGCCAGGTTTGTATATGAGTTATTACAGCGTGTTCCTATATCGGCTAACCTTGAACGCCTAGAATGTGGCAAGGGCTGCGAGCTATGCGTGTCGCAAAACCTAAGGCGTTTGGGCCGATGAAAGCGTCTTTTGTTATCGTTGAATATCGAAAACTTTAAATGAGATTGTGCTGTGAATTTGAGTGTCAGGTTGGCCCTCAAATGCCAAACGCTTGGTTGGCTGTTGCTTGCAGACTTGGGTCGGGGCGGACGGTTTTGATGCGGCGCCTTCAAACAGTTTGGAAGTAACGGTAAGACCATAAGCCGAACTTCTCCTAACGTGAATGGATAAGCACCTTTCGCCGCCAGAATAGTGCATTTTCTCTTACGACAGATACCATTTTTGCACTAAAATATCGTGACGATACCAGTGATTTAATCTGACCTGCACGGTGCCCTCCTCAGCTCTGGGCAGACCCGCGACTGGCTATTGTGTTGGACCCGCTGTTCGAGGACCTACGAGCGAAAAGGTGCGCCGCCTGGTGGGCAACCGGAGGCGTTTGCGTCTGTAATGTTCGCCATCGATGACATATAACTTAGGGGACGGGCGTTTCTTGCAGTTCTACATGATCAGGGCCTTCCCAACATTGCCTGTTGTTGCCCTGGTGTTAAACTGCAGTTGCCAAGGCCCCGTCTTCTTCCGGAACTCCATGCCGGGCAAGGTATGGCGCTCTGGAGCGGTGCAGATTGTCCAGAATCTGCGGATTTTGCCACCCTCCCTGCATCCGCGGAGCCAGCTATCAGGTAAGCGTGTGTCTTTGTGCGGGGTTGGCAACCCCCGAGCTTGTCGAGCAACAGGCCGGTCTGAACGCCCAGGCAGCTCAATTTGGTCACTGGTTTTGGTCGTGCGTTCCACAGACGATTAGTGAAAGGAATTTAGAGATATGCTTTCTGTCGAGGCCCCGTGGAATCCTAATTTCGCTGCATTGCTTAAATTCTCCTCGTTTTTATCGTCTTGTGGAGCGCAGAAGCGGCGCTGGAGCGGTTGGCAGAGGCGCTGTATATCCCGATCTACGATCTTTCTCGGCCCGCAAGAGGCCAGGTCTGCGTGCTTGAGGTGCTCTTGTCCACGCGTGCGACAGAGGCGATGCTGGTGGCTGATGTCATCAGCTTCATTGGGAACCTGCTCACGGCGCTGCATCTGTCGCTGGCGAATCCAGTTCAGCAACCTGTGCGGCGGAGCGTGCTATCTGGCCGGCGGCCACGGGCACCAGACAGTGACGGAGAGGCAAGCAACGATGAGGGCGCCAGCCCGTCGGGTCGCACGAGCGATCCACAGCGGCAGCAACAGGTGGCGGGCGGCCCGCAGAGTCGGCAGGAGGCGCAGGCGGCGCAGGAGGCGGGACCGGGTCCGAGGGATGTCAGGCAGCAATGCCTTGGGGAGGATGGGGGAAGAGGAGGCACTGCGACCCGGTCGGCACTCAGCGCGGAAGCGGGGACAGGGGTTGGTTCATGTCATCATTCCGCTTCAGATGTTTGCAGAGGTGGAGCGTCCATGTCAACATGCGGTAGCAGGAGCGGCGAAGCGCACGCGAATGGGATGGCGCCTGTTGTTGCCACCGATGGTGCAGCAGGGATTGCTATGGCAGGGGCAGCGGCGGCTGAGGCAGGGCATGTGGAAGCGCGGTGCGTTCGTGGAGGCCCGGAGGCAGTGCCGTCATGCTCTGAGCAGCCAACACTACCGGCGAGCCCTAGTCGTGAGCGTTTGGTTCGCCCTGGCGCAACGGGACATATGGCAGCGTCCAGCGTTCTGACTGCGGGTGGCCCGGGAGTTCATGGGTTGGGCTGTAATGGTGTCAGCGCATACCCGGGAAGCGAAAGCTTGCAAGTGCCGCGCAAGTTGAGGAAGGTGTTGGATGGACCTATGCAAAGGACTAAGAGTGTTGTGTCTGTCACTGCACTGTCGCAAGGTGCTGCGGAGAGCGAGGACGATGCCGATGGAAACAGGAGTGGGCAGGGGCAGGCCCCTTGCAAGGGCACGGGTGCATTGGCACATTGTCTGAAAGAGGCTCCGGCGAAGCAGTAGCTACATCGGTCTAGTGATCATGGCGGTAGTGCGGCTAGAGGTAGGGAAGGAATTCACGGCCTGGAGTTGAACCAGGCTCTCTTTATGTAGTTATTTGAGTTACTAGGATCGGACGGCCCCGACGGCAGGGGCAGGGTGTGATATCGTAAGGTGTGAGGTGTGTAGGCGCGAAAGCGTCCAGCCTGACGAGGTAAGTTGGCAGAGCCCATTTGGCAGATCGGAAGCAGGTGCGCTCTGCCGATGTTTTAACTGGAGTTTGTTCAAAGCTGCGTTGTTGGTTTTGGATGGCGCGATTGCGTCTGAACAATTTGCCGTTTCTCCTTTTTACCTAACTGGCCAATTGGTCGCCTGCAGCTTTGGTCGGCTTGGCTGTATATGTGTGGTCTATTCCAAGCCGCACGGGTATGCGAAGTGTTTTTATGAGAATTGCGTTTGTAATGCTTTAGTTCCATGGTCTCTGTTTGAGTGCGGAATGCCGGGCCGCCATAAGTTGCCTTTGGCTTCTTGCTCGGTCATGCAGTTCCTGTGCACCCCGCAGTTGGCCCAAATAGGTGGCTTCCTTCGTGGCTACTTGGCTACCCTGAGGAATTCCCGGTCGACGCGTCATGGGCCGCAGCGGTTGTCATTTTTGCTTTACCTAAGGTATTTCAAGCCTTAGGTGAGCCAAATAAAGTTGATGCTTCTCTTGTTCTGATGATTCGCCTTGTCGTAGTGGTTACGGACAGAGCCTCAAGCGCAAACGCTCTCCCGCACAGCATGCTCACAGGATGCCCCTGTGGCTGGGGTAGGTCGGTTGGTTTGGACAGAGGCTGTTTAGTGGTGTAGGACCAACCACGAGTTACACACTACAACTGCGCAGTGCCCCTGATCTTTTCGGTGCCAGTCCTTGATGAGCGATTGAGTGGTTCCGCGCACCTTGCGTGAAGCCACAGCAGCACATCTCCGTGGGGCCGGTGATATCGTGTGCTCAGGAGCGGCATGATGCGGCAAACTGTGTATCGGTGTATCCGAACGTTGGGAGGTCCGACCGGCTTGTAAGCCAGGGCGCCAATCTGCACGCCAATCGCTCGACACTTTTTGAGAGCCGGGACCAACACCGTGCAAATCGTGCGCTGTTCGAAGGCTGGGCAGCTAGCCTGGGAAATTTTTTGTCACTCGTTGCGGTAGGAGTATTGGTAACGGAGTGCCAGCACGTTAGCACCGGCATAGATCTACGTTAGGCAGTTTGATAGCGGGTGCGGGGAGCCTGGTAGGCTCTGCACCTGTGCAGCAGCAGGCCCTGTTCGTCCCGCCTCCCATTTGAAGCAGCCTATCTGGGAGCTAATGCCAGTGACGGTGGTGTACCAATTATTTTCGGAAGCGTCACGGCGTGTGCATTGAGGCTGTGACTAGGCTGGTTTTCCGACAATTTGAAGGGCTGTAATATCCTTCCGTTAACCTAGTGGCGTGCCGACGGTGGAGAGAGACGGTTGGTCTGCACGGAATTTCTGCAAACCTGCACCGTGCCGGATGCAAGATTGCAATCACATTTACGCACGACAGGTAGCGGCTTTATATCGCATCTTACGCACCTGTTATTGTATTGTTACTTTATGGAGTGAAACCTTGTAGGCAGGTGGAAGAGCTGGTGAGTGACGGCTGAAGGTTGGCCATGCGAGGTGGTATGAAATTGATTCAAGAGTCGCGGACTGGACGAAGCGGGCTCTGAAACAGTAATTTCCTTTTGGGCCAGCTGAGTGAACCAACCCGTAGCCTTAGCTGGTTTGGATAGTACCTACTATACTGCTCAAACCCTTCTGATTTCGTAAAGTGCGGTGATATTGTTTTACTTAGAGAGTTCTTAACAAAGCAGGTTAGCCTCTTTGACGTTACATGGACTTTCATCTTAATGGCGGTTACGCCATCACGTCGGCGAAGCGGTTTCATCTGTAAAACATAAACGCCCCGGTTATCCGTCCACACGCAATACATGAAGGAGTGATGTAAGCAAGGAAGGCTGGCATTGTTGCTACAACGTCAGGGATGCTTCCGACATTGCTATCTGCTACCTGCATGCTCGCCGACAAAGCATATGGGTGCAAACAAATACGTGAGGATAATAAGATATCTGACTCGATAACATATTTATTTGGTTCTACATCGTAAGTTACGTCGGAGTAACGTGACTACGATGTGCAAGCAAGCTCATGACAAAATGGGACAACATACATTCCTAAATCAAAGGGAAGGGTAGGCATATTAGACATACTCTCAAATTCTTATTTATATCTATGTGCATATAGGCAGGCAGGCACCGCCATTGAAACAGCTTCAAGCTTCCACAGTACGGCATCCTTAGGAAAGAACTTGCGGACTCCACCTCGCGCCCAAACAACTCTATCCCTTGCATGAAAGCTTTTAAACGTATCTTTAATCTAGAACCATGAAACCTTTGAGTCCACCAGTTATCACAGGCGCGTCGGAGAACCTCAACGTTAATTAGCCCGCAGCGCAACACGTCCGGAAAGCTAGCACAAGTTGAATTACCGGTGAGGAAGTCATTAATGTGGTGAATGCCGATTTCGGCAACGCGGTGCGTTTGCAGACGGACGGGCAATTGCTGCGTACAGAGGTCAGGGTTTCGGTTGCGTCTTGGGAACGGTTTCCCACTCAACTTCCTTAGGATTTTACATCGTTCGCATGGTTCTTCGCTTGCCAGCTGGCTGGGCCGCGACCACCGTACGCTCACGTCCTTTGTTTATCTGAGAGAAGCCCGAACTTTTTGTTGCCTGTTCATTTTGACGGCGCAGAAGCTCTTCTTGATGGTTACTTATCGATAGCCGTTGCGCAATATAGTTTATAGTTTTAACATCCACTGTTTAAGAAGCTAAGGCGTTCAGGCACTCCATTCTCGTCGGGCGCTTGCTCCAAGCAGCATACTGGACGTTTTTAGCAAGGGCATAGTTTATCAAGGGCCTAAGAGGGCTAACCGGCGGTGAAGCCCAAAGGGAGCTGGTAGTTCACGGAGGCAACCGCGAGCCGGAGCGACGCGGTTGGAACTGCGTGGGCGCAGCTGTGCCCAGCTAGTGTGCCTTACAGTGCAGTCCAATGCAGCACACAACACCATAGGACCGCACCTGCTCGAGTCCAAGCGTCGGAGTCGGTCAGTGGCAAACCCAGCAGGCCTCCGTATCAGTCGGCGGCTCGAGGTGTTTTTCGAACACGGGTGCGTTCTCGCTCTTAAACGCACGACGTGACACCTGCTGACAGCGCCGACCACCGGCACCCCCACCACCGCCTCGCACATCGGGACAGTCATCAGCACTCTTCACCTCCCCGTGTATAGTTCAGTTCGTTTACCACCACAGCTGCCGCAACCGTTTCGCTACCGGTTTCGCTGACACTATGCACAAATATCGGCTGGTCGCGAAAAAGGGTGAAGGCACCTTCTCCGAAGTGCTCAAGGCTCAGTGCATTAAGAATGGCAAGTATGTGGCCATCAAGTGTATGAAAAACCATTTCGACAGCCTGGACCAGGTCAACAACCTGAGAGAGATCCAGGCGCTGAGGCGGTTGTCGCCTCATGCGAATATCATCAAGCTCTTGGAGGTGTTGTACGACCAGCCCACCGGCCGCCTCGCGCTGGTCTTTGAGCTGATGGACATGAACATCTACGAGCTCATACGAGGCCGGCGGCACTACGTAGCGGAGGAGCGCATCAAGAACTACATGTACCAGCTCATGAAGGCTATGGACCACATGCACCGTAATGGCATCTTCCACCGCGACATCAAGCCCGAGAACATCCTGATCATGGACGACTGCCTTAAGTTGGCCGACTTCGGATCATGTCGTGGCATCTACTCAAAGCAGCCGTACACGGAGTACATCTCCACGAGGTGGTACCGTGCGCCAGAGTGTTTGCTGACAGACGGTTACTACAACTACAAGATGGACATGTGGGGTGTGGGCTGTGTGTTTTTCGAAATCGTCTCCTTGTTTCCGCTCTTCCCGGGCACCAATGAACTCGATCAGATTACAAAGATCCACAACATCCTAGGCACACCGCCCGCGGAGCTCCTCGCCAAGATGAAGAAGCGCTCCCAGCACATGGACTTCAACTTCCCCCCGAAGGAGGGCACCGGCGTGGCAAAGCTCATACCCCATGTCAACCCCGAGTGTGTGGACCTGATCGTGAAGCTGCTGTCGTACAACCCGGACGAGCGGCTGTCAGCGCGGCAAGCGCTTCGGCACCCCTACTTCCGCGACTTGCGGGAGGCAGAGAAGCGGCAGAAGGCGCTCATGGCCCCGGATGTGTCGGGCCACTTGACGGCGATGGAAGCGGACAAGGTCCGGCAACAGGTGCGTGCTTGCATGGCGGGGTGGCGGGATGGGGCCGGAACGGGAGGAGAGGAATGGCTTTCAGATAAGAGCCCCCCGGCTACATGAATGGAAGAGCGGGACAGCCGAGAAAAAAATGGTGGGGAATTGTGTCGCTTTGGACTGCCTGTAGCGGGTTATTTTTGTCTATAACTTGGTCTTGGACTTCTGGGCTGAAATGATGCGCAACTGCTCAATGATGTGCAGTGCTTGGGTATCAGGTCTTGCCATAAACGGAAAGATCAAGGGAGCTCGGGTCATGAGGCGGACGGCATTCGTCGCGCGCATCTGATTTTTCTTGTATTACCCATTTTCTAGTGACGAGTCCTCCCTCCGCCCCCGATCATCGAACCCCTTGCCGCAGCAAACGGTCTCCTCCAACGGTAGCGAGCACGAGGCCACGCACGCCCCGGCAACGCCTCCGGGGGCTGAGCCGCCTAATGATGGCTCCGCCGGGCTCCCCAGCATCTCCCTGCGAACACACCAACAACAGGTGGGCAGGAAAGCTGCTCCTGGGACGTGCTGTGGCTTATCTAAGAGGGGAGACTCTTTAGAGACGCCACTGAGTCATCCCGCGTCCGAGTTCCAGCACGCTATCCTGCCACGTCCCTGTTGACTCCAGGGTTTACTCCCTTTTCCCTCCTCCAGCGCTCTTACCCCTGAAGTATAGGTTGACGAATCTTATTACTTACCTTCCTTGTTGTATATAATTGGCCATCCCCGCCTTCCCTCATCCTTCCACCATGCACTTGTAGCCCCAAGAGCCGGCGCACAAGGAGGAGAGCAGCGAGGGAGCGGCCGACAGTGGTGGGACCTATCCCAAGCTACCTGGCCTCGCAGCACAGAGCAGCACTGCCTCCGTGGAGGGCGTCCCTGAGGAGGCTTCGCTGCCGCCAATCGCCAACCTGAGCCTCTCCAAGGCCAATATGACCGGGTCGACGGTTGCCGGGGTCGTGGCGCACACATCCACACGCCGGTCGACGATGAACAATTTCTATGACGGTGGCGGGGGCACCGGGCCGACGAGCTACAAGGCGAAAGCCGGGGTCCCCGCTGCTGGGGCCGGTGGTGCAGTCGCCGCAGCTGCAGCTGGCGCACCACCGGTAGCAGGGGCCGCAGGTGCAGCTGTGGCAGTGGCAGCGGCTGGCGGCCCTGCTGCCGGGGTTGCAGCGGGCGCGCCGCAGCCAAACGCGGGTGCCGTCGGGCGGCGGCAATCAGTAGGAGTGGTAGCGGCTAAATACGGTTCGGTTAACAAGCAGCCTTCTCAGGGGCATGGGCAGGCGGCGGGGGTGGCGCCGGGGCAGGCGATTGGCGTGGTGGTTGCTGCTCGGACGGAACCGCAGGGTGGCACGGTCAAGTACAAGGCTAACGTGGGCAAGACCAATTCCAAGTACATCAGCCCCTACTCGCTGCGCCAGCTAGCCGGGCAGAACGCCGCGGGGCAGGCATAGCCTGCGTCTGCGCGCTGCCGCCGGCATCAGCTCCTTCGCTCATCTCCTTGGTGAGGAGGATATGCCTGCTTGACGCTTGTGGGCACACGCGCAGGGCGTTGCGGAATACATTGGTTTCTTGAAGCCCCGCCCACGGCCTAGCGTAAGCCAGTGGTGTGGCATGAACTGATCGGACAACCGCAGATAAGCGCGGTAATTGTGTTGAATGGGTTGCCGCATTACACCTCTAGTTGCCGGAGGTCCGCGGTGCTGAAGGGCGAGCGGTTGTGGTTCGGCGCAGCTGCTGCAGGTGTGGTTTTTGAACCCGGATCTGCACTACGTCCTGCAGTGCTGATGAAAAATCAGTGAAACCCGCTACAGTGCTTTTTTAAGGCAGCTCAGCTGCGTTTTTCCTTGCCTCGCCTTTCTGCATCGAACCAATTCGACACAACTCGAACCAGTTCGGTCAGGAGAGGAGTGGAGCGGAGCGGAGCGGATTAAGGGGCTTAAGTTTGGGCGGGCGGCTGGAGAGGTCGTGGGATGTCGGGGTGTCTCTACCCGGGAGGGGCGTGACGACGTCTGCAAATGCGGTGCGCGGTGCCTTGGAGGGAAACTCAGCAGCACGGACGCAAGTGGGGTGGGCTTACTGAGCCCCCAGACCTCTGAAATGATCGGAAGGCTATCTGGCTCGCTTTCTTCGCGCGTACTCTTCGTTGACGGGTTCGGTGACTAACTCACCCGGACAGGCACCTGCTATAGCTTTCCGCAGGTCCCCTGCCTGCGTTTACCAGACACATCGCGGCCCCTGTACAGTGCGCAAGTGATTCTGTCATGTGACCAGTACACGTATACCTTTCCCCCTTGCTTGGTGCAGCATATGCCGCCATGCGGTGCCGCCATCACCCGAGCCCGGTGCGCCGGGGGGCTTGCCCCTGAAGGGCGTTTTGTGCCGCGGCCGGCCTTTTGCCGAGCGCTGCTGTGAAAGCGGCGGTTTCGTAGCCGGCGGTCTAGTATGATCTCTTGGTCATGGCTTCGGGTTACAGGAGCATGGGGGAGTTTGGGTAATATTAAGGGGCCCCAGGGACGGAGCGGGCGAGGGTATGCGCTCCCTTGACTTCACCTTTAGCGAGGCTGCCTCGCGCCCTGGGGCAGCTGCCGAAGTCAGTCGTTTGTTCACCCCGTCCGGGAAAGCGCATATGGCTGTGGTATTCCGTGAGCTGGGATAGGCTGGAGTGCGAGCGGGCATGCACGCATGTTATTATTGTCATCTTTTACGCATTCGATGGGCGTACGTTTGCTGACGCAGGAGGTCTCAGGCGGTTTGCCCTAATGCAAGATACAGGGTCAACATCCGCCGGTTTGCGGTGTGACTCAGTGATGTGTGGTCTGTGGGGCTGGACGCGCGTTCTTGGCTCAAATGACTCAATTGACGGCCTGCGGGATGGCATCGGTTTAGCGGTAGAGGGCTTATTCGCAGCAGTGGCCTCTCGATTGTTAGATTTCGGTGATCTAGCGGACCGACGTGCAAGAAAGGGTGAGCTCCCGAGGGGTTGGGGCCGACGCGGGATTCGGAAATTGAACGATATGTACAGTGAGCTGAGTTGGTACTTTACAATGTGGAAAAGTCCATGAAACGTCCCGGGGGGCCTTGCGGACCCGTGAAAATGCATCATGAGAAGTTGGGGGTCTTATCAGACTTTTGCACCAACGCCACCACCGCACCAGGACGCTAGACGCATCAGGGTGCGGCGGGGTACGGCCGTCAGGATGGCCGCAACGACTCTTTGACCGAGTCCAGTCCAGGGCGCGTGCGCACACGGTGGGCTGCAGCACTGCAAAAGAACGCAAGCCACCCGTGTGCGTGTGCATGTATACGATTGAGATGGGAGCCCAAATAAATTGACATCTTATGTTTTTTGGCCTGGCTGACAATCTAAAAGCCGGTTGGTTGGTTGAAATGGTCAGCAAGGCTCACTGTTTCAAACAGCTAGTTGGCTGTTTGTGTAGTGATTTGCTGTCTTGCGTGTTTGTTTGTCCGTCGGCTCACCACCCCTTCAGGTGGCAGCGCGTCTGCATTGAGGGCAGGAGGGAACGCCTACGCATCTGCACCACATTGCCGCCAGGACCAGCCTAGCCCGGGGGGGTGTGGAGCCCTGAGGCGGCGAAGCTCGATGTGCATGGCGGAGTAGGGAAGGTCAGGCAACAGGAGCGGGAAGTGGACAAACGTTATTCGGGGTTTCGCTGCCGCTGCACGTGTGTGCCGTTCATGCGTATTGCACGCGCTGCTGTCACTAAGCCGTCTTAGGAGTGGATGTCGGCTGGCGCCGGAACGAGGAACGAAGCAAAGGTTACTAGGGCAATTGCAGGAGGCTGATGCGGGATTCGCACGGATTCTAAGGCGGCAAGTTGAATAGGGTCCGGTGATCAGGGCATTGCGGAGTCGACGTACGTGACGTGCTGGTGGCGGCATACGGAGGAGGACCGCTAATGGGGCATATGCCGGCAAGGCGTGCAAAGTCTGGCAGCAGTGGCGGGAAACGGCGAGGAAAGGGGGAAGGATAACTCCGGTCCGTCTGTCCGGTAATCTGTCCGTATATTTGCATGGTCGTTTGCTGGCTTGACGATTGGTGTCTTGGGGCAAGAGCTATGAAGTTTTGTGCAGAGATATGGGGTTTCCTTGTCCCGCAATCCCTGACTGACACGTCACTGGCAGCACTGGGGCAGTGAGTGGGACGAATCACTGATTGTGGCCGGTGTGTTGGTCTGCGAGTGCTCGCAGTTGCTGTGGGGGATCTTGGGGGGGGTGCTGATGTTCGGGTTGCAGTCTACGAATTCAGGTGTTTTCGGGCTAAGGATTAGCACCTCCCTAATATCTGCGCGACAACGGCAGCATACTAATGGGTTTCAAGGTATTATTGTTTTCGGTCATCGGCGTTGCGCAGATGACGGTCCTTGATTTTGCCTGTGGTGGTACATGGGCAGCAAATCACTCGCTGCTATCTCAATGGAAGGCGGAAACTTAAATGTTTGGTAGCTGACGCTCTCGTGCCGCCTTCTGGGCGATCCACTGTAATGTTTTTGAAGGCACCGCGTGGTGGACTATCAAGGCATCCTCATCTCTGTTGATGCAGCGTCTGTCATCGAGCGAATGATGCTATCCGTGCTTATGAGGCATGACGGGAATGGCAATACCTGTATATCGGGAGGTGTGTCGCCCTTTCCAAGCCGTCGGCACATTAATCTCGTTGCAGCTCCACAGTCCCAACCCCACACAGCTCCACTAGCACCTGTCCGGAATCATTGTTCTCCGTCATGCCCACAACCCGCTCGGACTGCGCACACCAAGAACCTCTCACAACAAATCTCTCAGGACTCGAAAAGTAGGCCTTGGCCATGTCAGAGTGAGAATCCTGATGATGGGTTGCCTCTTTCATAGGGCATTAGCGAAGCCACCCAGGTAGTTGAATCTAGATGTATACATTTGAAAAAATCAGCCTATAGAGCGCCATCGAGGGGTTGTATCTATCCACTTTCAGCAGTACATGGTGTGTGTATGTTGGGTTTCATTTCCATGAAGGATATGGTGTTGGTACCAGGTGTTGTTCGGACTAATAGCATTACGTGCGTACTTGCCATATGCTGTGTGGATGGAAGAGGTATGTAGCGGAGGTTAGGTTCACACGAAGATGCACGGGATACCTCAACTTATAGACCTTTGCGACAGCCCGCTGTGCACTAATTGCCTTGCTGATTGCCAGGATGTGAGCACATACAGACTGGGGAGTTGGCTTCCCGATAAGATCACTACTTCTTAATTTCAGAACGTTTCATGTGAGTGAATTCCATTCGTTCGAAAGCCTTCATTAAGCAGGAGAAGCTTCTGTCCTCTTCTCTTCCATGTCGGTGTCTGGCGCGTGTCGTTTAAGCTGTCTGAAGCTGTCTAAACTATGAGTTGTGTATTTATTACTTTTCTTATTTAATACAGTGCTCTTCTAGAATACACTAGCTCTACTGCCGCTTGAAAGGCTGCAGTAGCGCCTCCACGCGCCTCCCAGGCGCCATTCGCGTCGTTTGTGTGGGCTCTCCGTTATACCCCATTGGCGGTTCATAATGGAGCCCAAATGTTTCCAAATAGATCCCACAATGTACATACAGATTATTTCATCGTCCCACAGCCGGCGTGCCAGAGTTAGTAATCCGCGTTGGTTTGGGCGTCAGTACGAGCATAGCCCTGAGCATGGCGCTCCCTCGGGGGCAGATTACTCCACAATCATCCAATTTACCATGGAAGGTTCCTACATTTTGCTGTTGTCCGCGTTGAATACAGTCCGCTCATTTGCTCTTGCGTTTCCTGGCAATTTAAGTACGGTTCAATAAGGTTTCAGCCTGGAAAGCCCGGAAATAACCGATACGTCGCCATTACGCAGCTCTAGAATGACACTTAACACTCAACATGAACGACCAACACCTCCGTTTTGTAACCCATTCCCTTGCCTAGCTGCTTTGCCTCTTCAAGGAGATGTACGGCTTACGTACGGTAGGAAGCAGGGAAACAGTGCAATCTTGAACGGGTGTGGACTATTGTGGCTACTGCGTATGTGTCCGACATCAGTTCGATCCCTTGCTTCGAAGCGACGCTCACATAATTGTTGTCCAAGACTTTCGCCTCCTTCGAGTAGCTGCGTTTCCCCACCACATTGTTCCGACCCTGTCCCTTTCCAAGCCTCGCGTGATTCGAATAGACAAGAATTTTCATGTCCGCAATAACCATGTGTCGCGTACTGTTTGTCATTCTGCGAGATCTATGCGTCCGAGGTCTCAACCAGCTTAACCTGCACATTTCACGGCTCAAAACACGGCATGTGACGGCCGGGGATCTCGTCATGTCCATTTTTGTCCAACGCCTTCGATATCGCGAAATGTCCCCAGCCCAGCCTGAGATCACATCCTTGTAGCCTTCATCCTTACAAGAAACCATCAGTCAACCGGCCTGCCTGTTCCCCACCATGTTGCATTATGGGGTCCCGAGGGCCGAGGAAAAAACACTTTACGAGGACCATCACCCTCACTCCTGCGCCATGCAGAAAGCCATGAGACCCCACACAGCACGGCTGGGGCGCATTTGACGATGGCCATCCCAATCGCCGGCTGGCGGCCCCGCCACCGTTTATATATGTACCGTTGCTGTAATTCCTATGGCAAACGAATCAGGGGCAGCAAAGGGGCCCACGGATTTTTCCTCGCCTTCGAAACAACAAATTGCGCCATCCGCCCCAGTTCTTCACTTCCGGAAAGTAAAATTGCCGTGTCATACCTTCCCATGTCCTCGTTGCTCCTTCTGCACGCGCAGATGCAAGCCATAAACCCTACATACAGCCCGAACTTCAGTCCATATGCCAATGCCGACACCCCCGCACTGGCAAACACGAAGTCGCTGTGCCTCCGGCGGAACATCCTGCCACGAAGCCTCTTGCAGGGCGCTCCCCCACTTGTCCTTCATCACCCCTGCTAGCTGTTCGTCCGCCCGTTCAGCGACAGGGCGCTGACACAATGCACGGTACCCCGTGCTCATCCCACAATGTGCCACCCCGGTGTCGAATCGTGGCCTCGCCCGCGTGCGCACCCCACGCACACACATAGCTTCGCGGCCCCAGATGACCTACCCTTCGGATTGGCTACGCACTCTTCGTTGCGTTACGCACGAATAGCACTTCCCGGTGGTTCATGGACGAAAAGCCACCATACCGAGTCACTGGGGCGAGAACCGAGACTGTACCGGTGATACCGTCGAAGTCCATTTCGTCCAGTCGGACACGTCTTCAGTTGCCTCTTAAGAAGCAAGTTTTCGGCGTCGCCAATCACTCCGGCTAACCAGGAAGCCGGATAGAAGCAGCCGTGGCAACCCGCCAATCCATGCATAAATCCAATACACCTAGCACAGCCAGCACCACCTTACACAATGAGCGTCTCCAGCTCCTTGTTGATCTCCTCCTCCATCTTCTTGATAATCGCAATGGCCTCTCGCACGTCAGGCCGTACCACCATGAGCTCGCATAGCCAGGTGGGAAGCCCGTCTGCCACGCAGTGACACTTGGCGCCCAGCTGCACAAGTGGCCGCGCGTACAGCACGCCGTCCTGAGCTTTGAAGCGCTCCAGGAAGTCTACGCTCGTCAGGTGCCCGGTCTTCTAAGAACACAAATGCAAGGAGCAGGAGCGTAAGGAGGCAGCTAAGCAGGAATCCATGCTTTGCGGGAGATGTACAGTTTATTACGAAGATTGCCAAACGATGTGAATAACCAGGCGTGAGAAGGTCAGCAACCACCAAGGCGGGATCGCAGATGGTGGTCCAAGTGAGTGCAATAACGCGAAGCTGTATTTTCGAGTCGTTTCTTCCCCCAAGCGATTTATAAACCCAAGCGCTTCTGTAACCGGCATTCTAGCAACCAACGTCTCGTCCCATAACATCATCGGGTAAACGAGACAGACCGGAACACACAAGGTCACAGCCACAGCCCCTGCGGCCTCATCGTGCCATTGATCGAAGCGCCCTCCAGGACCCCACCTGTGCATTGATGGTATACTCAGCCATCTGCTTCAGTGGTCTGCGCACCACCGGCGGTCGTACAGGGATACCTGCGCAGGCCATGAGATGCTCCTCCACCAAGTCCACCCCCCAAACCAACAGGTTGGTGTCCCGTACAGGGCCGCCGCCCATGCGGCAGTTCACCTCAATTAAGCGGGCGCCGCGGCTCGTGTACTTGCTCTCCACGTGGAAGACGCCCAGCCTGAAGCCCAGGGCCTGTGATGATGGCAGATGTATTGCGCCGTCTGAGCGAAGGCAAGGAAGCTCAAGATCGAGCAACAGGTGCAAGAGCAAAACTGTGGTGTCACCACAATATGGGATGGCGTGTAGGAGGCACTGGCAGGTCGGGAAGGAATGCCCACATGGGCGCCCTAAAACGATGGGGCTTCCAGGTCATCTTCAGGTGGAAGACATGCATTGACTGTGAGGATGTCAGTAAACCCCTCAAACGGCCTTCCGTCATCCGAGCCTCTCCCTGTCACCTGAACAGACCGTACTGACAGCTCCAAAAGCTCAATTTGCTGCGCCTTGGGCAGCACGGATGGGCAGTTTGATCCGGTCTCGTTGAAATACGGCTCAACGGTAGGCCAGTTGTCGGTAATGGCGCCATACACGGGCCTGCCATTATCGAAGATGAGGTCGCAGTCCACTTCGTGGCCGTCCAGGTACTGGTATACAGGGCATACCAGGGACAGGGCGGGGCACACTAAGGGGACACAACTCTGGTACACGGGAGGTGGAGCTGCAGCTGCACGCGGCTTCCACCCATCGCCTTCGTGGCACCAGCACCATTCAGGAACGCTATCGCACGCACATATAAGGTAGAAACTATCTGCGGATGCCAGTTGGAAATGTAAAAGCGCTGAAACCTCATTTACCTCATGCCTATGCCCAGTATGCCTCGTCTGACACAATCTTTGGGGCGTCTGCTGTATCAGTGTGGCTCCCAACCATCCATTCTAGTTCCTCCAAGCCCCATTCCGCCAAGACTTTTACGTTTTTAAGCCTCGACAAGCTATCATTACCACCCTGCAGAGTCAACAACACCGTAATTGATCACCGATAAAACGCTAACTTTCGGAACATAACCTGGATGTGTCAGCCCGTGAGATTTCCCCCCTGTCCCTCACCTCCTCCACCATCAGCTCCAGGTGGATCCAGCCCTTCGCATTGCCGGCCGCATCGTTTACCTCCTCATCGCCCTCCACCAACGCTCCTGCCACGACGCGCACCCGAGACATGTCGTGCTGCACTCTAAAATCAAACAGGCACGGGGGGCAAGCGGCGCAGCGGGTCAAGGAAGCACAATTAACGGCAAGACCAAGTGAGAGCATGCAGACTTCCCGCACTTAGTGTCATCGTACAGTACTGCTGGCCGTACACAATCCCCCTCAACGGGTTATTTGTCCCATGCGCTGGTTCCTACCTTTTATATGCCTTGAGCAGGTCATCCTCATTGTTGGCCCGGATGACGCCGATTGAGGCGGCTCCACTGACGGGCTTGATAACAGCAGGGAATCCTACGTGGGCGGCGGCCTTGGCCACATCCTCCTCCGAAACCACCTTGTAATGCTTAGGGGTGGGCAGGCCCGCATGCGCCATGATCTTGCGGGTGGCATGCTGCATGGAACGGCAGGAGCACCATGAGAGCCTGTGCCGACCTTTCCAGCGAGAAACTCAGTCCCCAAACCCCGTTCCCATAATCGCTGGCAGGTCCTTTACCTGGCCTGTGCTTCTTAACTCTGGATCGTTATTTGACACCATGCCAAAATACTAAAAAGGCCGGCCAACCACTCTTCGACCAACAGCACGATTCAAGAAAGCATGGCACTGGGTTTCAGGATTCCCTCACACACCGATAAGAGCACACGTTAAGGTCCGGTCCCGAAACCCTGCCGTTCACATGAGTGTCGTTCCCTGAGTGTCTGGTCGCCGGCAACCCACCTTTCGTTGGTTTTCCCCATCAACTCTTGCACACACCTTTTGTCCGTCTTACGAACCTCCACAATCTCACACATCGTTTCGGGCCCTGTCTTCGCATCTTCCCCGTTCCCAAACTGCACGCTCGTGACATTAGCCTCCGCAACCGGCCTTTCCCTATAACTTATTTTTCTCTTGCTGTCTTCCCTACCCCGTTGTCAGACAGCATACCTTATCCCGAGCATTGTCAACAGCCTCGGGCGGGTTGCAAGGCAGACCGAGCTTCTCTGCCAAGCGACTTGCCAGCGGCACTGCCATCTCGCAAAATGTCGTGATGCCGTCTAGCTCGCCAATGGTGCTGCGGACCTCCCTAATGGCCTGCAGGTAGGGAACGGGGGAACGCCTGGAGGGCTTCGGTGTGTAAATCGGAAGCAAAGAATACGTATCGGCGTGCCAGCAGATCTTATGAATGATTATTTGGTTAATACATCATGTGACGAAGCTATCAGGACGCCGCGACGCTCCCAGCTGCTTCATAACGGCATTTCCCCCCCGTCCCCGTCCCTCCGCATGAAACCAGCGCCGTTACCTGCTCGCAAGGCCGGTACAAAACAAATTAAACCGTGTCAACACCTACAGCTACAGCCCTATCCTGATCATTTTTTCCATGGCAAAAAGGCGCCCGCCGGACAGACAACTTGTATTTTATTTTCGCTCCTCTGCATCTCCGTGCCTCAAAGCGTATGCGCATTACTGCTAGTAGGTGCATCAATGCTACACAATTCGCTTAACCTGCCGCTTCAGGGTCTCAGAGTTCGGACCTCACCTGTAGGCAGCGATCATACACCGTGTCCACGTCCGTGAAGTCGACCGGGACAAATTTCTCAATGACGCCGTCCTTCTCCAGCAGCCGGATCCAGCTGCGACAACAAGATAGGGACGGGGTGGAGCAAGCACCTTAGCCCACCAGCATTCATGATTAAAACAATGAAGAGCCGCCATGCGAGCACCTCCAGCATGTAGAGCGAATCTCAGGTTGCGACTTCAACAAGCACCTGTCATTCGAAACCTAGCGGAATGCCATTCCGCCCCCCCTGGGAAAGACCAGAACACTATAGCGCCAACTCCACGAATCCATGCATGCGCCACACCCGCCCCGGCTTATCCTTACTGGCATTTTCGTGACATTAGACCCCAGTAGGGCACTTTGCTCCTTCCAGATGGCTGTGCAGGACTTAACACACCATGAGCTTGCGCATCTCCATCAAACTATTCTAACTGTACCGCATTATACCACCGACCAACCAACTTGCGCGCTGTCCAATCTGGTAATGAATGTTATAGTTTCTACAGAACCGGGCCCTTGTAGCTATTCGCTGCAGAAGCTAGACCATGCCACCTGTTTTCGGGTATTCTTTGCCCGCCGTGATACACACCCCGATTAATCCCTATCAACCCATGTATACCACCCGACCTAAGTTTCCGGGCCTCCTAGTTTCCTGGCCGCCTGGTCTGCTGGTGCATTCATTAGGGAGGGTTCGAGGACCAGGTTTTTCATGACCTCCCGTTGTCTGTACCCATCGCCATTCAAGGCCCTGCAGCGCTTCATGTAGCACGTCTTTTACCCCTCTGCCGCTCTCTTCCCCTCTACAGTTTTCACCCATTTTCCGTCGTCTTTTGCCCACCGCCTTCATGACCTAGCCACCGCGTATAATTCCACTACCCGAAAGACGGTCACATTACGGTACTTTATTCCACACACAAATGAATGCAAAGGCAAGACCTGCAACTTTTGTCTTTGCATGCCAGAACCCAATGTTAAAATCTGTTTACATTTGGATACTGTTCCCAACGGTCACAATTTGTGTCGCTTTGTAAATCCTGCCTCCCATTCCCGTCTCGCCCTCATCATCACGGCCTTCCCCACCTGTCCGGCCCGTCCAGCACCACCGTCCTAACGCCAAGCTCCTTGGCCTTTTCAAAGATAAAGCGCTTGCCACTGTAACCTGCTGTCACAAACACCATGACAGCGCCTTTCAGCACCTGGCGCCGCAGGCTGCGGCCGTCCGAGGTACGCGAGCTGACGACGTCCTGCCGAAACCGTCCAAATGGTCCAAGGAGGCATGCGAAGGCACAGAGAGTGCATGTCGTAAAAAAAAGAGCAAATGATCCAGGCTCCAAACCCGACTTCCAAGCTGCAAATAGCCGTCCACCCCAGCACCCTCAGGCAGGCTCAGAGATTGTGCACGTGAAATGTGGGATGGAAGTGGGGCAGCGTGGGTTGGTGGACAGCAGAGGTGACATGTTTGGTATAGCGTTATGGACGGGGCTATAGCGTTATGGACGGGGCTAATCCATCCAGGATCTATACGGGAGTACGGCACCTGCATCATTTCCTATCTCATGAGGGACACAGGAGATCTGTGATACCATGGATATCAATATTACCATCTGGTGTAAATTTAATCTCCATACCATGCAGCTGGGTCGGTGCTACTCACAGTTGGCAGATAGGTGACAGGTGTCTCAGCCCGCACGTTTCTCATATCAAGCATTCGATACCCACATTTCGTGTCTCCCACAACACAATAAGATGTTTACTTTGCTTTTGCGATAACGGCCCTTCACACCTACCTATGACTACCTAGGATATCAACAGGGTAGCTGTCCGGCATACGAAGGCGCCTACGATAGATGAATATATAGGAGTGTTTTCTACCAAAAACGTACCACGTTCATCTCCTTAAGAAGTGCTCGTGATGGAGATAGAGGCAGCGCTTGCAAGATTTTCATTTTGTCTTCGTTGGTCAGCCCTTTCGGCAACGATCCAATGATCGCCTTTGAAAGGTAGTTGGATGAGAGGCTGGAAGATGTTTGAGGGGGCACGCTGTCATACGCGCCCTGCGGCAGGCCATAGTTGTCGTCAGCGATCGTCACGTGCGGCGACGGAAAACCTGGCTTTCGCAGTTTCTCACCAACGACGCGGCAACATCTGGTGTCGTCTCTTCTCCTGCTCTCCTCCTACGAGGATTAAGGGGGTAGTCCGCCTGTATGGAAGCACGGTTGACACAGGGTTTAATTTCCAACATCGGAAGAAGACCAATTGCAATAAGGCTTCCTTTACAGTTAATCCTACCAGAGGAACGCCATCCAAAAGCACATTTGTTGGAGCAGAGCCCACAATCGCCACGTCTGCGATGTCGAGATTCCCGAGTTGCTCGGCGGTCGAACCCAACTCATCAACTGTCTTAACACCATCAATCACGTCTGCGTATTCTATGCATGGAAATGCACTCGGGTCCAGGAACGTTCCCTTGTTCTGGAGTGGGGCTGCGACTGTCGGGGCTGGGGCCGGTGCCCCGCCTGCAAGAGCAGCACTAAGAGCAGACTTCTTCATGACTTGTTACACACACGTAATATCACGGTGTATATCGACGAGAACTCAGGCGCAGTAATGATAAGGATGAGTACAAGCTGTAAACTCGTAAGGCCCGGAACAAGGCCAGGAGGCTCACGAACGGCTAAACACTTAAAGACTAAAACAAAAAGAAACCTAAAGAAGGATTAATAGAAAAAAAGTCGAGATTGTAAATCGACTAAAAGTAAAAGAAAACAAAAATAACGGGTATTACGAGACGTCATATCATCTCGCCTGACCAGGTCCCTCTCACACGACGAATTTCATGAAGCGCCTTGGCCAGTCTACGCTAACTACCCATGCTCATGACCGCAGCCATGTTCCCTTCCGGAAAGTCCCCAGTCTGACTTAACTCTTGTCTCATAAGCTGAGCATTCCATAAGAACACGATACTCATCCTCTTGTCGCTCCACTCACTCATAGGGCAGTGACGAACAGCCCGCGCCCTCCCGTTAGGGCGGGTCACCTCAATAGCCCAGCAACATAGGCGAAGGCGAATAAGACTGGTGTGACGAGTGTGAGGGATGTATCCCTCCATGTGTTTCGAGTCTCCCACCAGTGGTGATACCTACACATTTTAATGCCTGGTTGATGACCAACCGGTACAAAGTCACCGTAATCCTACCACTCACCCAATGTACCCTCATCCTACTTCTCAGCTCCTCCATAAGGCCGGACGTGTCCAATTTGTAAGCTACACCAAGGCGTCTACTTTCTCCTAAAGGTGAGTGATGGCAGAGACATCCCCAGCAGGTCACAGCCAAGATTTCCTAAGAGGCGACGCATCTTAGCACCCCAGGTATCACTACTCTGACAGTTCATGAGAAGGGCTATCCTCAATTCCTCATAAAAAATAGTAGTGGAGCCACGTGCATCAACCAATTTATTCCAGAAACGAAAAACTAATTGAGCCCAGAAAACCTGAAGAGTGTTGTATCTCTGTGTTAATATCTGATAAACTGTTTAGGCCCGATCGGAAGATGTCCAGTTTCCTGATCATCTTGGCTATTAGCCTTAGATACCAGAATACTGGAAAGGTGGAGGCCATCAACAGAAGGCAAGCCTCAACAGACATAGAACCTGGAATATGTGTATCCAGTGCATCAACAAGATCCGCAAAACCCTCACGAAAAATCCCATATAGTGTGAGATTGAGAGGGCAACCTTGCTACGCTCCTTGAGCCGAGACAAACGGATCACCCTTAATACCATTAACTTTCAGCCCCAAGATCAGCCTTTCACAACCCGCTTTGATAGCCTCCAGTGCCTTGACCCCGACCCCTCTCTCTTCAAGGCGAAGCCAGAGCAGGTGCCTCGGCATACGGGATAAAAATATTTAAAGATTGGGCTTGAGAAATATAAGGCGTTCTATCACCTGCAAGCTCAATAATCCAATTCTGATCAATTTCATACGCTGTTCTCAAAACATCTTTTTCATGATCGGATAAAAATGTTTAATGTTGTACCGAACCTTCATGAGTTGAAATAGAAGACCAGACCTGCTCGGTACTAAAGCCTTTTTTACATAGTAATCTCATTAAATTCTTGTTCTTGACATTACAGACCCAGCATTAATGACTGACATACGGCCAATCCAAATATTGCCATTATATCAAATACTTCATGATAATCCTAATCGATCCAGATTCCCTATGTTGCCGGCCCCCTCGCAGCCCATTATCCCGCCGCCATTCTTGCTCCCAGCACCGCCACGCCACATCGACCCTGTCCTTCACCGCCCCTAGTACCATCCCGCTATCACACTTGCCGGTGTGTTGCCCTTGCAGCGCCTTGAATGTCGCTGCCTGCCTGCTCCCGGCAGTACACCACCAACCCTGCAATACCCCGTCAAACAACGTGCAGTATCCCGCCACACCCGTTAGTACCCCACAATATCCCGCAGTTCCCGTCATACCTCGGAGTAGGTGTTGTCTGGTGTCGATGGGTAGGTGACGAGAGAGGAGAGGAGCTGTGACCGTGATGGTTGGCCCTGTGAGGAGGACGAGGGGGACGAAAGCGGTCACAGTGAGTGATGGTAGGGGCTGTGATGTTGGGAAATTGTTGGGTGTCAAGTACACCGGGAGGAAAGGGGTCGCAGTACTCCGCCACAACCCACACAGTACATCGCCACAACCCAAGGCACCCCTCCATACCCGGCAGCACCCCGCAGTAGCTAGCCGGGGGAGGGGAGGTTCCGCGACGGGGGATGGGTGGGACCGTGACGGGGACACAGTGGGGTTGCGCGGATGGAGAGCAGGGGCTGTTAAAGGGTTGGGTGGGGAAATGACGGGAGAGGGGAGGGACCATGACGTGCACAATGTCGGGTGGTTCATGTGAAGGGGAAGGTCGGTATCAGCGGTTGGGAGGGAGGGGAGGGACGAAAGACGAGAGGGGCCAACGGGGAATGGGAGGGGCCGACAGTAATGTGGTGTGTATGGATGGGATGGGGCGGCTGCAGCTGGATGGGGAGCGGACGAGGGAAGAGAGGGGCGGCGACGGGGGCTTGAGAGACGGTATTAGGAGACAGTGGGGGGCGTGTACGGAGGGAAGGGGCGGCGGTCGGCGTTGGATGGGGGGGATGACGAAGAAGGACAGGGGCCGCGACGGGAAAGGGGAGAGCCCATGACCTGGACAATGTTGGGTGGCGCATAGTGGAAGGGCGGCATCCGCGGTTGGGTGGGGGAGGGACGCGGTGGAGGATAAGAGGTGCCACGATGGGAGACGGGAGGGACTGTGACAGGGAGACAATGGGTTGGCGTGGCGTGGAGGGGCGGTGGCACGGGTTTGGCAGGGGAGTGACGTGGGAAGACAGGGGCCGTGACGGGGGATGGGAGGGACTGTGACGTGTGAACAACGCCTGGTGGTGCATACGAAGGAGAGGGCCGTTATCAGCGTTTGAGTGGGGGTTTAGGTGCTATCAGAAATGCGTAACGTCTCTCCATAACGAGTCAACTGTTGACTAGTTATGGCCAACGAACGTGGCAGTTCGAGAGCATGGCAGAGTTATCAAGATTTGCATTGTGCGCAGCTGTTGTGGCGTGTTTCCATTCCAGTGTAATATCGGATGTTCATTCGAGTTGTCAACCTTTTTGCCATCACGAAGCTGCAGGCCCGCCAAGTGGGCCACCACAAGCGCTTAACTAAATTGGCTGATATTAACATCTCGGAAACGCATTATTAATAGTGTCAAAAGGACGCCTGGCAACTTCCCATACCGCGGTGCAAATGTAAAGCACAAGCCTACGAATACGCCAAATAAAACCCGGTCCAGCTCACTTCGACGGCTAGAAAACTTGGAGTGAGGTTAAGATATCGGAAACGCTTTTTTCACAATGTCGAAATGAAGCCACACAACCTTTCATAAGCAACAAATGTAAAGCAACAACCTACGAATGCGGCAAATAATTTGCAGACCCAATTTACGAAACGTTACGGATAATAAAGTTTTATGGGCTGGTTGGAATTATCCCCTCGCATACAGCTGCAGCTAAATTATTGCGTTCTGTGCAATCGTGAATCGTGATATTGCAATACGCGTGCGTAGTGATCGCCGATTGACCCTTCGCAAGAATGTTCTGCCATGAGGGCCTAAAAGCAGTTCCATCGCAAATAACCTGTTATGTCCCTGACAATTATCAGAGCCCTTTTTATTCTCCGTGGGCGTATACAAACGTGGACCCGCGCGGACAGGTTCGCATGCCTAACGCAAATCAGTCACGCACGCGAACTTCATGTTTTTCATATGCGTTTCGATGCGATTGCAGATTAGCTTTCCGGTCTTTTTGAACTCGCGTGGAACTGCGCTTTCCATATATATTTTGCACGTAAATATTAACAAATATCCTTGCCCAATCATTTTTTTGAAGAAGTTAGCGTTGGCATGCTGCGTTACGGCTGTGCGTTACATTCGCAGTAATTCGCACTGGGATTCACGCCCTTAAGCACGTAACGCAGCTTTATACAGCAAAACGCGGCGCTCCTAACGCAAGTTTTGTAGTTATAATGCAAAGTACCATTCAACCGCATACTGGCTTTTTGATCCAACATAGCTTTTCTGGCGCCAGCACACTCAGGGTTCCACAAGGGAGCGTCTCCATCAATACGAATAAACACCTGTTTGGCTCTAATTGGCGGGTCATGCTCTTTACGGGCTTTATAGAGAGCTCTGGACAAGCAAGCAGTAAGAGCATTAATTGCCTCAGTGCTACCAAGCTTGGCTGTGATAGAAATCACCTGCTGCAGGACAGCACTGTCGTCACTTTCAAACAGCTTCGATAACAGGACCAACAACGTGCATCCATGTGATTAGCTGTGCAACGACATTGCTGATTGATCCCCTGGCCTGCAGCAACAATACCCAGGCTGAGTTGAATAGGGCAAATATAACTCATAAGCTAACGAACTTTGACCCCAACAGAAGCCAAGGGAATACCTTTGACCTCTAATTGTTGTGCCTTCCAGACAAGTAGGGTGTCGGCTTCCTCGAAGCCGGAAAGAGGGCGGGGGCCCCCACAATCCGTACAGGCCGGATACTTCACAATGAAACGGTTTGAAGTATGCGAGCTTGCGATGATGCCGGCTCATGACGTTCAGCAGGCAAACGACTGCAAACGCAAGGGCAGGAACCTCACGCCGCTCACGCCGTCGTACACATTTCGCCAAAGCGAATGGCGAGGACGTCAAGTGTTAGAGTGTTGCCAGTACTACTGATGGAAAGCTTTAAGCTGTATTTCCGAAATGCCTGCGGCTTCAGCAATTCACCGGACAGCATCGAGCTCCATGTCGGCACTGTGGAATTATTCTGCCCGAGAATTTGCTTAAATTAATTGTACACAACGTTACATTTTTGTAGATAGCTGTAAGCAAATTCGTCGACCTGCTGGTGGCAAATCGCCATGCCTGTGAGAGCAGCTTAGTCACCTAAACTTGTTGTTCGATTCATTTCACGTCGTCATACCAGAGTTCCATTATGAGAGACGCGGCACCTTTTGGAATGAAATTTAGGCCGAGAGGCGTGGATGTGACCTTGGCCGGGGTCAACGGAGACTGACAAACTTGTTTGTACTCATACGATTGTTATTGGCCAAAATAAAGATACCTTGAAATATAGAATGTAATATGTGGCGAGATATTATGTTTGCTCCGTCACATTCGACGGGGCCGGGGCCCCGCCCAAAAAGGGCAGCTGAAACAATATATACAGATCAATAACACTCCGACCTCCTCCATTCTTGTGCCAAATAGTGTTACCTTAGGGTTTTACAAATAGTGTCACCTCGTAATCCCCAGCTCTGGTATTAAGTACCGACAACCCTAACTCACGGCACATCTCTGTCATGGTACGACCAAAAGCATTGCTCACCACGTCCTCACCACATCCTCTGCGGAATACCACGCATAGCAATTGTTTCTCTGATGGGATTGCCCATATACTCCTCGTCAATGTCATCCTCAGGGACATCACAAATGCCATTTATATCCCCTGCGATGAGGACTTTGTCAAGGGACACTCGGTAACGTTGTTTGAGGGCGATCAATGTAGGAAGAACGCGTACTTTAATATGCCCTGTATTGTGCCTATTAACATCAACACACATTCGGGACCCCAAGGGAGCGGTATAAATGGCGCCAATCAGAAGACTGTGTCCCCCCAAAGCTAATGTAACAGAGGGGTCGCATAGCTGTTAGGTGTAGCTATAACGGCGAGCCCCGAGTCATGGTGCCGTAGGGCACGAGGTGTAAGGGTGACTCCGTGTAGATTACATTACAGTAGTATCTTATAATAGAAGAAGAATGTAATAGGAAGTGCCTATCCCAATCATCCAGCGCTGCCTGGCTCGTAAGGGGGCCTTACGTCTTTTCAAAACTGGCGCGCATTCTACAACTGACACCGTTGTACGAATGCTCGCAAATAAGTAGTTCCATGCAACTCATCCAAGTTCTATGCATTAGATCTATTATAACTAATCTATTATTACGCAATTAAGTTATTGTCATAAAAGCCAAATTACGACAAGTCAGTTTCACTCGTTCTGGCGCTTCTGCGCCATTCGCCCTGTTACAGCTAAAGTGTCTGCTTTGATGCGGAGCCAGACGCTCTCCCTACCCCTGGGAATACGGGAAATTCACATACCGAGCAATCCGTTGATGTACCCAGACCGCAACACCTCCACTTGTCGCATGGCCATCTACGCATAAAAGGCGCGACCTGTTAGGCATACGGTCCTTGATGGCTTTCATACCCGTCATGTGTGTTTCAGTGATGTTTGTCATAAGGTTCAGTAACTGTTTGTCATAAGGTTCACAAATTTGGGTTGCTGAAACTTTCAGTCTTTCATACCTCCAATATTCCATTGCATTTAGCACAAAGCTGCAACCGCCTGGCGTGCGGCTCTCTATCAATTCCCCTCACTGTTTCCGCTCCCTCGACCTCCACTGTACCTCCATTACCCATGGCCCATCATATGGGATGCGCTTGCCGTTTTTCTCAATGGAGATGTCAGCTCCACGAAATGGCACAATAATGGGCCCCCAGGCCAAGTTACCGGCTGTACCACAGAAGGAGCTTCCATCATCCTAGCATGCAATTCACATGCAATATCCCAGGCAAATAGCCTCGCCGTCAGTAAGGGAAGGTTGAGTCTTATATACTTAACTATGAATGGGAATTTTGGCTGCCGCCCCATGGGACAATCATATGCAGAGCCCATCGGCGCCAACTCGAGGGCAATCTTACAGCACCACAAATAATCTTAAGATGGCCAAGATTTTATGTGGGTAAGGGCACGAGAAGTTGGCTCAGGTGTGTCGGGCTCAGGCGTGTCTGGTTGCTTGCTTATTCGTCAGACGCCATCTACCCTGCAACCTGTGGCATTTGGCATTTTGGCTTTGCCGAGCCAGTATCTAAGTACGCAAGGATCAGGGGTAGGCCGTCTACACAACACCCAACTGGATCGAGATGGAAAGCAAATAAGAAAGCCATGATGCGTAACTATCACACATCGCAGGTACGCAGGTGTCCCATGTGGCCTCTGACAGCTATGATGCACGAATAAAAGGGACCAACAAAGAAGTCTGTCAGTTGCTTTATATATAGCCCCTATATATATATATATATATATATATATATATATATATATATATATATATATATATATATATATATACATTCTATACCAGGGCCGTGTCCTGCACACACCAGGGACCAGGGAGCCAAACGAATCGAGAAGCCCAAGACCACTACATTTCAACAGACAGAGCGAAGAAGTACAAGCCAGGCTAAGCCGGCCAGTGCATCGATAAGGACACACACTGGCATGTATTACTTTGAAGAGGATCTTTGTCGATACCTGGTACTCAGCGCAGTTCAGCGTTATTGGATTGGTTAATGCCATTTTTAGCTAGGGAACTCCTGACCAACGTCAGGAGGTCCTCCGGGTTGAAGTCCGTGAAGACGGTGAAGGTCGAGGGGATGGGGGAACGGTGGAGGTGAAATCGGGGGAGATAGGAGGGACACGGAGGGGGCCCTCCAGCAATATCCTCTCTTGCTTCTTCATCGGCTGATGAAGACGCATGCTGTCTTGGTTTGTGGTTGCGCAGGTGGTGAAGGGGAGGGACTTAGAACTTACTCCTGTACTCGGCTCCTTTAGCAATCAGATAGGACTCCTCCAAAGCAGGATATGATGGGCTGTTGTCTGCTTACCGCAGTTTGCATAATTTCCTAACCACATCGTCCATCCAATCAGCCAAACACAAGCTCAACAAATATCCTTGCATTCAAGGCACACACAGAACGGCTGATTGGTCAACACTAGACACAGCAAATTGGTTGAGCAAATTTCGAGTATCCAACATCGCAGTTAAATAATGGCCATCATCGTCTTTGGCGCTGTCACTTACCACATGCCAAATGATGGAGGACTTCCGGAGACCTCCAAAGGTCAAGCAACGGCGATGCACTCCTCAGTCATGAAATAGCGGCACAGCCCTGTAGCTGTTAACAACGCAGTAATTGTAGTATCTTGGGTATCTAAGGCTAGTATCCAAGATGATCAGAAAATTGGAGATCTTCCAACAGTTTGGAGGATATTAACACATATTCAACAGTAATTAACCATAAAGATGAGGCTTGCACGTGGAGCGTGCCTGATGCAACTAGGACAAGCTGGAGGCCATTGTGAATATGCCTTATTAGGCAGACTTATTGCAAGATGAATGTTCGTGATAAACCTAAAGAGTACGATGTTTGTAATTGTCAAAAGCTCCGGGACACCCGCAGACGCCAGCAGCTATCCATACCTGCCATGGTCCTTCTAGTCATTCCGCCACAACAAAGAAACAATCACTAGACAGAACGACAAAGCAAAACCCCACTTCACCCTGGCCTAAGACGAAAGATAAGGAGTGTGCAGCGAGTGTGCGTCTATGGCAGGGTTTGGCCTGCTTGGCCCATGATCTCTTGGCGAACAAGAGAAATGGACGCTACGACACTAAAAACGTTTATGGTTGGTACATGAGCAACCAACCTACCAAACACTGCACGACCCCAACCCTTCTGCACGATACCTAAGGATGCACGACACATCCGGGAAAAGGTTGACCTCCCCCCTACCAGAAGCGTCTTTGCCTCTCTACACAGTATTCGGCCGCCTGTGATCAATCGACAATCCGTACTGTAGAATGAGCGGATCCGCGGTATAGCCACGAATTAAATCCAATCTGAGCTTAGCTAGGAGGCTTAGGCTTAGGCGTTCGTTCCACACTTGACCCTCCCTACATAAAAAGTCGAATTCCACAGAAATACGGCGCGGTATCACAATTGTAACAAGGTCATGGCCCTAATGATGGCACACTTTTGTGCTAGTGTAATACGGCAGATTATTCCAAGGAGGGAGCATGACACAAACGCTGACTTGCATCGTGGGCATGGCCAGCCCCCACGATACAAACGCCAGTCGGTCATGCGGCGTAATGATACCCATTTCCATAGATACCTGGATGGAAGGATATACAAAAGGCCATGTACCCTGCAATCAACACTCTTGGCTGCTACTCATAGATCCTCGCAGATTAAGCCACAACTAATCCTTATGCGGTCACGGACAAGGGGAACCGCGACGCGCATCCCTAGGAGCATGCGAGAAGAATGTGTTTATTAACAGATCGCAACTGAATAACAAAGAAACACCTTCCGCTGTTGATCAACATGGAGCACGTAGGTCTCATCGTATCTACAAAGAATTGCTCTTGCAACCTGCAATGCCACGAGGCCTATGCGCCGGAGAACAATCGTTCAGTTGTCCGGAGAACAATCGGTGTAGCACACGTTCATCGCGAAGTAACCTTGCTGAGGTGCACACCCCGGTAGCCATTTCCAGTAAAAGATTGCATATATCCTTGTTCACCGCACCATCGCTCGCCTGTTATCGGCATGCACAACCTGCCAAATCGCAACCTACTGTTATGTGCCGAGCTCCCTACTTTGTTGTGACATGTCGGGCGCTCCAATTACCCTACAACCATGGTACAACGTTGCCATCGTTGGAAACCACCTAACGATGCGCCAAAATGTGAAGCCTCGGCTGCAGCACCGCTATTTAAGCCTCACCCCACGGGGCTTGAGCTGGCTTGGCCTATCCTTCGGCGAACCAACTATCTGTGCCCGTGGCGGTAACAGAGGCAACGCAAAACAAAAGTTCAATCACTTAAGGACTAACTACGCCCTTGATCCGCGGGCGGAGGACCTAGAACGCCTGTATTTGAGAGCAAGATAAAAAATCCATAGCGTGCCTGCGACCATCAGCCTCCATGGGAGAGTGCTCTTCCCATGCTTAATTCAACCAAGCAATCTGCCTACCGCCATTAACTCACCGAAAGAACACTGACCAAAATATACTTAGTCAAGCAAGTGAAGACCGTCCAATCGGAATATGTAGCAACCCCTGAAAGAAACGACCGAAAATGACCTTCACCATAAGCCTGCAGCACTCCCCGTTGGCATTCGCAAAACGCAAACCTGCCCATATAAAACTCAACTTGAAGCCTCGCGCTCATGGGCAGCAGTCTATCAAAGCTAGCCCATCTTGCCTAAGGGTTGGGTGTCTTGACCAAGGAATCCATTATTTCAAAATGAGCCACACACGCCTAGGCGGCTAACGAGTTAGAGGAACACCTCTTTGCACCAAAGCCCACTTGCCGCCAAAAAGCATAATACATCACCGACTGAGACTCATGTTGGGACTCTAGCGCCCCGGGAAGCGATGTAGTCCTGGAGCGCAGGCGCGATAACCATGTCCTCAAGGACGTTCCATACGGTCGTGACTAGGCTCGATGCCAGTTTTGCGGCACCCTGCAAGATGGCAAATAAAGTGGGTAGCTTCCAAGAGTACAAGGGCAGGATGCAGATAATCAATGCAGGCATAACTTCAGTTTGGAACACAACATAAATAGTACATCTCAGAATGAGGTTAGAGAACACAATGGCCACGTATCCGCGTATTGCCCCGACGTTGCTCGGGTCCCTGCTCACCTGCGCTGCCGCTCTGCCGCGCGACTGCCGCTCTACCGTGTCATGTAGCAGCTTGCTGAGCGCTCCAACTAGTTCATCCTCATTGGAGACTATCCAAACAGCGGGACCCATCCGCGGATCAGCAGTCATTTGGGCGGCCGGGACCAAGTATTGGCCCATGTACCTGCAACGAGGTAAGGACCAGCTGCAAGTCAAGGGATCAAGGGGCACGCGAAAAAGGCAAACTACAGCTCCAGAGCGACAAGCCATAGAGACAAGCATTCATCATAACCAGGGAACCGGCAAGGTAAAACCTAGTTACCAACCTGGCACAAGGTGCAATATGCAGGTCTCCACTTATTGAGCCTGCAGGCGATCTCGTGAAGCCGGTAGGGTCACCTCGAGTTTCTGCTGGTGTGGTCACCGTGGTGCTGGAGCCCTGTGCATGCGCCGTCCACCGCAAACTGCCCCACGGCGCTGCAACATCCCGTGGTGCACCGCGTTGAGGATGATCGCTGCGCTCCTGTTGGCACTGCGAACCACTTCTGCCAGACGCTTTCCCATTTGGGTGCGGTGCTAAAGAATCATGCACAGTGCAGAGAGTTGACGGACAGCGCTCCTTGGTGTCGGACACCGTGGCACCGTGTTCCAGAGGCCTAAGGTCTGCATTGGTCATGGATCTGTCCCCGCCATCGACTTGGCCCTGGTGCTGAGCGACACCATTACCGACTGACGTCTCTGCAAACAATTCACTTGCATGGGCTTGCGGCTTTACTTCAACCCTTCTGTCAGTTGTCCTGGAGGCGCCGTCACCCCCAAGGTTTCCACAGGCGCCTGATGTAGTATTGATGCCCAAACCTCGCATGACTGCAATCGAGGGAGGAGCAGCACTTGCTGTTATCGCGCACGGTGATGGTGGTGCAACCTGGCTAACTGTATAACTATCTGAGAGGCTTCCAGCCAGGGGCGCATCCACTACTGCGGGGCCGAAACCACCTACAGGTAAGCCTGCTGGTGCGACATCGCCTTTTGCCAGGGCGTAACTGTTCGCCACCGCCTGTGGCAGAGTAGTGGGAGTGGCAACACGAGTTTCGATGGGCAGGTCCGCCGCTTCCCGCTCTGCCGCCTTAAATTGGGATTCCAACGCCATCAAGGCGTCCTGCTCCGCTGCTGCCGACATGTCCCGAATAAATGAAGAGCGCGTTGGATTGCCGTTCAAAAGCGGCCCAAATATTTGGGAAAGTTCTGGTGCTGATTGCCGGTATGGCCGGTGGCGACCCATGTCTACCACATCACGACCGGATTCACTTGTACCCCCATTGCTGAGGGGAAGGGGCAAGCAAGGCCAGGTTGTGATAGCGGGCATTGCGTCGACAGAACTGACGCCTGGGCCGACCATTGGTAGTCGAGGGAGATTTCGTAAGCGTGGCAGCGGTGGTAATGGCGGTAGATATGGAAGCATAGGTGCCACCGGCAAATGGCTGCCGCTGTCGCTCACAAGGTCACGTGAATATTGGCTGCAATGCAAATGCGTGGCAGCAATTGACGACGAGAAGGCGCCAGGGCCGCTGTCCAAGACGGAGGTTTGGCTTGTCATGCCGCTGCGTGGGGAGACGCCTGTCGCATCCTGTTCACTAGACACGGCCTTGGATGACGGCGCACGCATGCTAGGGCGCCGATATCCGGTACTAGATGTGCTGGCAGTAGCTACCCCCATCGACGCCATCGTCTCAGTGAGACCATTGCCACCGCTCAGAAGGCGCGGTGACAGTGACAGTGGCCGCGGCTGCGGTGATACCGGTGACGCAACCTGCACCTTCATATGTGCTAAAACCTCATCCAGCTGGTCTACAGAACGGCGATGCAGAGTGGCAATGCCTACAGTACTTCCTGTGGCGGCAGCTCCACCCAGGCTGTTAACATCTGGAAACAACCTCCGCGACACTTGACTCCAGCTCGGTGATGATGGTTCCACAGAAAAACTGCTTTGGTTTGCTATCGACGTACTGGCCCTTGGCGAAGCGGGTGGTTGGAGGGCCTTGCCCAACTGATTTGTGTCCCGCCCGCGCACGGCCTGATACATGGTGCGTGCCTGCTGAAGACGCCAGGACTGCCCCTCATAATTGTCGTGAACGAAAGATGAACCCGACGTGCCAGAAGTGACTGCACTCTGCGCGAAGATCGGTGGTTGAGCAGGGGATGCGGCGACGCGTGGCGACCTTGGGGCATTCACTGGTGATACGCACATCTCCATGTAGCCGCAGTTTGTTGATGAAAAGGATACAGGCAGCTGCGATGTACCAAAGAGAGCCCGTGCGGAGCGCGGTGTGCCAGCTGCGCTGGCATTACGTGACTCGGCACGCGCACGGTCCCACATCTGCTGCTGCTGGCTACGCTGCGTGTATAGGTCATGTGACTGTGCACTGGCGCCGTCGGAAGGGCTGAAGGTCATATCGCGACGGCCGGAGCGCGGAGTTGGTGGCAGGCCGCGGTTCGACAGGGCCACAAAGCCAGCCGGGCAGCTAGCATGCGTCGCCAACAATGGCTCATCGTCGTGACCACCACCACCGGAACTTGCAGGAGGCCACAGGTGTCGTGCCGCTTGGCAGGGGCCAAAATGACGCGGCAAGGGATCTGGCACTTGCCCGGCTGAAGCTGATGCACTGGGACCAGTCGGACCGACAGGGACAACAATCAGTGGCTGCGTACGAACAGGGGCCATGCCACCGAAGCTGGGGACTGCCGCAGGTGAGAGCTGACTAGGCGGTGATGTTATTCTGTCGCGCGGGAACGTGGACTCTGCCAGTCCTGCAGTACTGCAAGAGCTTGAGAGCCCGAAAAATGCAGAAGTGGCGACAGCACCAGCACGGCCACTCGGTGAACGGAGCTTTGGCATTTGCAGCAAGTCGTCAGCGGCGCCTAGGATAGCGCCCGTGGGCGTGCGCTTCACAGAGGTCACTATTTTCATGGGAGTGACCTGCGGCTCAGAGGCCCCGGGTGACGGGTATGCTGATGGGTTTGAGAGTGGTGCGGGCATGTGCAGGAGAGACTGGTTTTGGGGCCCATCAGTAGCAAGGCTACGAGGAATAAGCGGTGACTGCACTGACTGCATCGGCGGCTTCACTGGGGATGCACTGGGACAAGAGCAGCGAGGACACGCCGTCCGCTCGGCGGGAGAGCGAGGAGGCGATTCCTGACGACTCGCTACCGCCACTGATGATGCAAGGCTACCAGCGCTGCCATGACCTCCAGCCATACAGCCTGCAACAAATGTTCCAAGGCTGCTTTCAATGCTGTCGTCTTTACTGGCTGGACAGATGGTGGTCATGCTGCTGAAAATTACGCTGCCGGAACCAGGCTGGGGAGTTTGGAGCTGCGTCTCATGGAGTGCACCAGCCATAGTATCTGAGATTGACGGCGGCCCCATAGAAGGCCCCCCAGCTAGCCCTTCCAGTTCGTCTTCTTGTCGTGGGGTAGAAATCTGGGAGAGGTTCGACTTGGGCATGCGTCCGCAACTGGCACCAACTACTGGCACATCCAACAAGCCACCCGAAAGCGTGATTCGGGGCTGACGGTTTGGTTCGCTCAGATGCGTGACAGCACGCGCCGGCAAGGCAGATGCGCTACCATCACTATCATCAGCCCTATCTGCTAGGCTAGAAATGCAGCTGAGCATGGACAGAAGCTCTGGCTTCGCCCCAAGCAAGCCGGTAATTCGCTGGCCATCGGGCGTTGCTGCTGACTCTGGTGTCGAAGCAGGGAGCATACAATGAGGAGAATCAGGAATGAGAGATGCCATGTTGCTGCCCGACTTTTGGGTAGGTTCATCCACAGCTGCCATTCCCTGGATTTTTGCAGTCTGCTGATCATAATCCACAGCTTCCAAGCCAGAATCGGCAAAAGAAGAGCCAGGTACCGGGACCATCATGGCTGTGTTCGCGCCATAGCTGTTCGAAGGACGCTGACACGTGGTCGTGTTGGCCGCAGATGGAAGCGCCGGTTTTAGTGGCCACAGCGGTGCTGCGGTACCTGCGAATACAAGGTTGCTTGCCAGGTCACGGAAGTCCGAATCACATGAGGTCACCTGAACACTTCCAGGCGAGGCGGCTTTATCATTCATCGTTTGCATGCTGAACAATACGTTGAGGCTGTTAGCACGAGGGGACAACGGCATGGGGTCCTCACACAGCTGGGCCCCAAGAAGCTCTTCCTCCTCTTCCAGAAATAAGCTCCGGAAAGGGGTACCAGGACTAGGATTACTGCAAGGCGCCATCGTGGCAGCCAATGCGGATTTATACGGCGACGAGTATGGACTGACGTGCACGGATCCCCTGCCGATGGCCGACTGCACTTGGCTCCTCTTGGGCGTCGCCCGGACGGCCACTTCAAACGACTCTTCAAAACTCCTGTTGTCCGTGCTGGCACTAGCGATAAGGCTACCCGGAAGGGGTAGCGATCGGAGCTGTTGTACACAGCCGTTTGCAACACAGCTGTGCGAAGTATCCCTTGGGCCACGGAAGGGTGAAGAGGCATTGTCAGCAGCGCGCGACGTGGGCGTGTTCGGGCAGGAGGACGACTCGCTGGTCCACGGGGAGTCAGGCCCTCGTGATTTACCAGACGCCGTGGCTCCAATTGCAGACATATCCAGTTGGCCGTCAGGGGCAATGCCAGGAGCAACGTCAGGAACTGCTCCTGGAGCAAATGAAGACACGTTCCGCAATATTGATGGTGAAGAAAACATACGCTGAGGTGGCAACGATGACTGCCCTTGCAGCTCGTGCTGGGCCGTGTTTGAGGAGGGGAGGGCCACGCGCAGAGGCAACGCCTCAACCTCAGCTCGTTCCGTGGCGGTGATACAACGGTTATTGCCCTCCACACGTCGCTGCTGAGGCAACCGCAGAAGGTTATTATTGAACCTAATCGTTGGCTTGGATTGAACGAATCCAGGAACGCCCTCCGGGGATGCCAATGAACTCGGGTGAATTATCCGACGGTCCACACCGGGGGAGGCGAACTTTGTGACACGCACAGGTGAGACAGGTGAGCTTGGCGAGTTGAGCAACACAGACAGCTCGTCTCGTTTGGTGCACTGCCCAGGGCCGACCGAATCGATAGCAACCGCACCGGCTATTGGAGCCTCGACAGAACAGTGTGAGAGCTCAAGCGAACTGAGAGCGCCACCGGCTGCAGGCGCCCGTCTAATACTGAACTCAGAGGTAACTTGTTCGCTGCTTTTGGACCTGGGAGACCGAAGCGCAGAGCTGGATGCGGCTATGGTGCCGCCTTCAGCAACACAGGAAGGCGCCGTGGGTGATGCAGATGGCAGATGTGCTGTGCAGCTTGGAGCCACAGATTCCGCCGGGAATAATGTGGTTGTTACTGACGCCAGCCCCTTCAAGTTTATGCCCATGTGCCGATTGTCGTCAAAGGAATTCAACGGAGAGTTCATAGGCGCACGCAAACCTGGCCCCACTCCTTCAAGTGCCACTGCCGTGGCGGCCATACCCCTGTTTCCGTCATGCTGCGCCATCTGCTGTGTAAACCAAACCACAGGGTCATGCTGCACCTGACTTCGCTGCAACCCAATCGAGGGCTGAGGCAACATGGATCCAAAATGGTCCAGCCAGCTCCCGATAGAGGCTACCTGGTGGAAGCTGGGAAGGTCACCGGAGCTCCGCGAGCTGACGCTGGCCACACTCGTAGTGGATGACACTGAACTACCATTGGATAATTGTCTAAAGCACATTTGACTGGCGAAGCAACTACCATCATTGTAAGGGTTGTTGTCCGCCGGTTTGTTGCTTACGGACTGCGACAGACTGTGTTGGGGGCTCTGAAACCTGGTTGCAGCGACTGTGACCGCAACGCGTGGCGGGCTGACGACTATAGACAGGTCGGACCTGCTGTTATTGCCGGAGGGGCTACTCGTGCGATTGCTTAACCGAGCAATTCCAGGTGTAGCTGTTGCCGACGCGTGGACGGCATCAGAATGTTGAAATCCAATCTCAGCGATGCTGTCTGTGGCCGCGAATGTCTGGAGGTTAACGCCAGAGCCATTGTGCACAGATGAAGTTGCCAGCAGGGTAGGGGATCCCGAGCCAGTATTGCCCGGCACAGAGCCGCCAAACTCAAAGTCAGACCTCGGGCTCTCGGCAGCACTCAGAGCTTGAGGGTCGGCCGTGCATCGCATTCTGCCTGACAGAGCATAACTTGTTGAAGCCTCCAAGTCATTGCCGCTGCCCGGCACAATCGTCGTGGAGCTCGAGCCCTTGAACCCATCATCTGGTAACGAAATGGGACTTGCGACTGCGGCAGAAACCACCGTAGGGGACAGTTCATTTGACCCACCCTCGTCGGCAGGTTCAATGACCCCAGCTGCTCCACCGTCGCCATAAGGAACGGCGAGCCTTGGAGGCCATGGCAACAGGTTCGAGTTATCAAGTGTTGCATCTTCGACGATGATACACCCGGGTGGGAGGTCGTCGTCACCACCAGAAGCCTTCAGCCCCTCCTGATCCTCCCCGCTTTCGTCCCCTCCATCCTCTGTAGCAAATGTGTCTACCATGCCTTCCAGGTTGTTGCAAATCTCTCCAGCTGATCGCTCCGCAGGCGCCCTTACAGACATTCTTGTCATGGCCCCGCGGCCTATCCTTCCCCGCACGGTGCTCGGTGATGATGATGACGTATTCAGGCCTTGCAAGTAGTGGTCAAGGGATCCACGGAAGCTCGCCTGGGGGCTGTCCAGCAAAACACCCGAAGCCTCGAGTGTTCCAGTGGCACTGATGGGCGGCGACGGCGCCAACAACGGCGCCAGTTCATCAGAGGAACCGTAGTTGTTGCTCTCAACCATGGCCGCCATACTAACATCGCTGGCCCATGTTTCGGTGATATCGTCCAGTCCCCCCAGCATGCGATAAGGCAGGCTCTTAACACAACCAGAATCGGGATGTGCGCAGTCTTGACCAGGTCCGCAGTCGCCATGTGAAAGCTGCTGTGGCACAAGCGTGTTGTTGGCGTGAACAGCTTGCGCAAGGCTCAACTGGGCAGGATCGATTACGGATTTTACTGATGGCGCTGGCCACTCTTGGAAAAAATCTCCCCCCTCGTCTCCTAATCCGGGCACTGGTATAGATGGCAGACCAGGATCGCTGGCCAAGTGTCGCGCCTCACAGACGGCATACCTCGACGGCCAATGCACCTCGACATCGTCGCTTATGTCAGGTTCTCTGCAAAGTATGGATTGCCCTAGGTGAGTTCCACGTAGGACAGGCAACTCGGTCGAACTTGGCAAGATGCTCTCTTCACTGCTTCCATTGCCCGCCGGAATGTTGATGGTTATGCCTTTGGCGCCTGGAACGCCACAACCTGTCGTGGCCACAAGCTGCTTCCAGGACCGCAGAACTGTCTGCAGCAGTGGGCGATCTTCTACAGCTGCTTCACCTGGCACTACCTCCATGGCCTCAGTTGTCCACACAACCTCCGCTCCAATGTTCAAAGCGTTAGCTACATCCACAGCTACATCTTCGTCCCAAGCGTTATTGCTGTGTTCCGGCGTTGCCAGGAGTGGAGTCACGATGCTTGTGGCGGGGAGCTTGTCGCCGGGATCCGATCTTGGTGTATTGGCGTTACTATGTATAACACCCGAGTGCGACAGGGAGCTCACCAACAAACCCGGATCCACGTCAACGTCGCTGACGTCAATGGCATCATGGAAGTCACCATCGTCTCTATCTGAAGCAACAGCTTCATCGCAGGCAGTAGTGCTGCGGGCTGCAGGATTACTCCGGTCGGTTAAGCTGGCTCTGGAAGGGCTACTTAATGAATCAGCGGAGGAATTGAATGACCCGGTCGAGTCAACGACAAGCCCCATAGTATGGGTTGGCAGAACCACAGTGACAGGCTCAACGCTTAGAATATCCTGCGCTGGCCTGGGTGACCCCGGAGCTTTCTGTGCAGTCTGTTCGCCAAGGAATACAACCTACAATCGCACGAAGACGCGATGTGGTCACTGGTCAGGTCTAGGACGTATGGTCAAGGCAATCCACACAAAAAACGTGAACCCACGGCACACTATAAACCAGTACGCAAAAGCATTAAGAGGCCCGCACAAATAGGACATTGCCATATCATCCAAGGCATCACCATAAGTGGGCATCGCGTCCGTCTCACGTCCCCTACCTGGCCTAAGGAAGATGGGGCGATGCTGCATACATTATGCGTGGCTGCTGTTGCCTGCTGGTTAGCCGCCAGCATCGTTCCACCAGCATCCCCCTCTGCGTTAGGTATATCGCTTACCGTGGGTGCGACGGACTCTACTAGCAGAGCACTCTCCCCAACCCCCCTTCCAAGGTGATCCTCCTCTGAGCCGCAAGTCGACGATGCGCTGTCCGATACCGCGTAATCTTTTTCCGGTATGTAGCCAAATCCCGCGATATCACGGTCAAAATCCCAGCGGAACCGATCAAGGGCTCCTCGCCGCCGTTTGGTGATGCCCCCCCTAAATCCTGCTAACCGCGCAGATGGTGGCGCCACATCATCTGAACAGATTGGTCGCCCGCTAACATCTGTTACCGCTGGTGATCCCGTCCCACCCCAGCTGTACGAAACGCCTGGAGTTGAGAAAGGTGCGATGAAGATATTGCGCTGTCCATTGCTGCTCGCTTGCAGTGAGGACACGTCGGAAGCCCCACCAATTGGTAAGAACGCATATGGCATATTATATGACCGTAGGTCAAAATGTTCGGGCCCTGATGGAGCAGACATCGGCCTGCACAGCGAGACGGAGGCATGGGACTTGGTGCATCTCAACAGTACGATACATTTCACGGCATTACCCAATTTATCCCTCTATGTGGGACCATTGACAATGCAACACATAACGAACTAAGCGGTTATCAGGCCAAAACGTACCTGATTGTGCTTGTAGCTCCGTGCGTCAACCATGGCCTGTTACGTCCATAGGCGCCGGGGGCGTCAACGCTGCCCATTGCACATGCGATTCCACTGGGCGGACCTACTCCAGGGCCACTCAACCAAGGGCTGATGACGGGCGTGCCAGGTGTGCACGAAACCCGTCCTTCGGCCTCCCGTGGCGTATTAAAATCTCCCTGATGGATTCTGCCCGTGGTCACCCCAGTCTGAGCCACGGCCGCGGCGACTTCCTCGGACGCCACAATGGCCGCATGGTTAAGATCCAAAGCCAAGCCAAGGTATTCACCGCCATGGGGACCCATGAGAAGAGCGCAGCCGGCCACAGCCGCCGCTGCTGGACTACTTGCGCCGTCGAGGGATGGCAACAGCGAGCCGCCGACGAGCACAATCTCGCTTAGGGAATAGAAAGCTGCGAGCGTGCCTGGATCGTCTAGTACAAGCATATCCACGTCAGCCGATAAGCCTACAATAGGGTTGAGTCCAACTTGAGGCGCATGGAGCAGGAAACAAAAAATACCAACTCGTGAAATGTGGTACGCTGATCACAGTAAAACGCAGCAGCTGCTCCCATACATGGCACAAAAGACTCACGCTTGGGATCATCAATTGCTGTGCTTAACAGCTCGACCTGTAGCCGCCGCTCCAAAGACAGGCGCCGCACTGCTGCCGCATAAGAACTGCAGCTGCTTTCAGCCAAAACACGGGCGTTGCTCGTTTTGGGCATACTCGGTGAAACAATTGTCAACAGGCCCGTATGACGGCTTCGAAGAGCGGCGTGGATGCGAGCAACAACTACGTCCTCTCCAGGAAGCGTGTTTGTAGCGATCCACAACTGACGTCCTGCCAAGCCTGCACGATTACGGAAGGCAACTCCAATCAGCCGACAAATAACGTGCAATTTAATAAGCTATATCCTAGATAATATCACTTCAGAGACGATCTGCATAACGGTGGCTCATACTTAACACCACACGTGCGTAGGACCTACGCTTCAGGAGTGGCCGATGGATCCTTGGGCGCTGGGTGAGCAAACGCGCCGCGCACGCGCCCAACTCTGACGCCTGCTGCAAGTCTGTTGACCAGCCTGGCATCTGTCCGAGGGTTGCACCGAACATGCGGAAGCGACCCACATCCTGCGTTCAGGAGTTTGGGGCTCGGCGTTTTAACCAGGTAAGCGCAGCTGAATACTCTCTACCCCACGAAACAGTGCTCGCTCTTTCTTATGCTAATGTGAGAATGCGTTACACATCGGCTTCGGCAAGATAATAAACTCTCCCTCCTCACGTCAGGAATCCATGCATCCCGTTCCAGGCATGCCGGTATTAACACTTACGATGTATGTCCGAGGTACGATAAGGCTGTACAAGCTGACCGTTTGCTTCAGCACTTCCCGACTGGTGTGCCGGGCGTGCCATTCAAGCATATCCTCTCCGGGCATGTGTGCGTTCAGCAATGCAAGCCGTACGCCGGAGTCACGAGCCAGAAATGCGAACTCACGGTGGAAAGGTGTCTCCTACGCGTGCACAGGGTGTATCGCTCAGGCTCTGAGGATCAGCACAAAATTACTTTTGGGCGCCTGCCCCAAGACGTGCATGATTACCAGGAATACGCCAACTTGAGGCTGCCATTTCCGCAAGAAGGCCGCAATGGTGATAGGGTTCTCCAGCGGCACCAGCTGAACCAGCACCTGGATGTGAACGGTTGGCCGGGCCATTCAATAAATAATAGATAGCGATAGCACCGCTGCAATAACTTGGCGACCCCCATGTTAGTTGGAGATGTAGCGCTTTCCTGTTGGAAACGCTATTTATGTCGCGTTAGGAATCATGCGGTACGGCGAACAGCGCTAACCAGCCACGAATCTCACCCTGTGCGGAAGAGATCCCCCCAGCAGCTTGTATACATCCAAACATGGAGTTGTCACTAAGATCGTGACCTTTTCATTGTACTCCTGTCATGTGACAAGTCGCATCGGGCTTGTCAGTGTGGAACTATCGCTATGAAGGGTTCGAGGACTAAGCAAGGCAAGCATTCTTAAAGTACGGGGCGATGCCTTGAACAAGGACAGCAGAGGAGCGACCACATCGGCTGCAACGATTCGTTCAATAACAAAACTCTGCGCACCTGGAGGCACCTGAATACCACAGGTAGAAATGTAGACGTTTCACCTGAAGGCAGCAACAATTACTTTTCTCACACGCGCATTTGGCGCGCTTATCATTGCCACCAAGCCCACTTACCGAGATGGTTTACATTGAACCAAAGCACAGGGCCATTCCGTCTTTCAATACTACTCCACCCAAGCCGTTGAAGCTGCATGCAGATTCATGATTTGCAGTCGACCAAAGCACTTGGGCGGGAAACGCAAATGCTGCTCTTTCCTTACCGCTGTACCTATTGTCTCCTGATTATGTAAGAGACGCAATGCAAGGTACGCCAAGGAACCAGGAAGCTTGGCAACTCCCTTCAGCGGTCAGGTATTAAGTCAGAGTTGTAATACCAGAACAGACCACCACTCCTAATGTGACGGATATCTTACCCTAATGTAGGCCAAGAAATTATTCCTCTTCATCTCCTACGGCCCACAGGCTGATGTTGGGTTACTGTTACCCGTCAACTAAGCATGACAGTCTATTACGAGGACTCAATCAACTAGAGTGTAAGCGTTCCTAATTTATACTATGTAAAGAAATGAACGCGATAGTTGTTTTAGCCGGATTAGTCCAAACATTAGGAGTACTTGTCCCGCATGGCTTCCCGCGAAATTGCATCATGTTGCTGGTTCCCTTTTATCTACGATCACAAATTCGAGGTTGGCAAACGTAGGGATGTGGACATAGTATTCACTCATATTCATGTATGTATCCGCAAGCAAGTTTTAAATGTGCCGGGCACGTTGCCAGGTCGCAACAGCTGGGCTGACGGCCTTGCGAGCTTAGTGCTCAAGTGATAACGCTAATCATCATTGATTTTCCTTGAAGTTATTTAGGTCATGACGCGGCGGATCAGATTCCGCCGGTGCATAGTAGAGGAAAAAGCACACAAAGGAGACCGACGCAGGTTGCTGAGTCTCCCCTTAACATATTCAAGAGGGTGTACATGTTTTAGAAAAGACCCTTGAGAATATTTACATCGCACGTTTATCCTAGCCAAAATTCCACACTGTGATTGAAGTACGCAATTGGCTGGAGCACCGCAGAGCCATCAGCCAACGTGACAGCTCAAAAATCGACATTCTATGTTCCCTGGCAAGAACAAACATGTCTTTGCATGGATAGCTTCGGACAAGGTTTCAGACTGAAAACATATTCCAAACTTCCAATCTAATCCATATGAACTCATCCGCACTCCATACTCGTCCCCAACAGGCTCCCAAGCACACCGTTGACACGCTGCCTGCCCTGAGGATATCGTGCCGTTCGCGTGCGAGCCAAAGCCGCGCAAAACGCATCTTCTGTTCACGTCCAGTGAAATTTTGCAAATTTTATTTTGAAAATTTTTGCATATTTAGCTCACGTGAGGTAACATATAAGATGCAACGCAGCCCAAAATTGAGTTTAGCTCTGAAGTCAACAGCAATGTATAACCCCTGACAAACTCCTCAGATGCCTGTAATATGCAGCGCCTTTAGCAACGCCACGACGCACCTACCCTGACGAACTCAGAGACCTCGACATGTGCACGTGGCCTGGCAAGTGCCACGTCGGCACCCAGGGTAGTACCTCACGGCCATGCCCTTTTCCTGGTGTAGGTGCGGCTGTACTCCCAGTCCACAGGCGTCGCTGACAAACAGCTGGGGTTATAATATCAAGAACTCTGAACACGTCTCTGATTGGGGGCCAAGAAGACGCATCCACAGCGTGATTTGCGTAGGAAAGCACGACATAGTTGGCGTCAGCTAGCCCTTTAAAAAGACAAAGAATAGCAGTCGCGCTGCCACCAAGCGCTTGAGCCACCGCCAGTAAAAGCCCGCAGGCAGCCTCCCACGCTGCCGGTATGGCATCGCTGACGCTGCTGCACTGATAGGAGCCGCAGCATAGGCAGAAGCCGAGGCTAGCACGCAGCCTGATGTCGCTGCCGAGTCCTGCTGCTGTTGCTGCTGTGGGTAGCCTTCTGAGTCGCCGTTTCCAGGAGATCTGCCATTAAGCTCAAGCCCAATAGCACCATCAACTGGACTACGACCCGAAAGGTGGGATTCTGCCCTTCGCTGCGGCTTCCACGACGCCGCTAAACTGTCTGCGAGGAACTCCGACAGCAGGTCCCACTTGGCGCGCACTGCCAGTTCAGCTCGGCTGCTGAACCCGCTGTCATCCCTCCCATGGCCGCCTCCGGCGCCTAAAAGAAGACAAGTCGTTTGTTGAGTGTTGAATCTGGGATGTAACATTTTCATATAACACACAACGTTACGAGAGGTCTCCATCTGAACGAACGCCTAAAGGTGAGATGTATCGCGGCTTGGGCCTTCGCCTAAGGTGGAAAGCCAGGTGCAGCTCCTGGCACATTCTTGGCTTTCCCCCACCAGGAGCATCAACTGTGCCCAACGTGACAGCTGCACCAACAGTTGGTAGCAAAAGCAGTCTTTAGACACCGACCGCACGAAGCGCAGCAGGAATCCGGCACGGAGCTCACCTTCACGCTTTTTACGCCTGCGTTCCACCCGCCTGCGTATCCGCCGCCAGACGTCATCCAGTGAACGAGCAGCCTCAGGCCACACGTGCCATACAGCAGTGGAAGCCCCGCTGGCATGCTGGTGCCTGCAGGGAAGGGGTGCCGCAAGGTTAGACCACGAGCGTGCTTAACAAGTATTATTCGCAATGTTGCAGCTATCGTGAAAAAACGCGTAAAAATCTAAATTAATTATATGTAAAGGGAAGTCGTATGTACTAAATTGCCTTACTTCGCTCCACAGCTCCATAATTCCGGCAATCTGCCTACGCTACTGGAGCGCATTCTTGCTATGGGTCAGTTAAAGTGCCCATGAATTTCATGTAGGGCGGGCATAAACAGACAGTAATTAGTATCTGGTGCTTGCCAGACCAAAAAATTGGTCAAGTCCATGCCGGGCCAATGTCTAGATCCATTACGCAACCCCTCCTCCCCCACCAGCTACGACTTCCATACCGGCACAATGACACAACCACAATTGACCTCATTACCAGTGACTTACAAAAACACCATGTCGAAGTCCGAGAGCCGCAGCTTGTAAGCTTCAAGCAGCACTAACTCAGCGGAAAGTTCGTCGAGCAGCTTCTCCTCCTCCGATTTCCCGGGCACGGCACTTCCACTGCCGCCGGCCTTGAAATAGCTATCACCATCAGCCGTCACGTCTGGAGATGAAGCTGCGGCCTGAAGGAGAACTTGGTAGGCACTGGCAAGCTGCTTAAAATGCTCCTCCACCTGTGCTTGAGTACGATAGGTGGGGTCCAGAAGGCACTCGGGCAGGGCAGTTGCAAGTACAGAGACGGTATCAGCAGTGCCAGGGCCAGAGTCGTGCACCCGGCCATGGAGCGGCCTCGTATTTTGCAAGGGCGGAATCGGTCTGTCCGCTTCCAGGTCATTGGTGACGCAATGAGAGTGCGGTGCCGAGGTAGCATGGCTGCTGAAGGTGTTACTGCAGGCATGCTTATCGGGGTGCCTGAGGGCAGGGCCAGGTACACAGGGGCAGCACAGGTACTTCAATTTTCATTATGTTTATGTCATTAGGGTGCAGCTGCAAGACAGCACACCGAATGCCGCAGACGCTGACAACATTCCCATGGTATCGAGGGCTGCAAGTGCCGCAACGTACACCGCAACTTACGCCGGTTGCGGCCGCTTGGCTGGTAAGCAGCGACCGCGATATGGCTTCGGAAGCCAATTACAATTTCAGACACTGCATAAATGTCATTCTTTCGCACATCCAAGGGGTCAACAAGCACTTCGCACGCCGGCACTGGTCGTGCCAATAGGGAATCCCGTATGGGATGGTATGTCGTCCCAGGATCAGAGCCCCAGGCAATTCCCCTGTAAGAAGGTGTGTGAAGCAATTCATGACATACATAACAAGATCACACAAAACCCTTCCACCTCGCTTGCACTACTAGGCTGTAATAAAAGTATCTTAGTAGTTATTATTCCTTGATTGTCGTAAGCTCAGGTCCAGAATCGTAAGCTTGGGAACAATAGTATCCAACAGAATGACTCCCCCTCACCACAAGAGCGCTTGTCGGCGGAAAGCCCTCCGGATGACATCGACTGGTGGAAGCGATCCCTGAGTACGGTGATAAGAGCAATGTGTATAGGCCGTTAGGAAAATGGTCTCTGTCATAGGCACAATTCGTTCGAAGTATTACGCTTAGCCCTAGCCGCCAGAGCTTGCCTGGGAATCCGGTGGAAACCCCAGGAGCTGTAATGCCTCGGCATACGTTAAGGTCATTTATGTGTTCCAGTCATGTCATCAAAAATTATATATGTTCACGTAGTGGAAACTTTATGTATCGGAGCAGTGGATTGCAAGAAGGGTGAAGGATTTATTATGCTTGCATGATGACAATAACGAAAGAACTATTTAAGCCCGCGATGGGCCCTACGCGAAACGGGGCAACGGACTAGAGCAAGGACAGCAGCCCGCTCGATGCCTAAAAAAACAAGATGACATAACAATTGCTGAGCTCAACCAAGTTACGCTCAGCGCAAGGACCAAGAGCAAAGAAGACGGACGTGAATTGGCAAAACAGCCCACAAAACTCAAAAAAGCTATTTAACCACGTGAGCGCGCAAAGGGAAACCGTCAGCGGCCAGCCCAACCGCCAGCCCAACCGAACCGCCATCGGTCAGTCTTAGGAGAGAGCGAGGCCAACCAAACGTGACCGCAGCTAAAACCACTATGGAAGTGAACCATCGGGGAGCCGCAACCAGGAAGCGAATAAAACGAAAATGCGATCTGACCCCACCCCTTAACACACGCCCGGCTACGGCCAGCGTACTATTACTTATACATGGAGAAGTAACCGTGAGATAACGGGTTTATCCCCATGGCAGGGGTCGAAGTACCAGTGCTATATTGCTGCACAGTGCAGATATATGAAAGTGTGTCTCACTCTCACTCATTACACGTCTTACACCGTTTGATATGCGATAGATTTGCATCGAATATCCGGGTACTGAGGCGCCGCCAGTGGAATAAGTAATATAAATAGGGGGATTCTCTAAAACGCGACCCACCATCGTGTGCACACAAGGGGCATCCTTGAACATCCTTGCCCATGGCCACAAAGCTGACTGAAATAATGTTGCACCTTCTGGATTAAATTATCATTTCACCATAAATGAATACTCCATTGGTAGCATGGCCCAGATGCGGGCGCCTCACTATCCACCATCAGCAATCATAGCTAGGGGTAGCTGCAAGTGACACGGTGTCCTGGTTTATCTATCAGCGGTTATCGGTACGCAGGGAGTTTTTGGCGCTACGCAATGTAGAATCTGGCTTCATGCCAGGTATTGCGAGAGGAGGGAGGACAGGAGGAGCAGCCAGGGAACAACACAGACGCATATCCCAACTAAATATATGTACAACTATACGCGACCGCATCCGCGGGTTTGGGTGGTCCCTGATGCCTTCCCTACAGCTACCCTGCTCCCCAGCCTCCATCGAGGGAAGTGATCTTCACTTATCAACCTAAGCCACCGACACCTCCCGGAGATAAATACCCATGACAGCGGAGCTGTAAAAGCATCAGCCCATGCTCAGTCCCAACCTCGGTGTCCCTCTTTCCAACAAACCTTCAAACCCCATGTGCAAGAAGCTCGGGGGGACGTCAAAAGTAGGGTATCATGGGTACCATGGCCGGCATCACCCAACCGTCCGCTGCGACTGGCCCCTCCGCCGCCGGTGGACACCTGAGCTTCCAGTATGTGATGGGGTAGAAAACAGAGCGGGACCCGAGATTGGGATCGAGCATGGGCTGAGGCTTTTGCAGGAAAGCAATGGATCGACGGGGACGGACAGGAGGCAGAGGTCCTTCCTTATAAGGCAGCATTCCGAAACAGATTTCAATGTACCAGACTGACTCGTCTTCTCAAGCACGCAATGTACACCCTTGTCGGATTCCTTGTTCCACCTGTATCCGCCCTCTACGCCTCGCTCGCTTTCCCATCTTCCCTTTCTCCGACCGTCCATCCCGGTGGAGGACTGCGGCCTCTAGCCACTGTACAATTTCTGCATTGATAGGGCACAGACGTGAGCCTGATTTAGTCATGGCAGGCTTGGGGGAGGTAGTGAGATGGTAGACCTATCACAGGCACCTGTGTAAGAGTGCGTTATATGTGTGGGCAGTGGGGAGTGGATGGGCCATGGACGATCAAGGCTTGGAAAGTAATGATGCGTATTCTTGAAAAATGCGGCCCATATGTGTTGATTTTTGCCGTGAATGTGTTGGTGCTCGTGCGTCACCCTCCTGGGCCCTGATGGCCTTTCAAGCACCCTTCCTTTTCCTTCTTCTGCCCTGGGTGGAAGATCGCCACTTTCAAAATGTGTGCGCAAAAGCTGGAACGCCTTTGGCAGCATTCCAGACCCCCGTGTATGTCTGCTTGTACGTGTGTGCGTGTTCAGTAACTGAGATGCAATGACGGGACCTTTCAAATGGAAAACAGTATGGACTACCCAATATGACTTATCATTCTATGCAGCAAGTCGAACCAATGCCCCCTTCAAGGAACAAGTGAGACAAAACTCAATGCCTCCTTACCACATTCGTCATTTGAGTCATCATGTATCCAAGACCAGAGAGACCTCAGTGGAAATTCCATAACCCAATGTACAACGCCATAGGTGCACACGTACGCCTCCTTCGGCTACCATAGAAGGTTGGGCTCTTCTGGCCACAGACAAGACCGGCTGATGGACAGACAGACAGACATCGAGAAGAACGATGATTGCAAGTTGGCAGACTTTCCGTGCATGACCCCGTTCCTTGTGTGCCTTGCACTTAACTAACCCAGTCCACTAGTCCTCACACCGGCCCCGTTCAAACACACCCTGCCGTGAGATTGATGCTGCGTAAAGAGAAAGATGCCAATCTCGATTTCCAAACGCTCAATCACAAACCACATTAAACACCGCATCAACTGTATCGACTGGTCTACGGTGACAACCATATCTATACAGACAGGGGCACGCGCCCGACCTGCATGCCCTTTCCCCCCCATTGTCCCCCCACAGTGACTATGCCATTATGACGCGCTTCTAAGTCCAATGCAAAGAACGTCAGTATTTCACCGCAAATGACAACATCCATGTGTGTTTTCACACGACGTTCTTTTGCGCCTTGAGTTTTCGTTCTTAAGTCTTCCATGCGATCACTAAGAATATCATCCAACAACGTGAAGTGCAGCAGCAGTAAAGATTACACGCCTCCAAACCTGCTATGGACTTCACGGCAGTGGTGAAGACCGCTGCGATAGTGCTGCAGACAATGCAGGCGGCGCTGCAGACGCTGCAATGGCATACCCAGTCAGGGACAACGCCTTCCTGACATTCCTTAACCCTAACCCCCCTTCCGCCCTACGGGACATAACAACTCTCCAGAGCCAATGCACAAGAAAGACTGGTTTTATCGCGCGCTTCCTTACGTGAGCGCGCCCGTACCCGTCTTGGCGGGGGAGTTGACGTGCTGCCCATTTCACCCTCCACGTCAATCTCGATTCTTTGCGCCATGGGGTCTGTCATCCCGTGCCCGAGTTTCCAATGCTCTTGATAGCCTTGGAAACTGTTACGTTTTTCGGCATGACCTCCATCAAGGGGCCCCAGCCTCCTCGGGTCCTCAAGGTATTCAAATGCCTTTGCATGAGGCGAACTCTAAGCGATAAACAGCCAGCCATTACTGTCACGGCCAAGACTATTTGCCATTGAGGATTCTGTTTTATCCTGCAGCGGAGTAGTCCGGAACTGTGGTTTGAGAAGCTGATGATCGCGACAGCGCGTCCTGGCGACCGTATGGTAAGGACGGGCGGACGGACGAGGTAACGGACCTCACGAGCACAAAAAAGCCCGGAATCCCCAGGGGCCTGTTTCTTGCGTGACCTCAAGACCCACCCGGGCACCTCACGTCCTCCCCTCTCTCCAAAGGACGTCCCGGTAAGCAGTTCCCTGCCTAATATAATCCGCAGGCGGCGCTCACCCCCATATGCCCATGCACTAGACTCTTCCGTAAGCAACAACGTTTTGATTGGGAGCTTCGACACAGCAACGAGCCGCCCTTCCGCGGCTTAGCGGCCCCGGCGCCGCGCCAAGCGACAAACCCCGGTTTGACTGGCGACGAACACCGCCGTCTGCGGGGCGCGAGCAGTCCTTGCATCGCCGGTGAAGGCTGACGGAGACCGGGGCAGCAGAGGCGCGAGAAGTGCTTGCATGCTGCTACTTTCCATGACATGGGCTAACTCGTGGACTCTTCTTCGCAGTACACACATGATGTAATACAAGCATGACGGACAAATAGACAGATGCGCAACCGCACGAACGTAGATTTCTACTACTTATGTAGTAGCGTCCCCTCTTTCAAGCGACTCTACGATATGAAACAGCGCCACCGTCACAGCAACCATCACCAGCTTCCGAGTCGAAACTGGTAAAAGACATGCAATAACAACATATGCTCTTCACAGCCGCCCTCGATCCCGCAAGCCTTGGGTTTAAGATGAAGTCTGATATTTACCATTGGATTGAACCATAGCGACCATCAAGGAGCGCGACGGATGGTAAAGCTGCCTATCACAACCCAGTAGCTGGTGCGCTATTTCAGCAGGACCGAAGCCGTTTCATGGCTTGTGCCGTATCCCTCATCCAACGGCAACCATGTCGCGTGCACATAAAAAGTGGGATGCAAACGCCATATTCCAGGGGGTGTTGTCCTGGACAGCACCCCATAGGGACACTTCTAAGCAAAGTGGCCCAGGGCTTAACTGAGATCCCTGAAACACTAAAGATGTTTACTCATCAGGCCGATATCGGAGCCATTCCAAATTAACGTAGTGCGTGGTGGTCCCACTCGTCGCGAGCGACTCTTTGCAGCCGCACAGTAGCCCCATTGACAAGCCATGGTAATTTCCTTCTGACAAAATCAACTGCATTTCGCTCTTGAGGCAGGCTAGGCGCCATTACATCAGCCATATACGTCATTACCCAGGCTGCTATGTCCGGCCGCGCGCACTGCCTTTACACGTCTGGTCCTCCTACGGCGCGGGGGTGGGGTGGGGGAAACTACTAGAGCTACCTCCACTGCTACCGCACAACGTATTGCTCTGTCGGAAGGCTGTACACAAGGAACCCAGCCAGCAATAGTCTCACTTTGTTGCGGCGGCCGGAGCCGCTGGTGCCGCCACCATGCTACTCTGAACAGCCGCCTCCGGGCCTGCTGCCTCCGACGGCGGCACCGATGCCACCGCTGCTGCGGCCGCTGCTCTCGCCAGCTGCTGCACAGGGGCCAGGGGCCGCACTCCCAAGGCACCTGGTCCTGGTTTGATCGCTCCTCCTTCCGGTCCCTTCTGATGCTTCTCGTCCGGTTTACTGTAGATGCGTCGGGCGCGGCTTTTGTCATCAAAGAGCCCTCCCACATCGCTGTCCGATGGCTGATAGTCGGTGATACGGGCCGGCATGTCGCGAGTGCGGGCACCTAGGCAAGTTAACGCCGTGGAATTACATGCAGTTAACAAGGGCTAATGCATGGTAAGAAGACATGTTTGGGGTAACGGCGCCATGGTCGCTTCTGTCCTCATGCAAACGTCCACTTGCAAAGAACAGCTGGACCAACACTGCGAGTCCACTTAATAGGAGCACGGCGATAAGATATCGGAGTGTACACAATACTGCTGCTTAATTTGTGTTCGATTGTCACCCTCAAGCAGAGTGCGCGGAAATAGAGGGTTTCATTGCTATCAACTCCCCTTATAAATTCCAACGTACATAAAAACAATCTTTCACGATTCACAGGATGCGAAACCGGACAGATGAGTCATACATAAGCCCATGACGCGAAGACAGGCCGTGTGAGCCGAGCCCCGCATGGATGCGGAATTATAAAGCCGCCACCCCCATGCCTTGGTACGGCAAGTTGCACAGCACCCTACACTCATGTGTGCATAAAAAGCTTCACACGAGCCGCCACCCATTTCCGCAGCGCACTTTACCCCGAATCCCCTTCCATCTGTGGCCTTCATAAACTGTTACCAACGGCCCTGATTCTTGCCCCAACCTGACCTACCTGCCCCGGCCACCACCCGCAGCCCTTCCACGCCCGTGAGCAGGTTGTGCGCCGCCGCCAGCACATTATCTAGCGCCACATCCAGGGGCCCGATAGAACCAGGGCGCAGTTCTGCAATATCCAAAAATCGTTCCGTGGCCGCCTCCCAGGTCAGACTGTGCAGCTGATGAGGCATAAGTGGCTGCGGATCGGATGTCAGCGCGCGGTGCAGCTGCTGTGAGAATTCCTCTGGGTTCCTGGATGGGTCGGGTGTAGGGAGCAAAACAGTATACAAAACAATGAAAAAGCGAAAACGACAGGCAGGGAAAAGAACCGAGCGAGCTAGGCCTAAGGCGGGCTCATGCAGGAGCCCACATGCTGCATTGCAGACGGGGCATATCCGTGATGCGAAATGCATCGACACCAGCAACACTGTAAGCTAACCACTGACCGACTACCCGAGGGTTTCACAAGCCAAGCTTGGGTGGCAAGGAAGTCCCAAAGAAGCAGACAGAGTCCTCGCCTTCCGGTCCTTCCGTAGGCTCATACCTGTAAATAAGGCAATTAGGGAACTGCTCGAAGAACTTGTTCGAGGGGTGCTCGGCGCACACCACGAACTTGCCCATGGCTAGAGCCTCAGCGGTGGTAGTGGCCACCACATCAGAGAGGGAGGGATTGATGAAAACCTACGCACCCGGGACAGCAGTCACACAGGTGCACTTATGCGGGAAGCAGGGTCGAAAAATGGGCTTTGCCGCTGTTGTGGCATAAGTGGCTTTTTAATAGGCTTCTGTTTTACGAGTCGGTGTAGTAATTTCCCAAAATCATGGCGGGATGCTAAAAGGATGTGCGAACAGTTCGGAACCTGCAAGCTACTTAACGAGACCGAATACACATATTTCAAAAAGAACAAAGACTTCCTGGCGAGACCCCTGGACAACCTTCGAAACGAAACAGACTCTTGTCCCTCGGGGGTATCGAGGGCCGAATTCCGAACGGAAGTTGTTGAAGTACCGAGGCAACGAGGATATTGAAGTGCCCTCGGGAGGGAGCAAGGAAGAGATAAGCTTTTTTTACCAAACCGTCCATAAGACTGACAGTACGAGCTACCTCTTAAGTTGATCTTTTTAGGAAGTATTTTAGGAAGTCATTTACAAACAACTACGGTAAGCGTCAATGAGGACGCTGTAGGAAGCGCCTCCAGAGGCCGCGTCATAGCAGTGCTTAGTACGAAAATGCGGAACGCGCGGCATCTTGGAGTGCAAGAAACAAATCCAGGCGAAACAAGACTGCTACACCGCACAGCCAGGCTTGATCCCGTTGCGGCCGGGGCCCTCCTGCTGCGGAACTCTCTCGCTAAAACCTATCAACAACAAACCTTGTAGTCCTGTAGGCTTGTATCCGCGTGGTCGCGTGCGCCACGGAAGCTGAGGTCAAGGTTGCGGCGGGAGGCCTCGTCCTCTACCGCCTGTAGCAGTAGGGAATGAGCGCCCAGGTAAGCAGGTAGGGAAGGGGTTGCAAGATGTCAGCAGGAACGTGCGAAAGCAGATCGAAGAGCAGTCAGTGTAAGGATATAGGGAACATGTATTCGTCGAAGAGTTAGCCCCCGGAATCAAGCAAATTGGTAGCTAATGCAATGGGCAATGTTACTCAGAGCACGCGAGCGCACATGCCCAAACATGGAAAATCGACTGTAGCCACCGCAATAGTGCGGGAGGCCAAGGCGGCGCCACCACCAGAAGAGGGGAAGGCACGTCCAAAGATGCAAAGACGCAGTGAAGACGCATGCCCTTCATAATGACAAACTTCCGGCAATGCCAGTGAGAAGCTACTGCCCCACACCTACAAACCTTCAAGTTCATTGCCATGGATAAGAAGCGGAACTCAGATAAGAGCCCTCCAGGCTAACCGCCTTCACAATCTCATTCCCACACTCAGCCCAGTCACTGCCCGGACTCCACCCGAGCCCCCATGCACCTTAAGATCGGGGCCGCTGCCGTAAACATCCACGTGTATCCGCTGGCCGGTGCGCTGCGTGTGCTCATTGAGGCGGTCCAGCAACTCCGTGTAGCCCTTGGCCCAGAGCACCTAATACGAGGTAAGAATCGGGTATGAGGATTAGATTGGACCCACACACAGGATGGCGCATGGCAGGTGAGTTGACTCCAGGGGTTGGTAACGGCAAAACGACGCGTAACCCATCAAGGGACCAAGTACCATAAATAGATGAGAGTTAGCGCCTTCCGTGGAAATTATGCTTCCCCTTGTGGGAAGTTGTTGGTGAGTGCAACTAAAGGCCACAGCTCACCCAGCATGGATATCCCCTCATATCTTATACTCGTCATCACCTGCCAGACTTGCCAGTGCCCTGCCTGGGTCCATCCCCGTTCCGTTCGTTCCGCGCAACGCGGACGCCGCACCCTTCCTCTTACCTTGCCCAAGAAGTACACGTCTTTACTCCATGGCCGCTCTCCACTCGCCACCATTTGGGCTTTGCTCTGCCCAACCTACATGCAAATGTTTAGTGTGATTGCTGGGAATCGACGGAGCCCCGGTGACGCAGATCAATTGAGCAGATAATGTGAACACACAACAAAAAAGAAGACACCCTTGTGGCAAACCGTGTGCCACCTACTACACCGTCGGTCCCAAAATCCAGTTAAGACAAGTGCTAAGACGAATATGAACCAATTAGATATCTGTATTGGTGGTAAACCATGTCCATATGCAACAGCGTTTGCTGTTCTGTTGCTGTTTCTCGTACGGCTGTCGCTAATGAACACACACACACACACTAATGCGGCGCTACTGCTTGCTTGAACACTAACAAGAAGCTCTCCGCAACGTCTGGGCATCTTGACACCCACTTTCTTGATCCCCAGGGGCGATCGAGGGCCGATGTCAGGCGTACCCTAATGATAACCAAGTTTGAGCAGATGGACAGGTCTTAAAACCAACTTTTGGGGTGCCATAGCCCCCCCATATGGTATCCTAACCATGTAGATACATGCTGCAATGAGCCCCATTGGGAAAGCGTGCTGCAGCCGCAACGCACGTGGCCCTGGAGATGTACCTTAAGAAACGACGGGGATACGCCGTGCACAAACATGGTCTCCTGTCGAGGAAGTGGCTGTACAGCGTCACTAAGCTTGATAACCTTGTGGCAGTATATTCGGCACATCCATGCGTTGATGTGCCTGCCAAGGGAGGCATATCAAGGCACCGGCAAGGATAAGAGTGGAGGCGCCAATGGGCAAGGCCACAGCCCGACAGAACCAGACCAAGTGTTTTCTTTTTGACACCGGTCGTTCAGCAGGATTTAGGCTCCGGCCTGCGTGAGGTTTAGAAAGATGCTCCCATCGTGAACACAGGCCCAGTCTATCAGGAACACCGGCGGTGGCAGGCAGGGCTTACTGCCGCCTAGCCCCAAGCATAGCCTTATAGAGCTGTATCTCACTTCAGCAACGCCTCCTTGACCTGGCCGCCCTCCTCACGGCGCGCGTAGTCCAGGTAGTTGGTATGCATAACCCCAACCACGTGCGCGAACTTGTCCGTCCAACGCCGCCCGTGGTGATACCTGTGCACCGAAAAATATAACGGAAACAGCAGCAATTGCATAAACTTACACGTAACGGCCAGCATGACAGCCAACACGAACCGTGCGCAGGGTCGAATGCGCACCAGAGATCCCGCTAGACCGCCGGTCATGTCGCCGCCTCAGACGAACCTCGCTAGGTGCCCTCCCATACCTTCCCCCTGTAATCGGCAGCAACGGCCCAAGGGCTTACCCTTCCAGCTCCCGTTCTTCATCCCTGGTCCCCTCTTTCCTCCCCACCAGTTCAAGTGCTCAGGCTCCTCCAGAACCGCCACATCAGCCTCGTGGTCTGGAATTACCGTCGTGATGTCGCCCACGGGCAGGATACTACCTGTGCAGGAAAACAGCGGCCACATGCTATGCCGTGAGGCGTATGCAATCCCATCGCACACCGCCTCCCACATGCTGGGAGCGCTGGCGCTGCAGCTTTCTAACTTTTTAACAAGAACTCAGCCCAATGTCAATCTTGCAAACTCTCAAAACGAATAAGTGTAACAATTCCTGCTTTCCTTGAGTAAAGCCCTTCGTCGGTGTTACGGACTCATTGGATCGGATCGGATTAAGCCCCAACTACCTCGCAAGTGAAAGTAAGCCTAGCTGTTGTTTCCCCACCTCGCGCCTTCGCGCACCCACCTTTCTCCGCTGCGTATCGCCCAGGGTAGAATGCGACCTTAAAGTTGCACTCCAAGCCGGTCCGGTTGCGAGCCCATTGCCGAACAAAATCCTCCTGCAGTCATCCAATCGCCATTAAACCAACGGGATATTCACGCCTTGAGATGATCAGGTTTAAGGGGCAACCTGATCCAGACCAATCATGGTAACCTGAAGCCACACAGTTGGGGCTTGTTGCATGCATGTGCACGATTCTGCTGGCAACCGAACGCTTTGATGGATGCAGATATAACAAACACAGACAAATACCTGCGTAATCGCATGGCGCCGAACAGTCAGGTGCTTGGATATCTGTTACCAGACCTGACCCGCGTTATGTCGCGTCAGGCCGTACAGGCCCTGTACAGTATAAAAGGCGCAAAGGACTGCCATTTTCATCCCCTGTCCCAGTCGCGCACACCTGTTCCTCAGGCGTTTCGAAGGTGACGTCCGCCGGGAAGACCCGCTGCTGGTCGGCCTTAGACAACCACGGCAAGACCAACGTCACCTTGCGGTCGCCGCTGCTGGCAAGGTAAGCTGCGCGCAACAACGGGTTTACCGCTGTGCCCGTAAGCCATGGCAAGCTGGCCGTGGTCACGATGGCCACCTGCCGGCCCGCCTCACGCAGAGAGGACCCACGCAGCACGGCCAGGCGGCGGTTGTACTCCAGGCCCTCGATGTACTTCTCAAAGGGCGCGTACCACTCCGCGGGAGAGGGGGAAGACGACGCTTCACCATTCGCGCTATCCGCCAGCTCAGCCTCACGCGCGCGGAGGTAGCGAGGGAAAATGGCCCAAGGACCGATGGCGACCTCCGAACCAGAACCCGACTGTTCGCCGCTAGGCACCGGAGCTGCCCGACCACCGGGGCTAATCGTAGCAATACCGGGGGAGGATCCTATGACCTCAGCATCATGCGTGTGGGTGTTGGGGATCGCCCAAGGGACAAGGGCCATCGTGCTGCTGAGCCCGGTGGGGGTTTGCACGATAAAGCCAGCGCCGGGGGTCGCCAAGTTTTGCTGGAGGGCTGTGCTCAGAATCTGTAAATTCTGTTGGCAGTTTGCAGCAGTCTGTTGGATACTGAGCTGGGCAGAGTGAAGTGCGAGCCTCGACCGCGAGATGATGGTCTGGGCGACAGCCTCCAAATTTTTCGTAACAGCTTCGTTTGCAACCCACGAATCTGACATTTCTTGAAATGATGGAGCTGTCGGCACCCGAGGGAATGCCCTGACAAAAGTAGGCGCTGTGACTTCTCCTGTCTGGTGATGCTCTAGCTGGTCCATGGCTGCACTGGAGCTATGATCCTCTCCCACGTTGAACGTCCAGTGTTTACCTCCCTTCCAATGCTGTGGAGAATCTAGAGAAGGGTCAGATGCAGACCGCTTCATAAACGTTGATATGGCCAGCGCGTTGTTTGAATTGACGCGGCGCAGAAGATCCCAGTCCTCAGACAATCCCGGTGATTGGTCTGTCAGCAGCGTCTCAGGCGGCTTAAATGAGCCTACCCTCTGCCGTGCCTCGTTGCGTAGCGTTCGCTCCCATGTTTCGTAGCCCGACACCAAGCGCTGAACATCCGGATTCTGCTTTGCGTATAATACAATGCTGTTCGCGTTGCTCGCAGCCACAGCGCGGAGGGTCTCCGCTGCATGGGAAAGGGGGGTTGGCGAGCCCCCCAGTCCGCTGGTGAAGGCAGCTGCCCGGCTGGGAACTGACCATGCGAACGTTTTGGAAGTCCCATCCCCATCAGCGCTATCGGTATGATTGTATGTCATCGACCTAAGCTTGTATGAATGTCATCCGAGGAGCTTTGTCTTAAAAGGCTGGGCTTGTACCTGAAAATAGAATAACACTGAGTATATGTGTGTAGGATGTGTGCAAGTCAAGTCATACAACAGAACGAAAGCGTCGGTGAAAAAGGAGAAGAAGTTTCTTCTGTCTGCCCATGCAATGCAATCCATCACGGATATTATCCAAGTTGCGTGGATTACATATAAAACTTTCTTTGGCGCTCATCTCTCTGTAGATTAGACGGATTTCATTTGTCCTCTACCCATCAAAGAGAAAATGCAGCTGACTCGTGTTCGCCTTGGGCCTGCTGGCAGCCAGCGCAGCGCTTTCCGCCCGGCGGGTATGTGTGATGGTATAACACATATCCAATGACGGCATGGGACGCGCGGAAGGTACAGTGTGCTGATGGCTGTGTTTGGCCTTTGTTTGCAGTGGTCGGCGTTCGCCGGCAGGGCCGTAAGGCTGTCGTGGTCCAGGCGAATCTATTTGCACGCGTTTCACGAATTGTAAACTCGTGGGCGAATAATGTTGGTAAGCCATGTAAACGTTTTGTCAGACTTGTTAGATTCTAACTTTGGCACGGCCTGCGCAGTGAGCAACGCGGAGGACCCAGAGAAACTCCTGGATCAAGTTGTGGAGGAGATGCAGAGTGATCTTATCAAGATGCGGCAAGCGGCCGCGACGGTAAGGATGTGCGCACTACGCGGGAGATTCAACCACACACGGTCGTCCTGACCAATTGGTCCTTCCCTTCAGATCCTCGCCCAACAGAAGCAGATTGAGGCGAAGTATAAGCAATCCCAGACCACTGCGGTACGTTTCTGCCCCATACACTTTTGAGGAACCTGATGTGGGTTTTGGGCCGTATATAGCTGGCCAGGGTGTTTCCCCAAAGCATGTTAATCACACTTCATCTCCTGCAGGATGACTGGCTTCGCCGGGCAGAGCTCGCAGTGCAGAAGGGCGAGGATGACCTTGCTAAAGAGGCGTTAAAGCGCCGCAAGTCCTACCAGGTAAGCCCGGCGCTGCCCAAACCATACCCTGGTTTTGGATGCACACGGAACTGTGTAACCGTGTAATTTTACGCCTTCGTACCGAGATGGGTGAAGTGCTTCTACCCTTTTGAGGCTCAGGCTTACCAAGCAGGGTGTGGCAGCCTTAGGTTCGATCTGACCTTAACTACGTTTGCCGATGTCCCAAAGGTAACCCCCGTCCCTTTCGCGTCTACAGGAACAAGCGGACACGCTGAAAGCCCAGGTTGATCAGCTGACAGTTGCCAGCAACGATGTGCTCAACAACACACGCGCTCTGGAGGCCAAGATGAGCGAGGCGCGCAGCAAGAAGGAGACGCTCAAGGCTCGCGCCGCATCGGCTAAGACCAGTCAACAGATCCAGGAGATGATGGCGGGGCTTAATACGAGTAACGCCGTCGTCGCCTTTGAAAAGATGGAGCAGAAGGTCTTGGCGATGGAGGCGCAGGCGGAGAGCACCAAAATGTTGGTGGGCAGTGACACGATTGACAACCGATTCAAGGCTCTGGAGAGTGGCACAGGTATGCGGCATGAAACGTGAAAACCGTGCAGCTGTAGGTTCGTGAATGTTATCGTTGGTCGCCGACGGCGTGCCTGCGTAGCTGGTATCAGAGACAAATACCTGAGCCGTATAGGACGACGATACGGAGATGTCCCTCGGATAGGGCTGCTTGCTGTACCTCCAGATCCATGGATGATGGATGCAAGGGTGATGAGGGCGACGGCTCAGTGTCCCTTGCATCAAAATGGTGTTTGGAATCGCAGGGATACCGGGCGATTATCACAAGGGATACTAGGACAGAATCGGGCGCAAATGATATAAGGGGCAGCTGTATATTCCGAGCCGGCGAAGCATATGCATCAGCTTCCGTTCCATACCTAAGCGTGCTATGCTTAAGTTAGGCTAAATACGCCATGTACGAAAAACTGGACGCATCTGCTTCTCGTCCTGTCCATTTCGAGTGCGGGGTGAATAGCCTGACCGAGCCGCCATCTATTCCATTTACTCCAGCAGCGCATGATGTCACTTTGACATGGCTAATGGTTATTATGTTTCATGTTGTTGTTTTGCGATGCGACTTCCCCTTCGAAGTTGATGATGAGCTGGCCGCCCTGAAGCGCGGTATGCTGAGCTCCAGCAGCACCCCTGCCGCCCTGCCGGAGGGGCGGCCCATTATGGATGCCCTGGATCTGGAGTTGGAGGCGCTTCGGCGGAAGGCGCGTGCAGATTGAGCGACTTCAACGTGCAGGACGCAAAGACGACCGGCCCTACTGCGCTAATTCTTGGTGATTGCAATGTCTTAAGAGAATGCGCGTAGTTGGGACCATGCACGTTGAAGTGACTGGCCCCAATGCGATGGCTGTTAACAGGCGAGGTGGGGTGCCTGGAGCAGCGCCACGGATTGTAGGAGCGGGAAGGGTTTTGAGGGCGAGTGTGTTTGGGATGAAGAGTAGATTCTAGATGTCTGAACGGTCTTGTACAGCCGGTGACGGAGAGGACGAGGGTAAAGGAAATGGGTCAGGGCTCATGCGTTGCCTGGTGTGTCGATGTTACGCGAAGTGCAGGAGTTGTGCATGGAGGGCTTAGTTGCTGAATAGCTCTACCGGGCTTTCATAATTTCGTTTTGCGGGAGATGCTTTGGCTACTGGTTTTTAGCCTCTGGGAACTAAGTGTAGTATTAATCGAGCGACATGAGAGTGTGATTGCTGTGAGCAACTTGTCTGCATAACCGTATGTAAAGCTTGGAAGAGGACTCTTGAGGCCGTCAGCTTTAAAGGAATCCAAGGTACCCAAGGAAAACTTGTTAACCCATCTAGCCCAATGATGCCCATGTTCATCCCTGCGGGGAGGGTGATAAATTATATTGACATATAAGCATCTTGAGTGAAGTCTCAAAGAAGTCCGCAAGCATTGTTTCTCTTTGCATCGGGCTTGTCAGCTAGGTGTAGCGACTGCAAGATATGCAACGAAGTTATTGGTAATTGAGCATAGCAAAGTTCTGCGTTAGTGCGCGTTGAAGACGGAACTAACTGGAACTGTCAACCGAAAACTCCGCAGTGGGCTCGCAGTGTGGTTTGTGGATTCAGTTACATTATATTTCATTCGGCTAGGAACCTTGAGCATTTGAAATATTGTCCTTGATATTTGTGAGTTTATTTTGTGCAGAGGATACCCTGTAACTCCCATGGGGCCGGTGGCGGGAGGTCCGCCGTGGTGTTAATTGCTTAATCACGCACATGGAGAGCCTTGCCGAGTTTCCTAACGTCCTCCATCAGCGCATCAGGCTCCGGGTGGACGCTGTGCGAGGCGTCCTCCATGGGTGAGCTCACGCTCGTGTCGTTAATAACGATAGACGGAATAAGATTTTTTGGTTTATATGTAGGGTGACCGAGATATACATCCGGCCGGGGAACCAACGTGCGATATCGCTGCATGCACGGAACCTACAAATTGACGAGGTCCGCGTGGGCGGCAGCATCGTCAAAGCTCAGTTGCTACCGCGTCACAAGCAACAGAGCGCGGATGAAAGCTCTGAATACAGTGTCAAGGACTTCGCGGACTATATGGCCGATGACTACCGGGCGGCCCTGAAGGCCGAACGAACACAGGGCGACCTGGCCATACCCTTGGAACCCCAATTGCGCGGTGAGACTCTCACAGCTTCATCATCCCTTAGACTCTCTTTCATTACCCGTTCCCGGCTCTCCTTGCCGGACGGAACTTCCTTCCCTCACTAATCATAACACTGGCGCAGTTACCTCCACCATCAACGATCTGCACTCGTTCCCTCCACACCGGTCCCTTCCCCCTGCAGCTTTCAGCCCGGTCGCTTCCAAACCACTAATTGCCACATCCTCGCCGCCCCGACCACTGGCGCCTGGCGGTGCCGACGCCACAACCTTCAACTCCGATCGTGCACCCGCACCCTCCACCGGCCCAAACACAGCTGACTTCGCCCATTGCTCGGAGGCCTTCCGCCATAAGCTCCTGCACGACCCGCTGCTTGTTTCCTCCCTTAAAATTACCGTCATCTATCGCAAGCTGGGTGGGGACGCATCTGTGCGTTACCTCGATGGCCTACTGACCACCGATGTGCAGTTCAACCGTGCTCGCGGCTTGGTGCCGTGTGTGGACCTCCCCACCAGCATGCACAGCTGGGAGCTGCAGGTTGAGGCAGGGTTATGCGACGTGGCAGTATGCAGCGGCGGGCTTGTCAGCCAGCGGCTGCTGGTGGGCTGCCCCAATGAGGAAGGGGAAGAGGGGGCGGGGAGTGAGATCGCAGAAAGAAAGCAGAATCAGCTGCGAGTTGCTGGCGAGATGGAAGCGGCGAAGTTGGAGAAGGAAAAGGAGAAAGCGGATGCAATGGATGTTGATGGATTGGTTGCCATCGCCAGTGCCGAGGTGTTGACGGCGGCGGGGGCAGCAGCACCAGCCGCAGGCGAAACAGGCGGGTCGCAGGTGGCGGGACTTCACAGCTGGCAGGATAGGCAGGGAAAAGGACCTATGCAGATAGATGCGGCCGGGACAGGCGCTGGGGTAAAGGGTAGCAGCTGGGATGGGCGGGGGGCTGGGGAGGGCGCGAAACCCAAGGCCGCAGGAGATGCAGATCTGGCAGATGCGTCCATCGCGGCGGCACAGCACGTACCCAGGCGACCGGCCGCCAAAATTCCGAACCGAACGCCGCGACCGTACGCGAAGGTTTGGTATTACGAGCTCCCGTTGGCCGTGGCACCGTGCCACCTCCACGTTACCGTTGGGCCGCTGGCAGTAGTCCCGCAATACCAGGGCAGTACCAACCAGTTGGTGGAGTCATTCTTGAAGCAGCAGCAGCAGGCCAGTGGCGGCGGAGGAATCCAGGTAAGGAACTTATGGCACCGATGGATGAGCAAAAGGAGAACTGGGTTGGCAGGGTAATGTCCTATGTGCAGGGCCTACGGATGGGCGGGTCTTGAGTGCAAGAAGTGCAAGAAAGGCTTACGTGGTACTGAGAGCTCAGGGCAGGCGATCTTCGTAGGACCCAGACAATGGCAGCAAGGAAGTCCTCAACTGCTTGGGGTGATGCATTTGTGAGCAAGGCAAGACCCGTGTGAACAAGGCTGGGCCTGAAATAAACGCGGCTGTCATACGACGGCCATTGCATTACCTTCCTATCTTCCGCCCCACTCCTTGGCGCCTGTTTTGTCGGCCCCCTCTTTTCTTTTCTCTTTCCTCTCTCGTTGGTTGGGTCCCTCACATTATCTTTGGAATCTACCTTAAAAGACTCCGGCCGTTTCCCCCTGAACTTCCCCTCTAAGCAGGATTCCACTGTAATCACACACTTCGGCCCCCGCTGCTACATGGAACTGATCCGTTCGACAACCCGCTTCTTCTACCTGCCGTTTAAGGAGTATCAGATTGCGTCCACCGTCAACTTCCCGCTGAGCCAGCTTCAGGTGCAGGACTATATATTCGCTGCGAACATCTGCAGGCAGTGGTATATAATTGGAAATAATACCTCTGGGGAAAGAGAATCCACTCCTAGCAATTTTCATGGAGAAACACGTTTAGGTCGTTACGTATGCCGAGATGCAGCCAGACGGGTCAAAAAATGGGATTGGAGTGCATCGATTGAGAGGTTGGTTTTTAGAGAATTCTTGTAAAGTTATGGCAACATTGACAATACTTGCGAAGGCTCCCCCCTCACCGCTCCCGGTTGTCGTGCTTCAGACGCCCATTTCTTTTCCTCGTTCCTTGACCCTTTGCTGATTCCCCAGGTTATATTTATACCCTCGGAGCTGGCCGTGACGCCTGTGCAGGTTGCGGCGGGATGCATTGTGGTGAGGTTGGGGCCTGGGGGCGAGGTCGGTCAGGGAAATACCGGACATGGTATTTCCCTGACGCCACTCCTCAGAAGGGCGTGGGATTTGCTGCCCAAGAGGTACTTAAGGCTTCCTGTTGCGGCGCTAGCTATGGTGCGAGTAAAGCAAGGAACGCTACATGATATAAGTTTGGGCTGGACAAGGAATGTATGCATTAGTTAAGCCCAGTTAGTGGACCTGGTATGGCCCTCCTGTCTTTCTCCTCTGTGCTTCCCCCGGCCATCCTGGACACCACCTCTTCATGCTGTAGTACGGCTCCCTGAGCAGGCGGCTATCACGTTCCGCGAGGATACCTTAAGGTATTCTCTTCTTGTGCTCTCCCTTCTTGCCGTCCGATCCCTGATTGATGTTTGCAAACAGCTCCTGATGTCCATTTTTCTAAGCCACCGATACTGCCTTACACGCACTCGTTTTTATCCATGCCTCCGCCGTCCCAGGTGAGTACGGAGCTGCTGCACAGCGACACAGCGGTGGAGGCAGCATTGGAAGGCAAGATGGCCCTGGCAGAGGCGCTTGCACGGCAATGGTTCGGAGTCATCCTGCAGCCCAGGTGGGACGATGACCATCTTCTCTTGTCTTTTTTACGAAAGGCCGTCCAACGTGGGTTAGGAAAAACAGGGGGATGTAGGGCAACGAAGGTAAGGGCGAGAAAAGGTAAAAGACAGGGTTCAGGCTTCGTAGCTATGTGTTGGAAGGGATCTTAGGACTACTGGGGGAAGTTTCAACACGATAGTCAGTTCCATTGCTCAGAAGTATAAATGGTATCGGATTCCATTGTTCTGACATGATTCCAGCAGGTCATCATCGGACATGTGGCTGGTGGAGGGCTTGGCAGGGTTGCTTGCAGACCACTTCTTCAAGGCATGGCTGGGCCAGAACGAGGTGGTGTACAGGTGCGGCGTAGGGCAGAGCAGGCTGGCATGCAAGCAAACCAAATGCCATGTGTGCTGAAATGCATATTACATGTCATGGAGTCCTTGGAGGGGATGTAGGTGGGAGCGCAGCGCACTAACTTGTATGGCAGCCGCAGCGGTATGCCCTTATGTGGATGGTTTCCACTTCCTTTTCTCTTTGCCTGGATGCCTCCTGCCTGCTGTCTCCTGCTACGATGGATACGTGCGTGGCAACAAGTACATGCGATCCCGCCTGCTTGCTTACCCCTTCCCGCGTGCAGGCGCTTTAAGGAGCGCGAAGCAGTACTGAGGGGGGACGATGGTCAACCACCACCGCTGTGTCCGCAGAATCAGTATGATGACGCGGACGAGGGGGTGGACGCGGCAGCTGCAGGAGGTGCGGGCCCCGGTGTGGGGCTGGGATCCCAGAGCCAGCGCAGGCAGCGGAAGGACCCTTTGAGCCAAATGTATGGCAGTGAGGTAGGGCTGGACATGACCGTGTGTCCTCCTGGACTCTCCTTGCTGACCAGAGAACTGAACGGTACCGGGGCCAGGCGGGATGCATGCCAGAGGGAATGGGTGGAGTAGAAAATGCTGCAAAAGATAGAGAAGCATCAGGACAAACTTAAAACGGGTTCAAGTACCATTTTTAGAAATGGCATGTGCTCTTCGTCCATGTGGCTGCCCGGTTTTCGCCAAGCTCAGGTCTGCAGCATTTGCGTTCATGGGTAACCCGCTCAGGAAACCTTTCCCTGGAGCAATGATATTCTGCCCTCTGATCGAAAACCCAAGGATGGAGGTAATGGCGCAGTCTCTGTAATTTAGGCGCACGTATATGTTTGAACCATGCTCTCCCTGCATCTTGGAGACCGCCTAGCCTAGCTAAGATCTTGGGATCCGCGTCCGTGACCACATGCATTTCCCTCTCATGCCTGAATCATCCCATCGCTCCGGCCCTGCAGTCTTTGGACCCTTCACCCCTGCGGCGCTGGAAAGCGGTGGCGGTGCTGCGAATGTTGGAAAAAAGAACCGGGGAGGACAACTTCCGAAGCATCATGCAGGTGGGTTAGGGAACGAGTGAGCCGATACCCTCACAGCCACCACTGCCAGGCTGGTTGGTTTGCCTGGGCTTCATTGGACGGCATGCAGGGGCCAGGTTCATTAGTCTTAGTCCACATGTTCCGGGAGATTCCAGCATCCGACCCATCCCTCAACTACGAAACCCGGTTTGCTTTCCGGTATCGCTGCTCACCACATTTTCGCGGGAGTTGATTCACAAGTATTCATCCCGATGATGACCTTCGAACCTGATGGATATAACCCGTCGTTGCAGGCCGTGTGCCGCAACGCCGCCAACACGATCCGTACTTGGAGTCCATCCCGCGGCCCCGCGGGCCGCCTCCTGTCGACGCGTCGTGTCATAGCGGAATGTGGCAGCGCGGCGGGTATGGCCAAAGACGTGGCGGCATTCGCGGAGCGCTGGGTGTACGGCAGGGGCTGCCCACGACTGACGGCGGGCTGCTCGTACGTGCGGCGCAGCAACACGCTGCTGGTGGCACTCAAGCAGGAGGGCGGGCCAGAGGTCGTGACAGCAGGTCGTATCGCCAGTGCGCAACGTAGCAAGAGCGAGACCTCAAACAGGGGCGTCAAGGTGGGGATGGGGCCCTCCGGGCTTGACAACGCGCAGACCAATGCCCATTTATGGTTTGGGCGAGGGTGTCGGGAACCTCTATTTGGCCTGGAACGGATCGCGAGCGCGTGCGGAATTTCAACAACAGGGTACCTCGCAGTGCGCTAAGGCGAGTGAAGGTGCGCGAGGATTAATGCCAGCCGGAAGCATTTATTGACTGCAGCAAAAAGCGTGAGGCGAACCTGGCTAGTGATCAAGGTGGGACGCGATGAGAAGGAAATGGTCTAGCAACTGGCTGGGCTCTAACACGACGACGGCGGTGGGGAAAGGTCTAAGCTAAAAGTCGGTTTATTTTCTTCGTAGGCAAAACGTGGTCAAACTTGTATTCTGGGGAGCGGCAACCAGAAAAGAACGGGGAGTGAAGAAGTTAATAAGGAAACAAAGGAGAAGGGTAGGGAAGGCCAGGTTAGCAAGCAAGGGCTGAGCAACGGGAAGGCGTCGTGATGCCCGTGATATGTACGTGTGCACGTCAGGTTGCGGTGTACGACCATGAAGGGGCTGTACAAGAGGTCGTCGTGGAGCGCATGGAGGCGCACGTGGATGCTGTCGTGCATGAGATCGAAATCACTAGCAAGCCGGGGCAGCGCGGCCGCCGCAAGCGCGGCGGAGGGGCGGCAGCGGCGGCCGCAGCCGCTGCAGCCGCCGGTGATGATGGCGAGGAGGAGGGCGGGGGCGGCACGCAGACGACAGCAGCAGCGGCAGCAGATGAGCACCGCATCCCTGTACAGTACTTTCGGTACGATGCATGAAGCCTGTGTGAACGGAGAAAGGGACGGGACCAGCCGTAGTAACTCTATTTCCTGGCGGTCTCACGAACGTTAGGTATAGCTTACGTTGTACGTGAGATTTCCTGACAGCTAGGTTTGCAGCGGTTTGTGTGATCTCCCCGTCCATTTCCCTTTTCAACTCCGTTTTGTTCATGGGTACATTTGTCCCATGTACAAATCACACTGTGTCCCCTTGCCGGGCAGCGCACCCAGCACGGTCGCATTCCCCTGCTCGCCGTTGTGGATGTTATTCGACCGCCTCAGTTCCCCACCTTCCTAAGGTTGATCCGCAAATATTTTTTACTTAATCCATTCGCATGTCATCCCCTACCATGGCTGCAGCCTGAACATGTACGTTTTCTGCCCGGATGTCCCGCTCCGGCGTTGAGCTCCTCGACTTCCTGCAATACCTCTTGGGGCACTCGCCGCTTCACAACTTCTCCGCAAACCCTGAAACCCCATGGTCCGTGTGACTTGCCTCACCTGCAGCGTGGACCCTGGGCAGGAGTGGCTGTGCGACGTGGTGGTGCTCCAGAGTGAAGCTATGTGGGTGGCGCAGCTGAGGAACTCCAAGGATGTGGTGGCGCAGTCGCTGGCTGTCCAGGTGCGGGTAGTAAGTTACCAGAAGGTGATGGCCTTTGAAAGGAAATGAAAGAGTATGTTGCTTCTGCAGAGGGATTAATACTTACATGTCATTGGGAAGCGGCCACCGGAAGGGGCTGAGGTTTGAGGACCTGGCAAGTGGCGGATGGGGAGGGGAGGGGAGGGGTTGTGAGACACGAACTTTCATGAAGTCACTCTGAACCCTGGACGAACGTTAAACGCGTGTCCGTCTTGGGTAGCTGATTTATATACGGTGCTACCCTCCATGTGTGACTACTCGACTTGGACAACTTGATCGCCATTGCTCCAGCGCATCTTGGCTTGGATAGCTAACAAGCATCCAACACCGTCATGTTGCGCTCTGCGGTACAGCTTGTCGGCCTATCACATTCTTCTCCTCCAGATCCTGCTTCTTACCCCTATCCAACCTTTCTCGACTAGCGGCGCCAATACTCTTTGTGAACTTGTCTAAGAGCTGGCCTGCTTCTCAAACACCGTGCCCAGCGCTTCTTGGCCCTCCTATCCTCCAAGTATTGGCTTTCTCTCTCCCCCTTCCCTGGCTTCCTGGCTATCCGTCAGATTCATCTTCCGGCCTTCCCTCTCCTCCCAGGGCCTCATGCGATTGGGTCTACAGCTGGAGTCCAGTGGCGCGGCGGACTCCTCCTCTGTCATCGGTGTGCTGTTGGACTGTGTGAGGTCGACGGGCGTATACTGCCGGGTGCGCATCGAAGCGGCTCGCGCGCTGACGGCTTTCTCGGCTTCCATGAGCACGCAACCGGGTAGGAAGGCGGGCCAGGGGACCGAAAGGGGCCATGGACTTGAGAAACGGTACAGATTTGTTTAGTACCAAGGGAGGGGGCAAGGAAGGGGAAATGGCATGCAAAGTTTACGGACGGCTGATATGGCCTGGGTTTGTCTGTTGGGTGTACTTCATACAAAGGCGGTGCTGTGGCAGAAAGATCAGCGAGCAGGAGAGGGAGTGCAGCGGAAATGAAGGGCGGAACATTTCTGGTGCCATTGCATTCCGGGTCCCTCCACAATACACCCTCACATCACAGCCTGTCCATCCACGCTTTCATGTGGCCATTTTATTCGTTTTCTGCACTTACCCCTTTCCGCTCCCTTTCTTCTGTCCACTCTCATCCTGCGATTCCTCTCCAAATGCAACTGCCCATCCTGCGCGGACGCTCTGCTTCTCCCGGTCCCTCCTCCCCCTTCTTTCTCCGGCCCCAGCGGCTCCCAACTTGTTGGCGTTCTTTTACGACCAGTGCCGTGACCCCATTACCGGAGTGCTGCGACCCAACTATTGGGCCGATCTGGGCACGCACATGGTGCTGCAAGTAGGTATTTGCTTGTGCGGTCATGTGTTATGAATAAGCATAGGGTTGGGCATTTCATCACAAAGTAATGGAAAGTGGCATCGCGACTTTTTATTGACAAGAAGAGTAAGGAAGGTGAAAAGGAAAGAGCGCAAATAGTACGGCGGCTGATCAAGCTAGTGAGGCTCTGTCGAGGGGGCTTAAGTGTATTGGAAAGGACTCCGTCTCGCATCATGATTTGATGATAGGAAAGACAGATAGGCAGACGAGTAACGATGCGGGTGCCGGGTGCCAGGTGGGTAGGAGGAATGAAAATTGGAGGAATGTCGACAACAGAAGCGCGGGGAGGGGCAGGAGTTTATGCGGGCGTCAAGGATTCTCGGGGTGAGCGTGGCAGTGATCAAGGTGCATGCCGATTAAACTCCAATTCTTATTTTATTGGTAACCCCAAGGTTATGTACACATGTATGTGCACATGCATATCCGCCTCAACCTCCCGCCCGGCTTTCGCTCAATCCTTCCTGATCATCTCACGTTCCTAATAATGGCAGCTGAATCGTTCTCTTTTTATAGGGCTGGAGAGAACGATTCAGCTGCCATTATTAGGAACGTGAGATGATCAGGAAGGATTGAGCGAAAGCCGGGCGGGAGGTTGAGGCGGATGTGCATGTGCGCGTATATGTGTACATCATCTGAGAAATTGGGGTTACAAAAAGGGTTCGGCATTAATGTCGATGACGTAATCCTTTCCTGGGCTTCAGCCATGAAGTGCCTTGCCTCCCCCGTGCCCCTCTCGCCATTCCTCCTTCCTTCCGGCTCACTCCCTCTCGCGCCCGTTAGGCTATTCCCGCCTGCCTGGCCACCATCCGCGATGTATCCTTCAACAGCACTCCAGAGGCCATGCAGCTCGTGACCGACATCCTCAACAACAACGACAATTCGGGTGGGTTGGGCCTCAGTTTGTTGGAATTTGCTGTTGTTTTGGCGGCTTGATGCGCCTGAAATGCACGCAACTGAAGAATATAGTGGCGGTCAAGCTTCTTGTTGGTGATGCGCCTCACCGGTCGCTTTCTGTTCCTTCCCGGGCTCCACCAATCCGTTTTACGCCGTTCTCGTTGCCTTCCCACGCGTTACGATGCGCCAGAAAATCTGTACGATGATTCGTCTTATCTGGCCGCCGTGATCGAGGCCGTGGGGCTGCTGCGCCCTACACACGCCTCCGTTCTTACCCGACTGTTGGGGCTATTGGACGACTACCTGCTTCGGGATTGCCTGCACCCCTCCCATAACTACACCGTGGGGGCGGCTTGTCTGTCGGCCATGACGTCCCTGGCGCTATCCGTGAACCCAAGGTCAGGAGGAAAGTGGACTATGTATAATTCTTCATAAGAGAACCAGGGGGATAAAGGAGAACTGCCTGTGTTTCGAGTGGTTTATGTGGATGGGATCGGGGATTTGGCACGTGCCATGTTCATCTGCGGGTGAAGTGCGGGGCGGGGGGGGGTGGGACTTCTCTCGCAAGAATAAGTTTGGAGGGAGGTTCCTAAAGGCTGGAGGATGTTGCATCCTGTGGTGTGCGCTCCTTAAGGATCTTCGCCCCACGTCGTCAGGTCTCATCGTGCTTTGCTCGTCAGCAATATATCAGAGGCATCTGTCGCAAAGGCACGATTAGGTCACGGCTGTGTGGAATAGTGGTAATCGCTCATCCATGGCTGCCGGGAGGCGTCATTGCTGCCCCTTGGGGTTGGTGCGAGGAGTTTGTTGGCCCCTTCCTTCGTATCGCAATCCTTCGCTCATTCCTGCAGGCAGGGCCGCGGCGCCGGTGCCGAAGCTAAAGCGCTGGAGCTTTACGCCAGTGTACGGCGCCAGCTTCTGCGCTTTTCCCGACCACCGTGCGGCACCGTCTCCATAGGCGGCGAGCTTACAACAACCGACTGGCTGCCGGCTGGCAGCGGCAACACTGCCGTCCTCACCTTGCCGCCCTCGCCAACCAAAGACAAGGACCCCTCTACCCTCGCCGTTGCGTCCCAGCCGCCCCATGCCCAATACAACCACCATCATCGCTGTCATGATCCTAAACACCCTCGACGGCGGCAGCAGGAGGACGAGGCTCAGCCGCCCCACCACTTGCTCCGCCGCGCTGCTTACCAGTGTCTCCTGCGGCTGGAGGCGGGCGAAGCCAAGGTCATGTCCTCCCGGCGCGGTGCGGCGTCTGGGGGCACGGAGGGGAAGCCTGCGTCACGAGTGGTAGCGTTGGCGCTGCGGCTGCTGCACTCGGAACCCATGCCGGCATTGCAGTTGGCGGTCATGATGGAGATGCTGACACTGCTGGGTGAGAAGGCCTATGTCGGATTTGTGCGTGAATGTACCGCGCCCCAACCTGCCGTGCTAACTTAATCGCCGCCCTTCCTCTCCAAACACGCGTAATTCTGTCATACCTGTACCGCACGCAGGCACAATGCAAGCCCGCGTGTTGGAGGAGGCCCGCGAGGACGGCAACCTGTCAGAGCCGGGGGCCTTGACGGTGCCCGTGTCATCAGCGGTCACTGCATCGCTGTACAAGCTGGCATTGCGGGATGGTGAGGAGCCACGGGTGCGGCACGCGGCCTTCATGTCGCTACAGTTGCTCACCAGCCAACCGCCTTCGCTGTTCAGGTGGGCGGGACAGACGGCAAAAGCCTGTACCATGGCCCGTGGATGTCTTCGTGCATGGGCGTGCTCGCACCACAGCGATTGGCATCATGGAAAAAGGATATGCTTGTTGCTTGTTTCTTGAACAAGTCGTGGTGATGGTGCGCTGATGTGTTGTTTGCGCATCGTCGTCAGCACAAGGAATCGGCATGACCGTAAATAAGGAACTCTTTCGGGCAACCGAAAGAGTTTGTGTTTATGCCTCGTCCGTAATAAAAATGTGCAATTTGGATGGAGACGCCATAGGATGCACACGCCATGGCTTCCCTTGCGGAAGCCGCAACTCTGTGTCCCTATTGTTACCCTGCATCTGCTGAACATGCCATGCTGTTCGCTGCCACCCGTGTTCCCACTGGTTCACCAGAGGCTTTGCCATATCGCTTCTGTGTACTTAGGTGCCCATATCGCTTTGCAGCCCCTAAAATTATCATTCGCATTTGGGTTCATTGATTCTCTTGGCCACGTCACACCCATTGAAATTGGGCTAAGGCTCGATGGACACCACCTGCCCGACGGGCACTCCGCATCAGGTAGCTGCCCCATCCCTCCACGTGTCCATTCGCTTTTATCTAATCGGGCGCTCAACCGGGGACCCTGCAGGACCTCGCCTGAGGATGCGTTGGCAGCTGAGGAGGCGATTCCGGAGCCCTCCAACATTACTGGCCGCCCGCCGCGCAGCCACGCCACAGGGATGCCTCCCAATGCCGCCGCCGCCGCCGCTGGCTGTGCGGCCCCGGCCCGCTCCGTCGGAACTGCCGGCCAGCTTGACGGCATGGCAGGTACGGCCGCGGCGATAGCACCAGCGCCGAAACGCATAAAGATTTCGACGCTCCGTCCGGGCGCTTCCGTCGGCGTAGGAGCCGGGGCCGCTGCCCCTTCCGCGTCGACTGGGGGGGTTGTCTCGGGAGCTGAAGGCAGCGTGGCGCCAGCAGGTCCAGGAGCCATGGGTCAGGGCATCCAGCCGGGGGCTACAGAGGCGACCAGAAAATCTTCTGCACAGTGAGTCTCTAATGCACTTAACGTGGTAATATGAGCTCTTTGACTCCTTTTTTCTTCATTATAAAGTCTCCTGAGGCTCTTTCTTTAACATATCGCTTTGTATGGTTTGGAAAGAACGAGCGAGTTCCGGTATCGTGGCACAAGCACAACCATCACAACGACTTCGATTGCAACCACCACCAGCGCTCTTTGTTTTCTACGTGCTTAAACCCAGCGTTCCCCGTATCCCGTGTCATGCCTGCAGGTCGCCGCCGTCCATGGCGCCGTCGCAGCCGTTGTCACAGGGCCCCGCAGCAGACGCTTCCACTGCAGCCACTGTTGTGCAATCACCGCCGGGAATTCGGACGGAAGGCGGGCCGTCGCCGACTGCCACTGGCGTGCCAGTTGAAGCGCCACTAATCGGTGCGACGTCGCCCGAGGCAGCGGCAGCAGCAGCTGCCTCGGGAGCCGCCAAGGCTACCCCGATGCAAGCTGCAGCAGCAGCACGTCCTGTAACCTCAGCAAGCACCGATGCCCCCAGACGAAAGGCGCCAGTATTCGGGACCTCCCCGCTCAGGCGGGTGGCTCATTCACCATCGCCGCCACCACGGCCGGGCCCGGCGTCCACATCGACGTCGCCCCGGAGTGGTGCAAACGGTGCCACCGTAGCTGGCGTTCCCCAACGTAGTCCCCCACGCGACCCCCGCTTGGGTCATGCGTCGCAGCCCAATCTTGCTCGCGGACGCTCCATCAGCCCCACCGAAATGAGGCCCGGCGGTGGAGTTCCCAAGCCCAAGCCAAGGCCTGCGCCCGGGTCAGCTTTGCCAACGGCATCCGGACGTAGCCCCAGTACCAGCACGAGCCCTAAGAGACAATTGTCGGGGCCGTCACCACCAAGGCCGCCGAGGCCCACCGTGGGCTTCTCGAAGGACAGCACTTCTCTGACAGGGGCGGCGGCTGCCAGGGGTATGAAAGGGCTCGCTGCAGCGGCAACAGCTGCCAAAGCTGCATCGCCGACGCAGTCGCGCGCATCACCGCCATCACCACGGGCGAAGCGACCGCCGCAACCGCAGCCATCTCGGCCATCTTCACGAGGACTGAGTCCGCTTAGGGGCGCAGAAGTGGACGGTGGCCCATTGGTGGCGACGGCTCGAGCCCCTTCCGCTGCTCGGCCATCACCAGCGAGGGCGCAAGTGGGTACGACGGTGCCTGCAACCGCCGCCGTGCCATCGACTAAGCCAGGACCGACCACGTCGCCGCCACGGGAGGGAGCACCGCCAGCAGCGGCAGCACCAACTCGAAAATGGCCCACAGGCCGTGCACCACGACCAGGCACATCGAGTGGTGGCGCCCCTGTGGAGGCGGCGGCATCCACGGCCGGGATGGCAGGGGCAGGGGGGCCAGGGGCAGGGGGGGCAGGGGCAGGGGGGGCAGGGGCAGGGACAGGGACAGGGGCAGCAACGGCACCGAAGAAGAAAGTGGCGTCAATCACGTCAGCACCAACGCAGGCCGCACGAATACCCTCTGGGATCGCAACTGATGCGGCAGGGGGCGCGTCTACCAAGGCGACTGTTTCCGGGCCGCGTCCTCAACAGCCAGTCCTGAAGCGGCAAATGGCGTTGAGTGGCGCAGGCCTACCCACTGCGACCGCAGCCGCAGCGGCAACAACAGCCGGTGCAACAGCAGCAGGAGCAACAGCAGCAGGAGCAACAGCAGGAGCGCCAGCTGGAACGGGAAAAGTCAAGCAGCAGCCAAAGCCGAGAGCTCCTGCTGTGTTGACCCCGACACCAACACCAGCACCTGTCCCAGCACCGGCGGCGGTGCCAGCCGTTGCAGCGGCAGCCGGCGCCCCCACATCAGCAGCGGTGGCGCCTCCAGCAGCGGTGCAACCAGCAGCGGCACCAGCGGCGGTGGTGGCGGCGCCAGCAGCTGCGCCGGCCCCTGCAGCACCACGGGCCTTCAAGATCAAAATTAAGAATGTGCCTCCTGTTACTGAGCCCGCGTCGACACCTGCCTCTGCTGGTGCCTCCAAGGCTGCAGCGGCGGCAGCGGATGTCCCCCACAGTGCCGGGCCGCTGCCGACAGCCATCTCTCGCCGCCATTCGATGGCAGGGTCCACCGGCGCGCCGCCACCCATACCGCCACAAGAGGCGCCTGGCGGGATGCTGCCATCGCTTGCCAGTGCATCCAAACCTTCCCCACCGGTCATAACTCCCGCGTCAGTTGCACCGCCATCGGCACCGCCACAAGCCGCAGCAGCAGCAGCGGGGACGGCGGCAGCGGCACCTCAGGCACCTGTCGTCCCCGCTCCTGGCAAGATCCGCATTAAAATCAAGGGACTGAGGAGCGAACCGGACGCAGCAGCGCAGGCGCCGCCGGTTCCAGCGGCCAGTACGGCGAGTGCAGCACCACCGCGGCGGCAGCCGTCAGTGGCGGGGCCGCTGGCAGCTGCGCTCGAAGCAGAGGTCCGCCGTGATGGTGCCGAGTCGTCGCAAGGGAGGCCGCCGCCGCAGCGGCGGTGCTAAGGCTGACACAACTGTCGTCGCGGTGGCAATACGCATCTCCGGGCATTACGCATTTTGTTATTGTAACGTCGGGCCCACTGTGTGGGGCGGTCCTCATCCATCCCTACAGTATTTCCGGCGCAAACTCAGTGTGTTGGTAGTTACGGCCTTTGAAATGCCGTTGAAATCCCTTAACTAGTTGCTCGTATGCCCCTACCGCGAGACTTAACGCTTTTGACCCTTGGACCTTGTTCATAGCATCGGCATCCGTGGACATTATGATGGTCTAAAGCATCAATCATATATGTGAAAGATTTAATAAAACTATGAAACAAGAGTTTTTTGAAGTAGCAATGCGTCCGTTTTCCCCTAGGGGAAGGGCGCTCAGGTCGTTCAACGGCATACAGTATAACCAATGTTGCTACAGTGTGTTCTTGGACTGCTATCTTATACTAGCCTTGGCGAACGAGCTGTTTGCTTTTGTCATTAGAACAGCACGAGGCAGTAAAATCTTAGGAGTCGGAGATTGTTGGGTCCCTGGACGTTGCGATCCTGAAGCGTCTGACGTGCCGGCTGGGGAAAGAGGGCATACCAAGGCTGGGATGCAGGGACCATGATGTGGCCTCCTTTCTCGGCCACCCGGCACGTTCTTATGAAACTGCCTTTTCACATTGGGATCCACACCAGAACGTTTTGCGGGCGGGGAAGTGTACGGTGTGACCAATGGGACTCTGTCAGCAGATCTCCGGGTCTTGAAGCAAAAAGGCCTGTCTTGAGATATTGCCAATAGCAGATTTGGATTTAACTTCGAATTTTGCCCTGGGACCCATTAACTTGTTACATGGTGTGGCAGCTGATGCAAATATACAATTGTTCAGGCACGACTGTTATGGCACGACTAATATGCCCCTGGAGTTCCAGCTTCTACCCCGACCGAGAGCGGGCCAAAGACCCTAAGTTAAGGGCAAGGTGCCCCCATGTCGATGGACAGTGACGACCCCAATTAAAGTGACCTGCGAGCTGACCAGTAGCGGAGTTGACGCCTTAGTTGATTCGGCAGATTCCGCTGGATGCTGGTGGTGGGTGCTGAACCTGGGAAAACCACTGATTTCGGAGAAGTCGGCATGGGAGACTGGATGAGGGTGCCCCGAAACACCGGGGAAGGTAGGGACTGCCAGGTTAGTGGCCACGGGTGATGTACCCCCCTATCCTACACACATATAATTATGCGGCTACCCCTCATCTGTTGGAGGGTACCATAGCTTTGACTATTTGGGCCCGCGAATCTTGACTCTTGGCCCCAGGCATAACAGTTACACAACGTACAACTGTGGGCTCAAGCACAAGCGCGCAAGCATCCCTTATGATTGGTAAGGCTACCATTGCGCATATGCGTATATCAAAGATATGTACTAGCGTTGGTCAAAATTACCTCGATGTGCCCTCAACATCACTGCAGTAGGGGATTATGGACCGACAACGGGACACAGGCCAACACTCTGCAGAACTCCACATCGAAAAAGCGGGCAGGTTATAATGACGCACTTCATCGTCCTGCGCAGTGAGAGGGGAACGGCCGGGGAGCCCACGCGCCCGCAATCACCAGGACGTCGTATTCCCCCTTATGGATATCGCAGCACGGTAATATCGCCGAGCTGTGATTGTTGCACGAATATAGACAAAGCCTCTGCGTTGTGGGTTCTAAGATACAAGTTCACAAGGCCCCTTATCGTCCAGGTATACGGTGTGTCTGCGATGCGCACAGCGCAGAACACAGATCCAGGTTGTATGGTACAACAGACCATTAATCCCGCGGTCCTGTCTCGCTACTTTAATTGAGCAGTGCTGGTGCAGGTGTGTCCTTTACTGGGGCTGACAGCGTCACAGTGGCAACATGGGTAGGCGGCGCCGTGCTGTAGCCAACTGCAGATCGCAAACATTGGGGGCGCCAGGGAACATCGCCATTTTAGGAGACAAGCGCATATAGAGTGGTGGGCACATGGAGAGAAACGAGGCAAGCACCAGCACTCGATGAACGAAACAAGCAAATGGTCACCGTCACCGTCAGCACACCAACAATCACTACACAAGGATACCGAGAATTCAGCCGTTATATTAGACTCCCACCGCTCGGCCACCCACCAGGCACGCCGGTCGCGGGCGCCGGCTCAGGAAAACCCGTCACGGAGGACGGCGTTAAGATCATGTGGCCGAGCATGTGGGTGGTCCCCTTGGCGCCATCTGCAGCACCAGCAGGTCGACGTGACGGGTAAGCAGCCGTTAGGTGTCGAGTGGGATAATGAAAAGGGAAAGAGAACATGGGAGAGAAATAAGAAAGAAGCCCGCGAGGTCTGCTGCAGCCAAAGGGACTATAGGTACGGTGGCAGCACTCCAACGGCGTGGCGTCGGATGCTGCAGGAAGCAACCGGGTACGCCATCAGGGGACGTCGGAACTCGAGGAAGGAAACACACCCGTACGATAAGCTCAGGGGTCAGGGAACCGACATGCAAAGACATACAACCAGTGATTGGCTCGATGCCCTTAATTGTGGCATACCTCGCGCTTCCTGGTCCTTTTGCGCCTGGATGACTATTTCGCGGGTCTCCTGCGCCAGAGCGCATGGGCCGCACCACCAGGTGGTGCACAGGTCACTCAGGACGGAGCCCTGTGGGGTTTAGCAAGCGGGTGCAGAAACAGAAGGGCGGGAGTTTAAGGGAGCGTCATTAACATGGGGCCCAGATAGAGCTGGGTTTTGGAGCGCGGGTTTGGCACGCGCATGCATACGTAAGGTAAAATACTCATAACGCCGGTTGCACTGCAAACAATCCCGACGTCCTTTGGAGCTTAGGTAAGTGAAATCTCTTTGGTGTCAGATTTCAAAAAAGTGTGCCCGGCTGGCGCGACTTGGATTAAGAACAGTCCAGTTCGCAGCCCACCTCGTCAGAACCTCTGAAGAATGTAAACGGGAACCCGGCAACGCACCTTGATGCCGTATTTGGTGCGCAGATGTCCGCGCATCTTCATGTGAAGCAGTGCGCTGGTGGGCACCAGGTGCACACCCGGAAAGAGGTTAAGATGAAGAAGTGCGGCGACGACGTCCAGAAGCCCGAATAGGGAGGCTGCGCAGCAGAAACTGCCACCGGCGAAAGCCGGACCATCCTGGAGAGGAAATTGGGAAATAAGATTGTGGATTACACATTCGTCTCGTCGACAAATACAGAACAGTCATTGGGGCGGTGCCACTCTCACCCTCCCGTTCGGGATTCCCAACGCACCTTGGAGATTTCCTCAGCCAGAACTCCAAACTGTACGAACGGCATGCAGAGAGCAACACCTGTTCAATACACAAAGTCGCTAAACCAGTCAGTTCAACCTTAAGGTTTTTTCCATGTCTCCTGTTTCTACCCGGAGAACGAAAGCCGGGTTCCAGTCACACCTCACTCTTGGAGCCAAACATATGCAAGCCTCCGCGAACCTACATCCGAGGGCGCCACCTCCTGGACGGGCGCAGCAATCACAGAGACCCGTCGACCATTGAGTCCCCTCCGGTGATACTGGTACTGGTGGCAGCGCGACAGGCGAGTCCTCCAAGAGAGGTTTCTGTTCTGGGAGCTTGTTGTCCTTGTCGAACTCCATCCTTATGTGTGGACTTGCACCTTCCTGCTGCCTTCCAGGTCTAAAATGTATCGACGAAGCTAAAAAAGATATTTAGCAATAATATATCTACAAATACTACAGCTTTAGAGAGAAATATGTCAACCGATATATCAGACGGTTTCTAGCTTGCTACGAAATGGTTTCCGGGCCCGGATCTTGCCGTACTGCAGTCTTTCACAAGTCAATCAAGAGCCCACATCTTCAACATTTCCGCAAGTGAAAGACTTCGAGGGGGATCGGGCGGACCAGAGCACCGGACATGCTGTGCAGCCGGACCCACTCGTGCCAACCGGGTTACCTTTCTTTTAGCGTCACGGTGCGATATAATTATAAGATTGTTCAAGTATTAAAACCTGTTATGAATACCCTTGGCACCACAAAGGCACGGCAAGCCGCAACTTCTACATATCATCTTCCTCAGCTGGGCCCTCTTAAGTTTATTGATGCTGAAGGTGACTCCATGCCCACTCCCGAACCCCTTCTTTGTCGCCAGTCGGTGGCATGGCTATTTTGATTTCCCTTGCATTGCTAATGCTTATGCATTGCAAATGTTGATACCGCCGAAGAGTTGGCAGCGCCGATGCTTTCCAAACCAGCCCCCTGCCGCCATTCCGAGTCGGAGCCGCTAGATTTGGTTTTGCGGCCGCTTGTGGCTCACCATCTGCACTTCTGCGTTCAAGTGTGCGTTATGCGGCTGTGACCTCAGCCTTGCGTTCGCTGGTCCCTCGGAAACGAGGTCCTGCTGCTCGACACGGCTGAAGATCACCATGGGGCTGCGTATCACGGCACGCGTCCACCTGGCAGCCCAATACTACCCGCCTACCGCCATAACCACTGCCGCTCCTGACCCTCATGTCGCCTTTCTCAAGTTCGGCAGTACGCAGGTGGCTGGCATGTACACCCGGCTCAGCGCCACACGGGGAGTCTCTGCCTCAGGAGGATGCCGCAGGATGATACGGCAAACACGCTGCCGCCTAAAACCATAAAACCATAAGCCAAAGACTGCGCCCAGCTCGTACATGGTGGGTGGCGGGAGTAGTGGCTAGGGCTGCACGGCATGGCCGCCAGAGGAACCCATGGGCACGGCATCGGTGGAAGCCGCCTGCAGTGCCCTGACGACGACAACGACGACGACGACGACGTGGGTGTTTGACGGATGGAGGCGAAGGATAGGTGCCACGGCGCAACTGAAGACATGCTGTACGGCAACACATATGCCTGACATGCTCCGCCGCAGGCTCCGAGTGGCCCAGCAAGCTTGCAGCTGCAGCATTCTTGCCGACGAACCCGCGGCAGCGACACCGGCAGCGGAGGGTGAGCAGTCAGACGTCGTGGCAGCTTTGGCCGCCAGGATGTCCAGTGCGGCGCCAACCTCAAAGGGGTCGCCCAGCGGCGTGCCGGTGGCGTGTATCTGCAGGGCTGTTACCACGGCAGGCGCAACATTAGCAGGCCGTTCGTCGCAGTGAGGCTACAACTAGGGCCCCCTCTTTCTCTTTCTCGCCCTGGCCGCGAAGCTGCGTCCGCAGTTCCGACAGACCAGGGACGATTGTGTCACGGGGCCGGCAGAGTGTGGAAAAAGCCCGGAATTCCAACTACCCAACATCCAACCACTGGTCCAGGTATGGATGGTGTGGTGTGGTGTGGTGAGGTGTGGATACACATGCCGTGTACGTGAACCATGCGCCTGTCTGGCGGAGCCTCAACGCCCAGCCCCTCAAGGAGGAGATTCACGTGGATTTGAGATCCTAGCGCATCGTTGACCGCATGATAAAGGTCGCAGTCTTTGTAATGTGGTCATCGTGGCCGCTTTCACGTCACGCATTATGAAAGGCGTTATTCGCCCAACTATTGTTTAAACCAACTTCACCCCGTGTGCAGACCGTACCAATTCTGAAGTCCCAACCTATAGGGTGCAATGGCTAGCATGTCAGGTAGTGCACACAAGTCCTAACACCAAAACTTGGGGGCAATGGAAAAATGGGTGGATTCGTGAAAAACTGCATTATGCCAATTGAGTTCACATTACGTTAATGGCACCCAAAAGGCCACGAGTCTAGGCAAGGAACAAACATCGTAATATTGGCAGACAACAATGGCCATACCACGTCAACACTCTCATCTCTCTGCCTTCTGTTACCGCAGCTGCGGCTGATGAGGCGAAGAATCAGGCGGCCATAGGACTACGGCATCCCCTGTCCCGGCCGCGGGTTCTCCCGTGCTAGTAGACGTGGCCGCGCCACCGCCACCAGCTGCTGGTGGTGGCCTACATAATCCTCGTTGGCAGCGCCCTCAGCCTTGGAAGTTGTGGCGGTGTGCGTGGAGGCGACCCCATCAATGTCGGTGGAAGTGGCTGCTTGTTTTGTACGTTGCAATATATGTACGGCGATCTAGGTACGGCGATCTGCATCCCGTTTGTTATCACAGTGTTCACGGTTTGCCAGACCAACGTACTGCGGGAACGTATGAAATAATAAACTTGACTCCTGCCTCTTTGATGGCCTTTGGTGGCGTCTGATGGTGTGGGTGGAACACATTCTTGTGTGCTCCTTTGGGGGAGTTGGGGGACGTACGGGGAACATACGGGGGCCTTCAACCAGCATGCTGCACATATCACACGCAGTGAGCTGACGTGCATGGTCGGGGCACGTCAGGTACGAGGTGTCAGGGTACGTGAGACGCGGATCCGTGTTTCTGATCCGTATCCTCAGAAAGATGGGATTCAGCGCAAAAACATTTAGTCTGCTGCTTATCGCGCCACTAGGATCATCCTTCACTTCATTAGGCTCTGGTTTTCCTTCTCACGGTGTGTTTTGGATTTCATCACCGTAGTACTCCTCTGTGGGAGATCTATCGTACGTTACAAATGTATCGTCTCTGGTAGACATCGTACACTCCTGTCATGGTTGGAGGTCATACATTACACCCCCTCCTAAGCATTTCCCCGGGCCCAAAACTGTATGCTCTCCAGCGACGGAACCTGGTACATGACCAAACGGCGCGTGCCAATAAACGGCCAGGATCACAGCGCATCGACCCATGAAGATGTGGCAGTAGAGGCAACGGCAGATGTCGGTCACCTGAGAAACGGCTTGGGAAAAGAATTTATCTAGGGGTGCTAGATAAAATTGGAAATATGAAACGGGGATGGAGCCGATGGCAGGGTCAGGCAGGGAGGGGGAGACATATGAAAAACAGAACCGTACGGACATGGAGGTGCATGTATTGCGTGGGAATGAAACATGATAAAACCGACAGATACAAAACCGTTGTTTCCATTCCATGTATCTCTAACCGCTCCCCTGTTCCTGAGATCTGACATACCTTCTGACGGAGTGGTCTCCTTGCTGGGAAAGACGCGACAAAAAACATGTGCTCGCTGTAGTTGCAGCATGAAGTCCAGCAGGGAGGACGATGGTGTACGATACATCTCCAATAATGTACGATAAATCCCCCATACGATGGTGGTGTTGGGACGAGGAGGACACAGGACGAGGGACGTAGGAACTGAATCGCGCATGCTGAACTTAAACAAGTTAGTGAAGTTTCTAAACGTAATTTATGCGCTGAGTTGCTTGCGACCCTCACATCTCTTTCGCCTTTTACTAAAGAGATCAGCGAAGGCAACTCATTGATGGCGCCTCGATCCATTCTTTGCAGCGCTATTGCGCTTCCCAGAAATGACAAACCATAAACATCCGTGCTTCTTCACAACAAGATCACGTATGACTCAGGCCACCGTTCTGGCCGTAAGAATCGTCGGCATGTTTGCGCTTGTGTCTCCTAACTGAACTATTCTGGTGTCTGGTGTCGTAAGCATGTACGGTCGCGTCAACTGATTTCCCAGTTAGTTAGGGAGTTCACATCCCCATATGTGCCTTCCGCGCTCCCTCCAAGGGCATCCACAGTAGATGTCCAAGCTCGTGTGATTGGCTATTTCCCAATCAAGATTCTCTTGAGCAGCCGTTCCGCACATAAGCAGCACATGAGCAGGGACGTTCCTCGCTCACATGTAACAAGACAACCCAGCGGCATGAGCGTGCACCTGCAGACTGGACCTACAGCAATTGGGTCAACTGTGCTGTGCAATCGGCACCGCAAGGACGCTGAGATTATTGCGGCCTACCCTTGCATTGGGCCGGTAAAGCTGGATGTTCCCGGCCGAGAACAGTAGGAAGGAGTCCCAGGACTGTATTACGAATGTAATCGGAATAACATTCGATACATTGGACCCACATGTGACGTCCGAAGATTTTTTTGACTATCGACAGCCTGGCATGCATCTGTCCAACCCCTTAGATTCTACGTGGGCGGTTGCAGAATCCATGAGCCTCCGTAAGAAAACCCAGCTCCCTCGACAGCCCGGCAGCCATCTAAGAGCACACATAACCCAGCCCAACCCTAAGCCTACCTCCATCGTGCATCTGCAAACGCGCGCTCTGAGTGTGTGATCATTCGCATGGATTTTCTCCAACCAAATCATACTTCTCACCCCCTTCCACGTCTTTCAGCCCCTGGTCATAAATTGCCGAGTCCAAGTGAGGAGCATGCGATTTATGAACGACAGGACTCCGAAACCAAAGTCTTACATCGGCCAAAGCTGGCATTCGGAATCTTGCCGCATGCTGCCAAGGACAACCGATTCACACCTTCAGGTGGCCAGCCAGGAAAGACCCAGATGCGGTACATCACGTCTACCCCTTACCTTCGACCCCCCTCTTTCTTTCCTTTGCGAATGCTTGGAAGCCAGCAGATGATGCATCCCGCCCACACAAACCTCTCGGTTCGGCTTGTGCGTAACCTCCGTCAAGGCAAGCGCTTCTTGTCTGCTCTTGCCATCACCTAGATCATCACTCCCTCCCCAAAAATGACCAGACTTTTACTCCGGATACTCATTCGGGAGGAGCGCCTCCGGCACGCCCACGCCCTCGAGGGCTCTAATCCCCCTAACTTAACAAGGAAGAATCCTCATCCCACATCAAAGCGCTCTCATCCCTCCTATCCCCCCCTACCCCCCTCTCGTTCTCATCATCTTGCCCGGCGGATTGTGATTTCACCAGGCGCGCTCCATCCAGAAACACTCAGCGTTTCTTGAGCCAGGACTTGCTCTTAAAGGCATTCTTACTCTTGCCGCCGCGCTGCAACTTGTTAACTTCGGTACGGCTGAGCTGTAATCGAACAAAATTTGCCGCCGAACCACAAAGTCGCGTCCCAAGGAATACCGGTACACCGCTGAGACACACTGTAGGCGCCCGCCACTTCAAGCTCTTTGCGCTCACGCTTTGTGTCCCGCTGCCCAGACATGAGGTCGTCCAGCTTCTCCCTCAAGGTGGGGTACACCTTGACGAAGGTTAGGAAGCTAGCTGGCGCCATTTGCCCGACCTGGAGGTGTGAGGGATCAACAGGACTACACGTGAGCGGCGGCTTACGTACGTATCATGGTTTTAATCACCCGAGCGTATATGCAAGAAGCGGCTTGTGCATATGCCACTCGCATGACGAGTGAGGGCACAAGGCGGCGAAGAAAACATCTCACAAGCTCATGCCACGAGATGAAAACGGGAAGAAAGATGAATTAGTATTAGGAGAAGAGAAAGAAGAAGAAGGAGAAAGGGAAGGAGAAGCGCCGCCGGCGTGTTTACAGCACTACCGATACGTGTTCCAAACACCTTCCCTTATGTCGGAAGCGGTGTCACACCTGTATCTCCCAGAAAATTTCCATGCTCAAGGTCTTGGCGTTCGCTTCACGCATGTTGTGCTTGACCACCAGGTACTGCTCCATATTGCCGATTGATATAGACCCCCTAGAAGATTTCGAGCCCATTGCTTCAATCCCGGTGAACATTTTATGGCCATCCTGAAGGAGCGCCACCTGTTGTAGTGGTACATCAACGGGAGCGTAAGGAATGGCAGTTGAGGAAGGGAAGAGGGCGGGGGCCCGCATGGCCTGCATGGGACAGGGAGCGTGCTTACGGGGAAGGATTTTCTGGGAGACCCATTCCTCTTCCTGCAAGCTTCTCATCTGGATATAGGCTCGCTCCAACGGCCATGTCCCTGTAAAACATACTGTCCCATCCCTTCATGCTTCCATCCATACATTGTTGATTCCGACCTGGTCCAATCCGAATCGCGTCCGAAGGTCGTGGTCACGCAGCTTGAGATGTTTGGATGAGCTCATAGCCTGAGCACGAAGGGCTTGGGGTCCAGTTGCAATGAGCCGCCGCCGTCAGAGGCCCGTTGACCCAATCGCCAAAGGGCTTGTACTCCAAGTCCAGTTCGTCCAGCAGCCTCAAAACATGCGCAGCCTTGGACTGCAAGTGTGCAAGCAAAGCGGAAATAGGGAGTAAAAATGCATAAACCCCTAAAACCCAAACCCAAAACCCAACCCTAAGGCATGGATCTAGTCCGGATCCATGCCTTAAACCAGTCTATCGACCGAACCTTGCCAGGCTACAAGGAATCTTAAAGTTTGGTAGGTAGTCCGCGGATTTCGGCTAATGTTCTTCCACATCGTTTCACCGGGCTCGCATCTCAGATCCCACTTGAATACACTTGCTGCAGATGGCGCAAAACGTCTCAGATACGTGCAGAGCAGGTGCGCAGAGTCACGAAGTTCGATTACTCCGCAGCTTTCAGCAGCCTACCTTCATGTCCTCCCACCGCATCAGCTGCTTCACGGCAGCTGCCGCGCCCAGGCGCACCAGCACCTGCAAGCCCTCCAATGGTCCCGCCGCCAGGTTTATCAGCAACTGCAGCAGCAAAGGAACTGCCGTCCGCAGATAGGCCACCACCTTTCTTGTCACAAGGTACGTAAGTCCTGACGGGAGCAGCAGGCCGGAGGTGGAGAAAAGAAGGCTAGTGAGCGAACGAGACGGTCAGGGGCTGATATTAAGCCTCTGGGGCAGCCAGTCACAGGAAATAGTCAGAAGGACAACGGTGGAGGAGCTTTCATTACGAAGGGGCCATATCGAGATAGGGTGCAGGAGTGGTTGCCGAGAGGCACCAAGTGGGCGCCTTACCGGGAGACACGGCAAGCAACACTGAACCCTAACCCTCAAGGAAAAGATACTGTAAGTGCAGGAGGATAAAGCACTACATACTTGCTACAGATCATGACAGGTCATCAGCAACTTTAGTATTATTATTATCATGATATATAATAGACGACACACCTAGGCCAAAACCGCTCCCGAGGCGAGAGGGCTCACTGAGCCCTCACTTTGGGCTCACTGAGACGGATTGAGGGCCGATACAGCAATTTTATGGAAGCCCCAAGTATACCCCACCCAGCCACACAGCGATTCACGTCACTGACCTGTCGAGCGCAGTCCTCTGATCCGAGGCCCTCAGGGGTGATGGGTTCCGTGTAGCACGGCTCCATCGCGTTGACGGCCACCAGGACTGCGTCCGCTGAGCGGCCCAGTAGCGTGACAAGCTCGATTAGCAGGTCCAGCTGCACATCGTTGCTCCTGAGCCTGCCACCGAGTACCTGTCAAGGCGACCAGCACGGAATTGGTATGGCATGTGGGGCACTGTTCAAACCACGCATAGATAGATAGTGTGCGCACACATAACCAACAGCAAATGAAGCTGGCCTGACGGGTGCACAAAAACTTGAGCAGAGCAAAAAAGTGCCGTACCCATACGGCTTTTTCAATACGACATTTTCAAGGAGATGACTAAGGCCTCCGAGGCTTCTGCGCACCTTGCTCAGGAAGCCAGCAGCACACAAGCCCCCGTGCAGAATCCGCGCGTCCTTGACCTCGCCGGCGGCAGCGTGTCTGCACGCCAGGTCCACCATCTCAATCATGGGCCCCGTGACATCGTCGCCACACAGCGCTGGGGACAGCGGTACGTCCGTCTTGCAGGGCAGGTGCAAGGCGACCTGCGCACGAAATGGAGTGAGCTGAATTTCATTTCCTGCGAACTGGCTTAACACAAACATCGCCGTTTCACACCATGTGTTCCTATGTTGTTTTAGGTTACTTCATTACTTGATTGATGTGGGTTCGGAAGTCTTCCACGGCACACCGGGACAACGGCATGTTTTCCATGACGATGGTAGCATACAAGCCAAAGTATCACATCACAAAAGTATTCAAACCTCACCGGCCCTTCTACCGTCCATGCCCGCACCTGCGCCGCCGCAGTCGCCACTTTGTAGCCTTCTCCGGCCGTATGGGCCAGACCGGCCCTCACGGCGACCCCAAGCAGCTTGAGCCCCTGATCCGACAGCGGCACCTCGCCCGTGGAGAACGTCGTCACTGTAGCGAGGAGACGCACGAGTGGTTCGAGGATCTCCGTGTTGCACGGCGGCAGTTGTGGAGCGGGTACTGAGGACTCCACCTCAGCACTTGTGTGCTTTTATGGGTGCGTATTTGTGTTAGTGTGTTAGTGTGATGGTATATGCTGGTGAGGGAAGAGGGACCGAAGCGTGAGGGTGTCGAGCTGTTGTTGATAGATTTGGCGTCATTCAGCTGAGGTACGGATTGTATTGCTCGCTCCTACCTATCCATATAGGCTGACAGAACCTCCCGGTGTCGCTTTCTGGGATCGATAGACCCATTGTGCTTGTCGCTTATTACATGGATCACAGAGTGCGTTGTGTTTTACACTCTCCCCTTCTCCTTCTCCCCCCTCCCCGCGCTTTGCAGCAGCGCGAAGTTGAAGGACTACATCTTCGAGAGTCAATTGTTTTGTGGGGGGGCTGCGTGGCGGGCCCAGGACTTCCTAATGCAGGTATGGCTCAGTACTGAGACTGCAAAAGGCGGCGGACGGGTCTTAGGATGGCGCATATAACGGTCTGCCTTTTGTTCTTACAAGCTAGCGCGCACGCATCCTCTCCGGGGTGTACTGCAGTGAATGGACCCCGAGCTGCGGACGACCTGCGAGGGGGTGGCCCATATACGACAGTTGGTTGCGCAGCTGGAGACGGAGGCTGCACTGCGTCGTGGAGACAAGCTGCAAGTCGAGATGGATGTGAGTGTGGTTGTGGACTCGGCAGGGGTGTGGGAAGATGGATCCAGGCGGTAATTGTGCTAAGATTCGTAATAATATAAGGAATAATATAATAATGTAGTATGTAGTAGACATCAATATATAATAATTAATAATAATAATAATAATAGTAATAATAATAATAGTAATAATAATAATAATAATAATAATAATAATAATAATAATAATAATAATAATAATAATAATAATAATAATAATAATAATAATAATAATAATAATAATAATAATAATAATAATAATAATAATAATAATAATAATAATAATAATAATAATAATAATAATAATAATAATAATAATAATAATAATAATAATAATAATAATAATAATAATAATAATAATAATAATAATAATAATAATAATAATAATAATAATAATAATAATAATAATAATAATAATAATAATAATAATAATAATAATAATAATAATAATAATAATAATAATAATAATAATAATAATAATAATAATAATAATAATAATAATAATAATAATAATAATAATAATAATAATAATAATAATAATAATAATAATAATAATAATAATAATAATAATAATAATAATAATAATAATAATAATAATAATAATAATAATAATAATAATAATAATAATAATAATAATAATAATAATAATAATAATAATAATAATAATAATAATAATAATAATAATAATAATAATAATAATAATAATAATAATAATAATAATAATAATAATAATAATAATAATAATAATAATAATAATAATAATAATAATAATAATAATAATAATAATATATGAAAGGAATAATATGTACAAGGAATTGGTCGTTCGTAGGAGGAAAAGAAACAGCTATCAAGCTTTGCGGCGGCAGAGCAGCAATGTAAACTTCAGTTCGCGGACAGCACGGCGCAAATTGATGACATGCGCAAGCAGCTGCAGCGGATGCAATCGGAGAAGGAGGAGCAGATTGCAACCGTACGGCGGGAAGCAGCAGCGTCAGGAGCAGAGCTGGAGGCCCTTCGTGAACAGCTGCGACTGGCACAGCAGCAGGGGGCGCAGCAGCAGGGGCCGCAGCAAGTGCAGTATGCCGCAGCCGCCGCTGCCGCTGCTACCACCACAGCTGCTACCGCCGGCACCACCATCACGCCCAGCGCAGGGGACGTGGACATGGAGATGGTACCTGCTCCAAGCCCCATCGTTACCTGCGGCGCTGCTCCCAACTGGGAGACGATTGCATCGTCCGCCGTGGAGGACGGCCTTTGGAAGGTGCGTAGGGCAGCTTGCGTGCGGTGTACAATGGATGCATGGCTTAGGGGGATGGGCGCCGTCGAGGCTTTGATGTTTCCTCTCGTGTTTCACTGATGTACCTTGGCCACGTACCGTACGGTACGAATGCCGTGATCCTGGAATTTTTGTTTTGAGTTTTTCCTGGCTTCGCTATTTTCTCACGTCTACTCTCACGTCTACTGCACAGGAGGTGAACGAGCTTCATGCTCAGCTCGTCGAGGTCAAGGCTGATGGCCGTGACACCGCCTAGCGCCTGCGGGCTGTGGAGGGCAAGTGCGATGCTGTGCTGGGCGCCCTCGACGCAATCAAGTCGGCGCACTCAACACCTGCCCTCCGGTACGGAGAAGTAGTACAGGGCGCATGCGTCGTCGTTCGTTGTTCTGCTGGCCTGTCCGTACAGCCGTATCACTAATACGGCACTAGTAGTATCAGACTTGTTGAATGTTCTGGGATGGGAACCGCGGCCTTCTGGCCTTCTGCATGCGTACTAGTTTGGGGTAATGTTGCCGACCCCTAACCTCCATGTCATTTATTTTGAGCTAAGGGTGTCGGTGCCTTGTTTGTTTGTGCGTGTCCTGGGTTTGCAGTTGTGGTCGGCGTGCGCCTGCAGCACCCACCACACCGTCCCCGTCTCCATGTCTGCCGGCCTCTGTTGGTGTCATGACCAGGAGCATGACGAGGGCCCGCAAAGGTAAGCAACGTCGGGGAATGCTCATAACCGTTCGATTCGGGACAGCAGTCGCTCATAACACGGTGATGCAAACCTGTTGTTTTGTATGTACGACAAAAACACAAACACACGGGGTAACATTGTGTATTCCTCGACCAGTACATGGCTCACTCGTGTGTCGTGTGTCACGCCCCTCCGTCTTATTTATTTTATGTTATTTGTTTTATGCGGTGCACGCAGGCCTCTTCGCTCCACCTGCCCCTGCGAGCGGCAAGAGGACCCAGCGCGACGATGGCTCTCACGGCAACGATGATAACGTGGCAGTGAAGCGTCTCAGGACGAATTGACCAGCTGTACGGCATGGATTCAGCGGTGGCGGCGTCATTTGCGGGGTGTCGGGGTTATTATAGCGTGATTGCCATGGCTGCGTGTGGGGAGCAGCGGCTGCTTGTTTTGTACGTTGCAATATATGTACGGGTGATGTAGGTGCGGCGATCTGCATCCCGTTGGTTATCACATTCTTCACGGTTTGCCGGATCAATGTACTGCGGGGTCATTCTATTGTTGTAGTACATTCAGGGGAGCGCCGCAATAGAGCCAATAAGACAGTACGGGCATTGGGGTCATGAGGGGGCACAACCAGCATGCTGCACATATACACACAGCAAACTGGTAGACTTCGTGCTGGACGCGGCATGGATGCGATCACGATGGCTTCGTTCTAAGCGGCTTTTTCTGAACCTTTTACTGAAATGTATGTATGTGGGGAGGGGGCAAAAGGGCATCAATGTTATTGAAAAGAAGAGGTGTCTCTTTTACCATTTTGCGGTTCACTTGTCCTCTGGGGGATTTCGAATGGGCCCCGTGAGGATCTCTAAGCTTCCATGAGATTTAAGAAATCAAATGCATGCAAAAGAGGTTTCCAGCCATTGATAAGCAAAGCGGAGGCAAGAGATTTGGTTTTGAGAAACGAGTCATATGTAATTGATAGCATCACTGACGTCAACATGCGCCATTATTTATAGGGTCGTAGGTGTTAATTGCTATCCAGGATTCCAACCTGTTCCCCGCTAGCTGCGGGAAGGCAGCCGGTAGTTCGGTGCTCATGTGGTCTTGTCTCATGTCTCGTCTCGTATCTGATGGTACGTCGTACACGAAGACGAATGGATGAGTGAGTCCTCCTGCCAACCGCCTTCCGCTTACAAAGAGAATGTAAAGCTTCATTTAGGTTATGTTTGCATTCGATCCTTTCAGGAGCATTATCGGCCCTTATCATAATGCGCTGGGGCAATGATGAGATTCGGATTTGAAACGAACTGGCTCGTTCAATATCGTGTCCTTGAGCACTCTTTCTTATCGAAAATTACATCGTATGCATTGTAGTAACTTGTTCTTCCTGCATCAATTAAAGGCATGGAACCGGAACAGTTGCTCCGATGGCCTGCACAGACCGCAAGTCCTTGACTGAGCGACGTCTATGCGCTTGGAGCAGCCTTCACGTATAGGGTTATAAGTTCTCATGAAGTCCTGCCAGCTGCAGCAGCTTGTAGCCGTGATGAATGTGCAAATGTGGACCGTAACGGACAGTCTAGGGAGTGGCATCTCACGCGCATTGAATGCCATATAAGACGTGGGGACATAATGCTGACCATCCCATACGGCGCCTTAGCAGCGACCTTTGTTGCAGGATGCATTTGGGGACTCACCTAGTGATGCGCCTGCGCCTTGCGGGCAGAAGCGCATGCCCACCGCTTCTAAAGGGACCCGCATCATGCTGCATTCGGTATTCATCCATCTTGCATTCCGCACCTGAAGCATTTTCATCAGGTGCGGCATGCAAGATGGGTGAATACCGGTCTTCGGGGAGCAGCTCGAGGAAAGGCCAGAACCAGGATTTACATTGCGATTTAGATTCGGAGCTTGATGACTCCGACCGTCTGGACATCGAATTATTACCGCTTCGGTGGCTCAGTATGGATGGTCACGAGGCTGCATCCGTGGCATATCGCCACTACCTCCCAGTAGCGCCCTCGTCACCTCCACCGCTACCTTCACCACGCTCACCACCACCACCGCTACTAACGCCGTCGTGTCTTTCATTGGACACGTCGACACAGGTCTTCCTGACCGCAGCTGCCGCAGCTTCAACCAGTGTGGATGCCACAGGCGGAGCAAGTGCGTCATCTGATAACGCCACAGATGGCTCGCCCGACGTCTGTGTCTTTTACTGTAACGGGCTGAAGAGTCACATGACTGGGTGAGGCTGGAGGTGTGCGGTGTGTATATAAGAGCTCGCTTTTCAGGTGGCAGAGATACCGCACCGCAGTACACTGCTCGCAAGTCTCCCTACTCAACCATGGTATTGGGCCTTCAGCCACTTTGATAGGTTTCGATCATCTAACGCTCCCCGTTCACGATTGCACGGGAGCGCTTGCTCTGACTTGGGGCGATGTGGGCAGCTTGAGTTAAGTACACAGCAGAAATTCTTTTATCAAGATGTCATCAGTCGGCCGCTTCAAGGAAGCAAGGGGATCAAGGGAAGGGAGCCTCACGGGCCCGAGCTAGTGGGCAGTGCGTGAGGAGCGGCTGACCGGGCTGGGACCACCATCACCTGACCCGTCATCGCTGATGTGATCCTCACCGGTCCCCTCCACACAGCCCTACACCTTCGTCACATCAACCTCCCCCCCCACGACTTCAGAGCCTCTGCTACCCGGCCACATACCACAACGTACCACAACGCCTCGTTTGCCCTTCATCCTTGCCCTTTGCCGTTATACCTACCTAACCGTTACCAGTGCCAAGGTGCGGCGCGTGCTAAACATCGCCGCCACTTGCAACTGTGAATTTTTGTGCTTCGACTATACTGGCTTTGGTGCATCAACTGGTCGTCAGTTCCAGATGTGCGGGTTACGAGACTGGATTGATGATGCAGCAGGGCTCATGACTCGGGTCATGCGGGCACGGAAGGTAGTCCTCATAGGTACGTAGGGTATGGAGTCTTGAAGACTGCGATCCAGTATCAATAAGGGTATTAAAGGTCGAGTCACGTATTACATTTTTGTTAAGGGGCGGGAAAGCTAACACCGGAAGCTAATTAGGAGACCTTTGGGGCGGAAGACTCTCGGCGCCACTTAAAGCAGTGGATGGGGCTGCAAGGCGTTTCCTTGATTTCTCACTAAAAAGGTTTAACACAAATTCGCGGGACAGCACAAATATGCGTATATGTTACACGTTAGTGCTCGATACACACTTCCCCATTCGGAGAGGCTTGGCTCCTCTCCTTTCTATGCATATTCGTGTATGTGCCTCAATGCCCTGATCCCGGCCCCGCCGTCTACCCGGTACACGTTGCTTTTATGTCGCGGCGATTCACCTCCGTCCGTCCCTTTACTGTTCCCGTCGTGACACCCGGACTCCTTACGAATTTGACGTGATTCGTAATTTTGCGTTTCCTGGTCGTCTTGTCCCTATTCGCCTTCCCTCCCCGGCGTATCGCTCGCCATAGGAAGCTCTATCGGGGGCTGGGTAGCTTTGCGACTTGCGCAGCTGACGGCTCAGGCCAGCGAGGTGTTTACAGCCGCCGGGATCAGAAACGACAGTGTCCTTACCACTACTGCCGGCCTCACCACCTTCGGCAGCTTACCAGCAAACAACTCGGTTGACAATAACACCAGCACCAACACCAGCATGAGCAGCCATAGCGGCAACCCGGCCTTCCCTGCCCACTCTGGCGGTGGAGCCCCAGTGGCCGGTTCCCCAGTCCTCATGAAGACCAGATCCGGTATTGAGTCCCCCGGAGGGCGGGGGACTCAATACCATTGCGGTGCGACCTTAAGACCCACCATCGCGAGCCTCCTCCTGATCGCACCCGCAGTTGACATCTCTGAGGTCCGCTGGGCAGCCCTCACGGAGGCTCAGCAACGAGCCGTGACGTACGACAATGGCCTTGTCTCCCTAGGTTCCCCATACCGATTGGATGGTGGAGATCTCGTTGGACTGTCGTACTTCCTCCAGGGGCGGCGCAACCTGCTGCACTGCCCTGAGGCCCGGATGGAGCCGCTGGTTCCCGGAGTGTCTCACCTGAGACCGCTTGCAAAAGTGTCACAGCCCCAGGGACATAACCCTCGGCTGGAGGCGGCTGAGGAAGCCAGTTTGCCGGCCACGAACATCAAGGAGACTTTCATGCCGCTCAAAGCAGCCGAGGGGAGGGGCTTCATGGCGCAGAACGCGATGGTCGCGTCCCCGCAGCTGCCTTCGCCGATTTGTCCAGGTGGTGGCGAGCAGGGAATTGCTGATAGCATGGAAATTGGGGTTCCGGTTGGAGTTCCAGTGGTGATCCTGCATGGCAGTGACGACGAGGTGGTACCTATTCAGCACGCGGAAGTGCTTGTAGAGGCCCTGAACTGCAGTCGCCCCCGGTCAGCTCTTGCCCCCGCCTCGTTCACTCTAAGCCCTGAGAGATGCGAGGCTGCCACTTCAGTAGCGGGCTTAGCATTAGGTACATCAGAAGTAGCACAGTCAAGCACAGTTGCGGCTTCGTCTGCGGGATCCGGGGCCCGAAGTTGTAACCTGGTACGTGAGGTCATTAGTATCAATGCGGAGGCGGGTTCGGGGAGCTCTCAATCTACTCACGGAAACTTGAAGAGAATGTCTGGAGCTGCTCAGAGCGTCCATGCCTCCTTGCACGTGTTGATGGGGGGCGATCACCGAAGCTCATCTCCGGAAGGCCTTCGGATGTTGCAGGGGAGCTTGTCGCTGCTCATTGCTGAGGCGAGGCGAGCTGAGACCGGTGCGGGACGGAATACGGTGTAAAGCGATCAGGCGGATGTCTTAAGAGGACTTCTCCGGTAGTTGTGAATGGTAGTAACGAAGCGACTGCTTTGGCATCGGAGAGAGTACAGTTTGCCGTACCGGCACTCTGATACTGGGTTCTTGACATATTACGGGGCTCTTGACATATTCACCTTACTATCACCAGGATATTCACCTAGGCGCCATCTTGAGGGTCCCGGCAGGCGGGCTGGGCGGGCTCACACGTGGCACTCTTAATAGACTTTGGCGCGACTCATGACCTAGTCGTTAAACGTACGGACAAACGCGGTTCGTTATAGGCATGTATCATAGGTAGATAGAGTCTTCGCCACCACCCACACCAAGGACCGGGACATGGTTATCAACAGAAAGTCGTGTGCTGGCAGACTCTGAGAGCACGAAAATCGGCAAGCAGTGACCATAAGGTCACGAGGTGGTGACGCTGGCCGACAAACGCCCCATCACCGTCCGCGAAAAATGAAGGCACCCAGGCCTGGCGCTGGTGCACCCGCAGTTGTGGCTCCAGGAGTTGTCCCCGCGTGGCTGCGCTCGGATCACACTGATTGTACGGCCGGAGCCGCTGCTGGGCAGTGCCCCAGGGGTCTGAAGCTGCTGTCGCTCTTGGTTTGCAGTACAATGTTGCAAAGGTCCCAAGGGTGAGACCGCAACGGTTACAGCCGATGTCATGGTGTTTGGGGGGCCGGTCGCGGTGGTGGTGGTGGTGTGTCGCCGGTATCGCAATCCTCCCGGCTTGGGTCGGCCGCAGGTGTCGGTGGTAAATCGTACCGTTGCTGTACATACCCTCTACACGACGTTAAATGCCCTATTTGTGAAAACGGAATTCCTCGTTGATAACGTATCAACGTGGTGAACAGACAGGCTTTCTCGATTTTTGCGTCAAGGGAGCAGGGCGGCCCCTAACCCCCCTACCGGTGCTCCAGACCAAAACCGCGCAGTGCAGATCCCGAGCAAACCCCAAAACTTGCCCGTGTAACAAACAAGGCGGTTGCCACTCCTGGCCTGTGCCATCCCTGTGACAAACCCGCAAGCAACGCGGCAGTCTGATAGCCATAAACTTCATGTTGGTGATTGGAGGAGCGATAGATTAAGGCCAATAACGCCTGCACAAGCAGGATGCGGACTAACAAGGAAAGCCCTTCACGTTTAAAACGCAGGTGTTTTAAACATGTATGCAGGAGTCATGAGATGTGTGAGGAGGCTGGGGTTGCTGCTGGACAAGTCCTTTGGCGGGGATATGTTATCTCCAGATGCGTCTGACTGATGGGTTGATGAGGGGCCTAATTAGGTGTGAGAGTGGCTTTCTTGGCGGGGATGTCTTGCGTGTCACTAGGGTAGGTGGCCCATGGGTTGAAGTGCTTTGAGGCCCTACGTGTGTGTATCTGGACATCCGCCTCTGCTTGAATGCCTAGATCTTTCGACACCACGTTAGTGGTTTCTATTCATCATCGTTGTTTGTGCAGGTCGGTGGCAGGCATGTGTAACCCGTTGCATCTGGCTTTCATGATTCCATATCTGGCCTCGTAGTGTCACCAACTGGTGACAAGCTCTGGACACCCCAATCCTGAGCACACCACGCTTAACAGGCACGTGGTTCCACTCACGTTTCTTAGGCTAGAATGGCTAAGTCGGGACTGGATTCCAGGGAAGCCGACGAACAACCCTTAGCCTGCCACATACAGCAGCGATGGTTAGGTAGGTTCAGTGCTTGAGCAGTTAGGTCGTTGTGTACGGAAGAAAGGTTGGCAAATGCCGCTCACACCATTTCTCGAGCTCATGGCTTTGGAAATTAACCTTCTATACATATAAATGTACCTCGAAGGAAGTTGGCCGTCAACAGCTACTCTTCGGTGAAATGTACAAATGCGTCCTTGCTGCCGATCCCGTCAGGGAGACAAGGGGCCTATGTTCCCGTAGTCTGGCCCGGAGGGTTCTGATGCGGCGGAGGTCACTTAGAGCGTCAGGCCAGCTTGCGCCTGAGCACTTGCAAGCTGCTGCGATGTCGGTTGTGGGATGTTCCGTACGGTCCAGAATCAGGCCGGCATCAGCACACCGGACTCAAGACTCGTGGATTTGGGCCTTTTAATTGCCATTGGTAGCCCCACCAGGTGGTGGTGAATGACACCGGACTTGAAACCTGAAAAACTATCAGTGCCCCTTACATGTTCCCACCCCCCTCATCTCGCATTCGTTAACTCGACCGAAAGGTCCTGGCAGGCTATGGCACTGCAGCGGCGAAGTCACCGCTGTCGTCAGTCCCGTCACCAGTTCCGTCACCGACCTGATCGTTACGGGAGCCCAGGCCCGGGCCTGGTACGACATGTGAACTTTGACGGGTACGGCACGTTCTCCATACCTGGTTTATACGGCACTTAACAAATAATTTCCGCATGTTTCCTCTCCACACATATTGCATCTCAGTCTTTATTGCTTCAAATATCGAAATACGATTATACGGGCCCAACGGGTGGGAATGGTTGAACCTTGCGTCCCTGACATGCCCCCCGTGCCACAGCCCAACGCTAGGGTGTATAGATGCACTAACAGCACGTGGACCTGCTCCTGCTAGGGGTTTCGAGCTGCTTTGCTTTGCCGGGTGATCGGGGTTGCTTCACCGACCCGGCCTCGCGCGTCATGCCTGGCATCCAAGTTCAGCTGCTTCCTGTTGGAGGGATTAGCTCTGAGCTATGTTTCAACAGTCCGGCGCGTGGTTGTAAATCTAATGCAAGGCTCTGCCGGCTAAAATTTTGAACCTGTGTGACATAACTATTCTCTGTCACCCGCTACTGCAGCTGTTGCTGCCACTGCCTCCATGCGAGGTATTGTCACGGATGATGCGCATTGCTTAATGATCTTGCCTGCTCTTGTGGGTGATCTGTTACAGGATTAAGACTTAGATTAGCCTTCCCGATTTCAAGTGACAAACGTCATCGATTCCCTGCCACCGTGACGCAGTTCTCGTAGCGACCACACGTGACTCGGATAACCGCCAAGCCAGCCCAGAAGTCCTAGCTATCTTCGCCGATACAAAATTTGACAAAGTAACACCCGACGCGGATACTCAGCTTCGGTGCGAACAACTCTTAGAACCAAAGCGCGTAACATACGTATAAACTATGACTGGGTTCATCCCATCCTGCAATTGTTGCTTTCTTGCCTAACTCCTGCGTTCTGCCGCTTGTAAAGCACACACCGTCCATCGACGCCTCGCAGTCCGCCGCTTGGGTACCGCAGGGCTTTTAGAAGACCTGCTGCGACTGCGGCTCTATTCGATGGAGCCCTTACGCCCTCGAGCTATGCAGTACGCTCCGTTCCGTCCTCGATGTACCCGCTCACTTCTGGTGTATTCCTACTGCTGCCACTCTACTTGTGCATTACCAGGCCGTAAGAGATTATACCAAGACCTTCTATACGGTGTTACCATATCCCCTACGATGTTACCCCATTGTCCCCCTCGCAGCTGCCTCACCCGAGAACTGAAGGATCATGCTTCCCCCCCTTTGTTTAGGTATCTGAAAACGGGCATAGTGTCGCACTGTGCACCACAAAGACCCATACCCAGCTCGCTCTGATAAGCCAACTTTCGTTGTGGCGAAAATGCGTGCGTTGTGGCTGCATGTCTATTTCTTACCCGCCACCAGATCGCGAACTTGGGACCATGGCTTGTCCTGATATGTCACCTGATGAAGGAGACTATTCATCTCCTGACTTTGACTCCAATACACAAATCACGTAAAACCATATGCCCCATTCTACTTTGATCTTCGCGCTCTTCGCTTTTCACCAGCCACCACGTGAGCGGGTGAACAGCGTTCGCTGCTGCGCTGTGCCCTCCTCACCCCGCTCCCACTCAGCGCCTCCAGCAGGCCCCCGGCCGGCTCTACCCACGGCCAGTAACTCTGAAAACTCAAATCCCACGCGATCCGCCAGCGCCGCATCCAGGCTGGCCACCGCCATGTATGCCCGGGTTCGTTCCGCGGGGTTCAATCGCCCCAGCTGGGGTGCCACAGTCCGTACCAGTCGCGCCAGCCAATCCGCCGGCAGGGGCCACTCTAGGTAGGCCAGACCAGAAAGCACACCCAGCAGCGCCGCAGTATTCATATCCCCTTGTTCCCTGTGTCCTCTGACGTCGCCGCCTCCCCCCACCCGGAAATCTACTGCTGCCAGTGCCATTGCCATCCACTGGGGTGATGGCTGCACCCGCAAGTGTCCCAAGCTGGACAGCAGGATACCCAGGGTCTGGTCAGAAACGCCGTAGTCGCCGGCGCCGCCTGTAATGGTGGCACACAGGTAGGGCTCCACGGCATTCAACAGTGTGCGGACCCATGGGTCGGGCGGCTGGACGGCCAGGGCGGACATGGCCCAAAGCATCATAGCTGCCTCCTTGGGGGTGGCATCTCCCACGGAGGACGCGCTTGCGGACCAGAAGCGCTGCAGCCAATCAACACTCAGGCCGGAGGCGGCCCACGTGGCGGATTGCGTGGAATGTCCTGGCGGCAGCAGCTGCTGCTGCTTAGGCCGTTGCGGCTGTGCAGGTGATGTTTGCAGAGACTCATGCTGCTGCGCCTGCGACTGTACCATCATTGCGGCCGGCTGCTGCTGCTGAACTGACAATCGTTGCGCGAGCCTCGCCCCGGGTAGGTCTTGCTGTAGCTGCTGCGATGCCTCAACCTTTCCCGGGGTCTGCCGCAGCTGCATGAGCTCCTCCCGCCGCTCCGCAACCCAGCCACTGCGGGTGAACTCATCCATGCTGCTACGTGGCAGTGCAGCACTTCTGCTGGTGGGCACAGCGCGGCGGCGTTCCCTCTCAGCCTGCTTTCTTGCCCTGGCCGCACGCACAGAGCTCATTGCCGATGCAGCTACAGCGTGCAGCAACGGCGCCAGTGCCCGTACGTGATGGCCTGGTTCGATTACGATGGACCGCACGTGCACACGGATCAGATCCTGACACCAGGCTGACAGCTCTGACCCACGCACCGAGGAACCATGGATCGGCAGTATCAAGGCGACCGCTTCTAGAGTCATTACCAGAACCTCCAGACCAAGCGCTGGTGCTGAGTACGGCGCCAAATCATCCCAAGGCGCTATCTCGGGGACAACCCGCACGCCATCACGGCCCCCACTCGGGTCCACTGCGCGGTTGGCAGCGGTGAGTCCCTTCTGGCCTTCCTCCCTTTGGTACGCCTGCTGCAGTCGCCCCACCAGAGCGTCCAGGGGTTGCAACAGGCGCCGCTGCTGAGCCGCCGCAGCGACAGCTGTTGTCGCGGCCATCCCTGGTGACACGCCGCTACCGCCAGCAGCAGTGGCACTGCCAGGCCATGGGGCTGCCATCCCCACTGCCGAGCAGGACAGGCCCGCATCCTCCAGGTCCATGCTCATCCGTATCGCCGCCGCAGCGGGCAACGGTATCTGCTGCAGCGGTGCTAAATCATCCAGCTCTGGGGACAAGGAACCTGTGGCCCCGCCTGGCCGCCGCAGCAAACGCAGTAGCAACGCACCTCCGTAACAGACCTGTGCCAGCTCACACAATCCGTAGCGCGCATAACGGAGGTACGCTTGGTCCAGGAGCACCACCGTGGCACGTGATAGCTCTTGCGACGGCTGCAGCTGGGAGCTCAGCAGTCCCAGACCCCGCAGCACCGCTGCCAACTCGGCGGGAGAAAGGTCCTGAGCTCGGTGGAGCAACCATACCGCCAGGCGGCCCTGCAATCGATGCGGCAACCGCAGACGTAGCCGTGCCGCTGCCCAGACGCAGTTGGCCTGACCCTGCGGCGACATGTCCTCCAGCCAGCGGCTCCATACCTGTACCAGCACGTCTGCATCTGGCGGCGCCAGCAGCGTGGCCCCATCAGCAGCATCACCATCAGCTCCTTCGCTCCTATCGTGGCCACTATAGTTGCCACCATCATTATTACAGTTGCTAAAGCCATCGTCGACCCGGAGAAGGGGGCTGGCCCCTGCGGCAGCCTCCAGCGGAGTCCTGCAGCCACCCCTTGTTGCCGAGAGTGTGGCAACAGACCACAAAGCCATTGAGATGTCCTGGGGCGCCGAGGCGCCAGGAGTGCGCTGCAAGGGATCCAATACGGAAAGCACGACGCGCCGTACTAAGGGCGCAGCTTTGTCAGCCGACGCTGTCGCGGGCCCCACGTGCTGCACCACGGGCCCAACCCACCTCGTTACTTCCGTTTGAAGCTGCGGTTGATGCAAAAGCGGAGTTTGCGTCTGGCACTGCTCCTGCGGTTCCGCCTCCACCGTGGGGGCATCGCGCTCCGCTCTAGCCTTTCCAGGCTGAGGATACCCAGGGGCCCTCCCCGGACAACCCACCGCCGCAGCTGAGCCAGGGTTCACCTTCAAGACCAAAGGCGAGGAAGGGGTTTGGAACGATGGTGGGGCCACTATCGCCGGATCCAATGGATGGTTCCGTACATCCGCAGCTGCAGGAGTAGAACGTTGCCAACCTGAGGTCGTGGATGTGCCTTGAGTCGTTACCGCCCCTAATTGCGATTCCGCCATGAGCGGCTGACCCGATTGCCTAGTTTCTCCCATGTTGCTGGCCCTGGACTCCCCCTCTCCCGCACCCCATCCCGCCAGATGAACAACGTCAGCCGTTCTTGTTCCTGGTGCTGCCCGCCCTGGGGCTCTGCTGACCCATCCTTCCTGGCACCTCTGCATCTCTGCAGTGTGCCCCCCGCTGCCAGGTCCTCCGGTCAGCGGCCACTCCGTCTCCCTTCCCTCCCTAACTGCGTCTGCTGTCGGGTCGTGCTCGCCCTCCCACTGCTCCGCCGCCCGGGCGCCAGTCCTCATCCCCTCCCGGCCAGGTCCTTGAGTTTTCTGGCGCGGAACTGCGGCCGCCGCGGTTGCCTGTGGCTCTGCTAATGTGTCCCACAAGGACCTCCAGTCCCCGGCGTTGAGCTTGGCTTGCCAGGCGAGGGCCCACAAGACGCTAACACGCTCCGGCAGTATCATCAGCGGCAGGCAGCGCTCCAACGCAGGGGCCACGTCATCCAAGTAAGATGGCGGCAGCCGCAAGTGCAGCTTGCTGCAGCCCCAGAGCAGATTGGAAAGCTCCTGTGGGCTGAAGCCGATGCGCGGCCGCCCGGCTACGGCTTCCCGGGTTGGCTGCCCTGAGTTCGCGGTGTTGCCCGCTGTGACGGCTTCCTGGTCGATGTCAGCAAGCAGATGTCTGCGTGATGCTAGCAAGAATGCCTCAAACCATTCCGGCGCCGGCAGCAACTGCAAAGCGAGGGGTGCAGACAGTGTAGGATGGGCTACTGCTGCTCGCCGGTATCTGCTTGCATTTGATGGTTCGAAGCCTCAGGTGCACTGAGGAAGTGAGACTTCCTGCGCTGTCACAGACCTAAAGCGGGTGATACAGGTGCAACTGTGAATGTGCCAGCGCACACTGCCCAAGACCATCCGAACGGGAGCCACGCATTGCAAAACCACCTCCCTGCATGCCTGCATCATGCCAGAGATCCGTCACGCCCGACTGCTTGATTGGCAAACCGAAAAGTACAGCCGTACTTGACCTTCCCGGCTAGATACCCTAGTCGCTTCTCACTGCGCCTGACCCACAATGCTAGCACATCAGCATGTGCCGGGGCTAATTGTGCAACACCTCTTTCCCAAGCCGCAAAACAGAAGCAAACGTACCTGAAGCCGTGCCAGGCTCAATATGCTGTTAGCCAGCTCCTGCGGACTCGCGGAGGCCAGGCCTAGCTGCAGCTGCGCCGCCAGCAGCTCGTGGTACGGTATCGCAAGAGCCCCAGCCGCAGGTGCATCCTGGTCGCCCAAAACGGTTTCCACGCTCCACGACCCTTCAACCTCGGAAACCAAGCCGGTCACCGCGCCTCCAGCGCCTAGCAGCACCCCCCACGACCACAAGAGGTTTGACAGTTCCTGCATCTTGAAGCTCCCTCGTTTGAGTTGCGACATGCATGCGCGGGAATGCCCCATGAGGAATACGTGAGGGTGAAACCGGGGCCCGGACTCGAGTGCCAGCGTCTGGGATTGATCCTGGGCATGGGCCTGGCCGCCCGGCAGCTGTGAAGATAGCACCGACGGTGCAGAGGACAGGGCCCTATCAAAAGTTGGGCCTGCGCTGCCGCCACTGCTGAAGGCACGCGAGGAGGCGGCGCACGACGCCCAGCCGTGCAGCAGATTGGCAAGCTCCTGGGCGCCGAAGTACGGAAGCAGAGGCGCGGACGCTTGCAAGACAGCAGTCAGAGCGTCATCGCGACCGGCCAACCCCGCTGGCCACTTACCCAGCGCCCATGCCGTATTGGCCAGCTGGCGGGGCTCAAAGTGCGGCAGCTGTTCATGCACAAGGGTCAACAGGGAACTTAGCAGCTCGCGCACACCGTCATACGGGGTGCAGTACGAGTCGCCACTTTTGGACAATGGAGGACTTGCAGCTGGACTGGCGGCGGCGGCGGTGCTGCTGGTGCCAGTGCAAGTTTCACTCATATCGCCACTGACGGATGCTGGCAAGCTGGCGCTGGAGGGGACATCAACTGCGACACCGTGCAGCGCCGGGATTGAAACATCCCGGCTGCTGCTCATTGGACATGCACCTTCCACAGCACCAGATGGGACTGTACAGATCACACCGGTTTTGTGCTTGACTGCAGTGGCCGTGGCTGACAATGCAGCTGCAGTGGCGGCGTCCTCCACTGACAGTTGCGACAGATGCGTTAACGCCGCGCTCACGTTTATGTGATTCATCTGGCTTCCATATTGCCTTACAAGCCGCTGCAGTCGCGAGATATTACGTGACGACTTAATCCAGGATGTGAGGGCCGCAGGCCCGGGACTGTTCCGAGAATGGACTCTGGGGTGAGGACTGTAGCCTCTGGTGCTAAGGAGAGTGGCATCGGCATGGAACTTGCTTCCAGTCCGTGCGGCATCGCTAATCCTAGCTGATGCGTCTCCCGTCGCCGTGCCCAATGTGGCTGTAGTGACAGGACCGCCAACGCTACCCTGTCTCAGCATAGAAAGCGGGTTGCCCAGGTGCTGCTGTGCCGGTGCCACAGGCAAGCGCGGAGCAGGAGCATCTGAGTTCCCTCCTTCACCATCAAAATTCGGGGCCAGCAATGTGGCCGCATGCTTGCAAGCCGGATGCGCAAGCAAAAATGGCGCAGGCCCTCGTGAGAAAGCCTGTTCGACAGCGGAAATAGATCTGTGATTGCCCATGGATTTATGTTGCGTATCAAAAGCAACACAAGGGCTCCCAAGCCCACAGACTTATGCAAGCCAAAGGATACCTGAGACCGAGGCGGATGCCAGTGCGCAGAAGACCCGGCAACCATGAAAGTACCTGTATTTAAACTTTAAACATTGTAAGATATATAGCATTCAGCTAGCCATACTGAGAATGCGACCTGTTGATGGGCGGCGACCTTACCCCGCACAGCTGCAGGCTACACGTCAATCAGTCATGTGACAAAGAATCTTTGAATGTTTAGCTATTCAATAAACAAAATTGTTACAGGGAACAGGGCCGCCGGCATCTTCGTGCCAGGCTTTCGTTCTCTCCTTTCAATAGAACAGATATGTGATCACTAAGGCTATATCAATTTGCAACACGAAACAGGGTGGATTACATATAAATCACCAACATTTTCGCCACCATGCAAGAGATTGGTACTTAAAGATCTCTGACATCGCAAACACGCAAAGAGGCAGAGTAAAAAACCACCACTCAATCGTCTTCTGGCTGGGCCAGATTCTCAGCTGCACCGAAGATTCAAAGCCCGATTGCGAATCCTAGTTTCGAACATGAAGGAGGCTGAAGGGGCATTACCGTCCCTTGGGACTCTCGATAAAGACCGTGTCAACTGAACAACCTCGCACTCTCCCAGCATCGCGGATTGAATACACAAGAATGAAGGTCTAATGTCTTGGGGTTCAGCAGTTCACGTGCGAAAGCGCCACGCGCACCAAAGCAGCTCTTCTGTCTCGACGCAGGACAGCGTCGTACGGTGTTGCAAAGACTGTATGTCCATAACATCTTACTTGAAGCATCTTAAGTGGAAGCAAACGTCGAAGAAACGATATAGACCACCGCGACCCGGTAACGGTGTACGAGACCCAAGCATATGTGGAAGATCATCCTGCTAGGCCCAGAGCTGAAAACCCTGCCTTGGAAATTTCCCCCCCTCAGCAGCAACACCTTACCATCGAACTGCCATACGGCTGTGGCTGCAGCATCCCCCAAGTTATACACGGCGTCTGTTCTTGCGCTTAACAAATGCCCTTCCTATGCGCTTAACCATATTCCACGCGGCGAACATGGAAAACAACACCGCACGCATCTCAGCACGCACCATGCAGCACACAGTACACACAATCCAAGCACAAGCCCGTCATCTGGACTCCCTTCCGGGACCCTGGCCAGCGCGTTTTCAGTCATCCTCAGTGCCACTATCCGGGCTCCCTGGCGTGACACCGCCATGCACGCTCTTGAACAACGGGTTGTGCGTCATGAGCCTTTCCGCAACGCACTTCGCCAGCGGACCATCCAGACCGGCAGCACCCGACGCAGGCCACACTCGTGGCGCCATCAATGTCAGCTGCAACTGCCCTCGCGACCCCAACTGTGTCTCCCGCACTGTGGCACCAGCAGGACTTGCCCAACCACTGTCCTCCTCCCCAGCCCCCGTCTGTTGTCCAGACTTCAGCTGCGCCACTCCCCGCCGCAACAATCCTCCCTCGTCAACATCGCTCCAATCCTTGCAGAGCGATCCAGACGAGCCACGCGACAGAGCAGCTGCGACACCCGCCACCGCACTAGTGGCAGGAGCGGCTGCCATCCCCGTAAAGCGGGCTCTCCTGCTATAGCTACCGCGGTTATTACCGTTACTGTTGCTTCGGCGCAGGCCCCACAGCCTTTCTGTGCGCCCCTCTGCGAAGTCCACAGCACCTGACCCCGCCACCGCGATATCTATACCATCCTTTACTACCTGGCCCATTGGGAGGGCCCCTGCTGCCCCAATCGTAGCCGTATCAGGTATCGGCAGGCACTCCTCGTCCGGCCTCGGCTCCAACATTGGGGACCCCGCTGTCGTCCCTTGCTGCACCGGGCCCTCTGCCAAAACACCGTGCCGCCATGCCGCCTTGCCCGGCTTCAACTGCCTTGGAGATTGCAGCTTAGGGAGAGGTCGAACCTTGGGCGGCTGGGGGCACACTGCCGATAACCCTGACTGCACTTTCGGCTCAACGTCATGTTCTTGCTGCGGCTGCGTATGCTGTGGGGGCTCCAAGGGTGCTAGCTGCGGCGCCGGCGGCTTGGGATGCCGCTGCTGCTCTTTTGATAGTTCTTGCTCCAAATCCTCGCCCGCCAGGCACGCAAGCACCGCTGCGACGGTGCATTGCGGTGGACCACCGATATGACTGCCACCCCCGCTGCTATGAGCTCGACTGCTCCCAAGTGAGCTTCCAACAGCAGCAGCGGAGTGGTTCCCAACGTTGGCCGAGGAGGCGGAGGCGGAGGAGGAGGCGGAGGAGGGAGCAGAGCCGCTAACAGCCTCAGTGAGATAAGGTGCTGTTGCTGTGGCAGCGTTAACAAATTCATTGGGAGCGGCAGGCACAGGCGCAGCAGAACCACTACTTTCCGGACCACCATTAGGTACAACGGCTTCGTTCTCGGCAAGATGCAAGAGATTAAAGGAAAAAGTCGAAAAGGGCAAACAATCAGACGGCTGCGGCGGCGGCGGCGGTGTATCTTGCTGAAAAGGCACCACCGTAACTACATCCTCTGGCACAGGCATGGACATGGGTGTGGATGCGGACGACCAGCCAGCCCCAGGCCCTGATCCGGGCTCGGTACTTGCGCGCTCCTCTCCCATCCCTTTCTGTGCCTCCCTTATCTCCTGACGAACCATCCCTCCCTGCACGTCTGCCGGCACATTCCACGCCCCGAGAGTTGCCGCCGCCGCCATCTCTTGCACCTGCTGGGACGGAGTCTGCGATGGGGCTACTTGGACGCGAGATGCATCCGTCTTGGCTGATGCGCTTAGTAACGAATCATCCATCTGCTGCGCCTGTGGCGCCGGGACGGACACAGCCGCCGTCAGTAGCGGCAAGGCTTGCGGCGGCAAGCCCGCTGTAAGCCCCTGTGCCGCAATAGAATGATGTCGGAGACGGTGACGACAGTCGCCGTAACTGTAATATGCAGCGGAGGTCGTATGGCCGAGGAGCAAGTCCCTTGCGCTGAGAGCCACCCCGCTGCCACCACCAGCACTGTAATGCAAACCCCCAGGGTACATTGACTGGTCTACTCCACACGCTGGGGCCGCCTGACCTGAATGATTCAACACCCCAGCACGTATAGGACCTGTAGGAGGGGGATCGGCACTAGCGCCACACCCTAATGCCGACGTCGGCGCTGCAGGCGCCACGGGGCTCCATCGCAAAGTTAGCTCCAGGGAAAGCGTCCCACCGACGCCACCGAGACCTGGCTGCTGCTGCTGCTGCTGCTGTTGGTGCTGTTGGTGCCGACGCGAATCCAGCTCCCCGCAGGTAGACTGGCACGGAGGCACCCCTGCTGACGCCGTAGAATGCTCATTGAGTGATCCAAAGACCACCTTACGGAGACGCTGCTCAATTTCACGCTCTCGGTATGATTCGAATAACGGCGGTACCGCGTAAGTCCCACCTCCAGGCTGCTGTGCTGCCAGTGACTGGTGTGGCAGCGGCGGTGCCAAGGACTGTGCAGCTACCTCACGCGGGCGTCGGGACGCCCGCACCGGCGGTACCCCCCGTGTCAAACACGCCTCCACACCGGACTCGCCCGTAGAGGCAGAGGCGCCGCTGCCGCCTCCTATCAGGCCAAATGCTGCTGCCTGTGTTGCTCCAGCCTCAGCGACTGCAGCGCCGACGGGCTCACCTTGTGCTGTCGCCGCTGCTGTATGGACAGCTGCCTCCGGATCGGAATACTGAGCCGCAGTAGTTACCATGGCACCCGATGCCCCCCGTCGAATTTTGCGGCAGCCATCCCCGCCATCCCCGATGCCAGAGCTGCAGTCCGTGCGACCAACGCTTGCTTGGCCCTCCGGCAAGCCTGGGGGCATATCCAGCAGACCCACTGCTCCCTTCCGTGGACCATGAAACCCAGAGCCGCAGTCCCCCGTGGGAAAGCTGCGGGACGAGTCGTGGCGGCTGCCGTTAAAACTTACTCGACCAAAGGGGTTGGTCTCATGAAGGGTCAGCGGCTGTGTCAACGAGCCGGCAGTATGCGAGTCCCTGTCCACACCCGTGGTTTGTGTGGCAGCAGGGAGGGTGGTCGTTGTTCCGACGCTGCTGGACGCGGAGCCATTTCCGAGCAGCACGCCTGAAGGTCGGCAGGGCAAGAGTTTTCAAGTAGGATAAACAACCGTGTTATGGCCATTAACAATCCAATACGACCAGTCAATGTGGGGCGTTTCAAATCTACTCGTGCACGCGTCTACACAAACAGAGGCGACTTCTTCCGTGGGGCCTTATGAGGCGGACAGATTTCCAAGCTAGGCGGAGTTTTACACGCTTACCTTAATTGATCGTATCCCTTCACCACCTATTGTTTATGATCGACTATTATGCAAGGGGCACCTTGCGATCCCGAACGAGCGCCGCTGACGTGTCGTACTACTCCAATTGGACTACGCCAGCAACTGATATCATGGGATCTCACCTGCCGCGACGCTGTAAGGCTTACCGTGCCTGGGGCCAAGCCAGGTAGCCCCCCCGACCGCCACTGAAGTCGCGGGAGATTGAATGCCCTGGGATAGGGCCGCAACACTGGCACCTTTTAAGCTGCTCTCGCAGTATGCTTCCCCGCATTTAGGTTGCCCTGCCCTGGGTTCACCAGCCGAGGGTTCCCCGTCATAGCGGCGGCGGAGCCACTTATGTAGGCGGTGCATAGCACACAGGCCCACAGCTACACCCAGAACCACCGACAGGCAGACGGCGGCGAAAACGCCTAAGCGCTTGGATGAAGACTCATGGGGCATCCACCAAGGCTGCACACGGGGCGACCGGGAGGGTGCCTGAGAGATGACTAGAGTCTTGCAAACGAGTTCCCAAACCCTGTCTTACAACAGGGACATGCTGCGCCGTAGGCCCTGGCGTTGGAGCGTTGCTCATCGAGGTACCTGCAAACAAGGCAAGCTGGCAAGGTTGGCAGGTGCTCTGCAAAGAGATCATGGCAGGCACTGCCAGAGCCCGTACGCAGTATAAGAGAATGAATGTAGGAGCGGTCTTTTCACCTCCATGGGTTACGAGTCACCGAATGTAGCGCAACGCTTTGGGCTTTTCACGAGCAAAAGAAAACATCACCGGCCGCCATGAATGATCACGTATACGTTTATTTATTGTGATGAAAAATAGGTAAAGAAACGAAATTGTGCACTCTCCCTCGCCGAGGTGCTCTCATTCATTGAGTCACGTACACGCTACAAATGCGCCATCGCTTCTGGTATTATGAAAGACTCTTGGACTTTTCGAAGCTAAGCCTGATGTTGCCTGTGATGATGGACATTAGAAACACCTTCGGGTCAACGAAATAACAGTAGAATGCCACCAGAAAGGGTGGGCGCTTCATGCCTAAAGTCCAACCTGTAAGCTACGCCATGCTTAATTTTCGAAAGTCCATTTAGAATTTGAGCGTTGCAAGTATTCGTAAGGAAACGCAGCTGCATTATCATGTACGTTTATAAACCGCACTCACTTCGTTGTTTACAACACCCCAAAAAGATCAAGGCTTACAGGTTGCATCTTAACAAGTGATTTGGCATTTATATGCTTGAAGATAAACACATGGTATCTTTAGTTACTCAGCCTGACGTTCAAATCCATCCCTTCGGTGCTCAATTTTCGCCATATGTCTCTCATCAGGTTAGAATTGCATCATATCGTGTGAAGGGTATATTAATTGTCTAGATTCGAGTGCCGATTTTATTAAAGTTGGACCAGCGACAATAACAAGGCGGATCTATCCGCGAGGGCCCGACTGTGCCGTCTAGAGCTTTAGAGCGTGATCTGGATTTCTGGAGCCCTCAGGCCAAGGTATTGAGATTTGGTGTGAATACGACTACGAGTAGGTCGGATACATGCAGTCGTTAAGCCGCCGCATAGGTTACGAATGCCAGCCTTCAACGCGTCCCTGGCCAATTCCTGTATGATTTGTTGAAGACAATATAAACTGTCACAACAAATCGCATAGAGTTCCTGTCTTGCAATCCACGAAAGTTCTGCGTCTGTTGCCTGGCTGACACCTGCCTGCCAACCGCTTGGGTAACCGCTCGGCGCAAGCGCTGCCAAACGACACAGATACGCTTCCTCTAAGTAACTTTACTAATGATTTCATCCCATCGACTCATCTGAGACTGTCGTTTGTCTTTTGCGCACTCCGGCGACGTGCGCAAAGTGTTGGACATTCAATACTGTTCAGTTAATGGCCGGTCTACCGCGACCGAGGCTAACACTCTCGCCACAACCTAAGCAGCAACAGTTAAAAGATCAGCAGGAAGGAGAGGAGCAACGGAAGCAGAAAGCGCGACCCAGCAGGAACAAGCAGCAGGAGCAGCGTCGGTAAGCAGCTGCACGAGCAGCCGGTGGAGCAGCCTTAACCCTGGCCACGGCACGCTCATGGCCGACATTTCACGACGCGAGATGGGTCTCATCATCGGCCTTGTCGTGGGGACACTGTTCCTGGCACTGATTGTCGTGCTAGCGTACATTATGTACGACAGGCGGCGCACAAAGCGAGCTGGGGCTCTTCACGCGAGCAGGGCCGGGCTTAATCTCCGTTCATCTCATTCAGGTATGGCACAGGGCTAGGAGGGCTTAAGATGGAGACTAAGAACTGAAAGATGGATATGGAATCAGGTGTGTGCCGCAGCCTTACATACAGTCCACCTTGCAATTCTATTGGGTATTCACCCTCTGCCGCTCCCCTCGGCTTACTCACCAAGCCAACACACACCGCACAAAAACCACCAGCCAACGCGCTAGCCTTCCCTTCCACCTTTGCCTTTGTGTACACACAGCTGCATTAGTGTTCCGGCATCAGCCCTCTCACTCGCCCCTGCCTTCATCGCTGGTCCCGCCCTAGTGGCGGTCCCAATTGACGCCGCAGCGGTCGGATCGGTGATACAAGCCGGCGGGCAAAGATGGACAACCATAAACAACAGCATGGTTGGACTGGAGATGTGTGAGACACCAACCAGCCACGCCAGGTCGGTAGATGCCAACTCTGGGAGCTTCCCACCGCCCATGCGTGAAAACAGGGCTCCAGACACCGGCACCAGCTATGATGCTGGCAATCATAAGACCCTCTTTGCGAGGCTGTTTGGATGGACACAGCCTTGGCATCAACCTCGACTTCGGACTTCAGACGATCAGGACAGCAACGGCGGACGCCGAATGGCCGTTGTATCAGGGGTGAGCAGCGCGGCACCAGCTGCCGCGGCGCATGCAGCCTCCAAATCCAAGCATCGGCAAAGCTTTCTACAGACGGCTAAATGTATTCCGTCTTCGGAGCCCACAAAGGGTTTCGTACAGGGCGCAGACCCGGGACTCGCAATGGTTGTGCTAGAGCTCAATGCAACTTCCACAGCTGGCTGTGCGGCCCCGGCGGCGACGCCCTCGGGGCCTTCCATTCTGCCCTTAAGTGGCTGCATTGGCGGCGCGGTGCTGGGCTTCACACTTGAGCCATCGAGCAGCAGTATTGCAGCAGCAGACGCCACTGTATCTGCCGCTGACATGGGATTTCTGTCGTCTTCGGCAGAGCTGCTGCTATCCCTGCCACTGGACGCGATTTCGGCTCCGATGATAAGCGCTAATGGCAGCCGGGCAAAGGGCAAAGGCGTTGGCGGAGCTAATTCCAAACGGAGCGTCGAGGCGGTTAGCTACTGAGTAATTAAGGGGTTCTCGCCTGATAGGGTCCTCAAAGACGCAGGGACAGGCCTTCCAGCCGCCTCAAAGGTGGTAACGGCTGCGATGGCGATTGATGGACGGCACGGGGATGAGCGGTGCCGGTGCGGAAATGCGCTCTCCTCCGGAAACTACGCAAGGTGTCTAATGCCTGGAGTTATGTGAATCAGACCCCGAGTTACGTGTTTTGGGGGACTCATGGCGGTGGTATGGCAAGGCGCGGGCTGGAGGATGGGCGGACAGACGGACGCATAGGATGGTGTGGAATGATGGGTCTGCGTGGGTCGCACACTGCATCTCGGGCTTTATCCCCCGACTCGAAATATTCGTGCCATGGTGTGCATACATTCATTCGTTGCATGTTGTTTCTTTGATTTTTCTCCGACGAACTTGTGAAAGAGGGACGTGATCACGGCATGCTCGTACGAAAAAAGCTGTTGCTGCTTGTAGACTACATCAGGACATCGGCGCGGCGCGCGTTGTACTCTCTGGCATTTATATGGTTATGTGGTTGAGATGTGCCACTTATGTGATATCGTGGGCTTCAGAGCTGCTACCCATCTTCCCTCCGTGCTAGGCTCCTTACGGTGGGACCCTCAGGCGTGCACGCGTGTAAGGCGTCACGAGCCTCCTCTGCGACATGGAGTGGTTTGCAGTTGGCCCCGGCGCCTCAGAGCGCTCGTTGCGACGTGCCGTTTGCATCCCATCAGTGCTTGAACATCTTCCCTGTACAAGGCCTGGCAGCCACTTGGTGGCTGAGAGCTGTCCTCCGCGCGCTCTTGATTTGTTCGATGTTCACTTGAGTTGTCCAACTGCGGACGCACAACGGTCCGTATATATTGTGTATGGTATCTGATCTCTTTGGACGTGGACTGTTGAGGCAACGCGTTGGTCCATTAGGGCAACGTGTTGGATGGGTGTGATTCAGGAAGTGCATTCTGGTTAGGGGACCCCGCACGGCCATGTCCACGGCAGTCATCTTCTGCTATGTTGCATGCTGCAAAAGCTTTCACTCGGGATGTAGCTCCTACCTTCAGTCGGAGAAGGGAGGTTTCCTGGTTTGGGACTATGGGTGGTGGCCGATATTGTGTGGCTGGAACACAACAAACAATACTTGGTGGGCAGCGGCGAGTGGTGGAGTTGGTTACAGTTTTTTCTTGTGGACATTTCTTCTCATGCATGCTGATTGTAGCCCATGCTCCCTACCACAAGCATGAAAGGGTGCAACGAAGGTTACCCAGCCAACATACTTATTTAGCATCGTATTTGTTGTTAAGCCATTATCCCAGGTGTCTTGAATGAAGTCCTTGTGTTTAGTTTTAAGCTTAGCAATGATTGCCGTTATCAGCAACGAAATCGCATGTTTAACGGCCTACATTTTTCATTGCGTTTTTTACAGCCTACAGCAGCTTGTTCGTGTTTGTCCGTGGCTTTCCCCTTTCCCCTTGCCTGTTGTCTCATGCTCTAAGAAAGAGCTCGCGAGTTAACGTCAGGATTAGACATCCTAATCATTGTCATGATACCACACTGCCCGAATTCGTCCTGGTGCACATACGACCGCTTCCTCAATTCCGGGCTGGAACCCGCTGAGTGGGTTTTGCGACCGGATTCATTCATTGGCTTGAACATCCTAGAACTCATGCACTGTTCCGTCTATGTGCACTTGCATTCGGGGGATTTGCAGAGGGCTTCTCCCGGCCCGCCATGCGGCTTGTAGGTAAGAAGTCCTTCCTGCACGACATCAACAGACTCAACCTGCTGAAGGGCAGCTAATAAAAAACGCTTGTGGGATAGCTAGGGCTAGGGTTACTATCCAGGTCTTAGCGCCCTATATACACTAACGGGATTAGGAATTCACTGACAGGTAAGATAGATAGGGACCTGCGAAAGTTGGGTTCAGATGGAGGCCATGACTTTTGAGTCTCTTGCGCTGCTGCTGCCACTCGCAATTACCGACTGAGGATATAGCTAGAGATAGAGCCTTCATATGCCTGCATCCCTTCCTGTGCTGTACTGTACTGCATTGATATTCTCAGAGCGACGGTATCTTCTCGTTCCTGCCCATAGCGTCCTTTATTCCGGAGGACGTGATCAGGCCGCGTTGGATACCCTGCCGCAGCTTCTAAGTATTTTGCTTTTGTTCGGTTAGTTAATCTTCACCCCTTTCCTTGCCCGCTCCCTCTCTTGCCTTGGCAATGCATTCCCCACCGAACGGTCACCGCGTTGGATACCCTGCCGCAGCTTCTAAGTATTTTGCTTTTGTTCGGTTAGTTAATCTTCACCCCTTTCCTTGCCCGCTCCCTCTCTTGCCTTGGCAATGCATTCCCCACCGAACGGTCACCGCGTTGGATACCCTGCCGCAGCTTCTAAGTATTTTGCTTTTGTTCGGTTAGTTAATCTTCACCCCTTTCCTTGCCCGCTCCCTCTCTTGCCTTGGCAATGCATTCCCCACCGAACGGTCACAACCACCGAGGGTCTGGTGCTCACGCTGCAGGTACCAAAGTATACACCGGCATGATAGTAGCTGTCAACGGATGTTGCACGGCAGCTGCCGCTATGGTGCCTTATTTCCCCTTGGCTTACTTTTTTCCTCTGGCGTCACTTTTATTTACCAATGGACAGCGCCCCTCTTCCGAGCCGCTGTAACTATTGCCATCCAAATGAACTGACAAGTACTGTAACTCCGGAAGGAATGCCAAGGAATTAGAGACCTGTGAAGTTTTACGCTTCTGGTGAGCGGAAAGGCATGGTTTAGCAGTTTGGCTGAACGTAAATTTCCTTTGAAATAATCACATCCTTCAAAAGACACCGCTTACGGAAGGTGCATTGAAGGGATTTAGGAGTGTTGACGATTTCTGTTCGCAGTCTTTCCAGAAAGTCTCTGTCGCCATATTTCAAACCGACGTCAGAACCGAGGCCTCGCAGACACACTTACACTGCCAATCAGCTTCATAACATTAATACAACAATCCCATATAACAGGTCTGTTTCTATAAGCCTGAAACCAGATCTACGGCGTTCCTACGGTGTGGCTCGTTCCATAATCGTCCAGTACGGCCATTCCTAGCCGTAGGAATTCTCCTATCCGCCCTCAAGCAGACTAGGAATTTCCAACACCGAAATATGGAGCTAATAGAGCATCTTATTGCTTTGGAATGGCTTAATGTACTTCCTAAATTTACAAAATTGGCAGCGCGGCCTTCTTCCTAACAAATTTTGCAATGACATTCCTCACACATTTTGTAGGTTTTATGGGGTTAAAATAAACCTGTTTTATTGTAGGATTAGGTCTACGCGCATTGTCACTGAGGCACTCGATAACTGCCACAGCTTAAGTTAAAACTTAAGAATGTTGTCGCTGCTACCAAACCAAATAATAAACAATAATAGGTTATTCTGCATGGCCATTTAAGACAGAATGAAGTCGCGTTCTTCTTACGACAGGTCAATGACATCATTACGCCGCTTGAACATCACGTATATCCTACTGCCGCCTTTTATTTATGACTAAAAATACCATATATGATTATCCTGATTCAATAACTAATCTTCCATTGGTTTCAGCCTGGCCTCGTCGTATTGCAGACACAAGCGATTTAGGATTCCTAGTGTAGAAAGTGTGCGGCGTAGATTCTGTCCGAAAACACGGCCTGAAGAAATCGACCTAATTGCTAGGCGTGTAGACAGGGAAGGGGCTTCAAGCTGTTGTCAGCTGTTTAAAAATTATTTCACACCAGACATATAGATTCTGCACTCTAATACTTCCTTAAGCTTGCAAGGGCTTATAGAACTGCCTTTTTGGGCGCTTCTGCGATTCACCACGGAAGCCAGCACTCGGCAGTTTCTTTGCGACCTACTCGCCCGGCTATATACTTGTGCGCATTCCACCATTAAGCACCTCGTAAGCGGGCGATACTAACCACACAGTAGCAGAACCGCGACCGCAAAAGGCCACCGATGTGTTCGCGTCGTGCACTCTTGCCGATGCCAAACCCTCGGCCCAGCTCCATGCCTACAGGCACATGCTTGCGATCTTCTTTGCTTGCGGGTCAACGCATTATATCGATTTATGCACAGGGGTGCCGCCCTCGAGCACCTACTGCCCTTCATATGCGACTTACCCGTAATGACGCAAAATGCTCTGCCCTTTTCACCAGTTTCAAGTCAGACCACACCCAACTTGTAGTACTTCCGTCCATGGTACTATGATTCTGCGATATATTTTTCTGCGATACATTGCGATACAACGTCAATTGGTCTCTGTTCACCTAATTTTCCTAATTTACGGTCTCTCACATGAAAAGAATCAGATAAGGACTTGCCTACGCGCTAAACAGACAGTAGCGACGCTCTTGGTTGCTGTAATAATACCATTTTTAAATGGTCAACCGTTGATCATAAATGTATTTTACAGAACAAGCTCTTCAGGTACCACTTCTTCCGCTTCCGAAGGTCATCAACGTCCTTCGCGTGACCCGCCAAGAACTAGTTCGCTTAGCGAGAACACAAACATTTCTAGAGGGAGTGTCATTTTTGAAATCCCATGCCCGAGGTTTAGGCATTTCCGGTGCCTTTATTGTCTTGCAAGTCTGCCGTGACAAAACCAGAACCATAGTGCGGCGTTTGCACTCACTTGGTAAGTTTGATCTGGCATCGACGGGATATCGTAACCTGAGGTCTTATGCATGACACATCGCTCCACACGTACCGTTCAACCTAGATGGCGCTGTGCATACTGGCGGAATAAGGGTTCTTACGGAGCATGGGGCGGAGGCCTACCAGCTGGAGGACGTCCTGGAGGAAGAGCCTTCCGAGGAGCAGTGGAAGGTCGCCTGCGCGGACATGGCACAGCAAATGATACAAAATAGCATGGAATACATAAAAATGCATGAGGTGTGCGTGTGTGATGGCAGAGGTTTGGCATACATGCTGAAATGCAAGGTGGTGGTGCAGATTCCAGTGCTTTTGGTGCTTTTGAATAGGGTAAAGCTGAGATGCCTTCCCTTACTCCCTTCCCCTGCAACAAGAGCCCCATACCCATCAATCTTGGAATCACAGATTCACAGATACTGACAAACAAAGGAAAATTGGACTGTAAGTACGCTTTCCTAAAATACCGTCTGAAGTTCTCCGTCCCATATACATACAAACATCACCACCAGCGTTCTGCTGGACGCTGGTGGTGCGCGCTGAACCCAAAACGACAAATTCGTGCTGTAGTCGGTTTGCGTGATTGGATAAGGGCGTCCCTGTAGGAGGGAGAGGCAGGGTTAGTGGGCCGCTGGTGAGGAGTGCCACCACCCCGTAACGCTTACACAAAGGTGCAGCTGTCGCGCATATCCACCACTGAACAAAAACGCTCTGGCATATCAGGCTTTCCGACCGGCTGAGTTGGGTATGCGCTTTCCCATCACACGGGGGAACACAGAAACTACACTCGGGGGTCGGCGGCAGTTACCGTCCCTAGAGTGTGCCTGAGATATGGAGGAGAGGAGCCCCTGGGCATTGAGATGTGTGGTTACCGGCATAAGGCGCAGGGCCTCTAGTATGTCACCGCCGCAGAACTCAGGAACCATCATCTGCCGTCACAGGTGCATTTTCACGAATGCGGCTTAATGAAATTTTCAGGGTTTCACACTTCCCCCGGCTTTGTATGTGGCTGCCGCAGATTAGAAGTATAAGTGATCGCCTGGCACGCCTACAGCGCTGTGCGGATGTGTTAAGAGTGTATAACTCACTGCCTGCAACTCCAAGCATAGGCAATGCTGCGGGGCCAGGGCCGTCGGCGGCGACGGAAAGCCAAGCAGAGCACCAGGATGTGCGGCTTTATGAAGGGCTACAGTACGCGCTGGGGCAACCCGCCATGCAGGAGGACATCTGGGGTGCTTGGTGCATGGAGCTGCGCAGGTTTTTGTGGGCCAAGGAATCTGGCCAGTTGATTGCCGCGCATGGCTACCTGAAACAGCCCGCTCCACCTCAGTCCCAGCCTCAGGAAGCATTTGAGCAGACCCAACAGCACCTGGATCAAGAGCACAATTGTTCAGGTTCCAGACAGGGACTCAGACAGGAGCCAGAGGGTTGCATGCACGCACATCTACAGCAACAGCCAAAGCGGCAAAGCAAGCTGGCGCCGTCTATTCCACTTGAAGCCAACCATGCTCAAACTCAGGTGCCGGCTGAGGTGCTCCCGGGCTGCAAACTGCCGCCTATCCTTCCCGCCAACCAAGGTCAGCCGCAAGTGAAGCTGGAAGATGACACCGCCGGGGCATTCGAACAGTCGTGGACACATGACCAATCGCAACGGGGTGAGACTAAAGATGTAATGGCAACCTCCGAAGGGCCGACGGGTCCTACGGACACAGTTTGTGTAGATGAGCTGAGAGACATTCCTGGTGGCGCACCAGCAGCTGCTGCCCCGGCCTCTGACCCCGGCACTCCGGGTCAGGTTTGTGATGTTGATGACAAACCAGAGCGAGAGGGACCCCAGCTGTGGCAAGGGAATCTGGAGCAGCAGGAGTGCAAGGAGGGCGCTGCATTCCCGCTCACCACTGGTACTGCCCCACCTGACCGCCAGCAAGGTCAGCGACAGGGCCGCTCAGCGTTCCAATCTTTACCGTCGCCGCGACAGCAGCAAGTGCCGTTGGCTCCCTCTCCACGGCGGCAGCAGGACAACGCCGATGACGCGAAGGGCCTGTCACAGCGTGCAACTGCACAACCACTGCCGCGGACACAGCAGAGTTCCCGTTCTGATTCTCGCTCCCTCTCAGAGTTACAAGGTCATCCCAAGCGGAAATCTCGTTCCCGTTCCCGATCATGTTCAGCTAGCCGGGAGAGGCATGGGGATGTGCGTGGATCACGATCCAGGTCACGATCCAGATCAAGATCCCCATCTCCACAGTTTCGACCGGCGCGTGGTGGAAGAGGTAAAGGACCCGCGGTGCGTGGTGGCAGAAAGCTTGCCCTGGAGGGCGACAGCCGATGCTGGATGCCGCCACACGGAAGCTGGAACAAGGAGGAGTGGGCGTGGGAGGTTCATCGCTTCTTACGGTGCCAGCCCGGCTGGAGCGCCGGAGTGCCTATGTTGCTCCGGTGCGCGGGGAGCTATGCGTGTTCGTGTCTGGCTGGTCGCTGTGGGATTTCGCCGGGGGGCCCTGAGGTGTCCAGCAGCCTGGGCTGACCTGCAGAGGGTTCGTCAAGGTCCTGCTTCCCGGTAATGGATTAACTGGAGACAGGAAAATTGAAGCCACATAGTTAGCATCTGCGGCGTAACTTGTCCGCTGGTTGTTTTCCTAACTGGTCCAACCATCAATGGGGATGGGAGAGGGGGGGAGGAGGGGCCATTCATCACTTTTTGTGCGGATGCTTTAACCCCACTCCGTGGCCCATCTCCTTCTCGCCTGTGCCGCTCCGCTGCCCCATGTGTAGGGCTGGCTTAGCGGTGCCAAACCACATATTAAGAACTTCTGGGCGGCGCCCAGCGTCTTTCCTACATGGCTTCCCGCACCTGTGGACCGTCACAGGAGATACGTACATGGTCCTTACTGCCCGGCCGGAACATGCGACCACCGCTGGTCCTGCGCCACCAGCCTCGGACGGCAGTACGGTTGGCAGGATTTCTTGTGGCAGCAAGCGTAGCCTTGAAGGACCTGACGGCGCCGAAGGTGGCCAGAGGGTGCTATGGTCACAGGGTGTGCAAATGGAGGCGGCCCTTGTGAGCAGGATCACTGATTACTTGCGAGGGGTTCCTCAGGGCATCAAGTTTTCCAAACTCCGCAGGTGGGGCCAGGGGTCGGCGTATTGGGTAAAATCAGCAAGAGTGCGCGCACATCCTGACTTCAACCGCCAAGCTTGCTAAACAGTTTAATCTCTGACAAAATCTATCTGCAAGGAGTCGCCTTTCACAATCACATCTCTGTCGCATCTCACCTAATCAGGGCCGCCCTTCACATGATGCATTCCGTACTGGACCAAGCCCTGAAACACGCCGTCGTGCGTCCACTGGACACCGCCAAGGGTGCTTAGCTGGGCCTTATATCCCATGCCCATAGCCATACGTCTTCAAAATTGCTGTTCCTGCTCTTCCTTGCGGTTTTCCTACACGCCACGTGGTCGTTAGACGCTGAGATCTTTCCTCGCCCATGCTGTTTTTCCTTGCCTTCGACACCTCAACGGTAAAAGCCATGGCTTCAATATCCCTTATACGATCCTGGGGGGCCGCACCGTGCGGGCTTGGGCCCAGGAGTACAGCCACCTGTGGACCGTTACCAACGCATTCATAAAGCTTCGGACAAACCGTGATGAACCCGCCCGTTAGGACGCATGCCGTATGGGCACTGTAATGGTATAAACTGGTCCAATATTACATATAGCATTTTATTCTTAGGCTTGTAGCTGAGTATGGTGCAAGATGTCATCGGGCATTATCAGAGAGGTTGCAATCACGAAGGCTGTTGCAGTGTCGGCGTCGACGTTTGGATGATGTCAGGACCCTCGGAGGCACGGGTTGGCACTGGGTGGTAAGCTGCGGTGAAGGATTACCCACGCCAGGGCGAGGTGACACGTTTATAGGGAAGCTTGCAAGTGTGCCGGTCTAGGCGTTTGTACAGGATTATTGGCTTTGGAAAGGATGAGGGAGAGGAGATCGTTCCGGCCGAGCGCTGGATCAGGCCACAAGAAGTGCACCCCATCGTCAGGAGGACGTTACCCCGACGGGCTGCCTACTGCAAGAGCGGTCAAGCTGCTGTAGTTCTATGCCTGCTGCAAAACCATTTACGTGGTTGGTCTGGTGAGGGTGGGGCCGTCTCGCGACGGTAAGAGTTGTTAGGTGGGAATTTAGCTACGCAAGCTGTTGTCTTTTGTAGCCGTCACTAGGGTTTGGCTGGACGTGATTTGTAAGGTTGGAGAAGGGTTGCGTTTCAGACCTTCGTTGCAAATATGGATGTAATGGAGCGTTGGAAATTGGGGCTGCCGGACACATGACTTGTCCTGGGATTGGCAGGGAACATTTGGAAGAATGTTCTTGACCATCTCGCCGTGCCACGGTGGCAGTAGCATCGTTGCCCCATCGCTAGGGATTTTCGGCGATGTTAGATTGGTCGGCATCGGCTGCGTAACGTGAGAACTTGGTCTGCAGAGTTAAAGAACCATGCGCTGCGGCCTGATGACGGGACTCGCTTTGCGCTTGGGTTGTGTGATTGGAGATGTGCAATACTGGTGTGTATTGCTCCATGTTGCCGCATGCATCTTTCCTGAAGGATTTAAATACGTCCCTTGATTGCGAAGGCGATTGCGGACGATCAAGCTTGCGTCATGAAATGTAAAATTCCTGAATATGCATTACAGGGCGCATACATAGGGGTGAGTCGTTCTGCACAAATCACATATCACAGCAACGGTCCCCAGCGGGACAAGATGTTTGCCACAAAAAAAACAGCGGGGCACAAGTGACACAAGACAGAGAGGAACCAGAGCTCAGAGTGCGGGACCCTGCCGTACCACTGCACCCAATTTAATTCGTCTTCAAACCATATAAATGGAGAGTCCCAAAATATCATATATGGCTTGCGTTGCAATCTGTCCTGCGCCACTGTCCTGGTCCCTCCAGGCGCGAGTACGGCACTGATGTGGGAGATGGTTTGGTGCATTTATGGATCAGCAATGTCACTATTGCTGGAAGCGGCGGCGCCTCAGCCGGCTGAGGATGGGGGCGCTGGACGACGAGGCCAGCTGCGTGGATATTATTTTGTTTAATATTATATAATAATTTTCGCCACCACTTTTATACTCAAGTCCAATTTCGAAAGAAGAAATAGCAAGAAAAGTTTATAAAGTTTAAAAGCACCATATTCGGGGAGTTATGGCAGGCAGGTTGATGTTGCAGCGTGATTGCAATGGACTGGAGCGCTGTGTGTCCCCCTCTGTGTCCCCTTCTGTGGGAGTAGACATCGACTCCCTTCACAGAGGGCAACGTACACAGAAGTATTGCCGTTCTCATCTCGGTCCAATTCTGTCCGATTAATTTACCCTAACAAAGTACCGTATCCCCGCGTTGCCTGTCCGCAGCATACGGTTATTGAGCTGCACCGCAAGTTCCCCTTCGGAGCCATGGTCCGCCTGCCCGGCCGACAGCAAATCCTGCTGGTGACATTCCATAGCGCGCCAATATGCTAAGAAACGCGTGTTGGGGGGAACAAGACCTGGAGCGTCCTGGAGTGTCTACTATATAACGCTCACATTTTCGGGGTATGAGCCTTGAGGGTCCAAACTCGCACATGGTATAGAGTCCTCACTATCCCCAACGGAAAGGACCATACTACAGGTAATTGACTTTTGTGGTGGAGCGTGGTAATCCTGACAGTTGGGCCATTAGGGTGGATATATATAAACCCCCGTGTCCTCTAAGTTCGTGCCGATTCGTGAGAAGAAAATCTCAGGGATGCGCATTGCAGGCGGCGCTTAAGTGCAACCCAAGATTCAGGTGAGGTTGCAAGTTGTCGCGGCATGATACTCAAACAGACGCGGACTACAGGCCGTGTCATGGGGCCGTGAATTTGGCAATTACCTCCAGCCTATCCTGGTAATTGGCAGTTAACCATTAATGTGCGATAAGGACAGACGCTGGAGTTCCAGTCATGCGGCCTCCAGACATGCAAGACGGCCCAATCTTGAATATGCACTATTCCCACAACACAAAACAGCCACGGCCTCAAAGATGATGTGTTCGACGAACTTCCCGGCTGTGCTTCTCGACTGATTCCCTTCACAATAATCAACGCCCCTGGAAGGGGCGACGATGGACAGTGACAATCCTAGAATTCCGAATACCATTGCCTCGCTTCATTGACATGAACATATATGAAGACAGAGAACAGACAATCCGAGGCCCCTTTCCTTCTAGTTTAATCCTCCCCTAATCCCCGAACACGGGAAAACGTTCATAGGACGAGACATGTATCGCTCGAAACCCCATGCACAGCCCAGCGCAAACCACCTCGGATTGATCAGCAAACGTACCGCAACAAATACTTTGTGCAAGGGATAGCCTTCTAAAGGGAATAGCCTTCTAAAATACCTACTTTGGTCTTCTCTCAGTTTCCCAAAATGGAAAATGCCTTGCGCTGCGGCGCTTGGCGCACACTAAAGCTTCCTACAGCCGCAGTCGCATCCTTTTAAGGCATGGGGCCTTAAAGGATGCGACTGCGGCTGTAGGGGATGAGGGCATTCTCTTCTATACGCCGTTCCGGTCTTTCGCTTCTATGGCAATGAAATAAATTGAACCCGTCCGCCGCCTTATATGGTCCCAGCTGTCACATCAAATACGCACTAGTAACGGCGCCATCACCCTACTGGGCCACACAGGTGCAGCCCACGCCATGCCAGCACTCAAACTTTGCAAGTGGGACTGATCCCTACCGCAACCCACCCCATCCACCAGCTCTAGTCCAGTTACCCACCTGCAACACCGCTATCAAAACAACAGCTCCTGCGTTAGGGACTCGGCCCTTACAGCCACGAAGCGGCCCTTCTTCCACTCTCCATCCAGGTTGCCACTTCTCAAGCCAGTGCCCGTAATATGGCTTTGCCTATATTCCCAGTAACACCGACCTCGCCGTTAAAAAGAGGCTGAACTCTTTTTTTGCCCTCCCCTCCGTAAAGCCAAGCAAATCTACACAAGCCGCACGTTCTCCTTTTCCAGCCCTGACCTTTGCGCAACCCGCAACGGCAAGGGAGGAGGAGCGGCAGGGTCAGGTGAAGGGAAGAAAAGTCGTCAGCAACGGCCCTTCCATGGCAAACAGTCGCCACCCCTAGAGCCTCCGCGCCGCAAACTGGCTCTTCCGCTGACACCTCTTTAAGTTTCTGCTGGTACCGACTCCGCCACTGACGCCAAGTGTGCCACTGACGCAGCCGCCTGCTCGCTAGCCAGGAAGCTGGGCTCCACATAGGTGAAGCCCTCGAACTTGCCCAGGGATGCTACCGTGGGAGTTCCGCACGGGGAGTCGACCGGAGGTTGCTCTGTCCAGATCTTGTCAAAGTTAGCTGTCACAAACGGCCGCACAAGTAGGCGATGAGATGGTGCGGGGGGCCAAAATGGGGGAGGAGCAGCCGGGACGAAGGTAAAAGATGAGCTGAACCTCCATTCGGTGGAATCGTATTCCTCCGCTGAGGGGCGCAATGACGGGTTTAACCTAACTGTAGTAGTCATAAAGTCGATAAGTCCTGCCAACCGTCGCCCGCAGCCGCATCACCCACGTCTACCCCAGAAGGCAGATCAAGGTAAGCATGCAAATGACTTTGATATGCAACGCTGCTCAGTACAACGGGAGGAATCAGCCTGTGTTTTCATAATTACCGTACATGGCCGTTGTGATTTCCCAGTCTCCGAACTTACCCACATCCAGGTTGCAAGACACACTGGGCCTGAACTTGGACTCAATTTGCCGCCCCTCCAGCCTGCCCCAATTAATAGACTTGAAGAAGGGGTGCCGCTTAACCGCCTCTGAACCGTCGAGGCCGCCACCGAGGCGCTTGGCCGGGTCGCGTGTGAGCAGCCCCTTCAGAAGACTCTGGGATTCGGATGACAGGAACTCTACCGAGGTTTGGACAAGCACGGGGCGAGGTGGGGAAAGCCGGGGCCGGCACACGCGGGGCTTGCTGTGGTAGGCGAGAGGAGACCCATTGGATCGCAGGCCCGGCTGGAAAGGGCTGGCAACCTGGGCGAAACGCCTTGCTTCTCACTGCAAATCATGTATACCGCTGGTGCAATGCACCGCACGGCACCTCGCGCCGCTGGAGCTTCCTCATCAACTAGTGTCCATGCCCATGCCACTCTACGGGCCGCATCGCTGCTATCATAACTCCACCTCAGCAGAGGCCGTCGCCACACGAGACCGACCTAGCAACGGATCCAACCTCCAACACCACGACGCCGACTCACTGGGGTATTTGACTTTGGCCGATGCGATCTGCTGCTGCAACGCCTGGCGGCTCTTAGCGCGGAATGGCGGCACCCCGCACAGCATCTCATACATGAGGATTCTGCGGTGGGTTCGGGATAGGGAAATGAGAATAGCAGGAACCAAGGAAGAAGCGTGTGTGCCGGCTATGCCGGCACGGGTTGACAGGGCGCTCAAAGCGATGGCAGCGCGAGGACATAGGTGAGGTCAGGAAAGAATCTTAAGGAATTGAGGAACAAGGGAGCTAATGGTACGCGGTTGGTAGCCGGTGCCGTGTGTTGGCGTAGGGACAGAGCGACTGGAGGCGCATGCGGAACAAGGCTTAGTGTAAGGGGAAGCTATAGGATATCAAGGTTAGGCCCCGGACAAGGACTGCCTGGCTCGCCCCCTGCGTACTCCCATGGTTAGCGCCTCCCGGGGGTTATTTCCCCTTCCTCAGTCCGACCAACCACTGAAACCCGGACGTCCATACGAGTGCGATGGCAAGTGCACTCCACCGAATGTTACGCCACGATGATTCATGACATATCATGACTCTCTCCCCCACTTCCCCTCCAGGTGCTTACCCGGTGCTCCACCAGTCCACAGCCTTGCCGTGCCCCTTAGCCTCAATGATCTCTGCACCCGCGCACCCGCACCGAGGGACAGAGTGAACGACAGAGCACGTGCGGCAAGCACTGACAAGCGCATTACAGGTCACTCAACCGAACACTTTGGTGGATAAACGGTGGAGCACGTGTGGTATCTGGGGGCCAAATACACGCCGTGGAGGACGGCACGTGACAAACATGCGCATTGACGCAGACATAAAGGCAGATGGAACGCACTGCACTGCATAAAAGGCGTACGGTGCGGCAAATGATGCACCACACCACACCGTGAGAAGGGCGAATCTTCCGGCGCACCATCGCCCCTTGCCCCCCCTTCCCCCCGACGGTCTCCCACTACACCATCTCTTGCATACCCTTACCTGGCGCCATATACTCCATAGTTCCGATAAATGAATTGGTTCGGTCGTTTTCATTGCCCATGTTGCCCTTAGCCAAACCGAAATCTGTAAGCCGCACATGGCCCTCGCTGCACAAGCAAGCAGGGTAAGAAGGTGAATCCCAAAAAGCCCCAAAGGGAGGGCGACAGGATGGAGCTAGATATGCTTAGGTGCCTACCCCTAAGCCAAAAGGTCTCAGCGAGTGCGGGAACATTCATTCATCATCTGTAATCTTTTCCGTTTGTTCATTGGTCATCCTTTTTCACTTTAGGCTACCATTTCTCTCGCGACTCAGTCATGCGACATACCTATCCAGCAAAACGTTCTCCGGTTTTAGGTCCCGGTGCACAATGCCCCGTGAGTGTAGGTAACTTATGGCCAACACAATCTCCGCAGTGTACAGCCGCGCCACATCCTCACTGAACACGCCCTGCGCCCAGGTTCCGTGTTATGGCAAGGGAAATTCAGGCAAGAAAGAGGATGTGCATGCGATAGGACAGGAGAATACAGCCACTCAGGAAGCGGGATGCGGTCGTCGGCCAGGACCCATAAGCGTTACACAATGCTCTGCCATATTCCCACCCAAAGCTCGGCTATTACAAAGCACGGAATGATATAGACGGGATCGATGACAGGACGTCCACATTGCAGATCTTTAAGTCCGGCGTGCTTAACACACACGCATTTAAACGTATTTCGTATGTCTGTAAGAAATGCCGTCCCGTTTTATTGCAGCATGCGACATAGCTCCACACGATAATGGGGTCGACAATGGCTTGAAACCCCCACCCCCATCCCCATCCTCACCTGTCGGTAGAGATTGAAAAAGAGATGTCCACCATTCAGGAAGTCCAGAACGAGGTAGAGTTTGGTGGGCGTCTAGAGGCAAGAAATGAAGGGGCAATCCAAAGGAAGTAACCCCCAGAGTGGATAGGGAAAAAGCAGGACGAGATTAGAAGGAAGCATTTATACATGGCGCCATCGACAGCAAGGCGACAAGGGGTGTTGGGAATCATCCTTTTTTTTAACTTTATCACGCTTGTTTAAATGAGAGGAGAGAACAGGTCGCTGGAGAAGAATATCATCCTTCCATAATAATACAGTAATTCCCTCCTCCTCTACTGACCCGCCGTAAAAACATACACATACAAATTCTCAAAAACACAAGCACGTATCGCGCGCACCGCCCCCCAGAATCGACCTCCCTGCTTCTCCTCCGTCCTTGCGGATTATGCGTGTCGTACCTGGAAGCTAAACCGCAATGTCACAATGTAGGGGTGTACCACTGCGGTGAGCAGGTCTCGCTCCGATCGCACGTACTCGGAGTGGTCACGCTGCAAGATCCGCTCCTTTCGCATCACCTTCATCGCGTAGATCGTCCGACTACCCTTGTGCATCACCTGAAAGACCTTGCCGAAGGCGCCCTGTCCCACTACACGTAACATCTCGAAGTCCTGCGGACCCACCTGCAAGTGGATGAGGAGACAAAAAGGGACTCCCAGTCGGATGGCTTGGTAAGGAGACTCAGGGGGCAAGTGGTAGTTGAGTTAATCCAGAGACTGGTAGACTTGAACGCCCCAAAGAGGCTTGCATTTTAGATTTCCATGGGTGAGGGGCCTGAGCGGTCACCATTTTTGTGACGATCGATGAACCAACGTTCAGTGCTTGCCCCGAGGTATGCAGAGAGTGGCGGTGGGATGCGACTCGGCCGCGACTCCATGCGTCCACACGTCCCTAACGAGTATCAACCACAACCCATCATGACCAAACACCTTGCCGCAGGGCGCCACAAAAGGCGGCATGTGTGACGCCGCCGCCACCACTGCCGCACGCTGCGACGCCTCTTTTACACCCCGCAGCGGCGGGCACGAGACCGGTCCATCCACATCCATTTCCGCCTGTTCTTCCCGCAGGCTGGCAGCACGCCCACTGCCGCTGGTTGCGCCGCTGTCGTCCATTTTTGTGGAGGTGCCGCAGCTGCAACCCTCCGATGCGCCAGAACTACCAGCCTCGCCCCCACCATTGGCCGTGACAGCTGCTGGCAAATCCGCTGGACTATCCTCCGGGACTGTGATTGCCGCCGTCGCCGCCACCATTCCTGGCTGCTCGATGCTGACTTGGGCGCTAATGCCCCCACTCTCGGAGGGAGCCAGGCTTGGCCGACTGGTGAGCTGCGAGGACGGATACGAGCCATGGGTCGTTTGGAGTGCGCAAGGGACCCGCTCATGCGTTACTATTATCATCTAGCAGGTGGACGATGGTAAAGGCTAATGACGCCCCATCCCGCACCCACAAATCACCAAGAACGCTGACTCACACGCAGCCAAAATCGGGCGTTTCTGACCAAGCTTCATATGCGCCAATAAAGACCAACAGGTCACGACTGGAAGTGCAACTGAGAACCCCGTGATAAACATCTACGGATTGGTACTCACCGAGCTGGTGCGGCTGGGAACGCTGTGCGTCTCAAAGGCCTCCTCAAACGTCATGCTTTCCTCTCCAATGCCTGTGTGAAGCGGCTTGCCGCCGACATCCGCACCACCGGCATCTGCAACCGCTGCCTGCGTGCCCTTCCTGCGATGCGCGATGCGGTGACTGCGCTCCTCATCCTCTTCCGCCTCTATCACCTCGTCCATCGTCAGCTGCTGCCGACTGCCACGGCTACGGATCGCGATAGGTTGCGACGGTGTGAGGACGGATCCAGCGCCTGGTGATGCCGACAGTGGCACGCGTGAAGGCACGGGGACGGGGCTCATTACCAATGCCTTTTTTGCAGCAACGGTAGCTGAAGCTGAAGTTGGCGAGATGCTCAGAGCGGCCCTTGCAGTGGCCGCCGCTATGTCGGCGGTGTTCAGCGCCATCGTCAGCGGTGATGCCTTGCGACCTGCCTGGACTGCGGTCGGTTTTGGTGCCCCCTCCGGCCCTTGCAACCCAGCAGCGAAGGGCGTGGCACTGGCTGCGACAGCAGTGGCAGCCGCCCGTGGCCGCGGCGAGGCCCCTGACAGCGCCGCAGAGGCCGCCTGCTGCGCCAGACCTTCAAAAAGATCCTTCAGGGAGCCCTGCTTGCGCATAGAATGCGGCGTGGTTGCACCCCAAGCACCCGCTTGGGGCCCGGGGGAGGAACCCAAATCGCCAAAGCCGACCATTGCAGCTGCCGATGGGCTGAAGCCGCTGGCGACGGCTACTGGCACGGCCTTTGGCTGTAACGAGTGCGTGCCTACCCTGCCCCTAGCAGGGCCGCGGCCTTTACCACTTGCTGCGGTATTGTCGTGATGCTTGGGGGCGTGCTTGCTCGCCTGGTGCTGGCTTATAATATTGCTATTGCTATGATTGAGATGCTGCTGCTGCTGAGGGCGCTGTTGCAGGTGGTGATGTTGCGGGTCTGCCTGTTGTTGGGGATGTGACTGAGTATGCGGACCATGATGCGGCGGCTGCTTGAAATGCTGGCGACTCGCGGGGACCTGCAGCGGCGCCCGTGTCATTTCGGGCTGCACTGTACGATGCGGCGGTTGAGTAGGGCCAGAGGCGATATCGTTAGCAGCGACTGCTGGCTCGCCTGGCAGAGGCCAGGCGTTAATCGGCTGCAAGGATTGTGCAGCAGGAGCCGACGTGAAGCTTTCTGTAGCAGTCTGCGAGGTTGTGGCCCCAGTAGACACCACGCACTTCCAAGGTTTTGCCTTTAAATCCTGTTTGACGTTTTTGCTGGCACTTCCTAAGTGGGTTGCAGCACCGACGGGGGTACATTTGTCGTTGTGTCGAACGGGAACCGGTGCCACAGCGGAGCTTAAAGCTAGCTGAGCCGCCTGACTAGCGACGCTGTCAGAGCTGTTACGGCCATCGCCGGGCGTCGGGCAATTGGAGGCCGCCGCCCGCAGAATTACCGTCGGCTTCCATTCAGGCGCTGCTGGGTTTAAGGATGGCATTATTATACAGGCTTCAGCTTGTATATATGCAACGTGTTATGCTTTGCCGTGGTCGTCAGAAGACTAACTCTCTGCCGCAAGGAACGCTCCCAGTCAATCACGGAGAGCCGCCCCTACCAAGCAGGCGCTTGCTATATAGCATTAGAATGTTAAAAATAAAAGATGGAAGCTTAGCAGCAGACAGAAATACTTGCATTATAGGGGAAATAGAAATGGTTGAGAAGCGCTGCAGTCGTAAGAAGGTCAAGAACAGTCGTAAGATGGCGAATCAACTAGTTCAGAGCTGATGGGATAACGAAAGTAACTGGACGCCATTGGCTGTTGCGTCGTATTTGTGTGGGAAGGCCGCCAACTCGATGTACTCACAGAAGCGGCGAAGCTCCCACGCCAGGTGCATATCTGTCAGGAGGATTATGACGCAAAATTATACCATTTTGGCACCAGCATATTCAGCTAGACGCATTGTGGTCTTGGAAAAAGATGGTCTGTTAGTCCATTCAGTATCGGACTTTCCAAACGCGGAAATTTCCGCTTCATCAGAAGGGACGAAGTCAGGGCAACGCAAGAAGTAACGGACGGAGAAAAGGCCTGAAGACGATCTTGTGTTTCGCCGTTACGACACTCGAGGGAGACGGGGCAGCCACAGACAAGTGTGTCCAAACTGAGGGGACAACAGAACTGCGCCATAGCGGGGAGGTAAGGATGGCTGAAAGTAGCTTGGGAAGAGACTGGTTGAAGGGAAAGGCGAATCAAAAGTGGAGCGTGGAATGCATGTACCCTGGGGAGAAGCGGACATGAACAGGGCTGACAGCGGCATCCGGTTACAGCTGCCTCCCTCCATTTCCTCCGTTTCTTCCTTTTGCCCTTCCTCATCCGGTTTCTCCACTTCCTTTCTTCCCTTCTCATTCTCTTCCTCACCCAACGATCCGGTGTTGAAGACGTGGAACGTTCGGGACTGCTCCACACCCAGCGGCACGTGGCCCCACGACAGCGGCGTGCGCCAGGTGGCCTTGTCCCTGAGGCCCTGCACAAGCACCCGCTCGCGCTGCACGCGGCGTACCAGCCACTTCCACCAGCACGGGTATTTCGCGTGTGGGAAGATCGCCGGCCTGCGGAGAAAGAGGCGGTTGGGTTCGGGGGACGCGGAGTGGGTTCGAGTGCGGTGGGAATTGACAACGGCAGACCGATTGCGAGGACTGGGAGTCGGTGCTAAGGTGGGTTGGAGACATGGATAGTGATAACATGAAGATCCGCTGTAAATTGCGCGCGTTTGGGGCTTTCACTCAAGTACTCCTTGTGCCGTCAGCATGGCCCAATCAGCGGTCAGTTCACTTGAAGGGTGCCGATTTCTCCGCCTCGTTGTTGAGCTTTATAGGCGTGTACGTGGAGGTACGGATCCTGGGGACTGCTTGTGCAGCAACAGCAGCAAGCAGCAGCAACAGCGTATAAGAACGGTACATGTTTCTTTCATTCTGTATCATCATCGGTATCATCATCCTGAAACTTGTTCTGCCCCTGCCCCTATCTTGATCCAAATCGCGGTTATAAAATTCGAAACACTGGAACGTGGGGCATACCTCTACATAGAGCCTTGATCCTGGTCCGGAAGCTTGTAGCGTCTCTACTTTCCCCTGCTGCATCTGCTGATTGTACAATTGACATTTTTGTTCCGTTACACCTGCCTAAACTACTTGGAAACTTCTGGTGGATGATGGCGTTACGTGAAAAGCTCCTGATAGCTAGTGTGAGATTGCATGAATCCGTTAGGGCAGGGTCAACACACACATTCCCCATTCATGCATCGTGCCCAAGTAGGCAGGTGGTGTGTGCATCAAAGTAAACGCTTCACAACGAGAGGCTCGGCTTGTTAACAGTTCCAGATGGGTCCAGTTCAGTACCCCCTGGTATAACCCTTGGCCATACACCTTGCGCACCAGGTCCAGATTTGTAAGTTATACCAGTCAGAAATGTCCACGATAAAAACAGGCATGCATGCATATGTGTAACACAGGGTGCAATAGCGCGTGATACCGGGGTGCGAGTTCCCCCCTTACAATCCTTCTCCCTTTTCTGCAGCGAACGTCTTCGGGCGCCCCTGGCACCCCGTAGGGCAGCTTGAGCTTTGCACCCGACGGATGGGGTTCCTTTGTTTTCCCGGTACTACCGGCCATTTTTCTTCATTCAGACGGCGGGTCGTAACCCTGACGCAACTACCTAAGAATGCGGCAAATAAAAGCAGACCAATTCACGAAACGTCATAGGATCATAAGTTTTATTTACCCCCGATAATTATATAAACCCATAATATGGTCCATTGCAGTCTACCGATTTTGACCTCGCGCGGACAGTTTCGCGAGTCCAACGCAACTCGCCTACGCAAGCGAACTTCATGCTTTTACATGCGTCTCGATGCGATTGCGTATTCGCTTTCTGGTATTTTTGAACTCGCGCTAAACATAAAATTTCATTTATTTGGGTCTTTATAGTAACAAATAACCTTGCCGAATGTATTTCTTGGAAGAAGTTAGAGTTGGCATGCTGTTCTCCTTCTGCTGCGTTACGGCCCTGCGTTACATTCGCAGTGATTCGCAGGGGGATTCGTGCCCTTACGCACATAACGCAGCTTTTACGCAGCAAAACGCGGCGTGACGCGCTCGTAAGCGATTTCTGTAGCCATAGTGGACTGTTGACCTTGGACGGAAGTACGAACACAATAATATCTTAATTCCTGGAATCAAGCTTGAAATCCGATGTTAACATTGATCCTCTACTTGATCCTCGACTAATGTGTGGCAATCCACCATTATACAAACAATCAATTCATATATATGGCTTCTCTTGTCCTGGGTTTTCAAAGTTATGACGGTGTTTCTGATACGGCATATTATTCATAGTTACAGGGAATGTATAGCTAACGGCTCAAGAGGTTTCTCTACATGCTATGGTATAGGACAGCTGCCGCATCAAAATCATCAAAAAGTTGTTAAAAATGATATGTATAATTGCGGGTTACTTTGCCCTATTCCTATTTCTAATTTTATAGAAAATAAAATAGGATTGAATCATAAACCTTTTTTTGCTGCCTGGCAGCAAATAAATGCGATGCCCTCCTCTTCGACCGCTCGATATCTTAACATGTGCCTTTTTGAGTCTTCTCCTTGGGTCGACGACTTCACTCATCGGGCCTCCATCTCTTCCAGCATCATCAAACTTCTGCACTTTCTGGTTCGCTGGCTCCCACGCCGCACTGTCCCGGAGGTGCTTGTGGATCTAGGGAGCGGCTTCGGACGACTTGTGCTGCAGGTGGCCTGCTCCGCAAGCCTCCGTCGCTGGCATCGAGCTATCTGCCAACCGCCACAAACAGGCCTGCTGAGTTGCGACGCAGCTGGCCATCCTGGACGCAACCGACCCGTGGGACACAAGCAGTGAGGACGAGGCCACATTTGTCGTATCTTTGAGCTGCGACTATCAGGCGCGGTTTCGGGCCTGCCGCCAAATGAACACTAACACCAAGACTAGCAGCAGCTGTTGCAGGCGGTGCGGCTGCAGAAGGTGGGGGTGGGGGTTGCAGGCGGAGGCGGAGACAGAGCTGGAGATGGAGCTGATTAGGTGCAGTGGTGAAGGAGGCGGCGAAAGGGGTCTGCTGCTGAGTCCATTGGAATTCCGCTTCGGGGACATCATGACCGTCGACCTAGGGGACGGATCAGTGTTTTTCCTCGGGTCAACTGCCTTCTCAGCTGCAGTGTGCCGCACCATCGAAGTGAAGTGAAGAGTGAAGAAGAAGGAAGTGAAGAAGTGAAAGTGAAGAAGTGAACAGGAAGAACATTGAAGAAGTGAACAGGTGAAGAAGTTCGAAGTGAACAGGTGTTCGTCCCGGGCCTTCAGGAGGCCATCATCCGGCCTGCATCATTTAAGGAATCAAAGGAAGTGAAGAATTGCTTCGATTGCGCATCTGTCCGAATTCTTTTGGAATCACTATGCAGATTCATGTGTTGCCACTTGCCAGGAAGAGGTGGAGTCCGATGGATTGTAAATTGAGCTGCCGGCTGGATGTCCATGTACCCGGGTAAGGAGCTCAGGAAAAAGGGGAAAGGATAGATTTTGAATCTGAACTCACACAGCCAGGCCACCACACAGTGCCGTGGCGGCGTGTGGGGCACGAAGTGAAAGGATGAAAGGATATCGATATTTTTTCAGTGTATGGTCGTCCCGAGCTTTGACTATGGGCCTCCCCTGGTTTCCCGGTTTGGAACCAAGGCGGGTCCAAATTGCTTTCAGGGTTTTGGGCGAGCTACGTAGTGCCGGGATTGCGCGTAACCCCGACTTCGCCTCCACTTCCCCCTCGTTCAACTATGTCATAGCACTGCTGCACTGCGTTGACGCCGAGCTAGTCAGGCCGCGGCCAGTGACGAACAGTTATCTGGACAACTTTGCAGAGCTGTGACTGACTTCGGAGGGCCATGTATATATGTAGGAAATGTATCCAAATGTATGTTATCAGCAGTTACCAGTGGTCATGAAATTTGTTAGTCAAGACCGTACAGAGTCCGGCCTCAACTAAATCACGACCGGATACCTATTTGGAGAACAATACGAAGCACATATGCACGTATACACATCACACACAGGCAGCTCTTGTTCCCAATTCTCGCACAGCACTGAAGGCGTGCAGCGGGCGTGCCAGCTATAATGACTGGTACCCAATTCCAAGATACGATGATAAAGATGCTCCAGTGAAAATGCATGACCCCTCCTGCACGCGAATGACCAGCTCGGATCCCCCTTCGGGCACCCCCCCATGCCATTAAACTTGGAAATTTACATTCCCCTCAATACCATCGCTGCCACCCCATCACTATGACCACCGCCACCACTATCCCACCATCACATCCATCATCACCCATACCCACCCCCATGCCGTCCACTACCACCCTCCCACTGCGCCGCAGAATGCCCAAGGGCCCCAAGCCCTTGTGGACCTCATGCACTATCTCGTGCACAAACCGCATGCACCCCAACCCCCAAGTCCGTCCTCTCCCTCCCCAGCCATTCCCTGCATTCCCTCCCCTGCATGAATCTTCATCAGGATGAGATGCCGTCATCTCAAGCCCGGCAGACACGTGGAAGCGTTCTAACCAGCAAACATCCATCACATGGTTAAGAGTCAACACCGACCGAATTATCTAATAAACGTATCATAACCAAAACTTTACCAGCTCAAGATCTGCAGGAAAACCCATAGGAAACCCCTGATACCTGCGACCTACTCTACCGAGTGCCGTACTTCACCATGAATCCTGGACCCCAGGCCAGGCCCAGTCATGACCCCACAGAGCCCAGGCGTTGTCCATAAATCCGTGTGCTGATGGGATCCACGTGTTCAACTGAAAAGTGTATCCCGGAAGTACCGGAACCTTCACACAAGCGCACACCGCCGCCGCCGCTGCTGACAACAACGACAGCGGCGGCGGTGGCGGCATAAGTCCAGACCAATTTTAGATCACATAAAGCTTGCCCTTGTGTTCGTCACTTCCTCAACACTACCAACGCCGTCGATCTCCACACTGCATCTCCTTACCCCTTAGTACAGCAAAGATGAGCTCGCTGTCGTACGATTCTGGCTCCGTCGGCGCACACAAGATGCTGATGGTTTGCGTGTCCGGCAGCCGGAGGCCCCGCCCCGGAAGCACACAACTCGAGGGCCTTACAACGTACGACTCGATGCGTGCCTCGGCTATAATACATGTAACACCGACGCTGGAGGCTGACGGCTTGGGCGTTGGTGGAGGTACAAGATCTGCCGTTCCAGTGCGAGCCAGCGTCTTTCCCGCAGCCGCCAACGTGGCGGAAGGACTGGCGGAGGCCTGCGGTACCGGTGCCGCTGGTGCAGTCCCCGCCGGGCGATTTGACGAAGTCTGCGAGCTGGACTTGCTCTGCCCCGGGCTGCCCTCGGTCGCAGTACGGGGGCTGCGCCAGCGGTGCTGCTGCGCGCAGACTGCATCGTCGGCAACTGCATGCCGCCAGTGCCAGTCGGCGGGCGGTGCCAGCGGAGGCGGCTGCCGCCGCCGCCTCGGCCGGCGCACTGACACTGACCGCTGCACCGGTGCCAGGCAGCGTGGGGAAGTGCGGTTTGACGCCCTCCCCGGTGACCGCCCACGCGACGTCGACGTTGGTGGGACTGGACAGCTCCACGAGCAACTCTTCGGAGACTGCAGGTGCACATTGCCAAAGTTGAGGCGGCGAGGTTTCACCTCCTGGCGTGAGTGCAGCATTTCAGCCACCAGCGGGAGACTTTGGCTGTCGCCATTGGCGAAGCTGATGGACAGTGCGCCGGTGTTCTTGTAGTCGGTAGTCGTCCCCACAACGCGCTGACGAGCCTGTAGCTCATCCGGGTGGCGGCGTACGCAGCGGGGCATAAGCAGGAGAGGCAAAGGGGCGTAATTGAGGGTGTGATATAACGCACGTGACACAACGCGTGTGACTCGTAAACGCCACGTGGGTATGCATGATCATGTCCATCGCCTCCCGTCAGCCGCTCACCCGTGGCATTCTTGCCCAGTCGCCCCGTCGCTGCCGCTGGGCCCAGCAGCGTGCTGGTCCCCTAGTAGATGGCGGGCTCCTGTGGCACTGAGGGCACTGCCGAGACCAGGTCCCAGGGCCCTTCCACATCCATGCTGAACACCTGTGAATGCGAGTGCGGGGTGTAAGGCTGTAGCTTTTAAGGGAACCTTATCCAGACGGAATTCCTGCTCTCCCTGCTCCTCCAGAATCCAGCCCACCCGTTACACACTCTACCACCACCACCACCACCACAACGGCAACCGCCACGACCACCACCACCACCTCCACCACCACCACCAACAACAACAACAACAGAAATAAGACTAGCAACACCAAAGGTCTGAATTCCTGGGACGGGTTGCGCCCCCTTCCTATTGCCACAACAGGCTATTAGCCTGCGGGCAGTCCTGAGTGTTGCCCAGGGTGATGGAGTGCACAAAGCTGGGGTGGCTGGCCGGCTAATGAATGGACGCCACGCTCCAGCTCAGCTCTGACAAACCATCCGGCTCTAACCTCGCCAACATCGCAGCGGCGGTCAGGTCCACACGTAATGGCTGCAGCGGCGTCGGCGGCGCGCCGGCGTGGGGATGGAACGTCCCAGAGGCCATTGCGCCGATCCCATCGGCTGCGTCACCGGTAGGCCACACACGCAGCGTTACCCGCGCGTCCCCCGCGTCGCTAAACACTCGGCAGGTACCGTGAGGGTAACCGGTGTAGCCATGGAGCTAGGAACTAAAGAAAGATACGGTAAAGGCATCCGAGCGGCCGCCGCAGATGATCGTCTCCCTCGGCTCCACGATGAAAGGACCTTCTTCCAGAGGGACAGGATCCGTGTGGCGCGTCGCGGTGACGCGTACGATTCCCTGTCGCTCGTCGGCGGTGAGGGATACGTGGAATAGCTTGAACTGCGCGCGGGTGTCACGCAGGCGCCCATGGCCGCCCCTGCCGCCAGCGCCAACGTCGGTGAAGGCCCTCCGGACGCGGCGGAGATCCCAAGCTTCCATGCGGAAATGCGAATAATTGAGGTGTTTCTGCTGACATTTTACCATCTATTCCAGAGCTAAATTTACGATATCTCGCACAAAGAAAGCTGGTCAGGTACGTGCGACCCCTTCGTAAGGCAACGTGTTCCGAAAACAGGTGCCAGCATAAATTCCAGAGCATTAATGCAAGAATTCCATAAAAGGTCACGTAAACCACAGTGTGCTATTACCCTGGCGGTGCGCCCTGTTGTCAGAATGGCTGCACTTGCTCGTTGGTACTGGTAACCGTAAAGCACCTTCCATTAGGTATCCGCTGCAAAGCAGCCAGGCTTTAGCAGGTGTGCTGATAGAACGGAATGAATGGATAAAAACATAGGTGGGTGCAATTCGTGATATGGAGAAGCTCGGATAAGACTGTGGGTCTGGAACGATGCAGCATGATCCAGCAGACCCACCCTCACAGCGCCCACATGACCATAAACAATCGGCACACGCGCAACGTGGTGGGCCGCATGTCAACGTTATGTGGTGAAGCCTGGATTTTAGGAGCAGAAAACCCAGCCGAAAGGAACCGAATACCTTGTCGTCCAATCAACTTACATCTTTTGGCTTCGTAAGGCATCGTCGGTTCCGGAGCCATATATGCCCAAATAAGGCCGTATTTGCATGTGACGCGGAATAGGCAAATGTCAGCACAGATACGGCAAATCGTCATGTGCACCAAGTTGATTCCTGGACTATCCTGGCCAGCTTCTAACCAACGGGCTATGTTTCATGATCGCCTAAAGACTAATGCGCATGCAAGAGCCCCAGCCACAGTTCACCCTTCACCCGATGCGGTCGTATGCGTGATAAGCGGAACACGTTGCATGGCCTAAATGGCTCCAAACACAACTGTCCCGACAATGAGCTCTGTCCAACAAAAGCACGTAGGCTCCGTTGCTATAACATGATATTAGCCCAGTCACATTAGCCCAGTCACGCTATCAACGCATATCATGAACCTCTAAGCCGCCAGCCCTGGCTGATTCCGAAACGGGGTAATGAAACGAGTTAATGCACCCATGTATACCTGCAACGGTATGTTTTCAAATTAGCAGGCCTTAGCCAATTGAAGGCATAACCAAAGCCAGTTTTAGGGTCCAGGCTCTTCCGCATCGCAAATAAGTAAAAGGCGAAACGAAGCAGAGGGCAAGCAGCTTTGGGCTAATCCTGCTGCTAATCCTTTGACATTCCACATGTTCGTACCACGGGCACAGTGCTCGGTGTCTAATACCCAATCAACGATGGGCAAGGGTTCCTACCCTCATCCTGCATATATGCCCCTAATTGAAGTCATACACACACTCCTTCGCGTTACCACGCTTACAATACCCTGGCCAAGCGTGCTTGCCTGTCACCAAGTAAAGGAGAATGTACATACCTGTCCACCCATATAAACGCCCACCTGCTAAAAAGACTTCCTCCCCCCAGGCATTACTTCCCATATCATTTAGCAACGCTCCTCTGTGTCATTCGCTCGAGGTGCCGCTTCCGCCGTAGCGTTGTCAAAACCTCCCACTTTAGGGTTGATGTAGTGTCGCTTTTGAGCTTCGACTCAGGTGTCTTCAACAAATACGAGTCCAGGCCGCCCATGTCTTCGATCATCCTATGAGTAATTCGTCGTCAAGGGTAAGTGTGTGTGTGAGGGGGGGGAGGCCCGTGGCAACATAGCTGACCCACCTCAAGGTGGAGTTCGTCATCGTCAGAGGTACTTTACGGTTGAGCACCTCGCTGTACAAGTTAACCTTGTGCCACTGTGGCATGACAAGTGATACTCGCCTGCATCGGCAGCGCTCACTAAAGTGATGATGGCCAAAGACCACTCAATCCTGGCGCAGCACTTACTCGTCTTTGCTCTTCGGATATTGCCGAACTCGCAACGTGATTTGAGTGTCTGCCCATACAACTTTCCGCCGGCACGCCTCGAGACGCGCGAAGCCTTCCTTAGCAGGCGGAATGAGCCGCTTTAAAAGCTCCTGGGCTGAGGTAAACCTCGACATAACTTCCACGACTAATACTTTAGGGAAACGTCCAGATCGGCTTGCGGCTAGGGACGCTGAAAGCAGTGCTCAACTAAAATCATTTGAAGTACTAAGATGATAAATTTCGATTTTACAGTAATGCACTTCTTAGTGACCTCAACACGTTTCCCAGGGCAGAATTTGCATAGGAAGAGTCATACAGCACACCAGAGTCATAATCACTTAAGAACGAACCGTCGGGGGTGGTGTGTTTACGCACGCACAATTAGAAAGGATAAGTAAGGAGAACTACCCTCTGTACTGCGGCCCTGTTTTGGCGGGACCCCGTGCACCTCGCCTCCTAAGCCTGCGTTAACGTCCGCGCTCCGATAACCCTGTGTTAAGAATGCATTCAATATTTAGCTTTACGATACCCATGGCGTGGAAAGAATGCTTGCGTAGCGCGGCATGGCGCTGTCCTCCAAGGACATAGTGAGTTGTGCGGTTGAGCAGCCTATCCAAAATGGAGATGAACACTAGATCGGCGATCTTACTTCCGGAGGAGCCGTTTGGCGTGCAATTGCTCCGCCGGGAGTATGAACGACAGGTAATAATCACTTGTGGTAGTTGTCTTCGTGCGTCCCCGTCCCACAGCAGCTTCGCAAGCAAGCAGGAGAAAATTTTGTAATTCCTTCTGTTTAAGTGGCGGCGTCGGTGCCAAATTGATTCGTCGTAACGTGGTGCTGGGCTTCGCTGGGTGTCGTCCTCCAGGAGAAAATGGCCCAAAGCGTCCAAGGAACCCGGCGTCGGAGTTCGGGGGATGGCCATATGCCGGGAGACCAGAAGCACGATGTCCCAACATCTGTTGACATTCGAAACAGCATAAAGCTTTATGTCAGGGAAGGCGCCCCAGTGATAGGAGGCGACGCGTGCATCGAAGAGGTGGCGGTTCTGGGCCATCGGTGAGAAAGCTCGCTTTCGATAGTCCTGCCACTGCTGCCCCCGTTTACTCCCCACCTCGCCACCGTGGAGGAAGCTGTCCTGCTTTTTGTTGTTTTTCAACGCCTGCTTTTTGGAGCAGATCGTGATTTCCGGCGCATCGAGCACGGGTATGCTGTGCGTGCAGGGTGGCATGGACTAGCGGCAGTGCCGTCCGGAAGCTATTCTCTTTGGGATCAGAGGTCCTGCAGGTGAGCTGGTGTGGGAAGGTGCAGGGCCATACGACATGGCTGGGTCACTACGTCTGGGAGTTAGGCCGCCTAGGCTGATGTATCCCGCATCCTCCGCTAAGCAATCTATATCCGCTGACACGCCGGTACGCCCTATCTATCTTCACCGGATCTATTCTCTGGCAACCTACCAAACCTGTACGCAGGCAACCTGGGCTGTCTTCCCCGGCCACTCTAGTGACCCGGTCCTGTGCTTGCTGTGCGCAAACTGTTGCCTCATCACCTGCACTATGGGTGGCGAGCTGCAAGAGAGCGCAGTGCCCCCGGATCTAGACGCGATGTGGCCGGCAGGGGACTGTGGAGTATTGCTGGGGGTAGGTCAGTGTGGTGGGGAAAGAGAGAAGAAAGCAGGTGGGGCAGGGGTCTGCGGATGTGAAGTTGGGGGTTGCGTCCCCGAAAGCATAAGATGGGGCAGAGGAGGCGCACACGCAGTGGGTTTGTCTGGAGGAAGCTGATACGTTGGAGGAATAGGGGTTTTAAAATGTTGGGGATGCTTATGGGCAGGATCGAGTGATGTGGAACAGTCCAGAATGGTATGACTGGGAAAGGAAACCCCCATCCAGGTTTCCTTGGAAACCTTGCACCGGCACCAGTAAGGTCTAAATTCAGAAGCCTAGTCGTTGCCATCAAACCACACTTTGGCCGTGTGCGTAGAGATCGCTTAAACTCTTTTGCTGTTGTGGCTCGTGTATAGTCGGCAAATCACGGTTACGTGAGTTTCCGATTTTGCACGGCCTTGTGCATCCGCACCGATACTCGTTGAAAGCCGAGAAGCAACAATATTAAAGAGCTTCGGGTTTATTGCAAATCCCCGAAAGCCCAAGTAGCATAAGATTCCCAACGGGTCAATATCCTGCCGAGCCCCAAGCTGGACTAGCTGGACCACCCAGCCAGCATGACTGACATGATTTAACACCGGACGGGGCTCAGGAGCCGACGGGGATGAACACCCGCCTGGGGGGAGGGGAAGAACAGAAAATAGGCTAATTAAAAGAATCCGGCCTTTCCAACCATGAAAAATGAAAGAGTTTCAGAGTGAGCAAAACTGAACCACCAGCTGGGCCAAGTATTACGGCGTGACCTGGATAAGCGTACAGTAATGTTCGGCCTCGTGGACTGTTCAGGCTGTCCCGGCCTGATATTAATGCGGTTTGCTTAAAGCCTGGCTGAATCCTGCCACCTAGGAAGCTGAAGCAGACTTCGAGACGTAGCACCCGATGGGTCTGAATCGCCCATATTGGTGGAACGCTGGCGGGTCTGGATCATAAATGGTCTTAGAGGCCTTACCTGGCTGAACACACAGACTGACCAATGATTGGGCCAGGTTGGGCTGAGCCCGGCTGGCTGGCCTCATGTAAGCGGGGCGCGGCTTTGAAGTTGGGCTGGTATCGGCCGAATCCAGCTTCCTGCTTCCTGATAATTGTGTATGCCAACCTTTCTATGCCGTGCATTCCTCTAGGGACCCCGAGCTGTCACACTCTACCTGCTAAGCCACCCTATGGACGAGCCTCAGCCAGTGATTGCGGACGTGTCACTCCGAGCGGGCCGGCCGGGTTCGTACGCAGGCTGGTCTGGCGAGCAAGTCGTATGGTCATCGTACGAGCTACCGTATTTGGCGACGTACAGTGAGGTGAGTAGGTTACGCGAGGGCAGTAAAAAGGGTTTGGGTTCCATGGGTCCGTCCACGCGGTGCTGTTGGTCGGGCATTCATTCAGGGGCAAGTTCATTCCTGCTCAAAGGATGGGCCTCAGGGCAAGCCGGGAAGTTCCCGGTGCATCACATACGGTTTGGCACGCATCTGAGGTGAGAGTGTGGTTTGGGCTGCTTCACAGTAGCAATGCCGCGTCATGCTATCCGTCATCAGGCCGCTGGGCGCCTGGCGGTATGGACGGTGGGCGGCGCACCACTGGCCCCAGAGCTGCTTGGAAACCTGCCGGATATTCCCGCCGCCACACCACTCGGAGCTGCACCGGTATCGGTCGCCGCGACCATGGCGGGGCCCGCTGGCGGCGTCGGCTGTGCTCCGCCGACCGGCATGTCCGCCGCCACGGCAGCGACACCTGCCAGCATGATGAGCATGTTTAGCTTCAAGCCCCACGTGCTTGCCGGTGCTGGTGTGCCGTCCGCGGCTGGCCAGGCAGCGGCGAGCAGCCATCAGCCACATCGGGGAAGCGCTCCCATGGCGCCTCCACTGGCGCAGCAGGCAACACTGGTGACGCCACCCGTCACTGGCAGCGGCGGTGGTGGCGGCAGCCTGTTTCGAGTCGGCCAACAGCACTCTCGGGTTCGGCCCCCGCCGATCCCATATGGTCCGTCTGCGGCGTCATCGGACATGTCGATGGCAATGAGCCCTGCCGTCACCGCAACAGCCACGCCGCTGATGACTCTTGGCACCGTCGGGCAGCAGCGCCCGCCGCTTCCCCGATCTCATTCACAACAACATTATCACCTGCGACACGCCTTCCTGCAGCAACACCCCTCGCCCTTATACCCGCCAAGCGCCGCGCCTTCCGATATGTCGATAGGCTGCACACCTACTAGCATGCATGGTGACACTCCACAGACGCGTCAGCTGCAGCCGCAGCAGCCGCCGTTGCACCCCCAACAGGCTGATCAGCAATCACCTCCCGACTACCCGCCGAGTGCAGCGCCGTCGGACATGTCCATATCAGTATCTATGTCCATTGGATCAGGCCGCACAGGCAGACGTACAGGGGGGCCAGGCCCCATAGCCACAACGCCAGCGGCACCGGGCGGAAACGCAGGAGCGGCAGCCCCTTCCTTATCAGGTCTACCTGGCAGTTTTCCTGGTAGGTTATATTCGCCGTACGGAGGCTACGGAGGCGGTGGCAGCGGCGCGGGGCCCTCACCGATGCTGATGTCGCCGTGGATGCCTACTGCATCGCCAGGGCCGGGCTTCGCGAGTAGCAGCGCCCCCGGCACGGGGCTTAAGAGGTGAGATACTTGACATGCACGCAGGCGATTGTGTTGACAGACCCATAGTGGGTTACTTCAATCCCATCGCATTCATCTGATTGCACACCCAGCCATTCCGCCAGCATTGGGTATTTTCGTTGGTTGTGGCAGCTGAAGGCGAAAATTACATCCCTGGAACTCATCCCTCACTCCTACAGTTAACATTTCCTTTTCAAACTGTGTCCGGCGTTCCGCTGCGTTCATGCACAGCACACGGTGCCCTGCCTGTAAACCTGGCTTTTATTTAGGAACCCCGCGACCCGTACGCCCGAGGGCTTCCTGTCGCCACACCTGTTCAACCCCATGCCGCGTGCCACCGCTGCGGCGACAGCGGCCTCTCCTGGATGCTATGGCTATGCCGCTTCCGCAATCAGTCCTTCACCGCCTTTGAGCCATTATGCACATCACCACGGCTCCAGAACCGGACACAGCCAGTGGCGTCCGGTAGGCACGCCATTTTCGCAGTTCCTTGGCGACACTGCAGGAGATGGAAGCGGAAGCGGTGCTGGGGCCACCACTGCACCGGCCAGCACGCCGGGGCTGCTGGGTGCAACGGCGGGCTGCCGCGTGGGCAGTCGCACCCACCTGTCGATGGCGCCTCGGTTGGGGTATGGCGATTCAGCAGAGGAGTGCACTGTGATGGTGTTACTGCATGAGGAGACCCTTCAGCCGGGTGGGTGGGCAAGATCTTGGCCCGATGACCTTCACCTCGTTTCCCTAATTGGGTCCTGTGACGAGGTGGAATGACGGCCAGGACAGCCAGAGAGTGGGGCCCATGTAACTGGGGCGTGGGCGGGTGCTGAGGGCTCTTCCGTTTTGCCATGCATTGAAGTTTCTGGTGCAGTCAGGGCCACGTCTTAGGATCGCTATGTGCTAGCACATATGGTTACGATCTTGAGTCATTTAAGGCATTAGCCACTCTTGCGTATTCCTTGGAGGCTTTTCGCTGTCCCAGGGGGGGGGGACTCAACTCCAGTTGTTCTGCGCGTACAGGCATGTATGCCTCTGCTCTCTTGACAGTTGATTACGCCTCCATGTGGACGGGTATGCAACCCGACAAGGCACGCTTATACACATGCCTGTGATACCCGCTCGACCTCCCTTCATCACACGATCTACTTCAATTCCATTCGCATGCCTTCTTCCATAACCGCCTCATTCCCCCCAAACTGTGCCAAAGCGCCTGCTGTCGGCTTCTTATCCTCGTTTCACTTTTATTTCCTCAAATCCTACAATGTGGCAGGCCCATGTGGGTTAGCCCTTCGTGGCTAGCTGCGTCCCCCACGCAGCTGAGCTCTCCTAGGACTGGTTCCTCCCTCTAAAACGGCTGAACATGGACGCAGGTTGCCGACCGACGGAAGCAGTCATGGCCACCGACCTGCATGGCACCCCGCTGCTGTGCGTGCTGTGCCGCCATCAGTCCCGCGTCCTGGCTTTCTCCATCTCTAGTCCCTCTGGTGCCGCAGCCTCGGTCCCGATGTCTTTGCCTGATCACAAGCCTACATCAGGCGGCATCGCAGGCGGTTCAGCAATCGGTTCGGCGGGTGCAGCGGATGCTGCCACTGGCCGCGTCAGGGTGCGTGTATCGTTGACGGGGTCCCTAGAGGCGGTGGCTGTCGCGGCGGTGGCCGCCACAGGCATGCCCATCACGTCGCCCTCCAGTCCCTTCCGGGTCCATCGGGACCTTCTGGCACTGCGGCCATCAGGGCAGTTATTGCTTCACAGAGGTAAGTTGAATGGCGGTGCTGGAGCTTGAGATGGCTTAGGCAGGGCACGTGGCATGCATGATGCATGCTTTTGATGCGCGTATGGCAACGACATGTAGCCAAGGCAGTGGGGACGGCTGGAGCCTATCGGCGACTGAAGTAATTGGTCGCAATCATAGGTTCTGGAAGGCGATGGTGGAGCTGCGGGTAATGGAGCATTGTTATATTAAAAGTGACGTTCCACCAGAATCATGGTGCTCTAGCACATGGAAAGTCGAAGGCGCGCGGGCGCAATACCAGAACTGGAGCAACCAGCCAAGGAATTCAGGATTCAGATTGAGAACACCCTGCATGACCGGGAGCAATCAATCATAATAACGCATTTGACCTAACAGGTCTTTCGCCACTCTTTGTGGTGTCCTTTGGAGACCTTGGTGGATTGGAGCGCGCGGGAGGTGGCGGCGCAGCAGCATCCGTACCAGCGCAGCAACCACAGCAAAGAAACAGACCTCTCAGCGCTGAGGCTGGCGCCTTTACCGCTGCCTCTGGGGTTCGCAACGCATTTGGTTCCAACGTCGATCCATCGACCCCGGCCTCTGCCACTGGTGCTGATATGGTACTGGACGATGGCTCGGATATGGACCAGGATAGTGATGATGAGCGCGTTGGCGGCGGTAGTACCGAGGCGGCGCCTGCATCGCACCATGGTGCCTCTAGTGCAAGTGTTGCACGTGCCGGGGGTTCCTCTGCCACACGCGCTGACGAGGCTATGCATGAAGCCACTGACGAGGCCGATATGATGCTCTCCTCACCGCCAACTGGCGGTACGGCGGCGGCGGGCCCAGCGGCAGTGCTGGCGAGTTGGAAATGTCCACCAGGCTCAGGGGCAGCTGTTCGCGTTCAGCGTGGTGGTCCCGCCGCCACTGCCGCCGTACCCGCCGCTGTCCCCAAAGGCCTCCGCCGTGGCGTCAGCAACACCATCGTGTTGGTGCTGTCCGTGCCGCCAGGGCAAGGTCAAGTTAGTTCATCGGGTGAGCCAGTGGGCTCCAAGCATCGTTCTGTCAAGGCGACGCCGACTCAAGCGCCTCAGGCACCACAGCCGACGGAACGTGAGTTGCGGTTGCTCCTGCCGTTCACGACAACCTCCGCGGCGGCAAACCTGGCGCTGGAGGTGATCCGAACTGCTGCCCCTGCGGAGCTCTACCTAACATTCCTTCGCCGCTTCTACACCTACCGAGCTGCAGCAACCCGCCACGCTGCCGGCGAGTGGGCTGCGGTAGACGCAGTGCTGCTTGAGTGGGCCAGCGACCCGCCTGCATTCGCAGACGCCGGCCGTGCGGCTGGAATTAGGGTCCAGCCATCACAGCACGGGCGGCGCGGTACCTCCGCAGCCGCCATCCGAAGTCCGGGCAGTGCCGTGTATGGCAGTGGACCCGGCAGCGGGTACGGTGCTGCCATGCCCGCAACGCCCTTCACCACTCCGTTGCATACACGTCGTTTTGCTGCTATGTCATTGGCGTCCCCCGTCGTCCCACTGCGGCACTATCAACATCAGCAGCAGCAGCAACAACAACAAGGACGGCAAGTAAGGCACCAGCATCTCTCCTCGCAGCGGGCCTTGCAGCAGGAGCCGGTTGAGGGGTGGGCGGAAGCTGCTGACGGACGACGTGGTGTGGTTGAGGGGGTCCCGGCCGGAGCCGCGGGACCGGGTTCTGGTTCCGCCTGGGAACGTCTGCTTGCATCTGAGTCACAGGCCCGGTTGATGTCCAGCAGACGCAAGCCGACATGGATGACAGCAAGTGACCCCGGGATCCCGTCAACAACCACCTTGCGCGCTGGTCCAACCAGTCGCGACCTGAGCGGCATACACACGCTGCTGGGTGGTGGCAGTGGCTCAGTCCCTGCTGCTAACACCGCGGCAGACGAGGATGCCTCCACGGCCTTTCCAGTGCCACCGCTGGGCCCGGCGGCGCAGCCTTTGCTTGCCGTGTTGTACGGCCTTCACGGCCTATACGAGGAGCTGAAGCTGGACATGTTGTCGTGGCCTCTGCTGCAGCCTCTTGGCAGCAGCCTGGCCGCAGTGGCGGCGGCGCTGGGCTTGCACTCTTACTGGGAGCACTATGCCCGGGACCTGGGCCCAGCCACCCTGGTGGCTGCAGGCGTACCGGAGCCGCCGCTACAGGGCCCTCAGGGGCTTTCCATACGGCTGCCGGCGGACGTGTACAGGTGGGCACTGCAGGACTCACGCCCCGCGGCCTGATTTCATTTTTATGTAAACATGATTGCGCTGGATGCATTCATGCCTGCGCCGCCTAACCAAACTCGGGCACGTCCCCGCATCCCACTGCATAACTAATCACCCGCCACCGTCATTCCCCTTCTATCTTCAATACGGTAGATGAACACAACATCTACCGTATTGTGTTCATTCTGGGTTCTCTGTTCTATTCACGGGATGTGTCGTGGTGGTTGTTTCCTCACTACTGTTGCCAAGCCTTCATCGCGGCACAGCTCTCAACATTCAAATATATCCTTTATATATTCTTTCGGCAAACCGCCACATACCTACGCCTGCGCTGATGCTGAGAGTTGTCGATGCTCTTGGCTCCACTGTGCATCTCTTCGGCCCCCCGGACATGTTCCTGGTCGCACTTGTGATCTCATCTTACCTTTAAATTCATCAGATCTGGATTGCTTTACCTTAATGGTGCCTTCTGCCCCTATGGTACGCATGGGCAGGATTCTGGGCCGCATGGTATCCGGTACTGCACCCGAGCCGTCGGAGCTACCTTCACTGCTTGACGCTGGCCTTACAGGGACCGCAGTAGGGACGGCTGCATTGGGAGCAGCGGGTGCGGGTAGGACCATGAATTCAGGATCTGCGGCAGCCACGGGCGGCGGACCAGCGGTGGCGATGGCACCGCCACCGCCGCCTTTCCATCCCGCGCTTCCACTGACATCGAGGTTGCTGGCATGCTACGGATTGCTGGCAGAGTGCGCGAGGAGGTCAGTAGGGCATGGTTGCTCATAGGTGGCTCGACCATAGGAAGCCTGGCGCATGGGAAGGGTATTACCCGGGGTCCAGTCCACACGGGCCCAAGTGGGGGGAATACAGAAGGGCCTCCATCACAAGACCCTTGGGGAAAGGCGCAGCACAGTTGGTCGGGGTCGCGCACGGTTCGGTAAAAGGTTCCAGGAGGTTCGGCAACATCGGCATTGGGTGCCACAACATTACTTGGCACGGTAACATCGTGTTTTTCTTCGCCTCGTAAATCTGTAGCACATTTAACTCCATGCGTTTTGGTGTGCAACAATGCATGCGTCGCACACATCCCTGATCCCCGCAGCCCAGTTTGACTTGACCCACAATAAGGGAAGGCATGACATTCTTCCACAATGCGCCTCTTGCAGCTGCGCAGCCATCCTCCTCGATACATCGCTCAGGCCACAGGAGACATCTCCAGACGCTGCCGCCGTGAACTCCGCAGTTCAGCTGGAGGCCGCGGTGCGGGCGGCTTCGGAGCAAGTGGTAGCCCTGGTGGCAGCGCAGGGCTGGGATGCGGGGTCGCTGGGTCGGCTGCCTCCGGGAGTGGCGCTGCCGCTGCGGGAGGCATTCCAGCGCTGCCGAGCCTCACCGCCACCAGGTAGGACGCACGGACTCGGTGGACCTCCAGGAGGTGACAAATGAGTGAATTAGCGGCGACAGCTCTCTCTGCTGGGATGCAGCCTAGGAGGCTCTGGCTGAGGAAGGAACGGGTTTTGATGGCACATGGCTACAGCTTACGCTGTAAGAAAGTCCTGTGCCATATAACGGTACATCTTTCGTATAACGGTGGCTACTGGTTATAACGTTCATATTTCGGCTGTAAGCCATCCGACACGTGACCCAGGCCCCCGGTTAATATTGCGTTGAGCAGTGTATTGCGTAGAACTTGCGGAGTACTCATAGTGTGTTAAGGCCATTCCAGCTTCACTTTAGGCTCACTAGCACCCTCCCCTCCTCCTACAACAAGGAAGACCCTCACCCATGACCTGCAACCATCTTGACTACGTTCTCAGCCTTTTGCTCCACCTGTGCATCTGGTCGCATCGTTAAGGTGACACCGCTGCCCCGCCTGCTTGTCTGCTGACCGTTGTTTATACTGTGTGTGCGCAACTCTGCAGGTTGGCCTGTCCAGGCATATGCGCTGATAGGGCGGGAGGATATTGCAGCGACCCTGGCACCATCGGGACTGACCACTTGCGGACCTGCGGCCACTGCCGACAACAGCCGCCACAAATACCTCCATAATCAGCACCATGATCAGCAGCAGCTTCAGCCCCGTCACGATACCCATTCCCAACAGCCGCCGCCACCGCAGCCACCGCAGCCACCGCAGCCGCCGCCGCAGCAACAGCAGCAGCAGCAGCAGCAACAACAACCGCATGACCAGGTCGCTGTAGCCTCCATTGAAGGTACATCACATTCTGCGCCATCTGGGTCAAGCTTTGCGTCCTTGCTCCGGCATCTCCCGGGCCTCCGTACATCGCATCCCGGAGTGGAGGCACAGCAGGGTTCACTGGTAACACCAACTTCCATTACCATCGCTGGCGGCACTGTGCACGCGGGAGATGGCGAATCGAAAGAGGAGGATGCTAGCATTGCTGGCGGGGGCGGGAGCCTCGGCAATAGCTCCCCATCCTCCCTCTTTTCGTTCCGCCAGCTGCCGCAGTTCTCCTTTGCCGCGGTTACACCGTCCACTGGCATTACTCCATACGGGCCGCTCGGAAGGCTTGCAATCGCAACGACGCGACGCTCGTTATCGTACATTCCGTACGGGAGTGGCTGTGACGGCCATGGTGCAGGGACCACACCTCAGGCTACGGGGGTTGCCGGCGCCGGTAGTGCTGTCGTGCCATATCGGCCGCTGCCGCCACCACCGCCACCGCGCCCGCCGCCGTCGTACCTTTGGCACATGTGGCGCCCAGCATACACGGCGCGGCTGCAGTTGCCCAGTCACCAGCTGGATCTGGGTGCAGAGCTGGAGGCGCCCCGGAGGCTCGAGGGTCCAGCTAAGCAGTTCGAGAGCAAGCACGGCATGGAGGGCCTTACGCGAGGTTGGTGGCGTGTGTCGGAGGGCATGTCCTGCTACGTTTCGTTCGTCCACCCTACAGGCGTTGCAAGCTTCGATGTGCTGTGGCAGTTAACGTTAACGTTTCTTTCCTTCTGCTCGCCCCTCTTTTACCTCACATCCTGCCACGCTAATTGCTGATTTGGTTTGATTACCTACCGCATACCGCATACCGCATACCGCCAAGTTCTCAACATTCTTCAATTCGCCTCCCTTCTTGTCGCCACCGCTCCCATATCCTCCGCACAACCCTTCGCGTCACCCCGCTTCCTGGGTTTGGCGTTCTCTCTCCCAGCCCCCATTTCCGTCTGCGTGGTATGAGCACGCAGGTGTGAGCCGATTGCGGTTCGGCCGGGACAGCCGCCTCCGTGACGTGATTTCAGCCCTGGACAGCAGCCACCCGCTGGTGCTGGACGGCTTGGGGCTGCACGAATCCGATCCAGATGCCCCTATAAAGCAACAACAACAGCTGCTGGCGGCGGCGCTGAGGACCATGTCATTGCCGTTGGGACGTGGGGCAGTGGCGCTTGCTACTGGTGCGTTGGGCGGGAATAGGGCGAGCTTGCTGAGAAGGGAGGGTGATTAGACGATGAAAACGACGAAGAATGAGGAGAAAGCTCGGAGCTCAGTGCTTTCCGATGTCCAGTGCAGTCATGTCGGATTCGCCGCGTCCTTTGCACCCGTCCACAACGTCGCGGTTGCAAGAGCCTTCAAAAGTTTGAAGGCTAGCTAAAGGTTTGGTACACACCCGCCACCACCACCACCGCATCCTGCATCTTCCGTCCCGTCCTTGCTGCACTCCTCGGTGGACATCGGTCTCTCTCACGCTGCCATCTCCTTTTTGATTCTGCCTGCCTGCCTGCCTGCTTGCCATCATCATTCTGCCTCCCCCTCCTGGGTCCCCTCCGACACCCCCCAGGCCGTCCGCTTCCCACGGAGCCCACTGCAGCAGTGCCTTCCATGTGCTTAGCGGGCCTGGTGCCCGACTCGCTTGCGGGGCACACCGTCGTCAACCTGGACCTATCGACCGCTCAGCCGGCACCGGGGGGTGGGGCGGCAGCGGACTTCACCGCCTGGCCGGAGTTTCACAACGGTGGGGGAAGGGTGCGGGAGGGTGAGGACAGTCGAGGATAGAGCCTGGCCTGCTCTGCTTCAATGGGGATAAGTGGGGATCGCGATTGCAGGATGGGACGAGGGGCAACTCGAATGGTGTGGGTGGCGAGGAAACGTTTCCGAATGCATCTGCCATGGCCTGCTGCTATCGTTGATCGATATATATATCGTATCAAGTGCCCCAAACAAAGCGCTTCACGTCGCCCCCAAAATTATGAATGTTTCTACGCGGCCTCGCCACGTGCTCCCATATATATATCAGTGAGGCCTCCGTTGTCAGCGCCGTTACATGTTCACATCTCCATCCTCACCCAACACTCTTGGGTCGGTTGGTGCCATCCATCGACAGGTGCTGCTGAGGGCCTTCGATTATCAGCCGGTGGTGGCGAGTCCCTGAGCCGCACCTGGCTGCAAGTGACCACCAAGCCCGATGTTCCCTCCTACACTCACGCGGGTCTGCTCATGGCACTCGGCCTCACGGGGCACCTGGACCGCCTCTCTTGGACTGACCTTTACAGGTTTGGTGGAGATTGGTGGAGAGCTGAGCTGCGAAAAGACAAAGGGAACGGGATAGGCAACCGATTCAAGATGCAACGTAGTATGTGTAGATGCACCGTAATGCATCATGCGTATGTCTCATGCGGCACTGACAGGGCGCTGCGGTAGCGTATCATGTGGCTGCTGCTGGCCAGGAAAAAAACACTTATTTCGTCGCTGCAGCGTCCCCGCTCCCTAAATGCCGTGTGTCACCGATGTAGCCCCATTTCTCTAGGTTAACCAGTACACCGGTGTCCCATTTGAGGCGGTCTCCATGCTTTCAAGTGTATCATGCAGGACCTACCGCAAGTCTTCACTCCATCACCGCGCGCCCCTCAGCCTGCTGCACCCCCCGGCGTCCGGCCACCTCATCATCGTCGCATGTCCCAACCTTAAAAGGAATACTTGGTTTAAGCACCTTGTTGCACGCTGATCAACGCCCCTGCCTCCTCCATTAGCACCCTTCTATCGCATACATACCGGGTATACATACCCCCTTCAGGTATTTGAGTGACGAGCACGATCCCACCACAATCGCGGTGCTTGTCGGCATGGCAGCGCAGCGGCGTGCGTCCATGGACCCCACCGTCACCCGCATGTTGTTCCTCCACCTGCCTGCCCGCCACCCCACCACATTTCCGGAGCTAGAGCTGTCGCCGCTGGTGCAGGTTTGCTGGGACGGTGGACGCGGGCAGAAAGGCCGGGGACGGATGATTGGGACAAACCACATTCGGTAGTATACCACCGGATGACGGGCCGCGAGCCCGTAATTCCCTGGCCACGGGCTCAGTTGTGTTGTGTTGCCGTATACCTGTTGTATCAACCACGTTGGTTCTTCTGGAAGTCCTCGCATCTCACCAGTGACTAGCGGCCTGTGATGTCCCTCCAGGTGACATTGGATTTTAGTTGGTGTTGTGGCCGTCATTGCCTGTCTGTCTGTCCGTGTCACCATCCATCTGCTCAAATATGGACCATTTTGTTGGCCTCAGTTTTGGGTGCTGGGTCTGTTGTTTTTCCTAGTCTCCTTTCGCCTCGCTTATGTCTCACATGTCTCACATGTCTCACATCTTGCCCTGCAGGCCGCAGCGCTCATGGGCGTAGGTCTGTTATATGAGGGCAGTGCCCACCGCGTTATGGCGGAAACATTGGTGGAAGAAATCGGTCGTCGGCCCCTCAGTCCCGCCGCTGCTGCCGCCTTCGCGGCAGATGGTCAGGGTGCGGGGGGTGGTGGCCTCGGCGGCGGCAGCGTGCCTGGCGGCGCGTCGTTGCCCCCGGGGACGTCGCCACTTGCGGTCACCCATGACCGGGAGGGATATGCCCTTGCAGCGGGCCTGGCGCTTGGCATGGTGGTGCTGGGGCTAGGAGGCAGCAGATCAGCGGCTGGTTTGGCGGATCTGCAGCTGGAGGAGCGGCTGACGTAAGGGGTCAGATGGTGGCTTTGGAAGTCGTGGAATGTCTTCTGTAGGGGATTGCATGTGTGTGGGAAGAGGTAAAGGGAGGGAAGTTGCGGCATATGTCTGTTCGATTATCATATATTCTGTTGTTTTGAGGACTGAGTGCTCATCGAGCGCAGACGGGCATCTCGTTAATGAAAGAGGTATTGGTTGTGTGACCTGCCTCTACGGCCGGGACTGGCGATAGATGCACCCAAGCCCCAGGATGCGTTTCTGGAGGTGCGAGCCGTGTGCGAGCAGTCACCATTCCCCAACGAATTCCCCAACGAATTCCCCAACGAAATGATCCATTCATCAGGCATTCATCCCTGGTCACCCCTTTACCCGCGCTCCATTCCAAAACGTCATTTCCGCATTCCGCATAGCACTTTCGTCCCTCCAAGCACTTTCTTCCACACGCCGCTCTCCTGAACCGCGTCCGCACCGATTCCGGCAGGTATTACATGTTGGGCAGCACGGACGCCTCAGCAGCAGCGCGTCGCGCAGGTGGCCTGTCGGGCGCCCTGGGCGGGGGCCACTTCTACGCCGGGGGCTCCTCGGGTCTGGACCGTGTATTCGGTCCGGGTCCAGGGGGGGCTAAGCTGGGCCATGCAGCGGCGCTGTGGGGAGGCGACCCTGCCGGGCCCGCGGCCCTCAGTACACCCGCGGCTGCGCGTATCGGAGATGGAGCCTCAAGCGGCGTGGCTGGAAACGGGCAAGGGGCGGCATTGGTGAGGCTCGAGAATGGGATGAGCGCGTTGCTTCCCCAGGTTATCATGAGGATCAGCGAACAGAGGCTGTGGTTCTGGGCAACACGCTCGACCCGACCCGCCAGTACACACCATGCATCCAGATCCGATGGCCTGCTCCTTTGCTCTTTTTACCACCATTTCTCCTCCCTGCTTTTTCCCTTTCCTACGCCCTATTGTCTGAATGAAATAACTCTGTATTCCAGTTCCTTGTAGTAATAGTACTCGTTTTTTTACAGCTTTTGGCATGTTAGCCATATTGGCATGTTGGCGTCCTCCTCCTGAACTCTGTTGCCCCCCCTGTCTCATCTCCAGGTGGTTCTGGAGCCTGACAACATGCTCAATTTGTCTATTACCTCCCCTGCCGCCACCGTGGCGCTGGCACTCATGTACCTTCGCACCAATAACGCCGCCATTGCCGGCCGCTTCCAGCTGCCCGATACGCCCTTCGGCCTGGACTGCGTGCGCCCGGACTGCATAACGCTGCGGGCGTTGGGCCGAGCGCTGGTGATGTGGGACGCGATCGAGCCGTCGGAGGATTGGGTGGAGATGAACATGGCGCCGCTGTTCAGGGTGAGGCTGGCACGGAGGACAAGGAAGGAAGAAGCGGCCCAGAAAGGGCAGTTAACTGTAACTGGTGGATGCTCCACATGTCCACATGAGTGTCCGCCCCTCGCATACTGCCTGTCTGCTGCTTCGCAATGCAAGGCCACAATACAAAGTCACAATTCAACGTCGCCGTTCCTTACCGCCGTGGTTCATCCTTTCCAAGCTTTACTCTATACCTAACTTCAATCAAGTCCGTTGACATGCCTACATGTCCTTACCTCCCAAGGGTCCCCTGGAGCGTCTGGTGGACAGAGTGGTGGCCCAGCTGCATGGTGCCGCCATGGGGGGGCCAACTGGACGGGCGCGGGGTGTTGGGGATGGCCTCCGCGGTGGCGGCGGAAGCTACCACAGCAGCGACGTGCACGCAGTGGCGCTGGCGCACGTCTCGGCGCTGTCGGGGCTGTGTCTGGCCATGGGCCTCAAGTATGCGGGTGGGTCGGCGTTAGTGGTTGGGCGGGTGGTGAGGGTATTGGCAACAGAGGCGCGGGTTGTCTGATACCCGGGCGGCAGTGGCGCGATTGGACTAGATATTTATCCGATCCAGTTCCGGGATTCAATGGGGGAAGAGTTGAGGAACGGAGCAATGGGGAAGGTAACTTCCCCATTGCTCCGTTCCCCATTCCTCCGTTCCGTGCCTCTGGAAGGCACGAGTGTCCAGGCCGTGGCTGCAAAGGTTACCTCAGGGGTACGGCCTCTCGATGCCCTCCTCTCCTCTTGTCTTGCGACTCAGTGTGCAATCCTGGTGGACGATGTCGGGCATCATTACGCGAGTCCTGCCCGTCCTAGCCGCGAGCCACAGCCCTGTTGACAACGCCAGCGGCCGCTGGCTGCTTTGCTAGGCCTCTTCCTTGCGCCCATATCCCTTCCGCAAGCAGGAAAGATATGAGTGTCTACCCCGCAGGCCATTTCGCGTCAAAGTATCCGGCGCCTCTGTTCACCTCCCCAAAGCCTCCCGAAACGGACAAATCGTTCCCTTAAAGAAATCCGACGAACCCAGTCCCTGAGGGTCTGACAGTGTAGCACAGAAAAAGGCTATATACGCTGTCCGGTAGGTAAGCCCGGGTCCCGGTGGTGACGGAAGCCGCGCGTGCGACTCGGCAGGCTCAATGAAGCCCTCCAGGAGGACGCAGGCCACAGAAACAGGCTTTGCCGCCTATCCCACGTTCAGAGCACGCCCTCGCGCTCTCCTCCCTCTCCTCTCTAGTCTCTTTACCTGCTGTCCCTCCTCTCGGACGCCTTGAATTTGCCGTCAATATGGGTGCTCCTCCTGTATATTGTCATTGGTTTCACTGCGTCGAAAGTCGTATTATCCGCCGTCCCGCAATCACACGACGTGCAGGCAGTGCCAACAGTCGAGCCTACGAGACGCTCCGCTGGGTGGCCCTGGCGCTGCTGGCGGCCAAGAGGCGGTTACCCGAGGTTGCGGCGTCTTCCACCGCCAGCGGCGGTGCGGCGGTGGTGACGGGGGCTGGTCAGGTATCAGGCGGCGGCGCGGCGGCAGTGGGGCGGCTGGACCGGGCCCCCTTGGAGGCGGCGCTGAATGTGGTGGTGCTGGCACTCAGTGTGGTGATGGCTGGCACGGGTACGCTGTGTGAGGATGGGAAGGGGTTGGGGAGATCCAGGTTAAGGAAGGAGAGCGTCAAGAGGAGGGGGGCTTCAGGAAATTGTGGGCTTACAGGAACTCCATTTCAATGCGTTGGAGCTTGTTGGAAGCTCCCTGGTGGGAGCTGTTTGCAGCCTTCGCTGTTTTCCCATTGCCCTCCGGCCCGCCTATCATTCCTCCTCGCCGTTCCCCATCTTCCGTGCGCTCCTCCTCAGGCCATCTGCCCACCTTCCATCTGCTTCAGGCGCTTAGCAACCGACGCCACCCTACCCACCATCACGTGCTGCACAGCTTGGGGGTGGGCTACGGCGCGCATTGCGCTGTCAGTTTGGCGCTGGGGTTCCTGTTCCTGGGTGCGGGTGAGTGCGAGGATGGGGCGGCGATGAGGAAAAGATGATTCATTTTTATCAAGCTGCACTCGGCCAGGGGGGAACGGGGTCGACTTCTTGCCCGTGAGTGCAGTAAGGGTGTGAGGAAGGCTCTTGATGCATGCAACAACAGCGCTGATACACCCAGGATTTGCGTGGTTGTCATTTGTTGCATGATAGATAGCCATGCGGCTCCGCGCTGTTCGGGGGTGGAGGCAGGGGTGTCCTTGAGGACACTGATCACTTAAGTGGTACAAATGCATGGGGTGGAGAGGTGGACGGGAGGAGGGAAGGTCAGGACGACGTGCATGATGGGCCTTATAATGTTATTGTGCGTTCCAGTTCCCGCTGCCCAGAACCATAAGGGAACCCAATCCTGGATCCTGGATCCTGGATCCATGTCACATTCTCCCTCGTAAACCATGCTTATGACATCATTGAAGTCGTTCCTCACACATGGGGCTGTACTCCTACTCCGCATCCTAACCGCCAGCTTCACGCTGTTGTTGCTGGTCCCTTGTTGCTGGTCCCTTGTTGCTGGTCCCTTGTTGCTGGTCCATGTGCCCTTCATACATTGACCCACACACAAACACACAAACACACAAACACACAAACACACAAACACACAAACACAGATTGTCCATCAGCTATATATACATTTCTGTAGCCCACCCTACCTTACACCTATCCCTACATACTTAGGCACGCACACCTTCTCCACGACCAACTCGTCAGTGGCGGCGCTGTTGGTGGCGTTGTTCCCCACTCTGCCGCATACGCCTACAGACAATCGCTGCCACCTGCAGGTGGGGAAGCAGAACCTGCTGGGTTGGCGGGTGATTGGTTTGGGGGCTGGCTACATGACTACGTGACGTTGTGGTTAGGGACTATCAGCGCGACGGAGGAATGCATAGACGTCTGCACAGGCGTCTGTCGCCGACCGTAGCGGATTTTACTGTTGTGGACTGAGAGGGTTCGTTCGCTTCGACGCCAGCGCACCAACCTCCCCTCTCTCCCGCCTCGGTGTGGGTCCCCAACGCCCGCTTAGTCACTTGAGAGGCAGTTATTTCTGATACCAACATATTTAAAGCAGGCACCGCTAGTATACCTTATGTCATCTTCTGGTTGACCACCTGGTCTCCTGCAGTATACGCCCCATGTCTTTGCCCACCCATCTCACCCATCGTCTTATGTCTTTGCTTCCCATCTCGCGTATCTCTCCAACGCGGCCTGTGATGTGATGTCAGGTGTTTCGGCACCTGTACGTGCTGGCAGCCAGGCGGCGTTGCTTGGAGGCTGTGGACATCGATTCGCAGCAGCTGGTCTATGTGCCGCTACAGCTGACGGTGACGCCACCGAGGGTGGCATCTCCATCGGTGCCGGCAGTATCCACTGCCGCCGCAGCCAGGGGCAACGGCCCGACGGGTCAGGGCAGCGGCGCCGACGGGGGAACCGATGGAGATGGTGTCGCGGGCGGCGACGTTATGCTTGACGACAACACGGTTCTTAAGGTGCGGTGCGCTAGGTCTGCTGTCAATCCAGGTTCATTGTTGCCGTAGTGGGGGTTTGACGTACGGGTCTGGAATTCGGAGATGCATGAGGAAGAGCTGTGCGTGGCGGATTGCGCGTGGTGGCTTCCATAAGGCCCTACCGACGGGCAGCGACTGCCGTATCTCTGAGATGTCCTCATGCCAATGGGTTCATCCCACCCCTTGTACTTGGTCTCTCACAGTCTCCTCATCAAGTGATGGGTCGTGAGTCAGCAAAGTCGGCGCAAAAGACTGGGCAGCACAGTGCATTTCACAAAAGGGGAGTTAGCGGAACGGAAGTTAACGTGCATTTGTTGGGAAGAGGTCCCTCGCGGCGTGAATGTGTTAAAAACAATTTTGCACGACGCACAAGCCCTCCCCGTTTGCGCCTCATCTCCCCTCCCTGTTCTCCTCCCCCGGCCCGCTGACGCTCAGGCCTCCACGAAAGCCAACCTTCCCTGGTCGCCCGATGCTCATCTGCGCTCTAGCATAGGGCACGCCGGTGTTCCCCCGATTATGGGAACGGGGTCAGCGGCCGGCGCCACTGCCAGCGGTGCTCCAGGATCACCGCCAATGCTCGAGGCGCTCCACCTGGAAGGTGATTCTCCGGGGCTCGCATCTCTTCTGCGAGCCGCCACCACTGCCGCCGGGACCACCGGACACGCTGCGGGTGCTGCGGTCCCTAAGTCTTCCCCTGGTGCCGTCGGTGCCATGGGCTCACCGCATGTGCCCGACTCTATCAGAGTTGGCACATCCTGCGCAGCGACGCCGCCCTTCATGAACACGGCTTGCGGTCTAGCGGCGGCTGGCACAGGGCAACCGGCAGCTGGACAGTCACAACAGCTCGCCGTGGAGAACGGACAGGTGATAACGTACGAGCGTGTTGCGCCGGCGCTGTTACCGGAGCCACATCAGACGATACGGGTTGCAGTGCGCGGCCCCAGGTACTGGCCACAACAACTAGACTGGAGTTCCCGGGGGACCACGGGCATTGACGGCACCTCAGCCGCGGCCTCGTACAGCATGGCTGCATCAGCATCGGCAGCGCCTTTCTTTCGCAGCAATTCGATTAGTTCGGAGGGCCCGCCAGCGGCAGCGGGGCCAGGTGGACTGGCTGCTTCGGCGCCATCCCAGACACCGTACGGTCAGTTTCCCTTTGCAACCCCGTTGCGAGTCGGAGGCGCTTGGGCTGAGTGTAATATGAATGTTGCGGGGCTTCGGGCGGCTCCGCCACCCGCCTCTGGTGTCGCCGCCGCGCTGCCAACATCGTTGCCCCAGGCCGCTACGGCCGGCGATCCTTTCCACAACACTGCACGAGGAGCGCGTGCACCCACCGCGGCCACTGCTGGCGGCTGCAGCGCTCTGGAGACGGTGTACCGGCAACTGCTCCTCTTTGTAAAGAAGCGTGCTGGGTCCCTGAGCTATAGTCAGGATCCTTCGGGTATCCGCTCCCTACTCTCCCGCGCCTTCTATAACCAGGGTTTGCTGCGCATGCCCCTGGAGCACTCTCCTCCATGCACTGGCACTGGCACGCGCAGCCGGACCGCTGTTGTTGCCGGCGGAGCTGAAGCAGCCACCCCCTTGAATGTTGCGGGGGTTGCCGGCGTGTCACCCAACAGTGGTGGCGGTGCGATCTTTGGGGCTCGCCGTCAACTTGACTGGTGCACAGACCGCCACGGTGACCGCCGCGCGGCATCGCTGGGACCGTATTCACCTCCATGCGGTGGCAGTGCTGGTAACGGTGGCGGTGGCGGTGGCGGTGGCGGAGAGGTTATGGAACCTCCTCCTTTAATTGAGGGCCAGCACGAGCGAGACCAATGTCGGGCTGACCGCGAAGATGACCAGACTGAAGGCAGCGGCAGTGGGGGCGGCAATGCGGCAAGAGCAGCTGCCGGTTGTGCCCCCACTGGTATTGGCGATGGAGATAGAACCAGAGGTGGCGGAGGCTTCGACCTGGTTCATCTGTGCGCCACATTCTCAGTAGACCCGTCTATCATGGCATTTGCACAGCACATCAAGGCTATGCGGGATTTGTGGATTGCAGTAGAGGCGGACACAGAAGCTGCCTTCGAGAGTGGAAACGTCACTGCTGGAGGCTTCCGGCGGGGCATTGTCCTCCTCGCGCCAGTATCAGCCACGCCGCCGGCACAAGGCATCGATGTGGAGCAGCAGCGACGGCTGTCGCAGTGGCAGCGGCGCCAACGCCGCCGCCACGGCGCTGACCTGCTCTCGTTTTGCTACAGTGCTCTGTACGAGTGCATAACTGGCGAGAAGACCGCCGCGCTGCCCATGTACCTCAATCTTCATTGCCTGGTCCACCAAGCCGCATCCTGGAGCTCTCCATGTGCCCAATTGGGCAAAGGTCGATTCCGCCCTCTTTCCCATGGATTGCTAGGGGCGATTGGCACCGCCGGCTGCCGTAGCGACCCCTGGCGCATATCTGTTGCGAGTGCAGAGGGACCCATGCACCCGGGTAGCTTGCTGACGGAGGGACAAGTGCCGCTGACAACAGCACTGCGCGGGCTTCAGCTGGCACGTGCCTATTATAGCGGGCCGTTGGCGGCAGCGGCAGCAGCAGCGGCAGCGGCCCCTGCTGGGGATGTGTTTGTCGACCTCGACGAGCAGGCGCTGTGGCGGCCGCTGATGCAGCCCGCATTCCTGGACAGCTTGTGGTGCACGTTGCAGCATCGTCGTTGGCGCCCCATGGGCTTGTTGCCACCACAAGGGGCAGCAACGAATATAGCTCCGTCGGTGGTGTCGGCTGCGGCTGCGGCGGGCCGTGTCGGCTGCAGCAGTAGCAGCAGCAGTAGCAGCAGCAGGAGCGGCAGCGCGCTGGAGGTATATTTGCGGCGGGGGCGCACGTTGCGCAGCGTCGACTTTGACTGCGTCGTGCCAGGTGGGTTTTCGGCCGCGGCCCCTAGTGGACATGTGGAATCTAGGGTTGCTCCTGACCGGGTTTGGTTGCGAGCTTGACAACTTTGGGTGAAGAAAGTGGGTGTTTCAATCCTCTGCTTTGACCTGGCCCAATAGTACCTAGAGCTCCTTAATTCTACGTCTCCGAGCACTTAATTCAATGGCTCCATGCAGCGTCATGGCCCAGTTCTCTGGAGTATTATCATGGACTGTCTGACCTCTAATAACGTGCCTTTCGCCTTGGCCGAATCTCAGCTGACCGAAAGTTTTTCCGCCAGGATGCTGGTCGCAGAAAGATAATGTTTGCACCTGGTTGCGGGTCTTACAGGTCTCTCCCAGCTTGCCTCTGAAGCCGAGCTTCAGGCGGACCTGGCCGCCTGCCTGGCCCTCCACGGCCTGCCACCTCTGGCTACCGTGATCGCCGCCTTGTCGCAGCTTCGCGCACTGCCTGCGTGGCAGCAAGTACGGGGAATGCTGCAGCCTGCGACATTGCCGACGACAGGTGGCAGCGGAGCAATTGGGCTTGTTGGCATAGGTGCAGGTGGCGGAGGGTTAGGTGTGCGGTCATCTTGGGCTTTGCTGCCGTTGCTCTCTCTCGTGATGCCTGGTTTGTCGAATGAGGTGCTGCTGCTGCTGGCGGCGGCGATCACAACGTAATCCGACGGCCGTAATCCAGACTTAGGGACTTAGGGACTAGAGGACTTAGGGAAAGCTTTTTCTCTGTCGAGCTTTGGGTCCATTGACTGGCTGTTTAGTGGCTGTTGAGTGGCTGATCGGTCTCATCCTGAGCAGGTTGCAGTGGAATCTGGTTCGGGACGACAGGCATTGCGGGGACATGACGAGAGCGTCCAATACGGTTTGCGTCACAGTAACCGGTGGTTGAGACTGACCGTTACAATCTGTACATGAAACAAACAACCATAGGACCGAGCCAAGCTGGCACATCAAACGAAAGCCTGCCCTAGCACCGCCGCCATGGTTTCGAGGTGAGTCACACGAGTGGCAGTAAAATAGATGACGGTACAATGCACGAGCACAAGCACGAGCACAAGCACGAGCACCAGAGAGCCCACTAGAGAGTGGTCCGAAGCAGGCGAGTGGCAAGTTGGCAAGTTACCCAGAAGCACGAACGCCAGCAACATTATACATGGCAGGGCGTAAGGATTATATCATTATTATTGCGGATAATGAATGCTACACATAATATTGAATTGTCGAATCATTAAGGAGGTTTCAATAAACTTTCGACCACGTAAAAAGTGTGCCAGTCTTCCCCTAATGACAATTACTCCCTACTAGTCCCTACTAATGACAACTAATCCAGACAACAAGGTAGATGTTAAGTCGTTCGACACCGCAGTTCGACGAAGGAAATGGATTAACTCCGCACTTAGCAGGGTTTTACAAGGGACAATTGCTCTTGGGATTATATCAAACCACATCTCGTAAATATTAGGATAAACACATGCGCCACCTCCGTGGCCCGGCCACATGTAAAACGCGTAAGCGACGGCATTTGGACAAGTCGTGCCATCATATCGATTCATGGGGTTGTGGGACGTGCGGCCCTCACTTTTCTCTTCGTACGAACAGGCGCTAAGGTCCATCAGCCTTCGGAAAACTTTCTTCTGTCACAGGCAGCGGGATGTCCTAGTGCCGCTCATCACCCACTCTACTTCATCCCAGTGACAAAACACAGTGCTATTGGTGCGCAGTGCAGTGCATGTTTGTCTTGCCGTCCCAACACGCCCAACTGTCACACAGCAATTAGGAAAATTGGCAAATGCTACGACCGTACTGGATTATGGCAAATGTATCACTCATGTCCCACAGCCAACGAACAAATGAGCGGTGGTTGCCGTGACATGGGGCGTCACACAGAAGCTATGCGATCCGATCCGAATCCTGAACATGCAACAATATGGAGGGAAACAACGAAATCGTTCAAACAAATCCCAATGACACTCAAAAGTTCGCCAAAGATGTGGCCACCAGGGTGGATGCACCGAAACTGCTAACAAAACGTGCATTCGTGCTCAATGCACTATCCGCGATAAACGCTTCAACATTACGGACTAAAAAAACTCTCAGCAGCCGCAATGTCACGGTATATATTGGGGCAGTCACGTTTTGCGGACCAAACCCGAATTACGGCGGGCAGTCGTACCTGATATGTCAGCCGGACTGTCCTTACACAGTTCTGCTTTCAGCGGCCATTCGCACGCGGTATAAAATTTGAAGCCAAAAATCCACCTACCGTGACACGGCACATCGCAAACACGTAATGCCGAACTTCCAACGTTAATTGAAAGTGCAACCTCTACACTCGTACTTTGAAGCCAAGGAATACGGCATCTGTACAGATGGGCGTGCAATATCCTAAGCAACAGTACAGCTTTCGTACCTTGCCAGGCAGGCCCCGTCCTCCAAGCAACGCGATTCTGGACGTATCTCCGCCAACAGTCGCTCATTACAACTTAAGACTCCAGTAAGCATATTTCAACCGCAATACGGTCATCTTGTAACGTTAGTTTGGCCCATTCTAGGGGTACTAAATGACGTCCGCCATGACTTGTTGACAGAAGACCTTGTTATGGCAAAAGCTGTTACGGCTCACATTTTTAGTACCATCCAGAGTACAGCGGAAGCGGAAAACACCTTAGGAAATGAAATAGCGGCCGGTTGAAACGCATGTAATACGTGGAGCAGAAAGCTTGCCCCGACGTACACCGCGTTGGGGCCTTCCGATCTTCCATTGCGGCGCATGACTTGGACCTCAGTGGAGCAGTCACATGACTGGTCTTCCCGGATCGCTAATGATTCCTGTTCCCTTCCCGTACAAGAACCCTAAGCATCCTGCCATGTAGCCTTGTTACTTCGCCAGCCGTGTAGCAGCTAAGCCGGTTCCAAGCGGAAACGCGGAAGACGAGCTACCCCGACCCCGACCCCGACCAGATATCGGCAATTGTTTCGGATGGCTCGGACCGCACCAAAATCCCCGAAACAGAAATTCAGTATCCGAACCCAGTAGCCCGCTTGCAGGAACAGGACAGTAATAGGGAGGACCGAAAATCTGGAACAGAGCCGAAGGGACCCCCAAAGACCCTCGCCGGTGGCAGAAATGGAGCTCTTCCTCCCAAACCGTAACTATGCGTTTATCCTGATCCCCACCCCATCCCGTCCGACGCCATTACGGTTATTTTCCGTCCGCACAGTTCCTAACCGCCAGCGGTATAACGGTCAGAGCCTCAACAATCCAACTACCACAGTGGAATCCACATTACTATCAATTGCTAAGTAATAATATGCACGGTCACCATTGATGGTGATCTTGCAAATCGTGCCGCACCACTGGTGTCATAAAGCTGCTGTCCGTTATAAGCCCTCTCATGTACTCCCCCGCCCCGCCCCCGCCTCCCATGTACTCCCCCGCCCCGCCCCCGCCTCCCATGTACTCCCCCGCCCCGCCCCCGCCTCCCATGTACTCCCCCGCCCCGCCCCCGCCTCTCATGTACTCCCCCGCCCCGCCCCCGCCTCCCATGTACTCCCCCGCCCCGCCCCCGCCTCCCATGTACTCCCCCGCCCCGCCCCCGCCTCTCATGTACTCCCCCGCCCCGCCCCCGCCTCCCATGTACTCCCCCGCCCCGCCCCCGCCTCCCATGTACTCCCCCGCCCCGCCCCCGCCTCCCATGTACTCCCCCGCCCCCGCCTCCCATGTACTCCCCCGCCCTCCATGCATCAGCTCGCCATGCTCCGTTGGCGGCGTGACGATCAGTCCACACCCCCAGTGTCGTGGACGCAGCGATGCCGTTCGCTGCACATGACAAGCTCATTCTTGTGAAGCACGCACTCTCGACACTCATCATTTGCACCCAATGAATTTATTCAATCAGTCGCAATATGAAACAGATTCAAGGTGGCCATCTGGTATAAATCACCCGTTGTCTCGGGTCTTCTTGACATGCCTCGATGGGGCTATCTCCCGCCGCACCGTGCAGTACATATCACCGCAAGCCGAGGCGCTCACGGAGACATCATTAAATGACGAACACTCGAACTCAAACTTCTTCAAGCATGCAAGCTTATATTTCTACATGCAGATAAAATCGAGCCCCGTACGGCATATGACCGCGCAGCGCCATTCTGCGAATGCCGACTGCTTAACTACGCGGGCCGTTCGCTTGCCATGCAACGACGCTAAATCATCATCGTCAAAATGAGGCAATGTGTTTCTCATGATTTTAAAACAGCAGCAACACACGCAAAGAAACAATAATATTAATATCATCCCGCCTTAAATGCCGTGGCTTCTGGACCACTGTCGTACCGTCACCACTCCACCGCGCTTAATCAGCGCGGAATCAGGCAGGGAATATATTATCAGTAAAATTGGTATAAACCAAATCATCTCATCACCCATCTCATCAACCAGGGAATGATCCTTGGTTATATTGGGTGCATCAGTTCCCATTAGGCTTGGAGGATGCATCTTTTCTACGGGCGATTACCAGGACAAGCGGCAGTCGCTCCCTCTTTCGCGCGCTGGCCTCGGACCCTCCGTTCGGATTGAAGCCCCCCCCTCTATGGACTCTAATAACCGTCCCGCGCTTTCTATTGCGTCCGGTTCACCACACGAGGGGTCAATGAGCCCAAATCCGACCCGTAAGCGCCACATCTCATTAAGTTCTCAGCGAGGGCTGTAACCGACGCGCCGCCGGGTAACCAGGCCGCTTAGCTGCTCCAGCTGGTCCTTAGCAAACGCAACAATGTCAGCCGCCGTGGGTCGCTTATGAGGATCTGGGGACCAACACGACTGTGCCATTTTCCTGTGGCAAGATGGGTTAGCAACGGCGGTATGTGCGTATGTGCGTATGTGCGTATGTGTATGTGTATGTGTATGTGTATGTGGGGGCGAGCCTCACAGAATCGCCGGGCAGCAGATGCGGGAGCTCGCAGCAGACTACAGCCGGGGTCCTACTCGCCTGTTCGGCCGAGAGGCAACCTCGGGGGCTACAGCCAGGGCGGCTACCGAACGCAGCTGGTGGGTGATCTAGGAGCGCTAGGCCGGCTCTCAGTGGGCGGGCCGGCCGCCAAATAGGCTGTTGCCGTCAGCAACGCAAACCGCAGTGGACCTCAGCGAGGTCTCGATGCGGGCCGCAGCCCCCGCCCTCATCGACTAGGAAGCGCAAACCCCTCCCAGGCCGTTAACCCGGTGAGCATGCCATGAAAACCGTGTCCACAAGCCCCCCAATCACGGAGGTCCGGAGCCCTCCGGCCCCGCTCGCGCCCCATTACGTGCTGCTATCCAAAGCCGTCCTGTTGTATCCATCATGCGTTCGGATGAGCGCTGGAGTCTAAACGCCGGTCGTTGGTGCCCGGGGCCGCTTCACGAACACGCCGGCGCCAGTCGTGTGTGGGAGAGCTAAACTGCGGAGCTGCCGATGGCTGTTGCTCCCTTCCTGGTCATACATTTGTACCTCGGATCTCGTAACCAACCACCAACCAACCTGTACAGCGACGGGACCAGGCCATCAGGGAAGATCGGCCGCATGCCCTCGAGTACTGCGGCCGGGATCTCAGCTTGCTCCATGTGCGTGTACGGCCGATATCCGCGCCCTGATTTTCAAGGGAGATGTAATCGGTTAATGTCAACACGGACACCTACATGGGGTTATACGTTTGATAGCCAGAAGCACACAAACGCATAAGGGGCATGTCTGTTCAAGTCAGCAAAGCGCCCGGCCCCTCCATGGGCCGTATTGACCGATCTGACTATCTTTTGTGTTGCTCACTCTCAGCAATATCTGTTTTCTTACCCAGCATATATACCATCTGCATGATTGGCTATGGTGAACGGTAAACTCAGGCACTTCCAGGGCGGTCTGCGCGGCTTCTGGCGTTTTGTAAAGTCCCATTCGCTGAGCGGTATTTCCGCACCGCGTAACCACACCGCGCTGCAAGGGCCTACTACTCCGACGTCAGTATTCGCCCTAGGAAAAAGCGGTACCCGCCACCTCGCGAACACAATGCAATGGTGGCGGCGGCGCCGGCGGCGGCTCGAGCATTTTGTTCGCCCGCTCCATCGCCCGCTCTCCAATATCCTATGACCCACCCACCTGCCACCATCTCCCACATAAGGATACCCAGAGAAAATACGTCTACAGAGGCGTCAATCGGGGTGCCTGCGGCAGCAGCGATTGCGGGCAATAAGCAGCCGGTCCGATGATGGGAAGGGGGAGGGGGGGGGGAGGCAGAGGACAAGAGGCGACAAAGAGCGGGACAGCGCGGATGCCGAAGGAGCACAGGATGGGGCAGAGCGGTGGTGGTGGAACCTCCTACCAACCCGACACGGAGATTGTTCCATTCGTTGCATCGTTCCGTTGGAGTAACCGTTTAGTGTCGCCGATTAAAACCGCCCTGTCGTTATGTTTGTTCCGCGCTCACTTACCGGGTCGAAGCGCTTCTGGAGCCATGTGAGTAACCTGCATGCCCAAATACTGCACAGTCAGTGGGGAGACTTCGAAAGACACAGAAACAGGTCCCTGGAACAGATAAGTACTTAGAAACCACAACTATTCCAATTCAGGCGATGAACGGGGATGGGGGAAAGGGGAGGGGAGGGAGAGGTGGCCTTCTCACTGCAATCTTTCATTCATCGGCGTCACGCATTCAAATCCCGTACAGGCGACTGGACGAGCACTTCTGCTCACCGTTCCACATGCCTGCTCCTGAACAGTAAAGGGCTTCATTATGCCTTGGGCGCTGTCCACGGTCCGCTGCAAGCAAAAGAAAGCAGAAGCACAAGAAACGAGATGGGGAAACCCCTGCAGGGACAAAGGCCGTCCATACATAGGATCGTGGCCACAGCTCCACCTGATGACTTGCCTTTCTGAAGCACCTATCGGCACCACATTCCCCCTACCCTCCCACCCGCTGCTTTGTCCCCACCTGCTGGTCGAGCACCAGAGCGAACCCAAAGTCCGCCAGCTTGCAGTTCCAGCCGCGGGGGTCGCTCGGGTTTGACTTGAGCAGGATGTTTGCAGGCTTGAGATCTGCAGCATGGGCGAGGAGTGAGGAAAGACACGTGCGCCGACGTCCGGCCTCATGAACATGTAGAGACTGCGTAGTCGGGATAAGGAACCTCAGCGAACGCCCCGCACGGCAACATGCAGCTAGCAGAAGGATCTCCTTAGAAGAGCCCTGCCAGTTGCGCCTTATGAGGATCCCTCCCTCCCCGTGTTGGTGGCAATAAGGAACACTTCACCTCTGAATTACACCCGGAATCAATCAAAATAGGAATATATTCCAATATATTTCAATATCTCTGCAAAATCTTCAATATCTCTGCATTTGTTTAGTTTAAAGCCCCCCCTGTTTTCTTGCATCCGGTCACGATGTAGGTGCGCGATATCAGTAATGCGACATGTGAACGACGTGGGCTGTTATGACCATCAGCTGAGATCCCCGGATACGCGGCAGTACAGTATCGTACATACCGTCCCACAACAGCGCCCCACCCGGCCAGCCTCACCTCTGTGCACCAAGCGCCTTGAATGCAGATGCCTCAGTGCCAGCGAGATCTCCAGTAACGTGAGGTAGATACCCTGATCGGCACACCATGGGTGGGTGGAGGGGGAAGAGGGGAAGGCGCGACCTCAGCTCAGGCCGTGTGTGTGGGGAAGGGAGAACAGCTTTCCACCTGACGAGGTCGTGAGGGGGAAGCCACACATAAGTAAGGTATGCCCCCTCGACTTCCGTCCGATGTGCGGTCTGGAGCCACATTACGCAGGACGCCGCAGCGAACGCCTTTGATGTATAACTATGATTTTGCGCCGCTTATAGAGCTAATGTCTACATTGTGGAAAAAAACTATTTATACTACATAGAAGCATTGCTCATACACCCGATTTCTGTGCATCTGTGAGGGTATGGCACGCCATGGAGTGCGCGGGGGAGGGGGAGCAGGGCCGCCCGCTACTTGCGCTTAATCCGTGGCAGCGTAAATGCGTTTACATGTTGGTGAGCCTCCCCGCCACCATCAAAGGCTTCGCAGCCGTGGTTCCCATTCGCCGCCTCCTTCTATCGCTAGGGCCGTCTCTTCCTTACAGTCTCTCCCCAACCTCTGCCGTGCTGCTATCCGCGCAGCCGTCACCTCGAGATCTAAGATCATGATCCCCTCGCTCAACGTGCTCCCCGGCTTGCGGGAGCACCAGCGGGGGAAGGTGCGCTGCGTCAGGACTCCCTCCAGCGAGCCACAGTCCGCCAGCTCCATGCACACCGCCACGCAGGGGGGGCACTCATCTGCTGGGAAGGGCTGAAGGGCGGGGGTCGGCGGATCCTAATCACCGAGTCAGCGGAGCCGAGCAAATAAGATTCGGACACAGTTCTGGTTTTACCTCGGGGGATTTCGGACCTTTCTTTGGGTATTGAAATGCCCCTTGTCGTACTTAGGGCTGGAGTAGCTAGGGCTGTGGGATGTCGGAGGACACGGCAGATGAGGCCGAAAAAAGCCAAGGAATCTGGGCTATAAGCCGTACATATATGTGTGGAGGCTGGAGGACGAACTGGCACGACCGCCTGTATGTCCCTTCAACTGCAGGTCCCATAGGACTGTGTGAAGTAGTACTCCGCATCTTATCACTTATTATGTGAGAGTTATTGCCGGAACACAGACGCCTGCGTTGGCTTGTCGCGACGTCGCGATTCAATTTGTACCTGAACTTGCGTCATGTCGAGTACCACCCTATGTCATGACAGGCTCATACATTTAATGCCAAAGTAGCCGCAGCATGAGATACACGATGAACCCCTCTCTCGCCCCCCTTGCCTAACCCAGCCACCCGGCCACCCAGCTAGGCACAACAAGAGTCAAGCCACAGGGTCTACGTGATAGAAGCACTAAGCGGCCCTGAAGCGTGATCCGAACGCACTTGGGTCCTGCACATTATGCGCCTCGCCAAGGCGGCGGTAAGACAGCTTGTACGACACTTCCTGCTGGTCGCTAATAACGCGATTGAGGAACACATTGTTGTACACCGCGTAGACCTGATGGCAGAGTGAAAACCAACGGGCCATATATAAGTAATGCTCCTCAAGGAGGTAACGGAATAATGCGGGACCCGTTGATGTGGGCCACGCAGATCTATTCGCGCCGGGTGCGGTACAGGCCCCCCACGTTTCGGAGCGCATCTGGGCATTCCGACGCTGTTGGTGCGGATGCCGGTGGCCCCGCCGGAAGAATGAAGCAGCAAAGCACAGCATGCGCAACGCAGCACGAGTGCACATCATGGGCAATCCATGGGATCCATCTGTTTATCCGGCAGCCACTCACCCCTTACCCCCTCACCCCCTCACTCCCTCACTCCCTCACCCCCTCACCCCCTCACTCCCTCACTCCCTCACCCCCTCACCCCCTCACCCCCTCACCCCCTCACCCTCTCACTCCCTCACTCCCTCACCCCCTCACCCCCTCACTCCCTCACTCCCTCACCCCCTCACCCTCTCACCCCCTCACCCTCTCACCCCCTCACTCCCTCACCCCCTCACTCCGTCAATTCCTCACCCCCTCACCCCCTCACTCCCTCACCCTCTCACCCCCTCACTCCCTCACCCCCTCACCCCCTCACTCCCTCACTCCCTCACCCCCTCACCCTCTCACCCCCTCACCCTCTCACCCCCTCACTCCCTCACCCCCTCACTCCGTCAATTCCTCACCCCCTCACCCCCTCACTCCCTCACCTGGACAATGTTGATATGGCTGACGCTGCGGAGCACAGCGAGCTCAGTTGCACTGCGCAACAGTGTACGACGGGCTTCCACGCGCGTCTTCTGCCGCGTCGGTGTCGGTTGTTCACCCCCCTTTCCGCCGTCAGTGGTGCCGCCGGCGCCGTCATCATCCCCCACTTGTGCCGACTTGGTCATGTTCCCGCCGCCATCCGAGAAAGCTCCCTCGGGCAACTCCATGAGCTTGACCGCCACTGGGACTGTGGCAAGCTTGCCCATGAGTACGACACCAGAGGCTCCTGTACCCACCATTGCTGTCAAGTTGAGCTCATCCAAGTCGTCAGAGAAGGGGCGGATGATTCCTCGGGATCTGGGGGGTGTAGAGCGGGGTAGATATTGCGGTGATGCAGTACGGCATGCGACTTTATTGTAAAGGATTGCATGACGCCTCCGTATTACGTTGCGTCGTTCCACGTCATGAAAAGCTCCGGTTCGGGCGTCCCGAAAGTCAGCCCTAGAAAGCGGTCACGTACATCCCAGACATAAAAATCCTCAAGCTCTACTCGGCTGACGACTCACTGTGTGTTTATCAACCCACTGGCCACAGACCTGCATTCAAAGGACCCCACATCGTACAAGTCCTCAACACTTGGACTTATGGTGCTGCCCCGCAGGGTGCTCATGATAGACTCCACCAGCACGTTCAGCTGCACCCGCGCGCTGCCCTCGCAGTCCGCCTGGGAAGAGAGCCGGCAGGGAGACGGATGAGAGGTGTGTGTCAGGTGGTTTAAACTTTAATAATTAGAATTTGTGATATAAAATTAGCTTATCAGCTGTAATGATAATACTTATTGAAACTCAGGTACTGCTAATTCATTTTAGGATTGGGTGGGGGGAATTTAATATTGGCTATATTGATGCCCATGTAGGCGGGGAAGTCCAGGTTAAAGCTAGCGGGAATGGCAAGCCGCTTGGGTCAGTACGGCTTGGAGGGTGTTGTGTCCATCAGCTTCGCAAAAGGAGGGTTTTTCTCCTCCTGACAACCCCGGATGAGGAATATGCCATCCGGTGGTGCGGGGATACCAGCCCGCCAGTGGCCGTGGAAACGCGTAGGGGTGGTTCTTTGCTCATTTGCGCTAAGCGCAGGCAGTACCCGGACAAGACAAGACAAGACAAGACAACTCCTACTTTCTCGCATGTCGAGGCCCGAAGGCACAGGGAAGGTGCTGCATGATGACGCACAGCAGCATTAGAACGCACGACACGCGCAGCATACTGGGGGACCCTTCTGGCCCCCGACTAAAACCATTCACTGTTTGCATTTCGCTAACAGATTTGTACCCCCCTTCCCCCCCCGTACCCCCCGTACCCCTTCCCCCGTACCCCTTCCCCCGTACCCCTTCCCCCGTACCCCCCTTCCCCCTTCCCCCTTCCCCCGTACCCCTTCCCCCTTCCCCCGTACCCCTTCCCCCGTTACCCCCTTCCCCCTTCCCCCTTCCCCCTTCCCCCTTCCCCCGTACCCCCCTTCCCCCCCCCGTACCCCCCTTCCCCCCCCGTACCCCGTACCCCGCGTCCCCCCCCCTTCCCCCCCCGTCCCCCCCCTTACCCCCTTCCCCCTTCCCCCGTCCCCCCCTTCCCCCTTCCCCCTTCCCCCGTCCCCCCCTTGCCCCCCCGTACCCCCCTTCCCCCCCGTACCCCCCCGTCCCCCCCCTTACCCCTTCCCCCGTACCCCCCTTCGCCCCCCCGACCCCCGTACCCCGCGTCCCCCCCCTCTTCCCCCCCTTCCCCCACTTCCCCCCCTTCCCCCCCTCTTCTCCCCCTCTTCTCCCCCTCTTCTCCCCCTCTTCTCCCCCTCTTCTCCCCCTCTTCTCCCCCTCTTCTCCCCCTCTTCTCCCCCTCTTCTCCCATTCTTCTCCCCCTCTTCTCCCCCTCTTCTCCCCCTCTTCTCCCCCTCTTCTCCCCCTCTTCTCCCATTCTTCTCCCATTCTTCTCCCCCTCTTCTCCCCCTCTTCTCCCCCTCTTCTCCCCCTCTTCGCCCCCTCTTCTCCCCCTCTTCTCCCCCTCTTCGCCCCCTCTTCTCCCCCTCTTCGCCCCCTTTCGCCCCCTCTTCGCCCCCCTTCTCCCCCCCTTCTCCCCCCCTTCTCCCCAACTTCTCCCCAACTTCTCCCCCCCTTCCCCCCCCCCTTACAGATATACTAAAGTGCATCTCACTCTCACTCATTCCATGTTTCAGATTGTTTGATATGCGATATAGTTGCATCGTATATCCGGGTACTAAGGCGCCGCCAGTGGAATACGTATACATATATATATGTATGATACATCTGTTTTGCCTTACCTCCAACAGCGTCAGTAGTGCCGCGTCATTCGACGTCATCTCCAGGGGCCCATGCAGCTGCTCCGTCTGAGCGGTATCCCTGCGGAGCAAGCTGACCCCGCTGGCGGCCAGACTCGCACACGCCACTATGCTGGCGGGACCGCCACAGCGGCTCAAGCCCGAAGCTGTGCGTCCCAGACCGCCGCCGCCGCTGGAGACCCCCTGCGAGGAGGTTTCTCCGGCGCCCTCCCACAGGCATAACAATCGCTGCCGGGCGGAATATGTTCGGGCAGGGCTGGCACGGCTGGACTGGCGGTGTGGCGTTCGGACACCGACAGCAGGGGGCGGGGCTATGTTGGCGAGGGAGGGAGGGAGGGAGGGAGGGAAGGAGGGGGGTGACGCTGGTTTGGTGATCGAAGGAAGCTCCTGTAGCTGCATTGGGGTTGGGGTGTACTGGGAAGCGGGCCGACGTCACGGTGGGCAGGTGCCCTGACCTTGGCGCGGCCTCAGTGTACACTCTTGACAACTTCCGAGTAACTTCCGGCAACTTCCGATAACTTCCGATAACTTCCGAACACTTCTAACTTCCGGTGCGGCCTCAGTGTACACTCCTGACAGCTTCCCACAACTTCTGAAGCTTCCGACGAACTTCTGACGATTCAGGCAACTTCCAACAACTTCCAACAACTTCGGACCCCTTCTGACCGCCATTCTTATTGCAAAAAAACTTCTTCCTATAATAATAAACATTAAACCATTAAACAAATACGATGCTAGTCGGTTACAAAGTTTGTCTGGTAGGGATTTTAGCTTAAATGCGATGACCCCTTCCGATACGTGCCGACTACTTCGGACTACTTCCGACAACTTCCGACGACTTCCGACTACTGGGCTGTCTGGGCGATAATTCATTACCAGTATGTGTCCACTTCCACTGAAGGGAAGCACTCAATGATTATGCAAGTTGGTTTAATGGTTTGAAGGCCGATTTCCCATCTGCCACCCTAAATGACGCCCGGATCATAAGTCCGCAATCAGGTATGCGCAAACACCACACAAATCCAATATGGGCGGAATGTCCAGATTTGCAGCTGTTAGATATTCCTCCAGATGCCGTCCATTTCACATGAGCTGGTGAGTGTGTGTATAACAGGGGAGACGGAGGCGGTTTCATCTTTGGTTGGGACATACTGGTCGACACACACACGCGGGCGCACACACATATACACATGGCGGCCGCGTGCGCGACTCCCAAGCCCGACCTCCCCTGCCCTTCCTCACTCACGCATACACTCACCCGTCGAGGTTCCCAGCAACCCGACCGTCCGCGCGCCCGCATGGTTCAAGGAAAGCGTGGGATGCATCAACCCCACAAGCGGTTCGCTTCCAGCGGCACTATCCGAGTCCTGCTCCGCATCTGCCGGCTGCGGTTGCGGCTGCTGTGCAGATTGCGACTGTGAGGTCGAGCCATCGACAGAGCCCAAACCGCCGCCGCCGCCGCCGCCGCCGCCGCCTCCAGCGCTGGTCGCGACGACGTTGGGGTCCCCGTTCGTTAAGCTCAGGATGCCCAGCGTGCTGGCCTGGAGGCCGGTCATGGTCGGCGGCACGGTGGGCGCCTTGCCGCTGGGAACGATGACGTAATTACCAGGTACACCCGCCGCCAGCGTCTCCATCTCCGAAGCGCACTGCTCACGGAGCTTGTGTCGGAGCATTGGCGCGAGGACCTGCACGGGCCGCAAACATACACATACACAATATAGTTGACACTGGTCCCATATAAATTCCGACTATAGTTGCAAATATTACTTGATTATTTTTTCATTTATAATATTTGTTCTTTCCCGTTGTGAAATGTTGACAAGCGGCTATAAGTCTGGACTTGTCTGCTAATGGGGATGAAATGTGTATATATTTTAGTAAGAAAGAACCAGAGCTGTTTTTACTGTATAAGGATATACACATACACACACAACACATCGGGAGGAATTTGCGGACGCACATTGAAACGCATCCACGGATGTACGACAAAGAGAGAAAGAAGTAGCCTTCGGATGTCGACCCGTTCAGCCCTCCCCCCTCTCCTCCTCTTCCTCATCTGCCTTGAGCGCAGAGGGCATCTTCTACATCATGCTCATGGCATTACGGGCTAAGAGCCCCGGGGACGCAGCTCATTCCGTACGCCGAGCCGCCTCTCCTGAGCTTGCGACCTAACCTGTGTTGTCCCGAGCATCTAAGCCGCCCTTCTGCACCCTCTGGCCCCGTTCCCTTCCTCACCGCAGCTAGCAGATCTGCACAGCTGTTACGGATGGCCTCAAGCATTTGCGGCGGCAGGTTGAACGGGAACGACACGTAGAGCCCCAGCACCGCGCCGGCTTCCGTCGAAACGCCCACCAAGGTCAACGATTTGGCGGTGGCGAAAGGGGCGGCCGAGGCCCCTCCGCCGGTACTGCCGCCGGTGGCCGCCGCCGCCGCCGCCAGGCCTAAGGCTGGCAATCGAGACCGGGCGCTACTGGCTGGCGAGCCACATGTTCCCAGTGAGTCGTACAGGTTCCCCATCGTTGTGGCCTCCCGGACGGTCGCTGCATTGAGCAGCATGTACACATCTCGTGAAGGGAGTCGAAGGGATTGCACGTACTGGAGGCAGTCCGGGACCACCTCTCCCGTCAGTACACCGCTGCCGCGGTAGCGGTCACCACCACCGCCTGTGTTGCCGTTACCATTCCCCCGCTCTAAGGCACCGCTCTGCAGCACCATTTGCTGCAGAACAGTCTCCGACAGACGGAAGGGTTTTGCGCGCAGAGCCGCCCGCGCAATCACTGAGTTAAATGTAACCGACGCAGCGCCGCCTTCAGTGCCAGTGCCGCATCCCCCCATTGTATTGCTAGTGCCCGCCAGCATCATCCTCCCGGCATGCGAGCTGCCGTTGGCCATGCAGGACTTGGCCATGCGGCCGCGGCAGGTGTTCGGCGGCGTATCTCCAGCATGACCCGTAGGTCGTCGCAGCGGTTGCAACGATGGCGTCCTGGCAGCAGCCTTAGCCAAGTTCATTTCCGAGGAGCTCCTTCGCACCCCCTGAGCGTTGCCTCGGACCTTCCCGCCCGCCGCTGCGGGACCCAGCAGGGACGTGCCCTCGTAGCAGCTGCCCCTCCTTGGTTAGCCCCGAGAGGTCCACATGCCACACAGGGATGGACGCAGCAAAGAAGCGAATACTTGCAGTGCCGCTGACAGGAAGGGAACAGTGCCGCTGTGCATACACATAACGGTGTTTGACGCCTGATACGGTGCTATAAACCTGGCGATGAAAGCCCTTCTTCCAAGTGACAAGATTCATAGATTCACAAGTCCATCGGTTAGCAATCACAAGAAGGGAGAGAAGGGCATCCCGGGTTACCCGGATCGATACGGGGTTGCTGGGAAGGGCACGGCACGGTGCTGGGATGTGAAGTATGGCACATTCCCAAGCCCTAGACCGCAAAACCCACCTGCCCTTCGACCCGAAGGCATCCAACTTTGCTGCTATAATCGCCTGAGGCCCGCTATACGTCAAGTTGCTGCCTGATGTTTCATTTCTGCCGCCACACACGCTATCGCCGGCGCCAACAGTTTTAGTTGTCGGTGTGTCGCAGCTGATGTTCGCGAGCAGAGTCGCCGCTGCCAGTGCAGCCTGTCCCTGCGTCGTTACCACCGTAGCGCTCATGAGCCCTGCACCCACACCGCCGCAAGCGGCGCGCGCCGAATGCAAGTCGTCCTCCAGAAGAAACGCCAGCTGTGATCCTGCCACCGGTACTAAGGCAGCTCGGATGGAAGCGTCTAGCAAAAAGTTCCGTCGTACATGCGCCACCAGGATGCTGCACAGCTCTGCCACAAGCGCTTTGAGCGTCATGCAGTCTGCAAGCCGCCGAAGTGCTGAAGTAGTCCGGTGCATCCGGCAAGCCTGCTGCCAGGATGACGGGGGCGGAAAGCGCCAGTTGCTGCAGCACCAAGGGGCTACGCAGGAGGCAGCCGTCAGCGTCAGCGTCAGCGCCAGCGCCCGTGGCAGCGCTGGGAATGCATACGACCCAGTCGCACCGAAGAGAGGCTGTAGCTGATGCTTTTTCGGGGGAAGTGGCAGCAACAGGTGGCGCTGGTTGGTGTTGAATCCACAGGATGCTGATGATGACGTCGCCAAGCAGCAATGGCAATGCACCACAGACGGCGGAGGTATCCGGAGAGACGGACGTCACGGCCTTCTATGCAGTGCAAGGGAAGGGCCGTGTGAGAGTGTGAGATTGATGAGGCGGATTTTGGTGGTGGGGTTGTCCCGAGTCATGTGCCTAGGAGGGCGTTTTGGACTACATGGGCCGGGAGCGGCGCCCGGGGGCTTTGTAGCGGCCTGCTGGGCAGAGCTAGGACCTCATGGCACGGCTGTTTGCGACAAACCGATACTTGTAGTCATGTCGGCGATAATTATGGTGAGGGCGTTAAGGTTGATAATTGTCAGATAAACGGCGACAGCGGAACGTGAGTTCACCCACTGACTAGGGTGAAAGGATGGAGCGTTAACGCCGTTAACGAGATCTTACGAAAAGGGGCCTGCACATTTGCTAACCTTCGTGCTCAATGCCTCGTAAAGCATATTCTGCATCTGGGTCCGGCCTTCGGCGTTCTTCGAATCGGGCGCGAAAATGATGTAACTGCCCGGCCTATCGTTCTCGTGGCTGTCGATGTCCGCAGCTGACGCCAAAAGGACAAAAGTCGGCTTGCCTATACCATCTTCTGCCAGGCCGTACAGCCTGCATGGAAGGCATTGTTTTGTTCACAGCGTCCAATGGCACTGAACGAGAGCTCAAGGAAACTGCTCGCACAGTTATCCTACCGCACAACTGAGGTCTTTTCATCCAGATAATAGCGAAGACCTCTTACTAGCGCCTTCGCTCTGCACTCCGCAAGCTTCTCCCGGCTTGCGTTGCAGAGGGCTCGCTGCAGAAAGCCTTTAAGAACGACCAAGGCCGCTTTTCCGATCGCCTAGCGTGTAAAAAAACGAAAAGAAATTGTTATTATATCAAGCTTGTGGTGTTGCTGGCATACCATGGCTCGAAGGGTAACAACGAGCGGGCGGATCGGACGAAAACGTTGACAGGAGACGGCCCTCACCACCGCAATTTCCGGCCTCCTGCACATTGCTTGATCTCTGCATGATCCAGAACATTCTTTTTCTACCTCCTTGCAGGAAAAACAGTGCCAAAACCATGCTAGGGCCATGCCGACGTGTTTTAGAAGCGTAACGCAATCCTAGTAACCATGCTTAGGATTCATAAAATAATTCTCATGTTAATATAAGTCAAATTACAAAATCTAAAGTTAACGAGGTGTACTGCCGTAAACTGGACGAGTATAGTATTTTCGGCAACCGTCATAAGACGAAACCCAAACTGCAAAGGAATTCAGCTCTAATTCAAATTAATCATAAAAAAGTTATAATAAGTAAGGATCAAATGATCTTTTTTGAGTTTTCTACTATTTCCTGGCATTTATGAGCCACAAGACTCCTCCGTGGCCACCTCTTGTGGTACGAAACGTTGAGATAGCTCGCGGTAATCAAATTAAACGCATATATAGCTTTAATTAAAAGGTTTAAAAAACTTTCTTTAAATCTGTCTGCATGTTAAAGCCCTATTCAAACCCTATTCAAACCCTGTTAAAACCCTATCCACCTGAATGTGGATGTGGATACCTGCCGTACCCTGAAGGACGGATAGCGTCAGTTTCTACCAAATACTCATTCAACTTCCACCATCTCTTGCATGATACGAAAATGATTATGGATAACGACATATGCACGATGAGCAAAAGCGTGATGCGGGGTTTCCTTACGGCAAACCCGTAACCAGGAACGTATAGTGGCCACCTTAAAACGGCCTGCTCCATGGTGGTGAGGAATACGAATCGGCAGAGAACGGGCTTTAAGGGAGGGGGAAGGGGGAGACATACGTTGAACTTCGGTGGTCAAATTAACTTGCAGCGTTAAAATACATAGGAAATTGTATGTTACAATGTACAAGGGACGGAACAATACACACTAGAAATACAAGGATTGGAATGCAAAGGACCGCAACATAACCAGGGTCCGCTCGTTTCCGCCCAGGGAGAGGGCGTAAGCAGCAATGAATAGAGACGCCAAGGGGGATCAAGGTGGGGTGGAGACCAGGTCGGGATGAGCCGGAGCCTGATCCTGGGGCCCCTTCACAGCGCTAGTGAACTGGACACATTGGGTAGCAGCGCTTCCCTATCCTTCTGCGCCTTCATGCACTGGATTGTAAACACCGCGCCTGGTGCGTTCTCGAGCACCCCGTCCGGACGACACCCAGTAGATGGTGTGGTCAATAATATCAATTATCATACTGTCGGTAGTGTGATTCCGTCAGGCTAGAAAAATAGCCTCTTCACTTGCATCAACAGGTACCCCGGCATTTCATATCCATCCTGATAACGACCCTCCATCGCCCCCAGCAACTGCTCTGGCATCACCGGATGGCCTTCGAGGGTCAACACCCGCAGAGCACTCGAGACCTCACGAGTCATGTCGACCAGGGCCTGGTGTGTGGTCAGGAGTAGCAGCGGCGCCCACGTCAGTGGCATCAGAATGTGTTATCCGAACAGCATACGGCAAAACCGCACCACGAATAGCCCAACCATAAGAACTGGGTCGGCTTTTCCATCTTGTACGTTCGTACTGTTGCTGCAGCTTGTTCAAGACCTTTAACTGCTGTTACTGTGGAGCCCATGACGAGTGTAAATCATGTAATTGTCGTAGGAGAGCCACCGTGTAGAGGAGAGCGCAAATCCAGGCGATTTCTCAGACACCCTCAAATACACTGAATAATGTGATACACCCGATGTCAAGTGCGTGCTCCCTCAGGCGCTTCCCTTGCCCGCGAGGCCGAGGGAAGCGCCTTAACGCCCTGGATGCAGGTGAGCGGTACACCATCCCGAACGCCCTGGATGCAGGTGGGCGGTGCTTAAACCACCTCTCTTTGAGCAATTTCCCATCCACACAACCAATCCAATCAACCCAACACAATCAGCCACTACCTAGCTGCAGCTTGTCACGACGGATGGCGTTACCAGGCATGAAAGGTGTCAGTGCTCGTGTTATCGTGTGCGTGCGTAAAATTATTAGTTAATTTACAAAAGATAATCATATGATATGATAATTAAATCATGTGTGTGCGCTGTAAGCAAGGGCGGGGACTCAGTCGGCTGATCAGTTTACGGGTAGCGACTTAGCATTAGAGTGCCCTTTTATGTTGATGAGCAGGTACGGCACAAATTCGAAGGGATTTCGAAGGGAAGCGAAGCAGAAGAGCTCGCCGGTTGGTCAGTAATTATCTTCATAATATTTAGATCTTTATCTTTTATCTTTGGCATTAGTTGACTTGTCGGTTGAGCCTGATAGCGTTTGGCGCCCAATGACGGGTTGTACGGCTAGAGTCAAACATATTTTATTGGCGATGATGTGACAAATGTCCTTTGTCACCTGGCTCTAGAAGCGATTAGTACTTTCCGAGCGTAAACGACCACTTTCATATACCATTTTGTAACAGCGTGTGAGTCATCCAAGCAACTCTGTCGGACCGATCGTTAGGCTTAGGTCCCGACCCTAAGCCGCAGCCAGCAGGTGCTACTTTCTGCAGCTGACGGACGGGCAGCCAGCTGGGGACAGCTCAACGCCAGCTATTTCAAGACCCCGTTCAAGGCCTTAGCCCTAACCCCCATTGTTGTATATCTATGAAACTGTCTTTCATGTCTGTCATAAATCGACGGTCTATGGAGACGAAACATGAATAAAGAGATAACGAGTTCACGTCCACACCGTAACCCAGTACGCCTCTTATCGACCATCGTGCTGTAAGGCTCCTAATGATGGAGCGAAGCAGACCCGTCCATCATTCATTCCCGTCACGCAAAAAGCCATCTTCCTGGCATCTCTCAAGGCAATAGCCGCTTCACACACGACCCCCCTCGCTCCCCACAAACTGGTCTTTGTGATTGCTTTGTGATTTCCGCTTCATGCATTCGCCCACCATGATGATTAGCCTCTATTTTCTGTAGACTCCTCCAAATAAAGTCTCAACGCTATTGGTGTCCGGGGCCCCGGGGAATACTGTTCTCCAACTTGCTCCTGCAGCATCTGTAATCCCCTCCCATGACCTATTGCCATGTGCCAGACGATTCAAACTCTAATGGCTCCTAGTCCAGGGAAAATTACACGGAGGCGGGCCCCGGCTTGCTACGCCCATGTTAACAGCCCTTGCTGTTAAGGGTCTATAGCACCCAGGGTTCCGCGCACCATGGCTATCTTGACCATCCAATCCATGTAGCCCCACTCGCTGCAACATCTTTTGACATGGCTAGAGACAGTGTCGCTCCTCAACCATGGAGGAGACTGAAGTTAATTGGCAGAGCCATTTCCATCATCCAAGCGAAAAGCCGAAAGCCAATTATGGTGTTTATAGCACAGATAACACACCACCCATCCGGACCATCCCATGCACAGTTGATCACAAAATTCATGAGGATTAATTAATCACTGGGACACCTGTCCAGCAAGGCTAAGTTAATCTAAGCGAAGGCTCCTCGCGTCCTGTATTGCAGAGACCAGCTGACTGTGTAAATGACTAACTACTGCCCTGATGAAATATCTTACGGTGCACGACGACATGCCTCGAATAAAAGCCTCCATGTGTCATATCTGCTACTTCCAGGAGAAGCAACGGAGGCGTTCATTGCCACACGTTATGTCCGTTGTCCAAAAAGATAGCATCCTTGACGTCCTGTTCAAAAAACAAGATCAGTGCACGCGCCCGAGCCAAATACACGTATCAATGTTAAGGCGCAAATCAAAAGCACGGTCCGAATGAGTTGATCGCCAAAGCCACAATCGGGTCCTACAAGCCAATTAAGAGCTGCACGTGCCAACACCTGACGTGCGGCCCTAGGGCGGCAACAGTAAGCGTAAGCAACGCCCCTCGTCGGACCCTCCTCTTACTCTGTGTGTCAAACAATCGTCATTGGTAATAGTAGTAGTTGTGACATGTAGTAACGCTCAAATTACCTGTGGCACCATCATCGATTTGGGTAACGAGCGCTCATTGCTTCGTCGTATCCCATAGCCCCAACCTTCCCTGTTACGGGACACTGCACTCAACCCCTTTATTAGAGACTTGTCGACAATGGTTTTCCCACAGCAAAAAGGACTGGCCTCTCAGCGGGCGGTCCCAGCACATCTCACAAAATCTCTGCTGGTGACCACAAGCCGCCACCAGCCGCCGCACGTCGATTCAAGTACTAGTATCAGAAGCAACAGCCTCCGCAAGCAATCCCCAGTCCAGTCCGAGTTCATCCTCAATGCTGCAGCAAAGCATGTAAGAAGGCGCATGCGGGAGGGGTCCGGTAGAGAGCTCTCCAGCAACTGGCATCTACTGTCAGGAATGCGCACAAAGGTTTGCTCCTAGGATTATGGTCCGTCAAAATACACATACACGCGTGTTCAGGCACGCGTGTTCAGGCACGACTGTTATGGCACGACTAATATGCCCCTGGAGTTCCAGGTTCTACCCCGACTGAGAGCGGGCCAAAGACCCTAATGATAAGGGCAGGGTGCCCCCATGTCGATGGACGGTGACGACCCCAATTAAAGCGACCTGCGAGCTGACCAGTAGCGGAGTTGACGCCTTAGTTGATTCGGCAGCTTCCGCTGGATGCTGGTGGTGGGTGCTGAACCTGGGAAAACCACTGATTTCGGAGAAGTCGGCATGGGAGACTGGATGAGGGTGCCCCGAAACACCCGGGAAGGTAGGGACTGCCAGGTTAGTGGCCACGGGTGATGTACCCCCCTATCCTACACACACACACATATAAGTGACATTCCGCGAGCAGCCTCAAATCGCCGAGCAACGTTGCAAACACAATATCCAAGGCCATGACTGCATCTGCTTAACCTAAAGGATTCCCCATGTCGCATCTTTAAGCATAGGGAGGCTCGGCGACAAGCTGCTTAATGCACCGCAGCACGTCCCTGGCCTAGTCCCTACACCTCCCACCGCCTAACCCTCATGGAATGTACCCCTACATACCCCGCCTACCCAAACACACCTTTCGAAAGCCGACGTCACTGTCGGGACAAAAGCCCTACCCCAGACCCCTCACAGGCTCTCCGTCCGGCGCCCCTCACTGCCTCTGCGGGAGTCGAAGCAGTGCCGGCACGTTGTCCTCGAACGGCAACGTGCACACCGAGAAACCGGAGATGCGTTTCTCCATTAATAACAGCGGGATGAGCAGCTTCTCCACATCAGACTGGGTCAGCAGCATTAGCCGGGCGACTTGGTCGGCGTCACCGTAGGCAATCGCATAGTCCTCACCAAAGGGCCCAAAGCGCTCCAGCCCGCTTGGAAAAATGATGCCGAAGTGGCCTTCCGAGGGCGGCAGGAAGCCGTGGCTAATGTGGGTAACGGTGTAGGGTGGCGCAGCGATGAACCTGCAATCAAAGTGGAGGAAAAGGGGACGCTGGCTTCGGACGCACGTTTCGCCGCTGTTACAATATTTCCTTTATATAATATACAATATTCCATAAGAATTCATCTGAATAGCACCAGTACACCAGTCATAATCCTGTTCCTTGTGGTCGCATATCATCGACCTTCCGCCGAACCCTATCATTATGCTGTGGTGTCCAAACGTCGTGGCGGGCCCTCCCCAGTGGTATGCACACACCTATAAAGAAAGAGCCCGTAGTCGACGTGGTAGTGCTTGGTCATGTTACCATCAGGGCCTCTGCGGGTTGATTTAGGTTGCGTCAGCACAGCAGCACTCGGTACAGATCTCACGCTTCACCCCGTTTCGCCTTCACCAGTGCCGCGCATTGCCAATACAGCCTACCGCGTCCAGCTCCAATCCTATATCCAAAAGGATGTATGTGTCTGTGTATGTGTGTGTCTGTGTCTGTCCTCATCAATCCTCCTTCCAGAGTACACTTCTCCGTCCGCAAGCTGGTTGCTTGCCCGGCTCCCCCTTCCATACGGGCCAAGAGGCCCCATCCGCCCGCTCTAACCTTAGCCCTTAGCCATTTTGGCGCCTAGTCCTGACTCCGTGAAGATTAAACTCCTGGTCCTAGCCTTCTCACCCCCGCCAACTTACCGGTACATAAACGTCCGGAAGGGGATAGAGCCTTTGACCTGCGAGTCCAATGTCAGCATGTGGCCACAGTTCACGCGGATGCCCGTACCCAGCACCTTCTCTAGACCCGGGATTGATTCCGGGTGGAGGCAGCCCGGGTGCACGCGCATGTGCCCCACTGCAAGGTAGGTTGTACCGCTGGCCTCCAGGATCGCTGGCGTGCCGCCAGACAGGTGCATCAGGCGGCCAAAGGTCTTACTGAAGGCGCTGAAGAAGGTCTGATTAGATTTGGAGTAGAATCGAGCGTGCGGCACCGGGTCGCGGTAGGTGGACCAATTAAAGACAGAGTGAGGGCCGAATGGACCGTAGTGGGAATACGACATCATATTGGTGCCATTCCACGGGACCCAGTTTTTATCCCACGCGATGCTGCGGTCGTAGCGTAATAGGCGCGGAGGACCGAGATGAGGATCACATTTATTAGGCCCGGGAATGCGCCGGCAGGTGATTAAAACGCGGAAGACGGTGTTCACGGATGCGCGTGCGCCACCGTACTTGCCAAAAGGCAGGGAAAGGTACAAGAATAGCCGACCACGCTGGTCGTGGAATAGGCGGCCATCCTCGTAGTTGAACTCCTTCAGGTAGCGATGACCCAGGACTGACGCCGTAACGTTGCCTGACTGGCGTCCCCCTCGGAGACGAATCACCGCCAATAGGTTTGCCAATGTTCCGTTCCACGCATCCATGAAGGGCGGCCGGTCAAGCTGTCCAGGAATACATCGTCGCTCCGTACTCCTGGCGATATATACTCGAGCGAACACGCAGAAAATATTTCCTGCAAGACGAGAGATTGCAGGATTGAAGACACATGCGCCTTCAGGAAGTCCCGCTGCTGTTCGAAGGACGGCGGTGATGTCCACGATCCCCCGCACATAAGGCTGACAAATATCTTCGTTACATCGGCAATACGGATGTACCACCAAGGGTTGTAAATTTTCTAGGTGTCCTTCAGTCTCACGGACATTAGCTGTTGCAAGCCCGAACAGCGCATTCAAAGCCAGGAATGTTAGCACAGTGCTAAGTGTTAAATGAAAACGAGCTTTAGCTCTGACAACAATTCTATTTTGAAGTGAATGAAAGTGCCATGGAAGCTTGAGTTTAAGCGTGTACACGGTTCGGGAGGCCACCATTCCAAGTAGCGTCTCGCTTACCTAATCTAAAGGTTCAAAAGCCGTCTAAAGCACCTAACTTGCAAAATCAATTCAAACGTAGAGTTAAGGAAGTTGAATTAAGCCCATCCCCAAATCGGTTATTGGTTAACTGTTTCCGCAAGTAAGTACATATAATCTATTCATCTCACCGTCAAATCACTTAAGAACATTTAAACGCCTCAACATATAAACAAAATCTTAAGGAAATTTTGCATCCAACCTTCTACCGGTTTTGGTTGTGTTAGCTTCGATGCCGGACGCTGCCCCGTCGGTGTTGCAACCAAATTTTGGTCAAGCTGCTTCTGAAGGATAATATTTGCCGCCTTGGAAATAGTGATGTTGCAGCTGCCCAAGGCGTGCACTTTGCTTACTGCCCACAACCATAGATTTCATTAGCGTGAACCTTTGGCACCTCAGGCCTATTATGCAACGCCAGGGCAGCAGCGTACTTCACCGCGGACGGGACCCGGAAAATAATGGCATTTTCGGAAAACGCCCGTAGATATGATGGGCCTGCTCCGGGGCTTAGCTGGCAGTACAACTGTCAGTGAATTTTGCTGCGATATATGGTGCTTAAATGCGCAGTCAGGACGCTCCGTGCGTTACAGCACAGAAATTCAGTACTGGCTCAAGAGGTGGTGCTGGCAGGCAAAGTGGTCTGGTTCCTGTGTGGCCAACGTCTGCTAACAGAAGTGTGGCGATACTGATCGACAAGGTGGTCATCCTCGCTGGTCAACCAGTAGCGGACAGCTCTGTGCCGACCTATGAGTCTCAAAGACGTCGTTTCCTGACGTTCGGTACAAATGTGGTATACTTACCGCGAGGGGCAGTTTTCCGCCAAAGCGATGTGCAGGTCTGAAAGGGGCCCTCATCAGCCACTTCATCGCGTATGCCATGTGCCGCTGCGCACCCGCCACCATGAACGGCAAGCTACCAGCCCTAGGAAACATCTCAGGATATACCATCCGTACAAGCGCACACCCTTACTAAATCAAATCCCTGATACACACCTGTACAAATTCGCATAAACCCAACAACACATCCAAACAAACGCAGCCATACACAAATACATGCACACACACACACACACACCGATACAAACACACTTCTATCAAAGCACACACACCCATACACACATGAAGAAACCCATACACACACACACTGATGACGGCGGGGGGCTGATCGGACGGCGGGACACAGGAGCACAGCGGGTAATATCCCTGATGCATATGAGCCGATGGCCTGGCATTGGCTAATCAATCGACAATCCGGCTAGAACCAGGCTGAAATATGACATGACATACGATATCTTGAGTGCAGGGATATATATTTATCCCGCCACATCGCCCTTATCCGGGTCGCCCCAATGCAGCTTTAAACACTGTCAACAATCACCTACAGGTACAACAATTCCCAAGCATTGGAGACAGTTATCTAGGTCAGATAGTTAGATAGATTCGCATACTGTGTAACTTGCACCCCAGCACCACGCACTAATGCACCGTGCGTGCGTGCGTTACAGCCTGCCTCTGTGCTCTTGGTCGCCCCGCCCCTTGAATTGCTTCCATTGAAAACAATCCGATATCACCGTCCCGGGCCTATATACTGCACCGCGGCGGATTTCAGCTTTGTTCCGCCTCTCAGTCACCCAGGAACATCCTCCTTGTCTTTGCCCATAATGCGCATTCACGATGTACCACGTGCTAGGTTCCATGCGTCCCTGGGGTCACAGCCGACCCGTCTTCGCCTGATTTTAGTTGGGTTCCGAGCAAACCAGGTACAAAGTTCGTTAACATACAGCCATCTCCATGAACGAACAGGGCGCCGACGTCCACAACAGCAGGAACAACTGGGGCCACGCCCGCTGGATCCGGCCGCTGGGGCAATCCATGTAAGGTACACCGAAATATACTTACCGAGTAAACATCAGCCATGCGCTCAACATACAAAAACATGCCAAAAACATGGAGTATTCCCATTCACCTCCTAGCCTACATGCCCTGCAGTCCTGAGAGGCGCTGACATCGTTCCCCAGTCGCCAGCCAAATCGCCAGCGACTCAATAGGAATCCCTAAGTGATCAATTTCTGCCTGTCCTATTTCCTCCTGCCTATAGCTGCAATTGCTAACCATCCCTACTAATGCTATAGCCGCTGCCCGGCTCATCCGTGCCACGCGAGTTCCACCTTCACCCTTAACCGTACCCGAATGATGCGCTGTCTCGACGGTTTTGGTGAACTAGCTAACGCCGAACCAGCTACGTACGGTCAGATCCCATTGCCAATCCCGTCCCCATCCCCTCCACTTGCACCGTCGTCAGCACCGTCGATGCAGCACCGGCACTGCCAGCAGGCAACGGCACGCCTGATGCTGCCGATGTAATAAGGGCGTACAAGTTTGGCAGCGGCTGGTTAGGCGCGACCGGCGGAATGCCGTGCGCTGCCAGTAGCTGCTCCACGTCCTTGTTCAGCAGGTAAACCGCATAGGCGAATCGCGTGCGATCGCGCGCGCCATCACCCCAAAACAGCGGCAGCCCGGCGGCAGGGTTGAGGCCAGCTGGATGCGCATCATCGCTGACGGCCCCTGCGGGCGTGGCCGCCACCCGCGGGTCTAATTGTGCGTTAAGCAAGGTGGAGAAAACCGCAAGGCGGCCACCCACACCGACACCGCGAGGTCCCGGGATGAGGCCAACGGCTGGCAGAAGCGACAGCGGTGAGGGGCCAGTCGCTGCAGCCGCAACGGCCGCGGCCGCGGAGGTGAGAGAGCTAGCTGCAATGCTTAATAAGCGCCACTCGGCTCCTGGAATAGCACATATTGCGCCACCTGGGGGCTGCGCCCCTGTCAGGGGTGGCCCCACTGCAGTGCTGGTGGCACCCGACCTGACGGTGACGCTGGGAGGCAAGGGATCCGATATATACGAGACAGAGACTCGGGGAGCAATAGGGTAGCGGAGCGGTACACCCAGGTACGACGCCATCAGGTCCACTATTGCCGCCAGGTAACCGAGGCCGGCTGCAGTACGCTGATCAGCGTCATATCGCTGGCCGAGACCCAGCGGCGACCATCTGGCTGATCCTGCAGTAGCGCACGCAATAGCCACAATGATCTTACTCCCATCACTCTCCTTCCGCGCGTAGTGATAGGTCAATAGTACGTCCAGTCCTACTTTCCTGGGCAGGCAAGCTTGCAAGTTCGGGTAAGCCGACACCAGGTGTCAAAACCGATATCCCTCCTCGTGAATATATATGGATAAACCGTAATGCGGTTCGCCAGTGCGGCGCAGGGACCCCAGTCCGGATATCTCTGCTGCTCTCTGCCTCACATGAAACAACCCCCGAAAGCCTCAACAGCCTCAATCCACCCAATCTGTACAGGCATCGGCGAACAGATAATTTACAAACTCAAGATTCGCAGCGCCCGTGATTCTGTGATCCTAGGTCCAATTATTCCTGTGCCTCCAACCCACCTTGCAGGCTCCTTTTGATGAGGTCTGGCGGTAGCTCCAGACCCATCACCGCCAATCGTGTGGTTCCATCGTGCGCCAGAATAGAGCCACTACCCATACGGAGCACACGGCTGACGGATGGCGGCGGCGGCGGCGGCGGCGGCAGCAGCACCGTAGCTGCCAACGGGCCGCCCCCAGCCGGCGAGGGCCGGAAGCTTAGCCACTGACGAAGGTCAAGCTGTTGTAATCCCTTCTGCTGATCGTGCTGCCCGAATTGACCCCGGTTTTGATCAATCTTCGGTTCTTCTGATGGCTCCTGCGCGGAGCCATCCCCTTGCAAACGGAGATGGCCGCCCAATCTGCCCCACTCACCCGCCCAGCTGCTCTCCAAGGTTAAGTCCAATGGGTCAGGCTCAAGGAGGGTCTCACTGATGGGGCCGACCTAAACGGAGCAGACCAGGGCAGGCGGGAGGAGGGAACGATTGCAAGCCACATGGCAGAATAGTTCGTTGGATGAAAGGCACCGAGGAAGGTCGCGTCATGCAGTGACTCTTCATGGCGACGCGGCTACTGGTGCGACTGCCAGCCACATCCCACGCGAAAACTAATCGTGGACCTTGATGGCCTGTCTATGGGGCCCCCGTTGCCCTAGGGCTCACGAGTCCGTTAGGGAGTCCGAAGTTGCTTGATAACCAGCACGAAGCGGGGAAGCAATAGGTGGGCGTCGTCCGCACCTGGAATATTCCACCGAGCTCCGAGACCAGCCGGTTGCTGCGCGCCACTGTTGCAGCCGTCAGCGCCGCCAGCTGGCCCCGGCCCGCGGGTCCCGCAAGCTCCTCTTCAGCACTCAGCCGCCGTTGTTCAGCGGCCTGCAGGTGAGATGATACGTGGGGACACATGTTAGGGCGAGCGTGTCTTAGCGGTGAAGCCAAAATTAAAGCAAGGAACAGAAAGCGGATGTCAAGTTATGCATAATAAATAAACAGATGAACAGGCCTTGGGACCAGGCATTGCCAGACTCCCCCTCTACATCCATGCTTTCGTCTCCCCCTCCTAAAACAGAACCCCGCTTATTGTATTACTGCGGGTACGCCCTTGCTTAGCAGCATTTTTCTTTCCACAACCTCTGCCGGTGGCTACATGCAACTTCCAACTCTTCCCCTCAACAAAACTAGCTAGAGCATCCCCACCACCTCACTTCCACACCTTGAGCACACTGGACGCGGTCTCCAGAACGCCAACCCTGTCCAATAACGCCCGCCGATACCGAGCCGAGCTTGTCCGAATGGTGCATAACTGCGCTTCTGCCAGGGCCGCGCGGGCCGCCCACTCCTGGCCCTCCGCCCTGCGCTAGTTTCGTGTGCATGGACATGGGGCAGAAGCGACCGCAGCTCGATATGCCTGATGTTAACCAAATGGAGCTATGACACGCTGAGATGCCATAAAGCAAGCCTACGACCATGGGTATGCGACGAATATGACATGCAACACCTGCAGCATGAAGCATCCTGGAGCAAAGACAGCTCCATCCAAGATTCATCCAAATATTATCAAGATCCACAAGAACCACCGTCATGCATCGCCACCAGTTGCCCCTAGCCAGCCGTCGTGCTGGGTGCACAATGCCATAAGCATGACACGTGCACAAAACCCCACCTGGCTGCTTCTGCACGCGCACGCGCCTCATCCAGCTGGTAACGCCGTTCCACCGCCGCTTCCACCTGCCGCCGCATGTCAAGTGCACCGGTCCGCGCAAAGGTCAGGCGCTCCTGCCGGAGTGCGCATATGGGGTACGGGTGCAACGGGAGAGCTGGGAAGCGGGCCAGGTTATGGAAAGGATGGGAAATGACTACAAGACAATTAAGACAGTGTTCAAGGTCATACACGGGAGGACCGGCCATTCTTGGCCGTCCGAATGGCTTCTGCGTCAAAACAACATGCCTAAATTGAATTATTTCATTCGAATAAAGCCTGGAGCTAAATGTAAACCTAGGGGCAACCTATGATGTACACAACGCGGGGTATCTTGTTCAAGGCACACGACACGATAAGGTTTTAGTGCAGCCACCCTTGCAGGCACACCTGCAGCTGCTTCAGCTTCCGGATGCTAGCCCGCACTTCTACCAGCTCGCATAAGCGGTGTACAGCAGGCACGGAGGCGGAGGCAGAGGCGGTGCTTGGGATCTGATGATGGTCGTGGTAGTGATTATTGTTGTGGCCTATCGCCGCCACGGCGGGCCCAGGCACTGCAGTTCTATTCCGAGATACTTGAGTGATGCTGGCGGCAGTGGCGGTCGAGCCACGCTGGGAGCCGGAATTGATTGAGTGTTCTCCTGCCGCCGGCTTGTTGCCGGGATACTGGGTTGCGCCGCAAGTTTCTCCCAACGATGTGCTCAACTGGCTGTCAGAGCAAAACGGCCTCAACCCGAGCGGTGGTAGTTGCACATGAGGCTGACAGTTATGTTGTCCTCCGGAGGGGTCCCCGTCGAAGGCGGTGGAGGAAAGCGGTGGCGGTGATACCGTTCGCCATACCCCACCTGCTGCAGCTGCCGCCAAGCCTGTCAATGACCCCTGGCTCCCACCGAGCGACCCAACGGATGCAGCTACCAGGCCCGACGTCGTCGCTGCGTACGACACAGTGGACGAAGCTGGCGACACAGCTGCCGATGGGTGATCATCACCCTCCCCTTCACAGGCGTGCGCGGGGTATCCCCCCAATGCCTCAGAACGGCACAATAACGACCCACGGGTCGCAACAGCACCATTTGCGAGGCAACGAACTTTCAAACCGCCCTCTCCAGCCGCCTCCATCAACGATGGCGCAAACGGAGCATCCGAAGCTTCAGATGGGCTCGCCTCTGCCGCGTTCGCCTCCCCGATCGCGGCCAGGGATGGCGTGCTGGCTACACGGCGGCTCGCAGGTGACGCCTTGCCCAAGCCAGGCTTAAAGCCTGATCCCGCTGCAGGCGGGGGAGGGTCCAGGCCAGGAGAACGCGGCCGCAAGCCGTGCTGTGGCGCTGGCGGTGTCCCGGCCAGATGCCTGGGCCACTCCTGCCGGAACAGAACCGCCAGAGCACTTGGCAGGAAGCCAGGGGCGGGCCCGGGATCCAGCAGTGCCGCGGCGTCCTCGGCGCTAAAGGAACGATGGTGGTGGGGTGTTCGGGGCCTTGGCGCTTGCGGAGGTTGGACATGCAAACGGGATGATCGCGGACCATCGGTCGTGGCGGCCGCGGCTGATTTGGCTGCCTCCGCCGCTGCTGCGGCCAGGAAGTCGTCATCCTGGAGCTCCTCCTCCAGGCTGCCAGCGGCATGTAGCGGCTGCACCACGCTGCTGCTGCTGAGCAGCCACCTGCGCAAGGCGGGGTTTCCATAGGGTCAATAGGCCATTGTACAGAGCACGAATGCTCGGCCCAAGGTGCGGATAGGTGTAGCTGAGGGCTGGTCTTCCGTTAGGCTTAGCCAGCAGAGCAAGCCAGTCGCGGCGGTTTTGAATGCAGCAAATAGAGACACAAGACTACAATTGTCGGCAGTACTCACGGAAAAGGGGTGGGTAAGGCAGGGGACAGCATACGCACCAGAGGAGATAACTTGTAAAGATAAAAGAGGTGATTATGGCAGATACAATACAGAAAGGGAGTACCTTCAAATTGGAAGGTAAGCAGCTTCTCAAGGAAAGAGCTGTGCCTATCCACTTATGAGCGCCATGGCATCGCCTTACGAGTCCCCCGGAGCGCTTTTGAAGGACCCCATCCCACCGTTATGGCCTAACCTATCACGTCAATCACGTACCGCAACAGAGCTCGCTTATCGTCAGAAGGGCGCTCAGCGGGCTGCTTCGCCTCCACCCCGCTGCTGCTGCGGCGGCGATAGCCAGTGCTGCGGCTGGCACCAACACTAACAGTGGCGGCTGCGGCCTGCCTGCCGGAAGTGGAGACTGGAGGGGCACCAACGCGCTTCCGCAACGCTGGGGCTGCACTGTTACCGCCATCAACGCGTGGGCCGGGAGCCAAGTCTGACGGCTGTTGTCGCGACGCCGGTAGCGATGGCGGTGGCGGTGGCGGTGGGGGCAGAGCGCTGGTTGGAATGAACGGGCGCCGGTTTGGTTCCATGAACAGCACGGGAAGGTTGATGTACCAGCCGTGCCGCAAGTTCCGGGGCTCTGCGGGGCCGGGAGGTTAAAGGCGCAGATTCTAAGCAGACACATCAAAGAGGGGATCTCCCCGAAGTAAGGGAGTCTCCTCCCGGAGCCCAGCATGCACAGCACCTCCTTGGCGAAGACCTCCAAAGGTTACACGCAAGATGAACGCGTGCGTTCGGTAAAATTAGTAAAATTGTTAAAGGGCTAATTACGTCACTTGTCTTCAAGTTAGCAATACCATGATTACAATGCCCCTTGCTAAATCCCCATTTCTCGCATCATCTCATTGATCTAAGTAACAACTTAACGTAACTAAAACTAAAAATACGTCACTAATATACTTTAGTGTTTTTTATATGCAGCTGCCTTTGTGACAACTACGTACATTAATGTAGCGATAGAATAATCCGGATAGAATCTGATGAAATGGAAGGTGGCACCACCCGCTGAACTGCCAACCGTAACAGAATTGGATACCCCAAGAAGAGCCAGCAAGGGTGCCAGCAGCGATTCCTGTCGTGCCGAGCCATGAAGCTGCAGAACCCCATCACTCGCCATAACGCCATGTTTCCACATCATGATTACCCGGAGCGGCCTCGCCTCCACACTCACCCAACGGCACCAGCGCACTCAGCTCAAACACGCACTCCATCAGCACCCGAGTACTTCCGCCACCGGGCCCTAGTGAGCCGTCGCCCCTGCCGCCATTGCCGTCATCATCACCGGCGCGGTGCACGCCCTGACTAGGGTGCTGCCCCGCCGGACGACCTCCTTCCCAAGTGTTGTCCGCGGGACCGTGCGCTGTCTCTTCCCTATGAAAAAAGGGATGCATTGTGGCAACTCCGACTTGTCCGCTGTCTCCTGCAACAGCTGCATCCGCACCTTCAATAACAGAGGCTGATTTTAAGGAAGAGGACGAAGCCGTCAGAAGGGACTCGGCCGTAGTAACATTCAACCGGATGGGTTGAATGCCATTGACCATCCCAATCTCACAGCAATCGTTTTCGATTGCAACTTGCCCGCAGACCTGTCGCTGTTTTGGATCCACTTCCAGAGGCTTTATTGCCTCTAGGAGATGCCGTTGCTGTTGATGCACGCGACAGGCAAGGTCAGCCTCAACCAAGGCCAAATTTTCCGCGTCAGGAGAAGCATCCGTGCGTGACGAAGGGAGGACAACTGGCGAGCGCAGCGTTGCAGGGGCGCTTCCATCGCACGGTGCCCCCTGTGGCGCCTCCGCCGTCTCATAGCCTATAGAGACTCCGCTGCCGAGATTACCAGTCGAGCTGTCTTCCGGAACGACACCAAAGTCGCTGCTCCTGCCCCGACTGCTGCTGCCACTGCTCGCGCCCGGCCCGCCGCTGCTACAAGTGCCGGCGGCCATTCCACAGACGGGTTTAACCAGCATTGCACTGGCATCAATACGTGACCCTGAACTTGCGCAAGATATGTCGCATCCCATCTGCAGGCCGTCCTGATCATCCTGTTGTCGCTCCAACGCCTGCTCATATTCCTGTCGGGGGAAGGGCTCCGACTCCAGGTCCTGCTCTGAAGATGCCTGTCGGCCATCACAATCTAAATGCATCGTTTCCTGCTGCGCTTTAAAGTGCAAGCGGCCCTGTTCCCGCTGGCCCTGAGTACTCGGTTCTCCAAAATCGTCTTGCAGAGTGCTGAGTAACATGTTTGCCGTCGAACGACCAAATGCTCCCCTTCCCAAGTTGCCCTCCGGCCCGTTGTCGCCACCACCGCCATCGACGCCGAGGGCGGCTTCAACAACGGGATCGAGCTGCGGCTGCGTTCGCGGGATGGGGACCTGGCACGGCGGTCCCGGACCCGACTCTTGGTCCCATAATGGCGCTGCCTCCCTGTCCAAACGTGTGTTGTAACACGGCCCCGGTCGAAAGCCCACAGAATCCGGCTTTAATTGCTCCAAGCATTGGCTTGGGATGCTGGCGTTGCCTGCTGCGCCAGCTTTGGCGCTGCTATGAGGACAACCCTGCCAAGTGGGATGTACTGGCAACGCTGGTAGGAATGGCGATGTCTGCTGCTTGTGCGCGGCGCTGCAATCACTCCAAGCCGTGAGACACTCAGCCTCCCGACGCAAGCGTGGGATATCCTGGGCCTTGTAATCCGATTGCTCGTGAGGCAGGACGAACGCTGCAGCAGCGAAGTATTGAGAAGCTGACCGCGGGTCCATTGGAAGGTGTGGCGAGTTTATGACGGGAGCAGGGACAGTTGTAGAGTAGCCACCAGTGACGTATACTCGCAGACGCAACGGACCTACATCGGGGCGATGCTGAAGACCCTGGAGCCCGATCTCGGATTCCGGATCCAACAGCTGTCGTCCCCAGTCAAGATCGTTGTTGTTTGGTAACTGCACGGGGAGGAGCAGCGACGATGAATGACCGCTTGCAGCCATGGGTGGCGTGGATGAGGTAAGGAGGGGCTTCCAAAAACGCATGGGCACATTTGCTTAAGAAAGTTGCTGGCGTGTGAAAAGCAATTACCTGCTCGCTGCGGTAAAACGGCGTCCAGGCGCACCGCTGGATGCACCAGGTATGCAGTTCATAGTGGTAGGATGCCGCTAGATTGGAGGTTGGATCGTACAAGTTGTGAAGGCGTATCGCCGTCACGTGCCTTAGGCGACGTGCGGGGCGCTGCACGGCGGGGTGGTTGGGCGGGTTATGGCCGATGGAAGAGCTCCAAAGACAACAATCAACCAGGTCAATCACCCTGGTTATTGCTAATACACTTTAGGGCAGAGGTTTGCCTTGGTAGGTTTGCCCAAGGTTGCTTACCCAGCTAACTGCCTCGAAATCCATAACTCGCGGACGACTTGACTACCACATCTTAAAAGAATCATATTATTACAAAGAAGGAGATACACGAATGATGCCTTCGTACGATTTCAGCTCCCGAACTATGCATGCTCCTGTCCGAAAGTTTGATAGGAAAAGGTTTGTGACCGCTGGTAATAGTCTTCTTCATCTAGTCATGATAGATCAAGACTGTGTCACATGAATACATTCTAAACCAGAGGCCAAACAAATATGTAGCAGTACGGCGCGAGACCACAGAACGAAGCGGCTACCCTAAACTCATTCCGTCGAACATTGAAGTTAAATTGACTATTTAGGAAAGGCATTGATGCACCATTTCTGATAAGTCTTTATTACATGCTTGGCAAAGGGGACGCAGTCTGGTATGGCCCCTAGCGATCTACGTTTTGCAGCGGCGTCATGAGCACTAGCACTACTAGCTTGGCGAGTCTCTATCGACAGATTTTGAAGGCAGCCAAGTATTTTCCAAGTAGGAAGCGGGATAACATCATTAAGGAAATAAAAGCAGAGTTCCACGCAAACAAGGTAAGCCTGGCTGGCTTACATAGCCGAGCATACGCATGGCTGGGGCTGGGGTTGCTCTCTAAAGGGAGGGGACGTTCGAGGGGTGGATAGGTACTGGCGGCCACACGAAAAGAGTGGGAAGCGGTCATGGGAGACATTGATGCCGTGGGACCCATGCGGGGACTATGCTATGCCTGCTGTTGACATGCATGGTTCCAGGCCATGACCTCGCAGCAATGTGCTTTCGGAGGATTCCACTTGTGTCAGCAAGACCCAAATTCCTAGCTTCTTCTATAGTTATAACGCCTTCCTTCCCGACTTTTTCCATAACAAGAATTATCTGCACACCTATTTCTATTAGCCTGCCATACTTCATGTAATGTTTACAAATATGATAATTAACATTGCGCCACCTTGTCACTTTGCACCTCCGGCGCACGGGCATGCAGTCGCCTGTACAACAGCTTAACTCAGGATGTCATATCAAAGCCCCAAACCTTGATTCACACGCAGGGGTTGGCTGACCCAGATCGCATCGCACAATGTCGGGCGCTTGCCGAGCGCGGTCTGTCTGATTTGCAGGCGTACGTGCCCGCAAGCAGGAATACCATGGATGGCGGTATCCAGATAACACTCAAAGGCGCCACTACCTCCTTCTGAAGAATCCAACAGTGTCGCGGCGCAAGCAAATAAGTTGGTCTTGGATGGCTTCCTAAAAGACGATCCTGATAGAAGTTAAATCGCTGTAACGAAAGGCAAACATTTGGGACACGAAAGGCCCGACCAGGGCAGACCTTAGCCCGACCAGGGGGCTATGTACTCCCCTTTTGTGCCAGAGCGTCCTCATGAGACAGATAGAATCGAGCCAGGTATACGACACTGTCATACCTTGTCATACGATTGCAGAAAACGTAATGCGGCGGATTTGGGGACATGTGACCCCGGTACAAATGCAATGAATGACAAACTTTGCGGCACGAAAGGCCTACCCAGGGCTTGAATGTTACAATCGCACACAGGATGTTCTGGAGGACTTGATTGGAGGACCACGGATGCTGCTGCTACTATCTGCTACAAATTGCTGATACAGATCATTACTGCTTCGTTCAGCTTGAAAACATAGTCGGAAAAATACCTACGTGTCATGAGATTTCCGGCCCAGTCTGCATCGTCACTGAAATGTCCAACACACTATCCTTATCCCTGTCGGGGCGTCCCGGATCCTTAGCATCCTCAGGACCAGGGTATAAGGGTCTGGATCTGGGAGCTGATGATGCTCCATTCCGACATCTTATTCTTGTTGCTCGGGGGGAAGGATGGTGCCAGGAGTGTTAACGGCGGGCCCGTTTGGCATAATGGCCGTTGCCACCGCTGACCGGAAGTATCGATGAACATTTCAGTGTTACTAGTAAAGTATCTGGCTTTCAACATAGGTCTCGATACAAAAATTCGTCGCAGCTTGCCTGCCCCAAACTTGCCGGCTCTCACTATGTCCGCTCTCAACATACATCTCCAGCTGACACGGCCTTCCTCCATGGCTGGTGGCTGGCAGCCATGGTGGGGGGGAGGATGAGGACCGCATGCAGCGTCTTGCCAGATCGGGTATTTGAAAGTACGACAAGCCGTGTCCACAGCTAGTCCCTGCCCGGTCGTGGTGCCACCCCTAAATGGACCGGGGGTCGATGGGTCACCTGCTGCTTGCGCTAATGGTTGCCATGCCGCTCAGCTACATAACTGGTACGTCGAGATTTGCATCATGCATGCATGTATAAGCAACATGGAAGAGGGCTTTGACGGCACAGCTGTACGCAGCAATGCTTTCATACCTGCACTGGGAATTTCAGATTGTGGCTGCGTTAGTTTGTACCGGACACGACGCTCCCCATAGGCATTGCATATTTGTTCAAAATACGTATTTAATTCAGATTATGTTTGCTTTATAAGGACCTCCCTAACCAGGTCCATCCTGAGAAGGATGCGCTCATTTCATCTGTGCAGGTTACGCAAGCATCTTACTTGCTTCTTCTTGGTGCCATTTCGTGTATCTCAGCTTGGTCCCCAAGCAGGAGATGCAGGCAACAGTGCCAGGTGGCTGTCTCAATCCATATTGCACCTCTTGTAACAATCGTGAAGTAGTGGCTTCCTTGCAGTACACTGTGGTGCGAAGCAGGCCTCTATCTGCCCTTCAGGGTACTTTTTGCAGCAATCATCCCAGGGCCTCAACCCAGGGCATCGCGGCAGATCCCACACCCTGCCAAGGGCGGTTCATTACAGCCGCATCTCTCCACGCCGCATTCCCTTAATGGTTATAATTGCATATGCAGATTTTATATCTCTTTTCTCAGCGGCGTGCCTAAGGCCCATAGAAAAGGCGCCAAGTTTCTGGTGGGAGCAGATCACGAGCCACACCTGCCCGCCTGGCGTGATCAGAAAAAAGGAGGGCCCCCGGTTGCATTTCAATGGTCAATAAGCTCACGGCGAGATCCGCAACGCCCGTCACAATTACCAGCCCACAAGACCAGCCCACGACCAGCCGGCCGCAGCGAAACATCACTCTCCATCAAATGAGCAGCAATGTTGACACAAAATCCTAGCCGCCGCCTTTCCCAATTACAATGGCGTCCTGCTGAAGGCGCAGGCTGACGTGCTCCTCCTCCCGCGACAGCGGCCTCGCTCCCCCTCCCCACACACAACTGAAATGATCTATCTACCTGCCTAGTAAGCCAGAGCTCAGAAGCATCCCAACCCCGGGATCACGCTGCTACAACTGGGTCGACAACTACGTGTTCCGGGCCAATGACGCAACGGCGGCCTTCAGGTAGTTGTTTCTCTTGTCTGGTACGTGCGCCACCAGCTCGTACAGGGCATTGTTCTCGTCCGCCTGCTCCGGGGATGGCACGGAATAGAGCAAACGGAAGCATAATAGTTAACAGAATTACCGGATCAGTGCAACGAAAACTGCGGCACCATTCAGCGTAAGATAAAAGTGCTGTTTGCGAGCTGTTATGCTCATAGCTTAATTTGTACTTTGGGATTTGGCGCATGGGGCTGGACGCAGCGCGGGCTGATAGATGCGGCGAGATGTATATATGTGGCAGCGGCACCGCTACCCTATCTAAGAGGGAGTTACGGGGCGGGCGGGCGTGTGGCAGCGGCAGAGTGCAGTGAGTTAGCTCGAGGGACGCGTGCCCCACATAAGTTCCTGCTCAACCGATGTTTTGTTAGGACGCCTACGTTTGCCAAACCCAAGGGGAAAGATTTGCTCAAATTCATTCCGCATGCATGCGGCGATAGGGCAACCGCGCGCGATGAAGGGGGGCAACGTGCAGCTTACTGCTGACACTGCTGTGTGTGTGTCAGCTGTCGGAGCAGGTATGTACGCCCTTCCATTCAAAGACGCCAGTTGTCCCGCTGGCGCCAAGCGTTAGCAGCTAGCGGCTGAAGCAAAGATTGGTGTCGCGACGCGGAAATTTAAGTTAACAACTGACGGGACATGCAGTTTTATTATCCCAAGCAAACTTATCGGAGGGGAAATGTGTCAGAAACCTACCAACGAGCCCGCCCGCCCACCCATCTATATTCCCACAACGATACTTCGCCTAGCTCACTGCTCTGGGATCCCCTCGTCATCACAGATGCTCCTCAAATGCAACTTTAGGGTTTTACCGTATTACTTGTGGGGCTAAGCATCTCCTTCGTACCTGGTACTCGTAGCAAACATCAAAAGTTTTGTTGCGTCCCTCAGGCTCGTGCAGCGCGCGTAAGCAGATGTCTGCGACATCCGCTGCTGCGATGGACTCCGTGATGCGGTCTCCCTGGTCAAACACCAGAGCCCGGTAGCCGCCCGGCTCGTCTAACAGTGTACCTGGAGACAGCCGGTTGAGGAGAACACGGAGGATGGATGCAGACATGGAACACGGCCCTTGTGTGGCTGCTACCATCACCCCGAAGAAAGCTTTATTGACCTATCACTCGTCGCCTGCACCATGTCCACGTACACTGGTCTTCCGAGGTTCCGGAAAAGCCTTGGCCACGTCATCCGCAGCCATCTCAGTCGGCTGTGAGTTTTAAACCCTCTCCTTCGCCCGCAAGTCTCCCATCCCAACCCATCCGCCTACCGGGGCGGATAATGGTGTAGCCCAGCCCGCTGATCCGCAGATTCTCCTCCCCACGGCGCTTGGCCTCAATGACCTTGCGAAGGTCGGAGGGATCGATCCCGGGTCGGGACCGGCCCGCGCACGACACCAACACGAAGTCCGGCTCGGTGCCACCTGCAGTGAGGTCCCACGGGCGGGCTAGATAATGCGAGGATAGCTGACAGACGCCGCGAAGACGCACATCGCTTTAGAGGACTCGTTGCGGGAAGGACCGCAACCCGTGAAATCAACAACGCCCAGGCATGGCATCCTCCATCCCCGTTTTCCCCCATCCCCCATATGCGGGTTGGCCGCAACCCCATCATCTGCAACAACCAACCCTTCAGCCCTCATCCACGGCTTTCTGTGACCATTCTCCTTGTGCTGAAGCCCCAGCAAGCAAGCTGCCTAAATGAGCACAGACCCACCTGGTAGTGCCTTGATCCAGTCCACCGCCAAGCTGAACTTCTGGTCGCGTGCCTGCATTGACGCCAGCTCGTTCATATTGCGCGTATTCACACCCTTGGTTGCCCTCAGCGCTGCCGCTGCGGACTGGCCGCTGCGACGGTTTTCATAGCGCAGATTCACGCCCACCAGCCGCGCGGGGTCAAGCGGCGGCTGGCCTTGATATTCGGATCTGAACGCAGCGTACGGCAAACGTACGGTAAGATAGCCCTCGCGTGTCGGGAAGCGCGCACCATAGCGGTAGCCGTCATCGGTCTCCAGGATACAGAGGTACGAGTGCGCGTCTCCGCGCACGCGCAGCACGACACCTTCCGTGCCGGCTGTGCGGTGTTCGCCGCCTGGTAGCGTTGGCGGCAGACGGGCGCCCACCTCCGCGATGGCGCCGCGAGTCGTCAGGTTGCCTGTGCGGGTGTGCGCATTACCAACATGGAAGTTTGTGGACATTGACCAATGAATGTGCTTGAAATGGACCTTGCTGGCAAGGGGCTGCAAGAAGAACACCCGAACGGACGGTAGGAAAACTTGCGCACACATACCACGGCCTCTCCCCTCTTACCCCTTACCCTATAGAGCGGCAAAGGGAGTGATGGAGAGGTCTCTTGCCACGAAGGCGTGCAACACAAAACGTGTCTTTGCAATGTGCATGTGGAAGGAAACGCACCGGTCCGCCCGTCCATCCATAGCCGAAACCGCCTGGCAGATCGCCATCGGGTTGTCTCCGACAGTCCGCTGGTTACCCCTCGACTCCAACTCCACCCGTTCCCAGGGTATCCCAGCCAGGGGCCAAGCGGCGCTTAGAGCCATCTTCCGTCCCGGTCATTGTGCCCCCAGCCCTCTACCTTCAAAGAGCAGGTTGTTGTCTTCCGTGATTACTGCCTCCGCGGTGTTCAGCCGGGAGCCGTACGCATTGTCGACGTCCTCACGCCGGCCCTCCGCCGCTGCCGCTGCTTCCTCAGCCGTGCCAACAAAGGTGACGTCCCAACGTGCCTGGTGGAAACGATTGTTGAAATCTGCCAGCTCCCTCTTGGCCAGGGGACTGAACTTAGCGCCCGAGCGTTTGGCGCGTCGGTACAGCTCGTCCTGTGGAAGGACACGAACAAAAGGCGTGAAGGAGCGGCATCATGTGTCTTCCCCATAGAGAAACACAGCCCTAAGCAGCCTCCGCGAATTCCGCCGCCCATCCCCAACTCCGGTCCGTGTCAACTGTTTACCCCAACCCCTGTCCTGCTCCTCCCAGACGCCACACCCTCCCTCGTAACTGCACGTGACCTCACAAGAACCGAGCTCTACCATACCCACCTTCCTTCAAAATTCATGAACACAGGTTTTATTAATCGATTTCTTTCATAGTTCCATGTTTTGTTCTACAGTACATGTTTCTGCTGGTTGTCCTTTGGATACGTTCATCGTTCAGAGCCCTTCTAACACACCTGCATCGCTTTGACCATGTTCATCACTCCGCGCTCCTCGACACGCAAAAGGTCTGCAGTGAAGGCGCTGCGGGCTGCTGCGCAGAAGATGATCTGTGGATGGGCGTAGGGTGATGCAGAGCGCTAAAGAACAATAGAAAGCGACTCAAACCCAACATCATGTCCATCTCGTTTCGCAATTTTGGTCGAATGCCATACCGATGGGCGCCCTTGCGCCCCCATCAAGTTCAACCTCCTTCACGCCATCATCCGCCAATGCCTCGCCCGATCGACGATGGATGCCACCCTAAGGGCCACCTGGCCCCTTGCTCTCACCACAATTACAGCTTCCCAATTACTCCATCTTCCCCATGCTCCTATTGCCTATCGCCGCCATGTTTCGTACCTTGTTCACTCCTTGCACGGCCTTCTGGCAGGTTTCCATGTCACCCACATCACCCTCGACAACCTCCACTGAGTCCGGGATAGCGTCCTTGCCGACACCCGCCCGGTTGCGGAACAGGGCCTTGACCTTGTAGCCACGCAGCAGCAGCTTTCGGACAAGGACGCGGCCAACGCGGCCCGTAGCACCGACGACTAGGACTGTGGTGTAGGCAGCCTGAGGCGCCTGGAAGTCCGCATCGACTTCTACCTGAAGGACATCGTCGATGATGAAGCTTCGGGTTGGGGACGTGACCCGGGACAGCTGTTCCCAGACATCGTTAAATGCCTGACGAGCTTGCCGTCCGAGCTCGTATGGATTGATCGCATTAAGGTTGATGTCCGATGCTGAATCCTTTGGGGTATTTGGTGAACTGCTTGCGTCCTCGCTGCTGTTTGCCCGGAAGAATTTCTCTTTAAGCGCTTCAATGTTCTGAGGCTCAGGATCATCGCTGCCAGCTGAACGCACGGGTGGAACACGGCAAGGGGCTCCGCTGAAAGGCCGTCGGGAACCGTGCGAGCGACTGGCCGACGAGCGTTCCCCGAAAACACGCCCCCGCAGATGAGCATTCATTTCTATATGGTATAGATTAGAAATTTGTACAATATGTGCGTATCACTGTCGCGTTCTGTTGGCCCAAGGCCGCAGACCACGTGGCCGTGGTAACAGATAAAATGAGATGGCCGAAACTGTTATATTCTGATACAGGCCTAGATCCGATGGCTAATGCATTATAATTGATCGTGTTTGTTTACTTTGGGAGCAAAGCGACCAAGCCTGTACAACCCGTACTTTCCCGACCACTTTCCCTCTCCAAGCCTTTTGGAATCCCAAATCATCATATATATTATCCAACTAAAGTATCAGCCAGAAAATGTAAGAATCAATTTACAGCGTCTATTGTTTGCCCGGATCAGATCATCAGAACCAGCAGAAACCCGGCAAGGCGATCGGACTCCATATGTTTATTGCTGCACAAACAAAGGCTTTAGAAGTCGCTTGCTGATATTTTCGACGGGATTTTAAACTGAGAATAGTCGACCTAACCCTGGCTGTTGTCGTTTAACAATCGGCACGATACGCGTCGCTATTGGGCATGCCCTCGATTGCGTTTTTCGGAGAGAATGCGTGCATTGCTACAAAACGCTGATTGTCCATTTTCAAGTGCGGCCGCTACGGCAAACCCTACCTGAACGTAACGGCCCCATCTAATCATGCCATACTACCACAATGGTGTGTGTTATTTTACATTGAATCTATGCCTATGAAACGGGACATGTATTGAAATGTACCTCTAGAAGGCATCGGCATGCAAGGACTGGGGCTACCTGGGGCCACGATAATACCTCATGGCTTCAATAAACTTTTGTCCAAATGTCAGGACATACACGGCGGCAGGATACAATCATCGTGAGGATGTATTACATTTTCTCGTTGAAGGCGATAACTGGTGAAACGTATGAGTTACACCTGCGGAGGCCTGGCCGCCTGGCTATGCATAGGCTGGGCTGGCTACCGTTCTTCATACAATTTGCGACATAATCAAGTGCTGGCGGAAATTCCAACTGATTGTTTATGCTAACACTGTTCGGGCTGCCTTGTTTACTGTTTGGAACACCCCCAGGCCATGGTGATGGTGTTAACTGAATCTGCAGGCTGGGGCCAAGGCAGGGGTCAGAGGCTTTGTTGCTTCTGGTTCTGACGATACGGAAGGCCACTCACAAAGGGGCTTATTAATATGGTCACGTAAAACGAAACATTTACAAATCAGCGTTGATCCGATCAATGCTGTTATGATGTTTGGTACTCGGATGGGTTGGTGGCCCTAGCAGGCAGGGTGCCAAACCAAAACTGACTAGCGACCATGCATCTCCTTTTCATCGAGCTCTACATAATGGCTCCGACTGTCACAACGGTTATCAGGTTAGGGACTAGTACGCCACCATGGGTGCGGGAATAGTCGGTATTATGATTTGGCATCACGAATATGATTTCAATTGTGCATGTAAATCAGCCAAGTTATCCGGTTATCCAGGCACTTCCAAGCTGCCCTTGCGGGACACTGTCCTGATTTTTAACTTGTAAGGAACTGTGCGGGGTGAGCAGCGTGGTACTCTGCACATACACACACATAGATGCAACAGGGCCTGTGCAACCACTCCGCTCCCTACCCAGGAAACCGAGGGGTTCAGTACCGCGGGTGCCAAAAATATCCGGCCTTACTTCCGTCCGTCCTCAGGTCGATGATCCTTTTTCCCAGCGGCCATGCGTTTGATTGGCGTTAAATGAAAAGCTGCCAGATAGCACTGATGGCCCGGGTGCATTTTGGTGCAAGCTAACACGAACGGACACTAACGTTAACGAGCTGTCACGGACACTAACTGATGCTAACGGTTGGTCTACAAGAGCCTGCGACGGCTTTCCACATTTCAGAAGTCTGTGCGATTCCCAGTCTTTCGTCACTTTCGACTCCTGATCGATCCACGTTGAATTTAGATTTCTTGAGCCACATCGTCCCTGTTACTGATAACACGCAATGTTCGTATGTGCTGTGTTCATCAGCCTGCGTGGAAGCTAGTTGACGGGGTGTTGCCATACCGACGGTGTAGACATCTGATGAGTTTGGTCAGCGCATCCGAACTCAAACTTGTTGTGCTTGCAAGCTGCCAGTGATGTTGCCACTCACAGCTTTTATGGGATTTTCATGCCGGAGCCCGAATCCGTGATGCTGTGATAGTCAACATGCTTGCAACAAAGATGGTGAATGGGCTGCTCCAGCAACCTGTGTTTGGCGACAACCCTTCACGCACGGGCCCCGGGCCCGAATGTGCTAAAGCCACCCAGGGCTCATCCGATGTTAGACAGGAAAAGTCCACTGCCTACGAGTGTTTTGAAGTCTAAAGCACTGAGTCTCAATTCCGTCAATTGGCCAAGGGTTATGTGGGTGTCTGGGGAGCCCGAGTTGAGACAGCCTGAAACTCAACTGAGACACAAGGAGACTCCAACCGGCACAATAGCTAGTCACTGAGCCAGAGGTATGTCGTAAATGTTAACGAATACGGCTTGGAGGGATTTGACTTGTATAGCATGTTAGACTCATGGATATCCCATGTTACAGCGCAAAAATCTGGGTGTCAGATAAGAATCCCCGAAGCTGGGCGCCGACACACGATGGGCAAGAACCATGGTGTGCGCATGCAGTCACTCATCGGCATAACAACATAGTCCCTAATAATTTCTTAGAAATCCAATGCCCCGTTACTCCGTGGGTTTATTACCAAATCCTTTGTCGCCCAGCTAGCTCGCTCATATGCATGGCGATGACCACTGCAAGAGTGCCGGATGGGCCGCCTTTTGTTCGCCTGTACCACGCAATTATGTAGACTGGGTAATATAGGCTCATATGTTCAGGTCGTACTACAGACGGCTATTGTTCATGCTGGCGGCCAGGCCGGGTGGCCGCGGAAAATCGTTGTTGTCCTAGCACGTTCGCACGTTTGTTGCAATTTGCTTGGGATTTGCTTGGGATATGCTGATATCTGGTTATAGAACGTTCCTATCTACATGTCGCTTATTTGACAGTTGGTTTCTTTTGATCCGCGGGAGTTTTCGTGCCGGATTATTTGTTCGACGTCTCACCTTCCGTGTTCGGCGCTTCTTTGCAGTGAGTCGCCAGAATTTGTTGTTCCAAGAAACCGTTTTTAAGACATTTTAAGCCTGATTCTTATCATCGCCAGGTTATTGCGGCTCCGAAGCGAAGGTTGCAAAATATTTCCATCGCCTCATTGCGCCAGGGTGCTCTTTATATCATAGTACATTGTTTCAAACTATTTCAAGTCACGTACGTTCATCATCCTGACAATCATCATTCTTGCTGCGGCTAGAACAGTTATGGCTACAAACATGATGGTCTTACCTATGAAAAGCGGTCCTGCCTACTCCCAACTCCCAACCACAATAGTGGTAAACGATGCTCCACCACGCGAAATCCTCGGTATACCAGCTGCAATTGTCGCGGGCGTCTTTTACTGCAGTGCTTCAGCGTCCATGGTGCTGCTCAATAAACACGCGCTAGCATCATTCAACTTTACGGCTCCAAATGCACTGCTTCTCTTTCAGTGTACGCTAGCCGTTGTGCTGGTCAAGCTGTGCGAGGCAGCTGGGTGGGTCAGGCCGCTCCAGCCCCTGAATCGCCGGCTCGTCACGCTCTGGTTCCCTGTTACCTGCATCTTTGTCATGATGCTCGGCAGCGGATTTTACGCGCTGCAACTGATGGGCATTGGAATGTTCTCCGTGTGGAAGCAGTTGGCAAACCTAACGACAGGTAGGCAACTCCCACCCCCACCCCCATTACATCTCTGCACCCATCGCAGCACAAGCTAACAGATCTGGAAGTCCAGCCCTATCCCTAAGAGAACATAAATCCTGTGCATGTTTAGGAACCGCCGTGAGGGGCGACCTTAATCAGCCGAGGACATCATGACCTCATCTTGACAAGGGTTGTAAGGGCGTGGACGGCCGATGGGGCTGTGAACGTGGTTGCGGGCTTATCCCTGGACAACTTTCCACCATTATACGCACGCATCCACTAACATGCTTGCTTCTAGGTTCTTCTAAACCTAGGGGTGCTTCCTTCAACCTTGCCCCTTCATCCCCCTCTTTCACAACCAACGCGGGCCTGCAGCGCTGGGTGACGTGTTTATCTTCCGCCGTTCGTACACGTGGCCGGTGTGGACGTGCATGGCATTCATGATTGTGTCTGCTTTGGTGGGGGCCTCGACGGACGTCAGGTTCACCTGGGCGGGGTATAACTGGCAGGTGGGGTAGACGTGTAAGGGCTGATGTACTGTGGTGTGCTGTACTCTGCTGGGCTGTGTGGGCTGTGTGATAATGTACGGCAACTGACTACCATAGGGCCTGAGAGAAGTGGAACGTTGGGTGAAAGCGGAGTGTAGAATGGGCGGTAGCGGTCGGAGACCTCGGACACTATGTTCTGGTGACCCCATCAGGCGGTGAGAATGAATTACGGATTAAAACAGATCCGGTCACAAGAACAATGGCAATAGTGTTTCGGCGACAATTTGGACCTTTGAAATAGTTGATGGTGGCGGCCCTATGCGGTGGCGGCCCGTTCAAATAGTTGACAGCCATCAGGTAGGTAACACCATCAGGCCGCCGTCGCACCAACACCCATCTCTCTCTGTCTCTCTCCCTCTCTTTCCCCTTTTTTATCTCTCTCTAAGAAGGGGAGTATCGGGCGGGCAGCGGTAAAGCGGGAAACGGCTGAACTTCGTGGGATTGCTTTGTTAAGTTTGGGGTTTAGGTATTGAGTCTCCAAGAATGCTGTTTGGCGGTTCCGTTATCTTTGTAACCCCCGTGTGCGCATACTTATATAGTGGACACACATATTGGGATTCAGCCGTTGGACGCGCCGACCCGACCATGTCATGTCCCGCGCGCACACGCGCAGGTGGTGAACTGCCTTCTCACGTCAGCCTATGCGCTGTGCCTCCGCAACGTGATGGACAAGGTGCCGCAGCACACTACAGACGGGCAGAAGGTGGGTGGGACCAGAGGCAACAATAGCCGGACAAGGATGCGTAAGAAGTGAATTATCGTTCGCCTTGTTGGAAAACGTGCTTGCGCATCTGCAAAACATTATTAATATTATTATTATTATTAATATTAATATTATTATTATTATACTATATTATTATTATTATACTATATTATTATTATTATACTATATTATTATTATTATACTATATTATTATTATCATTATCATTATCATCATTATTATTTATATGTGTATGTGTATGCGTATATGGATATTGATATGTATAACATAATACTTTCTGAAACAGCATTTTTAATTGTGTTCAGGAAGGACTTAGGGTTGCTTGGGGGTGCAACTACTACTCCCAACACGCAAACTTCCGAACCTCCGAACCTCCTTCCCTTAACAAGCGCACGTCCATGCCCGCCACGTTATGCATGGGCCCATAACACTGCTTGTGTCCTCGGCCCCGACTGGGCGTTACTCCCCGCAGATGGACGAATTCAGCATGGTGGGCTTGATGCGTGGAGGAGGTCAGGGTGGGGGGTCAAGGATTTTTATTGGGTATGGGTACGAAACGGACCCCACACGGACCAAGTTCCTGGTCTTAGGATGCCGTACATACCCATGCATCTAGATGTGTGCACGCGCGTTTTTCCGGTCGAAGACAGGCACGCCTCCCCACCTGGGTGGTGAGCCTTCGCTTGCAGCGCCGTGCTGCCGCTGCTGACCATCCACTACTAGGCGGGCCGCTTAATTAAGCTGCACTAGATGACAAGGACCTTACTTTAACTTAATCCGACGTAAGGACATCCCCCCCTAGGGCTTATTTGTTGAATTCCATATCGGCAAGATATGCCACCTCAGCCCCAACCGCCACTCCTATAACGCCGTTGTCATTGTCGTCCTCATGTCATCCAGGTTTATTATAATAACCTTCTGTCCATTCCGCCCATCATGGTGCTCATGGCGGTGTTCGGAGAGTACGACGGACTGATGCGGCAGCCTGCGCTGGCGATGCCCGCATTCCAAATGGTGGCCGTCCTGGGGGGACTGATCGGCTTCGCAATCAGGTGTGGGGTGCATGTAGGTGCTGGGGTGGTGATATCGGGATCGGGGTATTTACGACTGACAGGCAGGATTACGGCAATGCCATGACCTTGGAAAAGAGAGAAGTATCATAATTTGTCTCCTTTTTCTGTTGCATTTTGAAATATTGGAGTTAAAGAGGGCGTCGCAATCTGAAACGAAACCAGTAGCGCGCAGGTAGAGGGGTGGGGCGGGCTGATTGGCGCCCGGTAATGAGGTGCCCGGTATCCACGCTGGAAAGGCATCTCGCGCTGTCGGCACGGTCACGACGGGGCCTCGGGGTTGCTTGGTCTCGCGCCGTAGCCTCGGGTGGGCTTCGGGGGCTCCCTGCCCCTGTTTCGCTCCTTCCCACCTGCCGACATTCCTCGTCCTCAACATCCCTCCCCCGGGGGACCTCCTTACGCAGCTTTTCCAGTCTGTGGTTTCTGTCTCAAACAACCGCAACCATCTACTCGCTTATCGGCTCCCTCAACAAGTTCCCGATTGCCACGGTGGGCATCCTTCTATTCAAGGAGCCCACCAATGCCAAGAACCTGGCCAGCATCATTATCGGACTGGGCGCGGGTGAGTCATCGGACTGGTGCGCGGGTGTATTTGGCCTGTGGCATCAACAATCTTGGATTTAAACGATTGCCAGTTAAGGTATGCCCGAGTAGGGAAAAAGCAGCCGCCGGGTTATCAGGATGAGGTAGACGGAGGTGCCGTTGGCGAACACGTCTGTCGAAAAAGTGCTGCAACTGACCCACCTGGCTTCTTTTGTAGTTCCAGGATCCTTCGTGCAGGCCGTATGCGCCGTGTTGCATACCTCGTCAGTGCCCTCTGCGAGCTGCCAGGGTGTATTCGCTTTCATTCGCCTTCCTCCCACCCGTCACCCACTAGGAGTCGCCTTCACACAGTACAAGTCAAAATGAGGCCCTCGAAGGAGCATCGGTCAAGAGGCCCCGTTCCCATCGTGGATGTAGGCGTAGGCGAGAAAAGGAGGGCGTGCGGAGGCCGGGGCGGGTGGGACTCTCGGGTCGGTTCTGAGATGCGAATGCTTGCGTTAGCATTTCCCGGTGCGCAGTGCGTCGTATCTTTGGCAAGGCAAAGTGGCTGCTCGCAGCGAAAGAGTGTCGTGGAAGCTTTTTATTTGGGGCACGTTGTGTTTTGTATGACATGCAATCATGACCCGGTCGCGGTCGCGGTCGCGGAATAAAGTATGAAGGTGGTACGTGGTGGCTGGTAAAGTAGTACGCGTGACTGGCCATGCAGCTGTCTGAGGATGAGCAGAAGTGGATGGCGATTGGCTCAAGGTAGGATTGGCAGAAGGCCCATGCGTTTTGCTGCCAAAGCGTTTATCTGTAGGGGATGCTTTTCACCACCGGACGGGGATGAAAAGGAAGCTGAGGGGGAGAGAAAAGAGGGCACCGGGATAGGTAAGAGGTAGAAGGATTAAGGGATGGGATGGCCTATGTAGGGCTGTTATAGGATGTCGTATTCGCAGACGCCTTTGCATTCCCGAATGCAACGATGACCTGTCCAGTGGAGTGTTCGTGCCATCATCCGGAAGGCAACTGGCAGGCATCCCTGCTGTGCCGCGGTAGAAGCAGTAGCATTATCGCTTTTAATGGGTGTTGAAAAGGCAGTATTCAGTATATATTAATGTCCTGCCATTCGGCAGCACCTGGTGTGCTCGTACCTCATCAGAAGTGCATCTGATCATCTTTATGGAGCCGGTGCCAGCGCGGCTGCGGCCAAAGTTGTGATGCGAAGAGAGGATGTGGGTGAGAGGCAGACGCCTTCTTCACGTTTTTCTGGACGCTTCATTCACAATGTGGTGCCGAAAGCGCGGCGCCTCGTGCTCACCCACTGATGTACCAGCCTGTCTGGCGCAGAGCGTTGGAAGGAGCATCACTTGAGAGGTTGTAAACGTGTCGGCGCTCTGGTTCTTATTCTCTATTGTCATGTACACATACGACGCGCGCACGAGATACGTAACGTAATGTGGACACAGGAACGGTGCGTCCGACTTAATGACAGACCTTCTAAAGCCCAACCCACTCGTTTGGTTGACGTATTCTTGATTGAGGCTTGCGACCCCATTGTTACCATGACAGGGCCCCCTTCTGGCGTCGTCGTTCTGGGGAAAGGGGCCCCGACGGACGGCCGAACCGGTGCAGGGGCCCCTAACATGCGTTTGCCCAGGGAAGAGGCACGCTCTGTTTTAATTGTCGAGATGAAGGAACGGGTTGAAATGGTGTGCTTGCGTGGCGTGTTAGTGCACAGCCCTCTCTCTTTCCTTTCCTCCCCCTTCCCCGTGCTGCAGCATGTGCAGATATTAGCTCCTTGCGGTTAAATGCGTTTGGACAATGCCATTCGAATGGATGTATCGTGTTCTCATTTATATATGCGGGTAAGGTGCACTGACAGAAACTTTGGTATCTGCTCTGGCAATGGCTATTTTGAACGACGTAAGTCGATATTTGAAGCAAAAAAGACTGAGATGCAATATGTGTGTGAGGAGGAGACATGCGGAAATTATTTGTAAGTGCCGTACAAATCAGGTATGGAGAACGTGCCGTACCCGTCAAAGTTCACATGCCGTACCAGGCCCGGGGCTGGGCTCCAGTAAAGATTAAGTCGGTGACGGAACGGCAGCTGGTGACGGAACTGACGACAGCGGTGACTTCGCCGCTGCAGTGCCATAGCCCGCCAGGACCTTCCAGTCGAGTAACGAATGCGAGATGAGGGGGGTGGGAACATGTAAGGGGCACTGATAGTTTTTCAGATTTCAAGTCCGGTGTCATTCACCACCACCTGGTGGGGCTACCAATGGCAATTAAAAGGCCCAAATCCACGTCTTGAGTCCGGTGTGCTGTGTTAAAGTCAGCAAAGCGCCCGGCCCCTCCCTGGGCCGTATTACTTGCTCTGTCATTCATACGTATATGAGTGTTGCTCACTCTTAACATGCTGATGCCGTCCAAATACAGAGGTGCGGCCTGATTCTGGACCGTACGGAACATCCCACAACCGACATCGCAGCAGCTTTCAAGTGCTCAGGCGCAAGCTGGCCTGACGCTCTAAGTGACCTCCGCCGCATCAGAACCCTCCGGGCCAGACTCCGGGAACATAGGGATCGGGAGCAAGGACGCATTTGTACATTTCACCGAAAAGTAGCTGTTGACGGCCAACTTCCTTCGAGGTACATTTCTATGTATATAAGGTTTATTTCCAAAGCCATGAGCCCAAGAAATGGTGTGAACGACATTTGCCAACCTTTCATCCGTACACAACGACCTAACTGCTCAAGCACTAAACCTACCTAACCATCCTGCTGTATGTGGCAGGCTAAGGGTTGTTCGTAGGCTTCTCTGGAATCCAGTCCCGACTTAGCCATTCTAGCCTCAGAAACTTGAGTGGAACCACGTGCCTGTTAAGCGTGGTGTGCTCAGGGTTCGGGTGTCCAGAGCTTGTCACCAGTTGGTGACACTACGAGGCCAGGCATGAAATCATGAAAGCCAGGTGCAACGGGTTACACATGCCTGCCACCGACCTGCACAAACAAGGATAATGAATAGAAACCAATAACGTGGTGTCGAAAGATCTAGGCATTCAAGCAGAGGCGGATGTCCAGATACACACACGTAGGGCCTCAAAGCACTTCAACCCATAGGCCACCTACCCTAGTGACACGCAAGACATCCCCGCCAAGAAAGCCACTCTCACACCTAATTAGGTCACCGTTCAACCCATCAGTCAGACGCATCTGGAGATAACATATCCCCGCCAAAGGACTTGTCCAGCAGCAACCCCAGCCTCCTCACACATCTCATGACTCCTGCATACATGTTTAAAACACCTGCGTTTTAAACGGGAAGGGCTTTCCTTGTTAGTCCGCATCCTGCTTGTGTAGTCATGGGTATAGACAATAGAAGCAGGGGGGATCTCACACTTACCTGCGGAATAGCTAGTGCTAACCTTGGGTTTTATTCTATATACATGCCAGCAATTCCCTCACGCGCACTAAATGATAGTTTACGGAAAAGGGTGAACTGGACCCTCCAAAAGCTTAAGCCCCTCATTATTCGCTCAATCCTTACCAGACCCAGATGCGAGCATTTGGGCCTCCTCCAAGCGATGGTAGACTGCACGCAAGTGCTCAAATGCCAGATATTCATCCCCCAGAAGATGGTGATGGGGATTCACCTGCTACCTAAGTCTGTCGTAAACGGATTTGAGGCATGGTGCTGGAACACCTCTGGTGCCAGCGGGAAGATAAGGCAGCGGCCCCGTCCCTCATCCGCCATCTGGCTGTATGCCAGCACCCGCTGAACCAGCGCCTGGTTCACGTCCATGGGCGGTCTACATCCATAGCATGGTTGGCCCTGTCATTTTTATTAGGCTCGGCTTTTCCCCTGGCTGTGCGACATTCAGACCGGGGCTGGTGGGCTCATCATCACCAGTCTCATTTTCTGTGGGTTGCAATCCATCCCCCATGGCCTCATCGTCAGCGGGCCAAACCCCAAAATGTCATGTACTGCGAAATGTACCAACGATGTTGGACATCAACCTGTCTGAGTCCTTCGGTTGTATCAATATTTGCAGACAGGGTGTAATTGTGATAACGCGGCTTTGCTTTATTAGGTGCATACATGAACAATTGCGTGGAAGCGCAGCTGGAGTCCAGCGTACAAGTGAAAGCTATCCCGACGAGCATGCAACCACGATAATGTATTAAGATAAAATTTATGATGTTTCTTTTGTTCTCTACTGTCGACGGTTTGGAGGCTGATGTCCTACCTTGCCTTGCAGCGCTTGTGCTCAATGGTCGCAGAAACCACGGGGAGCCTCCGTTGTCCGGGCTGCGGTGGTGGGGGTGCGCTTTGGGGGCCTGTACTTCTGGTGGATAGCATGAGTAGTTCTGGGCATGACGGCGCAGGCGACCAGACGCGAGACGGAGAAAGGGGGATATGTAAAGATTTTATGGGTGCAATGAGACCATTTACCAAACCCAACGCAGCAATATGGCGAAAGGGATGATCAGAAGGGGAAATGGGAAAGGGATTGCGGGAAGGAAGAGTACCCCCTTTTCACCTCACTGACCCAGTTTCTGTCGCCTCTCCGTTTCCCCACCCAAGCATAAGAACCTGACCCTCATGAGCTGCTGCCCCATGGACTGGCCGCTGCAGGTGGTGCGTCCCACCTCCCTTAGGCACATTGCTGGGACGGTAAGCATGATGCATTGCACGTGAGCTGAAGCATATGAGGCCATATAAATTGTAACACGCCAAAATGAGATCCATGCCCGATCTTCGTTCATGGCAAGGTGTATGATGATGACGAAGTCGGGGAAGTGGGGGATGACGAGCAACTTAATTGTGCGTGTCATGTAAACGCATCGCAGGCAAAGGGCGGTTGTTTCTCGCCCGCATACCAGAAGGCGCTAGCGTTGTTCGTGCATGCGGCAGACATGGAGCCGACAGCGGCAAATGTGTTTCCAAGTTGGCTGGACAGGGACGTGAAACGGCCATCGGTACTATTGCATCCCGGCCAGCCCACCACCAACTAGCCCTCTGCCGCCCAGCTCGCTACCGGCCAGCCCGGGTAAGAAATTATTTCGACATTCTAGCGTATCTAGAATATCTAGGCACAAGCGCGCATGGAAACCGACATGTATGGCTTCATGGTTTGCATCCCTCATCGTGTGCTTCAGGGTCCCCATTGACCACCATCGTGGTGCCCCTCTCTATTATCGGGCGCCTTCCTGCAACCTTTGGACACAGCGTGGGGATGGGGATGGCATGGCTGTGGGGTGCATCACGCTAAACAGGGCAGACTCTTCCATCCGCCGCAGTGCTTGCATCATCGAGCAGGCTAGGTATGTAGATCATTCATGCGCTACACGCTGCTGGTACGGCAGTTAGGTTTGTGATGCGGTGGAGTCAAAGGGCACGACGGCCTGGTAAGAGCCGCGCAATATAGGGCCTTCAGATGTGGGATACCGCCGGATGCTGGGGCGCACCGCCACACCCTTGTAGTGATTGGCGGGGAGCTGACGGGGGCCACCGGGCCGGCAGTACGGCTGCAGCGGGGGAGCATCGGTGGGAGCTGGTGGCAGGTAGGCCTGGCAGGGGATGACAAATTCCGTACATCGGTGGACCACGATGCCCTATTGGCCTCCACTACTGATAAGCTGCCTTTCCTGCAGCAATTCACGTAGCTGTCTGCATGGGGTCACCTCGATTATGTCATGGAAGGAGGCCACCAGCTTACGAGCTAAGGATAAGGATGAGGAGCAGAATCTGATCCTGGCCTTGGTCGAGCTATCAGGCAGGCAACGCGCAGCCATCTTCCGGACTTCCTCCCAGCCTTGACCACCTCGTCCGGCACTTAGCATGGGCAAGATAGGAACCGTGCGGTACAGGGTGGCATCCCTCACCAGCGACCCACTAACCTAGGCGAAGCCCGACTGTGTGTTTGGGGGCCCGGGAGGACATGTGACAGCCCATGTAGGCCCTCCGTTTGGATGCAAAGTTTCAGAACGCCGCATGTATGTCAGTATGTGGGTATGTAGCGCACGCTGCTTACACCTGTTATCTGTGAGACAGCTGTATAGATATGTCCTGCCTGTGCACACCCGCACACATACATATATGCCGCCACATGCGCTGCCAGCCAATGAATGCACTGTGTGGCGACGGCCCCTCCGCTATGATCTCTTCTACAGATTGGAACGCATATGGCCAATGATTACCTGAGCGGACTCAGAAGGTTACTCTCCCCCACTCATCCATCTCCCAACCCCTCACAGCTACAGTGCGATGCGGCACCTTCGTGTACTTCCAAGCAAGTCCACGTTGGCCTCCCGCAATGTATTTCCACTTGGGCGCCCCATGTATCTAGTAGCCTCACTGCTACCCTTATTGTTGTACCTCTGTTGTGTCGGCCTACAAAGGCCCGATCGGAAGATGACAGTCGACTGCCCAATCTTTGACACTACCCGTAGATACCCCAGGATACTACACTTATGACCAGTATGGAATTTGTTGTGGCTCGACCCGTCAGGGCTCCGACACCACTTAAATAGCTTTTTCCAACCCCAGCATATGCGGCAAGATTCACCTCTATAAGCTTTGGCAAAGCCAGCACAGCACGAACACTGACCGCTTCCAGCAGCACACAAGCCATGACATGAAAGCTGCAGCACACTCACCCACAGTCACACTCATGACACAGCTTGACATACCCAGACCACGTGGGGTTTCGGGGTCTTAGGGTTTAAGGCGTCAACAAACATACATGTTAAGGTCGATTGGGGTGATTACATCAGGGCATCCTCTACCTAGGACAGCAGGGAGAAGGAGGGCTCTGCCCAGGTCAGTGGGCCGCTGGTGAGGAATCCCATGCTGTCAGGCTTACACTATAACAACAGATTCGTGCGTTAGGCTCGCGTTAGGCTGCGTTAGGGCGCGTATGTGTGCGTTTTGTGCGTTAGCGGTTGCGTTAGCCTAACGCGAGCCTAACGCAAAGAAATAGAAAACTGGACAGAACGTCTGTTATAGTGCGTCGTTTTCAAGTTCGTTTAAATGAAAACAACATTTATAATGATTATAAAAGTTCCCTGTAATTTTTATTACGTTTCGTGGTGCTCGAAAATCGGGGGCTTGCGTATGTTCTAACGCGAGCCTAACGCACGCGTTAACTTTACGCAAACAGCTTGCGTATATCTTGCGTACATTGCGTTACCATACGCACGTAACGCACTGTAACGCAGTTTACGCAAAGTTTATGTAGATAGCGCATAATAAAGTTCGGAGCACGGGTTCGCCGGATTTATTTAGTTTGCTTACTTGCTCTTATTGTGCAGTAGCATTGGAGACTTTGTGCATAAAATATCTTCAAAGTTAATTTCAATTTAGGATAGCGCTATGAATACTAGTCGTTGTACAAGAGATTGCTCTGGTGAACGCTTGTTAACATCGCTAAATCGCTACCATTATATGGATTTAGAACCTGTAAATGTGGCTTACTTTTTAACATAAAACTCTGAAGTGCCACACATGTCTGTTCATGGCTACCTTTCTAATGATGGAAGGGTTTCTAATTATTAAGCAGCAAGCTGCCGGAGTTAGCAAGCGTGGGTAAGGATCGCGGAAATTTGGCAACAGCAAACCTTACACAGTAGCCAGGCAACAATGTTGCCAGATGGAGACCCAAACAAAGTCACCAAGAGCCACAGTTACACATCGAGCAGGCCCCCAAAATTATATAGCCTTGTCCGGCAAGCACCATAGCAGCTTTGCGTAGGTGCGAAAATTGACCATGAAAATGACCATGTGTGAGACGTAATCTATGACCCCAATGCTTCCCAAATCCAGACATAAGGCAAGGCAGAATAGTTCAATCGCTGCACGGGAATGAATAGTTCAACGGATTCACGCCACAATTTTCAGCACGGTTATTATTTTGTCATCGCATAAAAAACGTCATGCACATTCCTAACCAAAATTGTTTCATGGCTCCAGAAACTCCAAGCACGTTCCTAACCCAATGATTCCTCTAGACGGTGCTGTACTGAGGGCTGCCCAGAACCCTGGCCTTCCATCCCATCCCACTGGCCCTCGCTCCCAGGTACTGGTGCAATGAAACCATCCTAACTCTCCGATGTGCTATCCATGTCCATCATGAACTTCAGAAGCTTGCGAGTACTCCTATTGTGCCTGTATGCGTGTTGAGGTCAGACAACCCTCCTAGCATTGTGAACCTGTTTCGCTACTTCGTCAACCAGTTCGGCACTTTTCCGAAGGCGGCCACGCATTTCCTCGTGCAAGAGCCTATAGTTCTCCTTGACTTCCAAGAGCTCCTTTTGCAAGCTTGCTGATCGCTCCACTCCAATTTGACATCCGTTTCCTGGCTTTGGAGCTTAAGCCGCTCCGTGTCAAGCTCGCTTTGCAGAGAAAACGAGTGTTCCTGCTCCACATGCAGGCTTTCCTCCTGCAGCTGCACTTTCTTCCTTAGATCCTGCAGCTCACACCTACAAGCAAGGCGTACAGGCGGCGTTGGCTACCAAAACATATCACAGCATAAAATGCACATAGACAGGGCATCACAAGTACAAACTTTGCAATGGTAATTCTAAACATCCACGTCACAATGAAGTCACTTCTCATCGCTACTTAAACAAGGAAGAGCCAAGCTTTGAGCCAAGCTGCCGCTGCCTTCATCGATGCCATCTAGCAGCTCCAACACGATGTTGCCTTCCAGTGGCTCCGTTCGAGGCATGATACACTGAAAATGTTCCTGACTTTCAGGAAATAGTGTTTCTGGGATGCAAAGAGTTTCATGTCATTCCATCATAAGCAGAAGGCGGCTCCATTCGTTACTGAAGCAATTAATATTCCTTTATAAATATATTATTAGCTGTTGATGCTGCAGAAATTGTACGTATGCTGCCTGTCCAACAGAACTGCTACCGTATGACATGGACGACCTGACGACTGTGTACAATGTCGACCAAAGAAGTACACCCCGTGAGCATGCATATTTGTGCATATGCATGAAAGGAAAGTGTAAGATATGTGTATGCCCTATACACCTTGTTTAAAATGTTTATGTCATTCGCCAATAGTCCATGCCAACTGCCAAAATCGTGATTTCACTCATGATATGAACAAGTCCAGCTGTTGGGCCAGGCTTAGCCCTTAAGGTTCTGATTTCAGTACGGAAGTCGTAACTTGACCACCTTGGTACTCCTATAGATTCAAACGATTTGCAGTTCGTAAAGAAGAAGGCTATTAGACTACTCTAACTTACTTCCTTTATTTGAATGGTCGTCCATCTGTTTGTGTGTCATTCAAAGCAATAAATAAACATTGTGTCAACTCTGTCATCCCGTATAGCATGCACTGAATGAAGCTGCATGCATGCAAGTAAATACAGCAGATAAATGCCAGGGAACTATTGATTTTTGGAAGCCAGCATAATTGTTTCTTACCACAAAAGCGTGCACATATCTTTGATACTTCCTAGCAGCATATGCATTATGATTTTGAGCGAAGGGCAGCAACCAAACATAATGAATCCTGTCCCCAAATCAATTACATCAATCCACACATTCATTATTTAGCAGCAGACAGGGAAGCACATACATGTACTGGTACTCCCTATTCCTAGCACACTCCAGCGGCATGCGTCTGCATGATCTTAACCTTGAACGCCACATATGAATACGTATGCATGCAAGGAAACCCCAGCAAAAATGCGGGAAAGTAAAGGGTCTGCAGTCAGATAGAACAAGAAAACATCACCAAGGCGCGGGTAACATGGCGCAAGATCTGCCATACACATGATGTATACCCTTTTCCATCAACCACCAAATGAAGCTAATGACAATATAGTCACAATCCCCTGGAGTTAAGCCTTCCAAGGTAAACAACATGCAACTGTACACTTGTGTAAACCCCGCCCCTTCTTCCTGGGGCTTAAGGAATAATAGAAAGCAAGTCCGCACCCTACCATGCTAACTAATTGGTTCCCCATACACTGTTCATGAGGCTTGATTGATCACAAAATCAAATGTACCATGCCTCTCACTTTTTTACAAGCAATGTCCGGCATCAATAAACCCCAGCCCCCATATTAGGTACAACATGCACAGGCTACATACAAAAGTTCACAACTACATTTTAATTGTGCTTGTGCACATGTACCCAATCAGCAGCAAATGATCAGGCATATTCACCTCCATCATTGGTCGGAAGCTGAGAGAAGGTAACATATGTGAGGAAATAGCTTAGCTCATTGTTGACACGGCAACGAATGACCTTTGAATCTATCATGCCAACCTCCTTGGGAAAATAATTAAGGAGTATTTCCTGTCGTACCTCATTCACCGTGGCATCCCGCCTGGAGTAATCCTTCACCCGGTAAAGCTCCTTGGGCCTCAACACCTCAGCTCGGTGCAGATTGCAGACAGCAACTTTTACAGGTGCCACATCACACCTTGGACGGATCAGCGCAAAGAATAATATTTCCCCAATGAAAATGCTTACCTTAGGGTCACTCTCTGAAACCATACCCCCAGGGCCATACTTGCACTTGAAATGGTAAGACTGTCGCTTAGTGGCCCTGGCATAATCCACTGAAAGCACCACCTCATCTCTCCGTTTCAGTGCCCGCTTGAAAATGTATATGTCACTGTCTTGTAGGACCGATGGTAATAAGTTAGTACGGGCCATGAAATCTTCTGTCTCCTCTGTGCGCAGAATACCACCAAGAATGTGTGATCGCTGTTCTGCATCAGCAATGTAGCCCTGGCCAAGAAGCTGTGAGCCCTCACTGTCCTCCTCATCTAAGAAAACATCTCTTTTGCTGGGATTTAATTGAATATTATCTGCACGGTATCCTGGGACCCATTCATCAAATGTCCTAAACGTTTCAGGATGGGCAGCTTTGAGATGTGTGAGCCAAAGAGATGCAAGGTAGCCACCTGCAAGTACGAGTTCTGGAACGGTAGGTGATCTGTACTTAACAATACTCTTCATCATTTGCATTCCACGCTCTACCCAGAACTCGGTAGCAAATGCAACGTGCCCCCGTGCATTCTCCTGCTCTCGCAGTCTGCAGACTAGGATATGTAGGTTGTAAGTACAGAACTGTATCCCGAAGACATGTTCAGCTGCAATGCTGAAAGACTTCAGCAGCCTCGCAGCATGATTGTTGGCGTCTGCTGAAAAGTCCGAAGGATCATAACGAAAGTAATGCAGTAGTGCTGTCCGTAAATTGTTCCACATGACCTTAATATTAAAGGACTTGGTAATACCATCGACAACACGTTGGACAACTGGCATCAGTGGTGTGCTGCTTTGCAGGGAGTCTTCCTCATGAAGGATGTAGACTGAATAGCTATCTAACCAATGCAACCAGTCCTCCATTGTCCAGGTACCTCTGTGTTTTACTATGTCACGATACGGCTGGTTAAGGTCATTGGTTGTGATAATGTGGCTTGCACGCTGTGCCATAATTTTCCGCTGTGGGCCAAGAATGGTGTAGTCCATGACATGTCTTGCAAGCTTTCCAAGAATAGTGTTCCAAAAACGCTTTATAACACCAAAAAGGGCTGCATGTGCAACTGGTACGACAAAGACGTCATTATAGTTGCAGTAGTCAAGCTCTTGAATAATTGGGCTAAGGCCTTTACAGCCTACAATTCCAGTCCACTGAGGATCTTTCATAGCCAATGCTGCACGCTTGAGATGCATTTCATGGCTGACCATTATTCTTGGGTCCCCACAACGTGCTGACAGGGGAGCATTTTCCATGTCCGGTATAACACCATCGAAAATGCAGTTGACATCAGCGTCTACTGCGTAGCCAGGAAAGTACATGCCACCACCCTCACCACTCACCCCCTTCAGTAGGCAGTGGCCACATCCAGTAGCTGATGTGTGTGAGTCCACAAACTTAATTTCCTGTTAGCAGGAGTATCTGCATGCATGCAAATGAGGCAAACAGCAAAAAGGACACATGCAAAGTACCAATCTTATGTCAATTATGTAAACAAGCTGTCTTGCTGGCCTCAATCACAATATTCTTATCATTATACACATATATAACATATATCCAAATATTTAAGGAGTGCCACAAATATTATATATACCCACTTTGGCTCATCCCGGTCAGGGGCCCTGGTGCTCGTGTTTGCAGGGTGAGTTGCCCACAGTGTTAACACCCCTTATCCAAATTTTGTGCATATTTCTTAGACACAATAGCATGCTTGAGCGCGTACATATGCAAACGTGACGTACCTGCAAATATAGCACTTAAGAAGATCTTGTGCTCAAACAGTTGTCGGTCATTGCCCATAACCATAAGTGAACTTTCACTATATGGCCCATATTCTTTAAATGCATCAAGTGTCCGTGAAACATAAACATCCATACTTGATGGCTCTTCTGGACCAGGAATCACTGTAAGGATATAAGTAAAACGACGTTTAGATCTGTGTGCGACAGGTAGGTCTGTGCATCTGCGGATTTATTAACGAAAGGGACAATCATATAAGGGATCAGCAGTTACAGCAATACATGAACATCACAGTCATTACAATCAAGGCCACGAATGATCACGTGCTGAAATATTGTGTAGATATTGCAAGTTTAAACTGAGAACCTGTGGCCCACAGCATTCCTGTCAAAAGACAATTAAATACCTCAAAACAAAACAAAACAAAATCCTAATTCTCTTGAGTTTTCCCACTGTTCTTTATGCAAAGTTGGAGATAATGTGCCCTCTCATTTCACGGGAAATGAATGGGCCAAACATGCAGCAGCATAATATGTATATTTTTTCTTGTGTGTATGTGTGTGTGTGTGTGCATGCACACGCATGCACGCACACACACACACACACACACACACGCACACACACACACACACACACGCGCGCGCGCGCACGTGTAACTGAAGCAAGGTAGCCTATTGACATTAAATCAAAATATAAATGTACCTTTCATGCAACATATTCTCACCTCATCAGTAATAAACCAACACTATGAGTTTTGAACTGATATACTTGGGCAAAGTCGAATCCAAGATCATAAGCAGAATTTGCATGCTGCATAAGCTGGCCATTCGTTTTTGCGTCAATATCTTTGGCCATTTGGGAACCATAGAAGTCATCTGGCTCATTATCACGGCCAGTGCCACGAAGCTGGCGGAAGAGTGGATCTGAAAACATGGCCTGTATGATGTTCTCCACCCCAAAATCCCAGTATCTCTGCATACAATAAGAGAATGGATATCCAGGGCATTCCAAGCCTTAACAGAACATATATACTATAACCAGGGACATTCTGAAAACATATGACAGTATGAAACAGTAATAGGCTACAAATTAATATATTACGATGATACCAATAACGACTAATGGGATGACTGCAAACGTTAAAGCTTTTAATTTATCAAGTAAGCATTCAATCACCTTATTGGGTAATGGATGGGCCCCTGCACTTGTGGTCACCATCTTGAAGCGCTTATGCTTCTCTGGGCAATTACATGTGTCATCACGATGATCCATCCAGTCCTTTGTGGGTAAAGGTGGAAACCTGCACTTTTCACTAAGGCAGATGTGCTGCTCGAAATCACGTGGGTCTGGTATTCCAAGCATCTTTCGGAGGACATAAAGACTGGGTGGAACATGGTTACCAGGAGGTAAGCAGATATCCCTCAAGAACCGTAGCTGTCGATCTGCAACCACATCTCGAACACGTCCAGCCATCTTTTCTTTCAGCCAGGCATATCCAAACTGACCCACGGTTATTCTTGCCTCTGCATGCATTCAATATGCATGTACATGCAGGAGAACAATCTTATTTTCTTCCAAAGGCATGCATCCATCAAACAAGGCAAGATGTTTAATAATGCCCTACAATAGGCCTCAACACTTCTCTTACCTTGGCACACTACAACGCCATCACCATTATTCACAGTGACCCTCCACAGAGGGTCATCCAAACGTTCTTTGTACGCTTGAACAGTGCTTCCTGAGGCAAGAAGCTCGGCTGGGTTTGTGGGTTCCAGCAGCTGTAACTGCCCATGATCCATGGCCCCTAACTGTGAAAGTACACCAAGTTCTGCTGCATCGGGTTCATCATCCTCAGATTCAGGATAACTATGTTGGCATAAGTTATCCAGGATTGCTGATATATATTCTAGAGTTTGCCGGTGATTAGGATTGGCAGGATCAAGATCATCCATAACGTGAGCTCGTTCATCATGATTGGACTGTGTAAATGACAGCGTTGAGCAGTATCGCCCTATCATAACGCCCAACACTGTGATGAGAACAAAAACAGAAGAACCCATGAGGATCCACACTAAATATTCTGTAACATATACATCAACTAAAACAGGGGCATACAGAGCAACGTAAGAGGCAACAGCAATACCGAAAGTAATGCCACAGAAAAAGCCTAATAAAAGGTGGGCCATGAGCATGTAATAATATACAGTAAAGTAGCAGGATCAGACTGTTTTTCCTTACAGAACTGATATCTGACAAAGGGAAACGACTCCTCCATTGTATGGAGTGGTACAGGCAGTACTCATGCATGTGGAGTACGAGATATTAAAGTGGAACGTGCATGTCCGCGTAATTTACACTTGAAGTAAATTTTCAATAACGAATGATAGACTTGAACAGTAAATTACATGCATACGCACAGGAAGCTCCCACTATAACAAGGAATTCGTGCGTTAGCTCGCGTTAGGCTCGCGTTAGGGACCCCTAACGCAAGCCTAACGCGAACTAACGCGAGCTAACGCAAAGCCTAACGCAAATCAAACGCATTGCGTTATTGTTTGTGTATCGCTAACGCAATCCTAACGCACCTAACGCAATCACAAATAAACTTTTTTGGGAGGGAACGAAAATGTTTGCGTTTACTTTGCGTTAGCTAACGCAACCTAATGTCACACAATGTCAAACGCACCCACATAGATTCTAAGGTGTGCGTTAGGCCTAACGCAACGCAAGCGTTAGAGACCCATACGCAAGCAAAAATACATAGCGTGCATGGAAGTTAACGCACTTAAAGTTCTCTAACGCACAATATACGCACGCCTAACGCGCATTAACGCATGCTTACGTATGCTGCGAATAATGCGTACACAGCTAGCAGTTGTGGGTTGCGTAAAACTTTTATACGCATGTAACTAACATATTCGCACGCTTTCGCAAGGTCTTACGCGTGCGATAGCAACATTCGTGCCACTTTCGCTTTGCGTACGAGGCAGCCTCGCATTCCTGCTCACTGCAACTACTTTTGGTCGTTCTGGTTATTTCTTTACTGTTTCAGTTATCGTTCTTGTTATTGTTCGCTGTTTTGCCCACCCGCTGCAGAATTATTTTTGTGTGTACAGAAACCATCCTGTCATAATGTACGTAGCTGTTATGAAGAATATCAATAGGATTTCAGTTTTGATAGATGAAGATATTTCAGGCAATAATTTACAGCTCATTATTCGGAAAGCATCCAGGTAAGCAGCCATTGGTGAGTGACTACCCATTAATTCAACGAAACAATCAAATTTCTACACAGCCAATCCTGCCAATCAAATTTTGTTTATGAGTTAAATAATCATTTGTACCATGCACCAATCATTTCAATCATCATAAGGTACATACATCCTAACTTCATCTGCCACCGCACATTTAGCAGCCCGCTCTAACATAAGCTTAGAAACAAACATGATAGATGTTAGTTCTATCTAATAGTCTTCTATTTCACTATCGTAGTTGTCGTCGTCCTCTCGCGCACTGGTGGCATCATCCTGCTCGTCCTCACTCCTCTCGTCCTTGCTCACCAAAAGGAAAATTATACTTATTTACATGCATATATATAAAGGTAAATTAAGCCGACACGACCCAGCAATCATTTTCGGTTACAAGATTTTTAATCATGTCTAGGATGGGCAGTGCTTCTAGGTACTATGTATGTGGACACTTTGTTACCTGTTTCTTCTTACTCCCTGAGCTCCCACGTTGACGTCGTGCCCATGTACATCGCACATCTTCCGAAGCACTCTTGACCTTTATCAGTCGAAACAACACATATTAGAATATTACATTCATACAAGCAGGAAATTAAGACAACAAGCTGAACTCAGGAAATTTACCTTCTTTCGCCGGTGGTCGTAACTGTCATTATTGTCGTCACCGTCCGTAGACTTGTCTTCCACCGGCACCTGCTGGTCCAAAATACGTGAAGGGACTAGGTAGTGATAGCAAATATAATTAAAAAGTAATTAATGTCGGGCCTCAATATATTGTACCTTTCTTTTGATGCCCGTGCTTGTCCGTCTCACTTTTGTGGATGGCCGCACATCGCCGTCGTTTGTTACCTTCAAGGGCCACCGTTAACATACATATAGGATTTTAGAAATTATAAGCTTATATTTTCTATTTAAAAAGAGAAAAACAAATCGACGTATACCACATCAAACCACAAAGCACGCAGCAAATTAAAAGAATAGAACGAAACATAAAATTACAACTTACTAAAACGGGAAGACAGGATGAATATTCATTAATGGGCTGTACCTTTTTCGCTGCCGCCTTGCTTGAGTTTGTAGCATTCCTGCTGGAGTTCCTTGCCTTAGAGGGCTGTGGACTCTTTGCCTACATGAAAAGGAAGTATGTTTGAGGAAAATAGGAACAATTACATAAAAGACAAAAAGGAGAAAACAGGTTAAAGGACATTAATGACCTGTACATCCCTGTACATGCAATCCATAATGTACATCACCCATCCTGCAATAACCTTGCTAAGCGCGCCTGGAAATTTGCACACCCCATCAACCACTCTCTTTACCACTATTATTTGGACTAACCTGTCGGCATCGAGCGGCCTGGATCTCCTCTTTCTGATGTATGCGAGCTGCATTGGTAGCCAGCACCATTATCAATGCATCTTCACCATGTGCGGGCTGCTTTTGGCGTTTGCTAGTGCGCCCATCCTGAGTTCCTGGCGGCTCGTCATTTCGGCCGCTTTTCTGCGGTTTGGTAGCAATTAAGCATTTTGTAAACAAGGAAATAAAGGCATGAAAACATTGTTATTGTTGTACTAGCTAAAATAAAAAACAAAGGTTATGCATGAACTGTGATGTACTTTCTGCAAACATACTAAGAAGTACGTACTATTATGGTAGCGAAGCAGCAGCAATAATTAAAGTGAACACATGCATAATCGCATCTTACCGTAGTGCCTTTTGGCAACTCCAGTGCACCAAGGCCTGGTGTATGCTGAGCTGTTCCACCAGCTCCAACCGGCACTGGAGTGGCTGGTACGGGAAAGGATGTCTTACTGCTTTCAATCTGCTTCCGCTGCACAAGTGCATTAATAAGCTCCTGTTGCCGATCTGTCACATTCAAATCCTCCATCACAATGCGGCACTCACTGGGACCCGCATCTGGGTTATCTGGCTGAGCGTACTTGAAGCTCCTCCAGGCTGCCCAAGACTCCTTGTTCCATAGCTTCTTCCATGGCTTCTTCTCAAACTCATCTACATAAAAATAATGTGAAGACGAACATCAACGCCAGATGCCATGATACACATCATTGTCGAAAGTTTTCGTAATCCCGTACATAGCGTAAGAGGCATGGCATGTCCTTTGTCGTAAAACAAATCTTTGGCCCGCGTTTACCCCATATTCCATTTTTCAAAATACATTGAAAGGATTTTTTTTTATCAAACAACCTCATCAAAATATGTTGTAAAAAAGTATATGGATGACAAGTAGCAGTACGAGCTCACAAACCTGGCTTGCAGGCAAGTTCCTCCTTTTGGGTGGCCTTCACCTTTTCGTACCTTGCATGTTGGGCATTGTAATCCGTTGCGTATCTACAAAGTACATGGGATGCACCGAATAAAACTGCTTACTTTTTATACTGTGCATGCTTCATTCTATTGTTGTCTGTCCCCACTGAAAGTAAGCTAATGATATGGATGGCATGTATGATGACCACAAACAAGATAATCACTAGAAGCATAACAGTAGGAAAATAAACATGTACGTACTTTTGCTATTTCTTCTTGAAGCAGTCAACCGTAACTCTTGGCTGTAAGTCAGCCACTTGTGCAAAGCCAGCAGCAAAGCACTTATCCCAAACGGGCTGCAGATGCGGCACACGTTGAATATCCTTCGCAATGAGGACCCGTGGATTCTTCAGGCTGCTGTCGAGGTTGTACGGCACGTTGTCGCGGACGGCTTTGTTGATGGCGGCCTGCTCATATGACCTGTTCCGCTTTGATGGCTCACCACGATCATGATCCTTTCGTATACTGATTCTGCTTACTTCAGGGGATACCAATTGAACAGATGGCTGTTTTAGGGATATATGGATAGTTTCTTCTGAGCCTGGTTCCAAGCCTTCCCCTTAAAATGTGCATGACGTTTTTTTATGCTATGACAAAATAATAACCGTGCTGAAAATTGTGGCGTGAATCCGTTGAACTATTCATTCCCGTGCAGCGATTGAACTAATCTGCCTTGCCTTATGTCTGGATTTGGGAAGCATTGGGGTGATAGAGTACGTCTCACACATGGTCATTTTCATGGTCAATTTTCGCACCTACGCAAAGCTGCTATGGTGCTTGCCGGACAAGGCTATATAGTTTTGGGGGCCTGCTTGATGTGTAACTGTGGCTCTTGGTGACTTTGTTTGGGTCTCCATCTGGCAACATTGTTGCCTGGCTACTGTGTAAGGTTTGCTGTTGCCAAATTTCCGCGATCCTTACCCACGCTTGCTAACTCCGGCAGCTTGCTGCTCAATAATTAGAAACCCTTCCATAACTAGAAAGGTAGCCATGAACAGACATGTGTGGCACTTCAGAGTTTTATGTTACAAAGTAAGCCACATGTACAGGTTCTAAATCCATATAATGGTAGCGATTTAGCGATGTTAACAAGCGTTCACCAGAGCAATCTCTTGTACAACGACTAGTATTCATAGCGCTATCCTAAATTGAAATTAACTTTGAAGATATTTTATGCACAAAGTCTCCAATGCTACTGCACAATAAGAGCAAGTAAGCAAACTAAATAAATCCGGGGAACCCGTGCTCCGAACATTATTATGCGCTATCTACATAAACTTTGCGTAAACTGCGTTACAGTGCGTTACGTGTGTATGGTAACGCACTGTACGCAAGATATACGCAAGCTGTTTGCGTAAAGTTAACGCGTGCGTTAGGTTTGCGATCGCGTGCATTAGGTTTGTGTTAGGCTCGCGTTAGAACATACGCAAGCCCCCGATTTTCGAGCACCATGAAACGTAATAAAAATTGCAGGGAACTTTTATACTCATTATAAATATTGTTTTCATTTAAACAAACTTGAAAACGACGCACTATAACAGACGTTCTGTCAAGTTTTCTATTTCTTTGCGTTAGGCTCGCGTTAGGCTAACGCAATCTCTAACGCACAAAACGCAGCCTTACGCACACATACGCAACCTAACGCAGCCTAACGCGAGCCTTACGCACGAATCTCTTGTTATAGTGTCCTTATACATGCATGTACATGAAATACTGGGATACAGCCTCATCATCATACTTCCAGGAGCTTGCTAATAAGAAACTTGATTAGCATTCCTTAAAAATAATTTATGACGTTTCTCATGAAGTCGTTGACTAGCTTTTACGACAACCAACCGTTACATGCCGCAAATAGCTAGCCGCATGCGAAGAGCTAAACAGATTTTTTATGTAGGACGACGGCAATCATCAATATTATTGTAAAATAACATTCTTTATTGCTGCTGCACCTTGTATATATGTTAAGTTTTAAAGGCTAGTGCACAGCATAACTTTTATAGCAGTTGCTCTTGCTTGCTTCACGGGTGGCATTAAATGTACATATAAAGGATGTTGTAAAGCAGGGTTACGAAACATTGTTGCTTACATGGGATTGATTGGCAGCCGCACAACCCTGGACGGAGTACCAAAGCACTACTCTTCACTTTTTAGTAGTACGTAGGGCCCATGCCTCATGTCTGCAGCTGTATGTATCCTGCTGAAGGAGCAAGTTATTTGCAATAGTACAACCTATTAATGAATGGAGACACATTCACCAGTTGTTTGTAAACTGCTGGTCTGCTGTCCTAATGAAGAAAAGAGGCATATTGATGCTGAGATAAATCTGTCAGTGGTAGATTTCGAGCAGCTCCTTACTGATGCAGCTGGCGCAAAATCAATCAGTGAAGTTTCAGTTCAGGTTTTAGACTCGGAGGATGAGGATGGCAAGCTTGTGGCCCAGCAGGTGGCGCCTGTGCAGCTGCTTAGCCGCTGCACTTGGTGGCTGAAGAAAGAAATTAGCGCGCCTTTCAAGGGGAAGGCTTGGAACCAGGCTCAGAAGAAACTAACTATCCACGTATCCCTAAAACATCCATCTGTTCAATTGGTATCCCCTGAAGTAAGCAGAATCAGTATACGAAAGGATCATGATCGTGGTGAGCCATTAAAGCGGAGCAGGTCATATGAGCAGGCCGCCATCAACAAAGCCATCCGCAACAACGTGCCGTACAACCTCGACAGCAGCCTGAAGAATCCACGGGTCCTCATTGCGAAGGATATTCAACGTGAGCCACATCTGCAGCCCGTTTGGGATAAGTGCTTTGCTGCTGGCTTTGCACAAGTGGCTGACTTACAGCCAAGAGTTACGGTCGACTGCTTCAAGAAGAAATGGCAAAAGTACGTACATGTTTATTTTCCTAATGTCATGCTTCTAGTGATTATCTTGTTTGTGGTAATCATACATGCCATCCATATCACTAGCTTACTTTCAGTGGGGACAGACAACAATAGAATGAAGCATGCACAGCATCATAAGTAAGCACTTTCATTCGGTGCATCCCATGTACTTTATAGATACACAACGGATTACAATGCCCAACGTGCAAGGTATGAAAAGGTGAAGGCCACCCACAAGGAGGAACTTGCCTGCAAGCCAGGTTTGTGAGCTCCTACTGCTACTGTCATCCATATACTTGTTTTACAACATTTTTTGATCAGGTTGATTGATAAAAAAAATCCTTTCTATGTATTTTGAAAAATGGAATTTGGGGTAAACGTGGGCCAAAGATTTGTTTTACGACATGCATGCCGCTTACGCTATGTACTGGATTACGAAAATTTTTGACAATGATGTGTATTATGGCATCTGGCGTTGATGTTCGTCTTCGCATTATTTTTATGTAGAGGACCTTGAGAAGAAGCCATGGAAGAAGCTATGGAACAAGGAGTCTCGGGCAGCCTGGAGGAGCTTCAAGTACGCTCAGCCAGATAACCCAGATGCGGGTCCCAGTGAGCGCCGCATTGCGATGGAGGATTTGAATGTGACAGATCGGCAGCAGGAGCTTATTAATGCACTTGTGCAGCGGAAGCAGATTGAAAGCAGTAAGACATCCTTCACCGTACCAGCCACTCCAGTGCCGGTTGGAGCTGGTGGAACAGCTCAGCATACACCAGGCCTTGGTGCACTGGAGTTGCCAAAAGGCACTACGGTAAGATGCGATTATGCATGTGTTCACTTTAATTATTGCTGCTGCTTCGCCACCATAATAGTACGTACTTCTTAGTATGTTTGCAGAAAGTACGTCACAGTTCATGCATAACATTTGTTTTTTATTTTAGCTAGTACAACAATAACAATGTTTTCATGCCTTTATTTCCTCATTTACGAAATGCTTAATTGCTACCAAACCGCAGAAAAGCGGCCGAAATGACGAGCCGCCAGGAACTCAGGATGGGCGCACTAGCCAACGCCAAAAGCAGCCCGCACATGGTGAAGATGCATTGATGATGGTGCTGGCTGCCAATGCAGCTCGCATACATCAGAAGGAGAAGGAGATCAAGGCCGCTAGACGCCGACAGGTTAGTCCAAATAATAGTGGTAAAGAGAGTGGTTGATGGGGTGTGCAAATTTCCAGGCGCGCTTAGCAAGGTTATTGCAGGATGGGTGATGTACATTATGGATTGCATGTACAGGGATGTACAGGTCATTAATGTCCTTTAACCTGTTTTCTCCTTTTTGTCTTTTATGTAATTGTTCCTATATTCCTCAAACATACTTCCTTTTCATGTAGGCAAAGAGTTCAGAGCCCTCTAAGGCAAGGAACTCCAGCAGGAATGCTACAAACTCAAGCAAGGCGGCAGCAAAAAAGGTACAGCCCATTCATCCTGTCTTCCCGTTTTAGTGAGTTGTAATTTTATGTTTCATTCTAGTCTTTTAATTTGCTGCGTGCTTTGTGGTTTGATGTGGTATATGTCGATTTGTTTTTCTCTTTTTTAATAAAAAATGTAAGCTTATCATTTCTAAAATCATATATGTATGTTAATGGTGGGCCTTGAAGGTAACGAACAATGACGATGTGCGGCCATCCACGAAAGTGAGACGGACAAGCACGGGCATCAAAAGAAAGGTACATTATATTGAGGCCCGACATTAATTACTTTTTAATAATATTTATTATGACTATCTAGTCCCTTAACGTGTTTTGGACCAGCAGGTGCCGGTGGAAGACAAGTCTACGGACGGTGACGACAATAATGACAGTTACGACCACCGGTGAAAGAAGGTAAATTTCCTGAGTTCAGCTTGTTGTCTTAATTTCCTGCTTGTATGAATGTAATATTCTAATATCTGTTGTTTTGACTGGTAAAGGTCAAGAGTGCTTCGGAAGATGTGCGATGTACACGGGCACGACGTCAACGTGGGAGCTCAGGGAGTAAGAAGAAACAGGTAACAAAGTGTCCACGTACATAGTACCTAGAAGCACTGCCCATCCATCATGATTAAAGATATCGTAACCGAAATTGATAATTGCTGGGTTGTGTCGGCTTAATTTACCTTTATACTTATGCATGTAAATAATATCTAATTTTCCTTTTCTGAATTTTTCAGGAGTTGCTTCAGGAGGAGGTGAGCAAGGACGAGAAGAGTGAGGACGAGCAGGATGATGCCACCAGTGCGCGAGAGGACGATGACAACTACGATAGTGAAATAGAAGACGATTAGATAGAACTAACATCTAACATGTTTGTTTCTAAGCTTATATTAGAGCGGGCTGCTAAATGTGCGGTGGCAGATGAAGTTAGGATGTATGTACCTAATGATGATTGAAATGATTGGTGCATGGTACAAATGATTATTGAACTCATAAACAGAATTTGATTGGCAGGATTGGATGTGTAGAAATTTGATTGTTTCGTTGAATTAATGGGTAGTCACTCACCAATGGCTGCTTACCTGGATGCTTCCCGAATATTGAGCTGTAAATTATTTCCTGGAATATTTTCATCTATCAATACTGAAATCCTATTGATATTCTTCATAACAGCTACGTACATTATGACAGGATAGTATCCGTACACAAAAAATAATTCTGCAGCGGGTTGGCAAAACAGCAAACAATAACAGGAACGATAACTGAAACAGTAAAGAAATAACCAGAACGACCAAAAGTAGTTACAGTGAGCAAGAATGCGAGGCTGCCTCGTACGCAAAGCGAAAGTGGCGTGAATGTTACTATATCATGCGTAAGACCTTGCAAAAGTGTGCTAATACATTAGTTACATGCATATAAAACTTTTACGCAACCCACAACCGCTAGCTCTGTACACATTATTCGCAGCATACACAAGCATGCGTTCATGCGCGTTAGGCGTGCGTATATTGTGCGTTAGAGAACTTTAAGTGCGTTAACTTCCATGCACGCTATGTATTTTTGCTTGCGTATGGGTCTCTAACGCTTGCGTTGTGTTAGGCCTAACGCACACCTTAGAATCTATGTGGATGCGTTTGACATTGCGTAAGTTCGCGTTAGGTTGCGTTAGCTAACGCAAAGTAAACGCAAACATTTTCGTTCCCTCCCAAAAAAGTTTATTTGCGATTGTGTTAGGTGCGTTAGGATTGCGTTAGCGATACGCAAGCAATAACGCAATGCGTTTGATTTGCGTTAGGCTTTGCGTTAGCTCGCGTTAGTTCGCGTTAAGCTTGCGTTAGGCTTGCGTTAGGGGTCCCTAACGCGAGCCTAACGCGAGCTAACGCACGAATTCCTTGTTATAGTGTTACATACACGTGTCTTTTACTACACGTCACACTAAGTGCCGTAGAAGAACTCCTCCTTCTCCTGCGGGTGCTGTATCAGTCCCCCGAGGTGGACAACATGTGGGTTATGATGCAATCTCGTACAAAACACTGATATTATAAAGCAAAACCTGCCTCGATAGGGCACTGCTGAATACCATCACCCACATCTGCTCTCCCATCTTCACAACGGGCAGCGTGCCCTGCTTGTGCAAGCCCAGAAGCCAACGCATCCTAGCATGGTTTGCAGCTGTGAGGTAGCTGGGCTAACAAACACAGGCTACAGCCAAAACTCTGGCATGTGGGAAACACTAGATCCAAAGCTTATTCATCGACATTGATGGATATCACTCACATCCGACCGAGGGCCCTCCCACCTGGGCGACCAAGGCGCTGCAACACATCCTCATTCCACCTGAATGGCAGAAACACTTCTCCAGCCTTCTGTAGTATCCTGGGGTATCTACGGGTAGTGTCAAGGATCCTGAACCACAGATGGTCATCCTTTGTAGGCCGACACAACAGAGATACAACACCTTCTCCAGCACCATGATCCCCAGCAGCACATTCATCTCCCACATAGTCAATGGGCAAGAACGAATCTGCCCAAGTGAAAGCACAGCAATGAGCGCCGACAGCTTGAGATCACTATACTTCCCTGGCATACCCACCCTGACGAGCACGTGTACCTTCTGCGGATCCTCTAATCGCCACACGGAAGGGACACACCTGGGTAACTTGCACTGACTTTCTCTGTAAATACTTGGTGGCCCACGCAATTTCTCAGTTCTGTAACCCCCAAGATCTCCACTGATCCATCATCATAGGTGACATGGAAACAATGAGCACATCCTTGACGTCCCATGCATGATGCCACCCCAACTCCCACGACTCCCCATATCTGATTGACTCCTGAAGAAAAATGTATGAAAATCTCAAGGCTACTTTGTTGCAATAATTTTGAACCTTTCATAAACTCCCTGGTGAAAGCTATAACAGGTGGCTTCTTTTTATCTGTGGCTTGCTGGCCTTAGCTGTCTTGAAGTAAGTTGATCAACAGCAATATTAAAATTGCTTACACAATTTATTGTTCGCAGTGGAATGAGTTTACTTCATGAATGTTCTTTTTTTTTGCATACTCAATGTTTTAAGTAGCTGGTCAGTAATTTGATTTCCGGGGAAGGCCAGCCAGACTCGCCGGAATAGTAAAAATATCGTTTAAATACAGCCAATTTAGGTCTTGCATTTGTTTTAGCATCAGATCTGCAGCTTTTTAATTTGTTTTATTATTTTGCAGCTTTGTATAGTACATATGGTAAGATATTCTGTAAAATATGTTTCGTGTAAAGATTTAATTGAAGTCACTAGAGATTTAAAGGAAATTTATAATTGCTGCTCCCTGCAGCTCCTGGAGGTGCTTAGGAGGCAATGGGCTGCTGCCAGCCGATGAGCCTGGAGATTACTTGTCCTCAGCCCTTTCACTATGACAACAGATTCGTGCGTTAGCTCGCATTAGGGACCCCTAATGCGAGCCTAACACGAGCTTAACACAAATTAATGCGAGTTTCCTCAAAGCCTAACGCAAAGCAAATGCATTGCATTTTTTTGCGTATTGGAAACACGATCTGAACACAACCTGACACAAACACAAATAATTTTTTTGGGGGCTAATATTTTTGTGTTTACTTTGTGCTAGCTTACAAAACCTAATGCGAACTTACATAATGTCTAACACGCCCAGATAGATTCTAAGGTGCACATTAGGCCTAACGCAAGTGTTGGAGACCCACATGTAAGCAAAAAACATAGCATGCATGGAAGGTAACACACAAAAAGTTCTCTAACGCACTATAGACACAGGCTTAACTCGCATTAACACGCTTGAACGCATGCTTGTGTATGCTGTGAATAATGCGTACACAGCAAGCAGTTGTGGGTTGTGTAAAAGCTTAAAACGCATGTAACTAATGTATTACCACACTTTTGCAAGGTCTTACACATGATAAAGCAACATTTGTGTACGAGGCAGGCTCGCATTCTTGCTTACTGTAACTACTTTCAGTTGTTCTGGTTATTTTTTATTGTTTCAGTTATCACTCCTGTTATTGTTTGCTGTTTTACCCACCCGCTGCAGAATTATTTTTGTGTGTACGGAAACTATCCTGTAATAATGTATGTAGCTGTTATCAAGAATATTAATAGGATTTCAGTTTTGATTGGTGAAGGTATTCCAGGCATTAATTTACAGCTCATTATTCAGAAAGCATCCAGGTAAGCAGCCATTGGTGAGTGACTAGCCATTCATTCAACTAAACAATAAAATTTCTGCACATCCAATCCTGCCAATCAAATTTAGTTTCCATTGGTGAGTGACTAGCCATTCATTCAACTAAACAATAAAATTTCTGCACATCCAATCCTGCCAATCAAATTTAGTTTATGAGCTCAATCTTTATTTGTACCATGCACCAATTATTTCAACATCATTAGGTACATACATCCTAACTTCATCTGCCACCACACATTTAGCAGTTTGCCATAATGTACACTTAGGCACAGGTCTATCTGATCATCTTCTATTTCACTATCTTCATTGTCATCCTCCTCTGACACACTGGTGGCATCATCCTGCTCATCCTCACTCTTCTCATACTTGCTCACCTCCTCCACAAGCAACTCCTGAAAAGTTCAGAAAAGGAAAATTATAATTATTTACATGCATGTGTATCTTTATACACATGCATGTAAATAATTATAATTTTCCTTTTCCTAAACAAAGCCAACACGACCCAGCAATTATCATTTGTGGTTACATTAATTTTAATCATATCTAGGGTGGGCAGTGCTTTTAAGTACTATGTACGTGGACACTTTGTTACCTGTTTCTTCTTACTCCCTGAGCTCCCACGTTGACGTCATGCCGTGTACATGGCACACCTTCCAAAGCACTCTTGACCTTTACTAGCCAAATCAACATGTATTAGAACTATACATTCACAGGCATCAAAAGAAAGGTACGAAAGATTGAGGCCAGACATTACTTATTTTTTAATATGATCTTTGTTATCACTACCTAGTCCCTTAACGTAGTTTGGACCAGCAGGTGCCGGTGGAAGACAAGTCTACGGATGACAACGACAATGACAGTTACGACCCCCAGTGAAGACGGTAAATTTCCTGAGTTCAGCTTGTTGTCTTAATTTCCTGCATGTATGAGTGCATAGTTCTACTATGTGTTGAATCGACTAGTAAAGGTCAAGAGTGCTTCGGAAGGTGTGCCATGTACACTGCATGACGTCAACGTGGGAGCTCAGGGAGTAAGAAGAAACAGGTAACAAAGTGTCCATGTACATAGTACTTAAAAGCACTGCCCACCCTAGATATGATTAAAATTAACGTAACCACAAATGATAATTGCTGGGTTGTGTTGGCTTTGTTCATCTTTATACACATGCATGTAAATAATTATAATTTTCCTTTTCTGAACTTTTCAGGAGTTGCTTGTGGAGGAGGTGAGCAAGTGTGAGAAGAGTGAGGATGAGCAGGATGATGCCACCAGTGCGTCAGAGGAGGACGACAATGAAGATAGTGAAATAGAAGATGATCAGATAGACCTGTGCCTAAGTGTACATTATGGCAAACTGCTAAATGTGTGGTGGCAGATGAAGTTAGGATGTATGTACCTAATGATGTTGAAATAATTGGTGCATGGTACAAATAAAGATTGAGCTCATAAACTAAATTTGATTGGCAGGATTGGATGTGCAGAAATTTTATTGTTTAGTTGAATGAATGGCTAGTCACTCACCAATGGCTGCTTACCTGGATGCTTTCTGAATAATGAGCTGTAAATTAATGCCTGGAATATCTTCACCAATCAAAACTGAAATCCTATTAATATTCTTGATAACAGCTACATACATTATTACAGGATAGTATCCGTACACACAAAAATAATTCTGCAGCGGGTGGGTAAAACAGCAAACAATAACAGGAACAATAACTGAAACAATAAAAAATAACCAGAACAACTGAAAGTAGTTACAGTAAGCAAGAATGCAAGCCTGCCTTGTACGCAAAGCAAAAGTGGTGCGAATGTTACTATATCATGCGTAAGACCTTGCAAAAGTGTGCTAATACATTAGTTACATGCGTTTAAAGCTTTTATGCAACCCACAACTGCTTGCTGTGTACGCATTATTTGCATTATTCGCAGCATCTGCAAGCATGCGTTCAAGTGCGTTAATGTGTGTCAAGCCTGTGTCTATTGTGCGTTAGAGAACTTTTTGTGTGTTACCTTCCATGCACGCTATGTTTTTTGCTTGCGTGCGGGTCTCTAACGCCTGCGGTGTGTTTGGCCTAACATGCACCTTAGAATCTATCTGAACGTTATTGGCCTAACATGCACCTTAGAATCTATCTGAACGTTAGACATTGTGTAAGTTCGCGTTAGGTTTTGTAAGCTAACGCAAAGTAAACGCAAAAATATTCACCTCTCAAAAAAATTCTTTGCATTTGTGTTAGGTTGCGTTATGATCGTGTTTCCAATACGCAAAAAATAACACAATGTGTTTGCTTTGCGTTAGGCTTTGCGTAAACTAGCATTAATTCGTGTTAAGCTTCTGTTAGGCTCACGTTAGGGGTCCCTAACGCAAGCTAACACGTGAATCTGTTGTCATAGTGATACTGAAAGACTTCAGCAGCCTCACAGCATGATTGTTGGCGTCTGCTGAAAAGTCCGAAGTATCATAATGAAAGTAATGCAGTAGTGCTGTTCGTAACTTATTCCACATGACCTTCATATTAAAGGACTTGAGAATACCATCGACTACACGTTGGACATCTGGCATCAGTGGTGTGCTGCTTTGCAGGGAGTCTTCCTCATGAAGGATGTAGACTGAATAGCTATCTAACCAATGCAACCAGTCCTCCATTGTCCAGCTACCTCGGTTAAGGTCATTGGTTGTGATGATGTGGCTTGCATGCTGTGCCATAACTTTCCGCTGTGGGCCAAGAATGGTGTAGTCCATGACATATCTTCCAAGCTTTCCAAGAATAGTGTTCCAAAAACGCTTTATAACATCAAAAAGGGCTGCATGTGCAACTGGTACGACAAAGACTTCATTATAGTTGCAGTACTCAAGCTCTCAATAATTGGGCTAAGGCCTTTACAGCCAGTCCACTGAGGCTCTTTTGTAGCCATTGCTGCACGCTTGATATGCATCTCATGGCTGACCTTTATTCTCAGGTCCCCACAACGTGCTGACAGGGGAGCATTTTCCATGTCCGGTATAACACCATCAAAAATGCAGTCGACATTGCCATCACTGTGTAGCCAGGAAAGTACATGCCACCACCCTCACCACTCACCCCCTTCAGTAGGCAGTGGCCACATCCAGTAACTGATGTGTGTGAGTTCCACAAACTTAATTTCCTGTCAGCTGGAGTATCTGCATGCATGCCAATGAGGCAAGCAGCAAAAAGGACACATGTAAAGTACCAATCTTATATCAATTATGTAAATGAGCTGTCTTCCTGGGCTCAATCACATTATCCTTAATATTATACACATAGATAACATACATCCAAATATTTAAGGAGTGCCACAAATATTATATATACCCACTTTGGCTCATCCCAGTCAGGGCCCCCGGTGCTCGTGTTTGCAGGGTGAGTCGCCCACAGTGGAACATAGCTGTTCGACTCTAGCATCGTACAACCTGTCATTGGGCGGCAAACACAATATCACAACATACACCCTCGGGACAAAGGTCACAAGGTCCACCATACAGGAATAGCTCGGAAGTCATCTTAAAACTTCGTGCGCTAATGACCTTTCGGTTGCCCAGGTTAATCAATCCCTGTGAATTAACCTGGAAAACAATCCGATAACCTCACCACGATCTAAGCATATTTAAGCACATTGACGTGCAGCAGCATCTGGTGCGCGAAAGGGTGGCCAGTGGAGAGGTGGCTTTGAAGTATACCTGCACAGAAGAAAGATGGTCATGGACATCTTAACCAAGGCACTGGCAGAAGCCAAGTTCATTTGGTGCTGTCACGAGATGGGAACGGACATTACCTAGGCAATGAGTTAGTACATTTGTGAGGACACCGAAAGGGCATAAGCGCATGAAGCATTTTAAGATGACTTCAAAGCTATTCCTGTATGTTGGACCTGGTGACGTTTGTCCCAAAGGGGTGTGTTGCCATAATGCGGGACAAAACATTCTTGTTGCCTTATACAAGGAAGATCTGAAAAAGTTGTCGGGAGTTGAGCGGTAGTTTCCCCTTAGCTAGCCGCTTATGTCACGCCCAGGGTTTGAATCTGGGTCATGTCAAAGATTTCGGACAGGACTTATCAGGATAAAGGCCGACATAAATTATTAGTTACTTGTCGTTGACTTAGTCTAGTTGGTGATCACATTCCTATACACCAAAGGATGAAGCTGCAAAAGTAGGTGCGGAACCTTGGCACCCGTGATGACCCATGGGTCAATGACGCGAATCCAAAGACGTAATATTTGTGGATTCTGTTTGCGTGCCTAGTATAAATAGGCAACACTTCTCTGGTTTGTTTGATCTCCTCTTTATTGTAGCCAACCTGCATCAACTTGACTATAGTGTTGGCCCACAGCCGCAGCGCCTGCCTTCTTAACAGGTTATGAGCCCCGGTACTCCGTTAGTCTAAACCGATACAATCAACTAACGCTAAAGATAAAAATAAAACGATAAAGATCTAAATTAAAGATAAATACTAAATTAAGATAATACTGACCAACTCTTCCGCTTCGACTCCCTTCCTCAGCGCCGTACCGGCTCATCAACATAAAAGGGCTCTTTCAGCCACAATCGCCACCCATACTCTGACCAGCGGACTGAGTCCCCGCCTATAGCTCACACACAATTTTAATTATTATATTATTATATTGTAAAATGATTATTAACATTACGCACGCGCACGATAGCATGAGCACTGTTACCGTTCATGCCTGGTAACACCATCCCTTGTGACACACAGACTCCGAACAATTTCCCCAGTGCTGCAATTATGCCGCCTCATATCACCATAATCTCCGCCCTTAAAGTCTAGCTGCTCGAATTTATGATGGCAGGCAGGCACATCCACGGGGCTTGAACTTTCAAGCCGGAACGTGGCATGGTAGACAAGGACCAGGACCAGGACCAGGACATGCCCAATCCCTCTGGGCTACGAATGCCCTCTACTCCAAGTAGGCGTAGCCATCCATCATCCCATATCCATGTTTCTCATGTACTTGCACCTTGGTTGCCGTTTCAGTCCCGTTAGTTGCCTTTTGCTGCCACCAGCATGGGCCATGATGCGTCTACAGGCACCAAACCCAGAACATAGCTTTTGTAAACACACTACTGCTTTTGTGGTTTTGCAGGACAACGAACAAGGTCAGTTTCTTGAGTATGAGCCATGTGTTACATCGCGTGGAGATGGCCGTGGCACCATCTGGCCCATAGCTGGGTACGGCCTTCACTCTGATCGATGGATGCATACAGTGAATATCTGGTGATCATGACGACGGATCGTGGCATGCATAGGGATTCCTTTTATCTCTATCTCTTGCCGCACCTGTTTTCACCATACCCCAGCTTACAGGCTTAGGCCTACACTTAGCACCCTGTGGCCGCCCAAGATCACCCAGCCCCTGCTCTAAGTCTCTCGCCTGCATGTAGCCATACATGGCTTCAGCGTCTACTTGAAAGAAACTTGCACCGACCACACCAAAAACCTGCGAGGTAAGAATTTCGACTCTGCCGCAGTAAATTTGAGCAATCCATTGATGCAGAGCAGACGGGACATCAGGGCGCCTTCACCCAGCGTGTTCCTCTTCCGCATATTACAGATTTACCTTTGCATAGTCCCCTATGCCTCCCCAACTGTCCCATCTTCCACCCCCTCCTCATCCGAATCATTGACCTCCATGGAAACGTGTTTCCGCTCACTCCTCCCAGTTCCCTCCGTCTTGGCCACGCCACGCGGCCCACCCTCTGGCAGCCCTGCAGAAGCAGCTGCACTTCCACCCGCTCCCGCCACTGCTTCCGTGCTGCTGCCATCCTTCTCACGCAAGTTCGAAGCTGCCATGTCCGCTTGCAGCCGTTCCATCTCCTTTCGCCGCCGTGCTTCCTCTTTAGCGGCCTTCTCTTTTTTGCGCTGCTCTAACTCTGGTACGTAGAACTGCTGGTACTCCTTGGCGCATTCGGCCACTTGCTGAAGGGGGTCAGGTTAGGGTTTACATAGCGACAGGGACCAGATGGAAGCAGTTTCCTAAGTAGAGTAAAGGAGCCCTTATGGTGCGACGAGAGGAACCATCCTGAGTGACGCACACGCACAAGAGGCGGTTGGGAGTGGCGCCACAACGGCCCCTACAACAGTAGTTCGGTTGTTGCAACGTCGCAAGGCATTATATGTGTGAAGTCACTAGCCCAGACAAAAAGCTTGCGATCCAGACCCCATCGTGCACCATTAATTGATTGCCCCTCATCCACAACTTTTTCCTTTTCAAACCCAACCCTGGCGTGTTTACACATTCCCATTAGCACTTAGTATGAGTACGGTCTCACAGACAACAGACAATCGTCCGATCAAAGTGTCAGCAGCAAGAGCATGCCCTCCCACATCCAAGCACAGCCTTCAGCCGGTAGTTGTTATTACCGCTACACTTCATTTGATTCCGCCAGTATTGATGCCTGTACTGGGTGTGCTTTTGCACTCATCTCTTATTTACACTTGCATGGGTGAAAATTTTCCTTTGGCAGGACTCGCAGGAAGATGCATCCGAACGATGGACCCACCTGAAGCATCTCCTCGATGCCCTCGCCCGTGAGTGCGGACACACCCGCACTGCGCAAGTTGGCGTAGAACGAGTCCAGCACCAATGCCAAGGAGCGGGAAAGCGTGGCAGCATATGAAGAGTCAGCCTCCAGCGCTGCAGCATAGCTATCAATGTCATTCATCCAGTCCTGGGCGAATTCATGACGGGCTACATCAACCTTGTTGAACACCTGGGGGTGGGCAGCCAACCGCATGCGTCTTCAAGAGCAGAGCTGCGAAAAATAAGGCTCCGCAAAAGTGGAGCTGCTATGGCTCCGTATGCGTGCACATGCACGAGTGAGTGTGTACGTACGGCGGGGTTGGACGGGAGATGGATGAGTAGGCGGGAAAGATGAATCTGAATACATATTATAATGAAAAAATGGACGCCATGGGAACAAAAGCTGCATGATGTGGCTGGGCTGCAAGGGGGTACACAGACGACGGGAGGCAAGAGGTGACAACGATAAAGGGCTGATCCGGATGAAAGGAAGCGATAGTCCCGACAGGAATTCCGAGTTGCCAAGTTAAGACATGAAGTTTTGACGGTGATGCAAAATCGGTGAGAGAAAGAGACTATTTTTTCATCTTTTTGCCAGCACCCGAAGAAGAGCGTCTCTGAGGCGGAATAGAAGCAGCAGCTGCAGCTTTCACATCATCCGCTACAGCATGGCTCAATGAGAGTGATCTACCGGCTGCTCTTTGATCCATCAGCCCCTCTACCCTCGCCCCTGCCGAGCCGCCTAGGTTCCCCGTTGCACCACGGGCCTCACACCGCCCCACCAGCAGCATGGGTAACTTGGTCTTGTAGAGTATGGAGCAGGCTTGGAGCATGTTGGACATGAAGGTCTGCGGGTTGGTGACCCGCGGTGTGTCCACAACGTAGGCCACAAGCGTGGGAAAGGAGGACGCGAAAAGCTCTGTCACGATGGCCCCGCTGGCGGACCAGGTGAAGATCTCGATCTGCCCGGGTGTATCTACAATGATGTACTCCAGGGGGGGATCGCGGGGCTTCTCGCACAGCTGGATGACCTGCGGCAGTGAGGAGACAAGCCAGGATATAAAAAACTGAATGCCGAGAAAACGATGGGCCAAGTGACAGCGTGCGTGAGTTTTACAGTTTGCATTTTGGGTTTTGCATCTATACTATTAGGTTAAAATAAGTTAAGGCTTTCAACTTTTTAAAATTGGAGACCACTGGGGAATGTCCTAGCCATTGTCAATGTTCATGTTGACGCCTTCCCTGGGGTTCCTTTCCTTTGCCCGCACGCGCATCCAGTTGTTTCCACCTGATTTCTCACCTGGTCAAAGCGGGTGGCGAAGAGGTTGCAGGAGGTGAGGATGCCGCCGTTGGGGCCCAGGTTATACTGCCGCATGACGTTCTTGTACTTAACCTGAATCGGGATGGCAAGAAACGCGTGTAATAACAAGCATAAGCGTGTGATTACAGATTTCATAATCAGTACGGGCGAGAGGGTGAAAACGAGTGTGGGTAGCTTCAGGTGAGGTAGTAAGGTAACTGAGAACCGCCTTGAAAAGTGTTGGCTCACTGGCTGGGACACAGCTGCAATTCCCAAGGCCCAAGAGAGGACAGAGCTGCGTCCCAACTAAGGGTAATCCGAACTGTCTGAGCGCTGTAAACTGGTTAACCTTTCACAGAGCTACATGCTCATTTAGTAGAGTGCCTCCTAAACATTGTGTGCAACTCGGGGTTTTATGTTTATGTTCAAAAAAAACTAGATAAACATTCATATAATATACATAGACAGACGAGCCCACTGTTCACAAACTTGTTCATAATGCCTTCTGGGCACCTTCGATTGCTGCTGCTGCTCCAAATTTACGGTATCGGGGGCTATCCGCAGTGAAGTGCCCAATATTGCCCCAGCTGTCGTTGGTGGGAACTATAAAGGCGGTTATCAATGGGCGCACTTTCCACTCTTTCCCAGGTCTTCTCCTGCCTCTACCAACATACATGCAAGTCCGCTAGGATGCCGGCAAGAGTACGCACGTCTGCCCCAGCTCCATTCTGGTCGGCTGCGACATTTCCAATAAATTTTAAGTTTGTTAAGTTTCACAAGTCGTGCTTCCGCAACCCTCCGAGAACACACCTCAGGCCGACCTAGCCCAAACCAGGGGATTCAACGTGTGCACTCACCGTGTCTCGAATATCGATATTCGCGCCGTACGGCAGATGTGTAACTGCAGGGTCCATATTAATTATGTAGCCTTGCCTCCGAGTGGCGTGAAGGTGGGAATTGATCCGCTGGATGAATGTTGTCTTGCCCGAACCCGCCATTCCTGGGGCATCGGAAAAGACGAGGTGGCAGGGTTGGATGGAGTCCCGTAGGCTCGAAGAAGGCCGTATCATAATCTAATTAATTGGTTTACGGAAATGGGCAGATGAGTATATCGCATCCACTGTTTCGGGGGCGAGCCCTTACGCGGTCAGGGAAACGCCAGGTTGGGGGAACATGGTGCCAAGGTTTACCGGAGCAAACTTGTGCCTAATGAGCTATGGTAATAATACCCGCAATCCTCGTAGGGAAAATCCATGATAACGGGTGAGCAGACGTGGGAAGTGGGCCAAGGAGCGGGCCCGTGATGTGGCCTGTCGCCTGTGACGCCGTCGCAGCCGGCGGGTACCCCTAAGCCCACCAGGACAAGGGCGACATCTTACTCACCAATCACCAGAATGACTGTTGGCTTAGTCGGCTGGCTTTGACCACTTGTGCTCGGGGACCCCGCTGCTTCCACCTGCGCTGCGCGGTCATCCTCCATTTCTGCGTCAGCTCGTTACACCGTATGCTCTTTGATGACGTATAGGCCAGGACTGATATGAAAGCGAGAGCTGCTGTTTATCCCTTAGCAAGTTACGGGAACGTAAGCATGCATATACGTCAACACCGCCGACTAATAGGTCAGTGTGGATAGGGCGTGCTAAAGCTTGTGAATAACTCCTAACGTTATTATACATAGGGTCACCTTTGTGCAATAGTGCGATTGTGCTTTTGAAGAGTGTTTTGCAGACTTGGAGACGGTTGGATCGCGGTATTGCACGGCAACGACATCAAACCATCGCCAGGGGCGATGGGTCTACCTCGCATGCGGGCATACAGTTTCAAACTGAAGAGGCTAATTTCTAGTTAATAAGTCATTTTGGGGTCCTGCTCACGTCCTTTATATTTGGTGAGCCAGTGGAAGACGCCCCAAAGTAGGCAACATGGTGTGGCCCGAGCCGCCAAACTATTACGAAGCTCCCAAGCATGGCTTCAAAGTTACCTTGGAGACCCCGCAGTACCCTATTATCAACCCGGAGCCAAGCATTGGCGATGCTCGTGAGTATGAAGGCTTTTATTGCTAATATTATAGGAATTTCATTTTATGTGAATTCAAATTATAGTAGTGGCTGGACGGCATAGGCTTTGAACTGGCTCATCGCATTGTGCTTGCAGTCACAAATATGCGTTCCGAGAACTGGTCAGCAGTAGCTGGACTGGCTGCTTTCGGTTACGTGGCAGGATATTTCTTCGGTAAGGGCGTGTGGATGCGGACTGCAGCGCTTTAGGCAAAGTGGTTGCTTTGGCAAGGCATAGGCTTCGTGCACGCAGGTTCCAAGGTGCACTGGGCGAAGCCAACAGCTCTCTTTACGTCAATCTTCCTCGGCAAGACCGGTCTGCTCTGGGGCATGTCTGACAGCGCACGTAAGTGAACCCCGCTCGTGCGTTCCCTATCCCCTTCCCCGACCCCCGACACGCTGAGTGGTCCCTAGGTTTGCCTTACGTTTCGAACCCCGTACATGTCTGGACGCAGACCGGTTGATGGGCTTCAAGGAGAACAGCAAGGAAATTGCAGGCAACATGCCGCATGTTATGCAGCGTGAGGCGTATTAAACAATTGAAGAAGCCGGGCAAGCGCAACTGGAAACTGGCAACCCGTCGCACCAAGTGGTGTCGATGCTGTTTGTACGGATTAATCGTTGAAGTATAATTTCAAGATGAAGGGAGTGAGGGACTGTGCCAGTGGTTATCCTATCTTTTGCAAATATGTAGGGGGCTTGAGACGTATTGTGTAAGTATGTACGGCATGTACATTGCAGCATAGCAAGCGCCTCGAGGTGCGCTCCTGAATCAAGAATTCGGGCGAGAAGATTGTAGGGATACTCCTTGTGTAAATATAACGTGAACGTTGCGTCCTGATCTTTGCCTCCTGGTCACTACATTATATGGATGGCGAGGGATAACTATGCATGCGGATGTCGCCTCCCTAGCTCGGGAGTTAAAGGTGCACCGGGCTTTGCTTAGCTTGACTGTATCTTTTAGATGCACAGGCTCTAGCCGGGGTCGTGGGGTCGGGGTCTGGTTTTCAGTGAAGGGCCGTGGTTCTCCATCTCTCATTGTCCGTAAAGAATCTGTTTCAGTGGGATGCACGCCTGGGCTGTCGGCACGTGGCGCACGTGCAACAGACCTGAAAGCAGAAGGCCACACCCGCGCCCGTCACAATGAGTAAAGAATACACAGCGCATGCGATTCAAATTGTACGCATTAATATGCACAATTCAGCGTTTTTTCCATGACGTCCCTTTCGTCCACACGATGGTTATTCGTCCACGTCGTGCAGATTCAGTTGTGCCCACAAGTCCCAGTCCCCCTACAAGGTAAGGAGTCACGTGCGCAGCAGGGGAGAAACGTGGATATCCACCACATTTCAGCAGCTTGCTTGAGAAAAACAAAATCTTGCCTGACCAAACGCGTAGCACAAACTTAGAAAGACCGCAGCAGCGGGCTTCACAAACTACCATGTTAGATATCACATGGCGTTATCCACAGCTACTCCCGATCCCACAATGATATCACGTAATGACGCAGATCTGCTGCGATCGGGTCAATCGGTACAGACAGCTCTGCCTGCCTTTGTGTCCGTCCAGCCCCACACATACAAGTACGTGTTTTTTTTACAAAATCAGTCCTGGAAAGAAAATCTGGAATAATTCCCACAACAATGCCCAGAAACGGAAGGGAAAGGCTGCAGCTAGCCGCCTGGAAGCCACGTTAGTGCCTGTCTTCACCAGGCACTCCTAACAAAACCTAGCCACATCCCTACGCATTCAAATGCAACCTGCGGAATTTCGGGCTTAGCTCTATACCGAGATCCCTCTGTGAAGCGCCGGCAGTGGCTCTTATTTTTCCTGCACATAATCTTATTCGGGGCTAGGCATGTGATGGCCCTGATCGGCGAGCCCCATTGCCCAGGCTTTACCGAGATGTACCGCAACCACAAGTCTTGCTGCTATTCGCTGTCGCTAGCCATAGTCATCCCCTTATACCTACCTATCAGTGCTACTGTAGGGCGGGATACATTACCCACATGGAAAAGTTAATTCTACGAAACCCTAAAGGGGAGCCCAGCCATTTGGCAGCAGTCCGGGTTTCTCGCTATCCCCTGACGGGGTGTGCGTCATTGTAATCTAGCGTCCCTCCCCCCACCCTATCCTTCCACCCTCTTCCACCCTCTTCCACCCATCCAGTCATTCTCTCTCTCGCTCTCTTTCACACACATGAAGTGATGGTTAGTGGAGCGACGAACGCACACATAAGATACGCCAGGCCTCGAGAAAGAGCACAGTACATCAACAGAAGCCCTGGCCTGTCCTACGTCCTCAAGGTGCGTCGTGATGGAGATAATCATCTCCATCACGCTCACCCAGGCATCATGGCTGGCGCTTGCCGTGATAGGGCAAGCACCACCTCTCCTTTATGGTCTTTCACCGGTGCCCGTTCCCATTATAACTTTGGTCATGGGTAAGGATCGGTAGGTCTTCTGGCGCAAGCGCGCCTACGCCTACGGGTGTCCCGTCTTGCGTGTGCCTTCTTGTTTTGGTTAGCGCGCTCCTCCCTCAGTTCTCCAAACCCTATGCTAGCGTACCGTCCAACCCAGCTCGGATTACAGCTCAGATCCGCCTACGGCTCACGTCAACTCGTCGCTCCGTCCATCATCCGAGTTTAGATGAGAGTCGCACATGGCGCTTGGTGACCGCACTAACGGACTCGACCAGGCCCCTGGAAAGTCCACCAGCCGCTCCGCGCGGCCGCCGGCACTGCTACTGGCCACGGACTGGGGTGAATCTGCTGACGGTCCCCCACCTGACGATCCCTGCAATCCGCCATCCATCGCCATACCAACGAAGCTGGTCACGGCGACGGCGCTTGGACGTCCCCCAGCGGCACTACCCGCAGGCGGCAGCACATGGGGATCAGCGGGGCACGGCTCCGGAACCCGCAGTGCCGCCGTCTGGGGTGGTGAAAGCCCTGCGGAAACGGATGTCACAGCGTCCACGGCGCCCGGCTGCGGCGATAACCGCTCCGGAGGCAGTTGGACCGCAGTGGATGCTGCGGATATGGGCATGAGCATCATGCCTGTGCCAGCAAACCCGATGCTGGCGCCAGCGCCACCAGCACTTCCCCGCGGTGTTGCCGCCGCCGAGCTAATGATGCGACTAGGTGACGGCATGGGCAGCAGCCGGCGTCCCAAGACGGGCTTCAGCAGGGATGCGTCAAGCCGGCCGCGGCCCGGACCAAGCGCTAAACCCACAAACACAGGCGCGGGCGCGGGCGTCGTCCCCACGGCCGTCGGCTGTGACGGTCCATCCATTGTGTCCACGTCCCCTGGATCCTTGTTCGACATGTCGGGCATCGCGGGCGGTGCACGCGGAGACTGCACGCTTGAGGAGCTGCCTCCAGAAGAGACTGCAGGAGAAAGAGAGATGCGGATGGCCGTGGTTGCCGCTACGGAGGTGGAGGGTGAGCTAGTGGGCGATCCCGCAGGCCCTGTTTGTGTCGCTGGGCAAGGAGGAAAAGGCTGAGCGGCTGAAGCTGCCGAGGTCGCTGGAGCTTCCCAACCTATGGCCGTCTCCGCCAGCGGTTCCACCATATGCACCCCAGGAGAGTACTCCGGGGAGGGAACTGTCGAGAAGAGCTGGGACTGTAAGGTATCATGGGCGCCTTGTCGGTTTCCGGTCTCGGGTACGGCCATGCCGGGAAACGGCAATGACTCCGTCAGGACGGATGTAACGGTGACGGCGGCTGCGCCACTGCGGAATGGCTGCTGCACACGTAGTAGCTGTTGTTGCTGGGCTGATAGCTGCTGTGACTGTTGATGCTGTTGCATTAGATGCCGCTGGTGTTGTCGTACGGCGCGCAGATGCTCCCAAACCAAAGCAGAATCAGCCCCCAGGCTTTCGGCAGCCGCTATGGCCGCGTGGGCCGCAGAGGAGGAACCTGTACTGAAGCTTCGGAAAGTGGCGCGCCTGGACTGCGCTGACGGCGCGCCTGCACCCAAGCTTTTTAAATGCTGCTCTTGTGACTGTCCAGAACCGTTCTGCTGGGCACGACCAGTAGGTCCATTCAGCCCGGTCACCGGAGACTCTGGGTCCGAGGGCATCATCAGGAGGGATGCGGCCGAACGGCTGCCGCCCCAGGCGGGCAAGCCGGGACGGCCGGCAGCGTTGGCGCCCTCGCCGACTGCACCACTCGCGTATGGCACGCCTCCGCCGTGCGGCTGTTGTGTGTGTGTTGCCGCGGGCAAGGTTTGCGTACTCGGCAGCGGCAGAGGCACCGGAGCACGATCCAGGGATGGGCCCTGTGCGCCATGGCGCGCTTCATAAGTATGGGATTGCGACGGCAGCTGCAGCTTATCCGTTCCGGTCAGATGCCGCTCTTGCGGTGCGCCCGCGCCCACCATGCCAGCGCCAAGGAAGGCCTCGAGATCATGGCGGCTCATCGGCGGCAGCATGCTTAGTGCACCGCTATAGGAGCTGCGCGGCTGCCGGGCAACAGGCCCTGTGCTGGAGCTGTTGCTGCCGGTGTCTTTACAAGATGGATCGTGCGCTTGCAGCATCACAACCGGCCCACGGGTCGCCGCAGCAGCCGCGTCATAAGTCGCCATCACCTGTCGGCCGGGCGACTGGTCGAGGGTGATGGCGGCGCCGGGAGGCCATTGTAAGATCAAGCCCTGCGGTCCCAGAGACACCGAGCGCTGGATTCCGCTGGCGTCACCATCGCTCACGCCGGCGTCGGATGTGCACCACCAGGTATCAATGGCGGCCGAAACTGGCGCGGAGGCGGGGCCCGTCGGTTGTGATGATGTGGCGGTGGTGACGGCGATAGCTTTGGCAGTGGCTAATGCAGGTGTTGTAGTGTCAGGAGGCGTCATCTCCAGCTGTATGGACGACGAAAGCGCGGGAAGCAACGCCGAGCTGGCCGCCGCCACCAGGTTTGTGAGGTAAGAGGCCGTGGTCGCTGCCGCAATGGACCCTGACGCAGGCCCCAAGCTGACGACTGCCCGCGCCGCCTTCGGCCGCAGGTTGCCCAATGCATCTGCCTCAAAGCTGTTGTCTCCATGACTGCAGCCATCAAGGAAGGCGCGCCGAGGCCCATTGCGGTGAAATGCGCCCTCCGCCGGCCCCGCTGGACCTGCAGATGGAGCCACCGTTAATGCCGCCGACGTTTTCATGGTCTTACTCGCAGTCGACAACCGCGGAATGGCATCGCCATCATTCAACTCGCCCCACTTTGAACTCCCCCCTGCCAACCCTGTGGATCAATACCTCACAGCGTCCCCCATTGCCCTCGGTATAAATGGCCAATCGTGTGACAGCCCCGGCCACTCACCAACGTTGGGGCTAGGGTCCCAGCGAAAAGGGGCATTGGGCAGCAAGTCCAAATCCACAACCTCCTCTTCCTCTTTCTGCTCCGCTTTCCCTTGCTCCTCCGCTTTCCCTAGCTCCTCCGCCTTCTCTATGTCATTGCTGTTGACTTCACCCCAGCTGCTAATCATTATGGCGCGGGCGCTTCCGTCGGCATCTCCATCCACAGCCCCGAGGGCCGTGCCCACGTCCCAGGCCGATCGCGGCAGCTGCGTGTCGGCCTTGATGATGTCTGGCATGTAAATCGCATCGCCGATAAAGGTGGATGCCGCCGGCGGCAGCTGCACAGCCGCGCGCACGGCCGTCATTTCGAGATCATCTCGGAACAAGGTCAGCTGAGTCGGTGTCGCGGAGGGAATCGCGGCACCAGTCGCCACGGCATCCTTGTCCTCCGGAGTTAGGTAACACCGGCCAGCAACACTCCTATCGACTGATATTTCTTCCTGAACCGCCATTTGTCCACCACCATCACCACCATCGCTATCAGCATCAGTGGCACCACCCAACCTCGCTACCTCTCCAGACCTCGAGCCTGACCAGAGCCTCCGCCGCGCAACCGGGATAGCGGCAGCCCGGGGGTCGCTCTCTATTCCACTGACCTGCCCCTCACCTGACGCAAGCCCATGAGTTTGGTCGGAATCGGTTATTGATCCAGCAGCAGCAGCAGCGGCTGATGCAGTCGGACTTTCCAGGGAACGCCCGAGGAAGAATGTCAGGGAGCGTAAGACGCGCTTATGGATGGGCGTTCCGGAGCCGCCCGCGCCACGGCCCATATCGACTGGCAAGGCGCCAGCACTGTCTCCACCACTACCACTCGGCCGACGGAGATTGCGAATGGACAGGCGCAATGACCGGACAGGGCCACCTACTGAAGAGGCTGTAGTCGGTGATGACACTGCGTCAGCAGGCGGCAGCGCCGCCGCAGCGGCGATAGCGGCTGAGGAGGTTTGCAAGCCAAGATCCATTCCTACGGGCGCAGAACTGCGCTGCAAGCTGGGCGCAGAGTCGATATTATTGCCATCTGTATCACCGCCTACGTCACCCGCTCCGCATTCTCTTCTGCTTCCGCAGTTGACTGTGGAAGCAGTATCTTCATTATACGTAATGACAGCAGATTCCGATCCGCGATATCCGTTTCCAACCCCGCTGCTGCTGGTGCTCCTGCCCCGTTCACATCGCGGGCCTGCAGCAGCCGGCGGCCCGTCCCAGCTGCCGCCGCCGTCATCGCCACCGGTTGAATCCGCAAAGGTGGCGGTCGCCAAGCGGGACGCCGCCTTTGCGGCTGTGTTGGGGGGTATCTTCGGCACGTGCTGACCGCCGGCCAACAAACCGTGCGTCCCGACGCCGTCGGCATGGACGCAGCCCAATCCTGTCGAGGCTGGCGGCGGGCCTGGACCGCACCTATCACCGTACGCGCCAAGGTGAGGGTTCCACGGTGGCCCAGTGCTGCTTCCAATGCTCCCTGGAGTCCGGGACGCGAGCGCGTCCAGCTTTGGATGCTCGTGTAGTGTATTAGAGGTCGCCGGAGTCGGGGCCCCGCCCGCCTCCGCCGCCTCCGCCTCCGCTGCTAATGTGGTGGTGGCGGCGGCAGTGGGGGCCGAATTGGCGCCGTCGGCGTACGATAGCGCCTGGGCTGCGACAAGGTGTCTTAGCACCGTAGACCGCGCCGCTGTACCTGCTGGTCCCGCGTTACCAACGGCCAAGTCGCCATCGTAAGGCGTTATCGTCCGGGCCTCAGGCCGACTCGGCCCAACGCCCAACCAGTCCGCAGCACCTTCCAGAGGCTTGGAGGCATCGACCCTGGCGTTGCTGGCGTCTGCGTCGCAGCCTGCCACCGCCACCAGTGTCTGCGGTATCTTGCTAGGGGTGCGATCCAGCCCCGCGGGGGCGAGTATCGACAGGAAGGTGCAGTGCTGCTGGTGCCCCGCCGCCCAAGAAGAGCTATAAGCGGCTTCGTCCGGGCTCACTGACACTGCAGTCCGCAGACAAGGATTACCTTGCCACGGCGTTTCCTGACTGGCTGCCAGGCAAACACCGTCGGTGCGACCAGCGGCAGTTGTGATGGCGTTGGAAGTGGCATCGCTGCGCTCTTCAACCACAAGCCCACCGCTGGCTCTTGCGCTGAACTCGCCACCACTCATCCGGCTGGCCGCTGTACTACTGGTGTTGTTGCTGTTGATTCCGTTGCTCGCGCTAACATCTGGCCAGATGGGCGCCAGCAAGCCCCTGCTAGCACCGCTGTCCGCGCACAGCTGTTGCGTCGCTGAGTCCACCGCCACCACAGCCGGCGCTGTCACGTTGGCAGCCCCGCCGCTGAACAACATCCGGGTCGTTGCTACCATCGGTTGTGGTTGACACAGGTGCGGTTGGGTCGTTAGCCTTATTCCCTGCGTAGCGTCCAAAATACCATTGCCCCTGCCGCCGCCCGTTAACTCGCCCCCAAAAACATGACTGGGACCTGCTGCTCCTGCTGCTCCTGTTGCTGCTGCCGCTGCAGTGGCGTCCGTAATAGGCGAAGGCCGTGATGCTGCGACGTGGCTTGCAACCTCACCTGCTGACAACGGCGTATTCCCTCGTCCGTCGCCTCCGGTGTTATTGACGCGATCACGATAAGCTCTGGTCAGCATACCCTGCAGCCGATCACTAGGCGAACGCCGCAGGAAGCCGTGCGTGCGCCGCGAGACCGCCGGGATAATATTCACAGGGTCTTCCGCCCGCAGCTGCCGTTCACAGCCGCTGGTGCGTCTGTCCACCCGGACGCCACCACTGACTACGCCACCGCTGCCCTCATCCGCATCACTCCCGCCAGCTTCATTACTGCAATCGCTAGGGATCGGCGACAATGCTGGCTGTCCGCCCGTGTCAATCGAACGCTGTGAATGTCGTTGTTGCTGCTGTGATGGCGGTGATGGCGTCACCTCCAGTAGCCATGGCGCGCGCGGGTCTGAAGTTTCCAAGGCTGCTGTCCCCGTGCCATCAGCCGCTGGAACGTCACCCGTGGAATACAACCCTTCCATGGGGTTATAGTAGCTCACATGCTTCACCGGTGTTTCGAAACCCGGAGCTATACTGCCATGCCCTGACCCCACGGCAATTCCAGCACCGTGGTTGGCGACGCTGGTGCCCCAGTCACCGTGCTTCTGCCGTAGATCTGGCCAAGCGATCATCGGGGACACTGGTCCTGCTCGAAGTCCCATGCCCAGGCCTGTATCTACAACTGCACCTTGAATTGTGGGGACATGGCCAGTATGGGAGACGATGGGCGGGGGTTCTGGCCTGGCCCAGGAAGGCATTGAACCAGAAGTCCCGGGGAAGGCCTTTCCTCCCTCGTGCGCCTGAACCGCGGCCCATGTGGCCAGGGAACTCGCATCCGCGATACCACTAGTCGTGCGTGCGCGTGTGGTAACAAGCCCCGCGGGGGGAGGGTCAGCTCTACAGGGTAAGGAAGTTGGGCTGACGGGTGCGACTGCGGCAGTGGACTGAAGCACAGCAGGCATAAGGCTGTTGTTTGTGTTGCATGAGTTGGGGACCATGCTGGTATGGTCGTGCATGGTGTCAAGGGCGCTGTTGGTCGCGTCGATGGTAAGGACTTCAATACTAGGAAGGGATGTGGCGGCTGGTCGCATAGATAACGCAATGGCGGGCGCAACCGCATCGTCGGCAGAACGTTGCCGTTGCAAAAGTCGGCTCGATGGCAATAGTACCGACGATGCGCCGCCGGGAGCTGTAGGCTGCGCCGCCAGTTCTGCTGCAGCAGCCCCAAGCATCGGGGCGGTTTCTGGCGCCTGCGGCGCTGGACGCGGACCCGAGCGTGGCGGCCAAAACCCACCTGTCTCTCGGCTGCCGCTACTACCACCTGCAATCGCCGCCCAAGTGGCAGACGCAGCTGCCATGACCACACCTGCCGCCGCGCCCCCCACATCCGGCAGCGATGGCAAACGGTAGCTGGAACCCGCCATACGGTTGCCGCGGCCGCTGCTGCCGCCTGCACCTGCGCCTTGCGAGCATGGCACCGTTATGGCTGATTTGCTACGGTCACTACCAGCGCCCGTCATCCCCATAGTTTCCCGCTCAGAGCTCGTTCGCATCGGAATCAATGGGCCATCGCGGCCAAGGCCGCCGCCTCCAGTAACCCCAGATGACCGTAAAGCAGCTTCCTGTCTGCAATGATCAGCGGCAGCAGAAGAAGTTGAAGCAGCGGCACGAGCAGCAGGAGCGGTGGCGGCGATGGCTGAAGAGACGGCGGTGGCAGCATTCGCCTGGGAGAAGAAGGGTCCTAGGCTGCCGTCCGTGGTGCGGGAAGGCGAGTGCGTGGGGCTTCCCGCTGGGCTGATGGAGTCTCCATGACTAAGGGTCGGTGGCGACAATTCGCATGCGGCACGCATGATGCTGCCGCTGCTTTCGGCGGCGGCCATGACCAGCGCGGCGGGTGTGCCACGCCGGGAATATGCCGCAGAGCGGACCTGCGGGAAAGAAGGATAAATGATGAGAGCTACGCAAGTAGAGGTCTCCGTTTTAGTCCCCATCCCCGTCCCAGTTCCAGTCCCCGAAGGCACGCTCACAATGGCGGACTAAGTCATCAGGGTGGCATAGTATGATTGCCACTGCCCCTTACCCATCCCCGCAGGTGCTTTCTTTGAGCGTTCGTCGGCCTTTCAGCTCTGTCACGAATCCTTATCCAATCTTCTCCTTGGGTTGTTGGCATCGGGTTCTGTTCGAGGTCTCCTAGAGAGTCCCACCCGGAGAAAGCGCTCCAGATCCCACTGTTGCCAGCCCTCCGCGCTACAGCCGGCATCCTGAAACAGCTGTAGCTGCAGTAGAAAGCCTTGGTTTGGGTTGATGGCGGGCCGGGCGGCTTTGACGGCCGCCCGCGCATCCTCTAGGGACAGAACCCCTGTTGCCATCAGGTACCCAATCACCACAGAAGCAGAGCGGGACACGCCCGCAGCACAGTGCACCAGCACAGCACCTGAGATGAGAAAGGGCGAAAGAGTGGAGCAAAGGCCACACAGGTAAGGCAACGAAGAGCCGGATGGGGGCATGCGGCAGCCCCCGAAGGGGCCGGAGGCAAAAATGGAGGTGAAACCCCTATGCCGGAGGCAAAGGGGTTGTGATCAAGCTTGAGGAGAAATGAAGCTTGAGCTTGGGAGGAGTTGTCTTATAGGTGTGACCCATCGGTGCTGTGGACAGTATGGACTTGGCAGAGCGGTTCAGGGTTTAGCGCAGGCCTATAGTGTTTTTGCGTGTTTGGAAATGGAGATGGGTGGAGGTTGTGCATGCAGACATGAGAAGGGACCATGAAGAACTGAAAGAATGCTGCGAGGATGCAGCGATACGGAAACACTACCGGGCGGATGCAGTTCTAGAAAACAACGGATCCGGGGTCCCAGGGAGCGGCAATGCCAAGGTGAAATCTGAAATACATCACAAGGCTATGTTATCTTCTGGAAAACGAATGGAATGGAAATGAATGGAAAATGAATGATTTGGGTGGGACGTACGATGCGCGGGGTTGGGCTTGTAGCTTGAGAGGGGGTGGAGGGTGGTCGTAAAAGTTGATGCTCACCGTTTTCGCGACCCGCATTTATGAAATCGAAGCATTCAGGGAAGTACTTCACTAGATCTTCCTCCTCAAGGTCATAAACCGGTATGTGCTTGTAGGTGAAGGCCGTGGGGTGAGTTGGAGACAGCTCCTTACCCACCTGCACCATCACAGAACTGAGTTATAATTAACGACACCTAAACCTAACATCAGTTTCTCTTCGATGATACCGTGATAGCCATTCAATATCGACGCAAGTTGAAAGAGTGGGCTGGTGCAGCTGCCTCAGTTGCCGAAAACGTTTACCTGAAGAATATGAGTTACACCTTTACTTATCAGCACATATTTTTGTGCCTCAAGATGGCAGCTGCTCAAGTACAGGTTGCTGACAATTCGGCTCAAACTGTCCCGTGTGTCCAAATTTATGGGAGGCTTCCTGTTCGAAAATGATTTTGCGATAGCTGCCTTCGCTAGCCAGAAAGACGACGGGTTTTCTTGCGGCCCTGCCATGTGCTTATTGGCAGGGAGCCGAACAAATGACATCAACCTTGTCTTGGAAAGTAATCCATAATAGTATCTTACACAAAAATATTCATGAAGAAAGTATCTATTTAGTGGCGTATAGAGACAGGCGTGGTACTGGATAACTGCTGGCAGTTAGCTCGGGTCCATTTATAGCAGCTTCTATCATGAAAATTACGAATCGATGAGATTTGTCGTTAGTTTTCTTTACATTATAAAGTATACATATACGCATTTAGCATTTAGCGCGCTATCTTTGATAGCTGTCCATAATATCGCGTCGCCCCCTGTACCAGCATGTGTCCGTGGCCAATAGCCGTGGCGAGCGCCTCGATCTCCGTCCGTAACAACTCCAATGCCTCATGCCTTAATTGTTTGCACCGCGCTGAAGGCTCACGTGCAGTGTCCAAAGCCCGAAACCTGCGAAGGACGCCAATGCGTTGTCCGTAACGGATCACGTTTAAACCTAGCGCTGAACCCAAGTACTTACATTTGCTCTTTCACGACCTCCCTTATAAACACACGAGGGAGAAGAAAACGCACCTGCCGCTGCAATTAATCGAATCCAAGGTTGCTATTACGTCATGGTTAGCACGTCATGACCCGAATCATTGCGTGTCGCCACGAGCACGCATACTTTTGCTTCTAGCTTAATTTGGTCCAGGGATCTCCGCCCATGCTATACCCAACGGGTTTTACACACATAGCTACACTGTGGGGCCCCAGGCTCCTTACTTGGCCATTGCAAGCCCGATGTCCGCCTCCTTGGCCAGCATGCTCTGCCCGCCAGCTCCGCTGAAATGCTGCCGGCTGGCCTGTAGCAGTTGCGATGCTGACCGGTGGTCGCCCTGCGCCGCGCAGATCATGCCCAGACGGTGCTTGCACAGCACCAGCTGTGGGTGAACGCGTCCATGTCCGCATCCACGGGCAGTGAGCAAAGGCGCGGCCACCAGGTAGACAAAGCAGAATAAACATACATAAGCAGCACAGCGCAAATAAAGAAGGGCAAACCAAATAAATCGTGAAATTAGAGAAGATGCTGAGAGAGCACTGTACTGACCCACCAGACTTAAGCCCCAACGGCCGACCCACTGCGGCCCCCATTGCATTCCCCTTCTTCACTCTTATATGATTCGCTGCATTTCACTTATGGCATAATATGGTGAGACTATGTAACCCAGTAAATACACGTCATTATTGCAAACAGGAACATACCAGGTCGTGCTCCTCGGGGTAATGTGCTCGCAGCGCCACGGCTGCCTGGCGCACCACCGAGCCCGCGTCCTGCAGCATATCGTTCGAATAGTAGTAGGTGGCCAGCTTATAGCGAGCCACCGCTGCGTCCTCGCTGTGTGGTCCCGATACCTCCGACAACAGCATAATTTGCTGCTTCAGCAATGCCTCGCCCACAAGAAAGTCAGCCTGCTCCAGCCCGCCATTGACAAGTCGACTGTGCAGAGACAGCGCGAGCGATAGAATCATGCTCTCCGCGCCATAAGCCTCCTGTACATCATGTCACAGGTGTTATATCCATGTGTATATCATGAGGAACATTAGACAACATACCAAGAAGCATCAATCAACTGCACTCGCAACTAAACGAGTGCCAACGTTAAGGTGCGGTCAAGGGACCGCAACTAAATCCTGGAGCCATCGCACCAATAGCATTTGCATTGCTGCCTTCCACCGGCCTTCCTTCCTCGTTACGCCAGCTTCGCCCGCGTCGCCCGCCCACAGCACACAGAACCGGGTTGGCTTTCCCTTGTAACCTTTCCTTACCCTCCCCGATGCGCGGGTTGTGCGGTGGTTGTGCGGTGGTTGGTTTTGCGGCAGCGCATTTTGGGTTTACTGCAGCTCAGCCGCTTTTAAGCTGTCAGCTAACAGGCATTTTGCACCTGTGTAGCAACCGTGACTGCACAGCACCCCGTGGATTTATGTTCTTGTTCCTGTGAATCAATCGGTTGTTTCCTTCTCCTACCCTTCCCGCATCGCACTGTCCCATGTCGACCGACCTTCATGCCCCTCAAGTTTTCCCGCAAGCTTGCAGATAGCGCTTCCACGCCCCCCCCGTCCTTCACATGCGCCAGCGCCACACTATCCAGGTAGAATCCCGCTTCGCAGCGGCTGCCTGGGTCAGATGCGGGAGAAGCCGCGTCGCCAGCAGCAGCGGACCCAGCGCCCAAAGTCGAGGCCCCATCCAGCAAGTCTAAGGCTTCGCGAAGTAGGCCCGCAGCATCTGGGAGCAGGTTCAGGAGAGGGGAGGAGGTTCGGGGAGGGGCGCCCAACCCCGACCCCGGTAATGTTTAACAGCATGAAGTGGTTGATAAGGAAAACACCTAGGGGGAGGATGGGAAAGGAAGCGAAACCCAGGAGCCTCGGAGGGGCTCACTGGAGTTAACATGAAGATCGGCGTCGGAGCGGAGGAAGGTTTGGGAGCACATGAGGAGTGATCTGGCTTCATCTTCCCATTACCTTGACCGCCTATCTGCCTGTCTGTCTGTCTGTCTGTCTGTCTGTCTGTCTGTCTGTCTGTCTGTATGTCTGCCTGCGTTTTCCCATTTTGCACCCTCCCGACCGCATGTCCGTCTGCGTGTCTGCACGCTGCCAACCCCCGCACGCACCCGCCATGTTGCCCTGTGCGAAGCGGCACACACCCAGCCGCAGCAGCCTGTGTGCAGTCAGCAGGCTGCGGGTCCCGAAGTGCCGCTTCGTGGTATCCAGGCTGGCCTGAGGGAGGAGGTATGGAGAAGGTAGAAGCGCCAGGAATGGGTAATGTGGCTCGGTGGCTGCCAGTGCCCCTACCCCTTGGAGGAGGGGACAGGCCCCTCACCAGCTCTTCCCCGCTCCCCTCTGCCCCGTACCTGCGCGTGGTGGGCCGCCTCCTCGGGTCTACCCTGGAACAGCAGCAGCAGCGCCGCCTGGTTGTGAAGCTCGCCCAGCTCAGGGCTGCAGCAGCGGCATGGTCATAGTAACTTGCAATGAATGCAGAACCTCCTTCATCAACATCACAGAAAACCTTTCTGGTATACTACTGTCATTGGAAACCCGTAAACAGTACACCGATAGGTAACACGTATAGATACTGATACATCGGTATGCATGGGAAGGATGCGCTGCAGGTGCAACACCCAACACATCGGGGTTGCGCGCGTGAAATGCATACTTGCAAAACATGGGGTTAAGTAATATGGAGTTCGGCGTTCACAGTAAATGAAATTCCGTGGACAAGAAACGGGGAGGTCTCCTTATACAGCCAGATCCTTAGGAGGAGAGTTGCTGCTGAGGGAGAAGCATGTTGCCAGGAAATCGTGTAACGGCTGACCTGTTCGTAAAGACAGGTTCAAAGGTGTTGAGGCCGTCCTTCAATAGCGAAACTGCCTCCTCCATTTGCCCGGCCTCCACCTTCTCAATGGCTGCATCCACAAGCTGGTTCAGCGCCTCTCCCAGCGAGATGCGGGTCTCGCCGGCCGGCGGCCCTGAACCCGATCCTCCACTGCCAGTACCCGGTCTGTTATCATTTCCATCTCCACCGGCGGCCCCTTCATAGCTCATAGCAGTGCTGGCGCTGAAGCCACGAGCGTGTGCTTGAGGCCGCCAAGAGGCACCTGCTGAGCTGTACTGAGACCGAAGTAGCCAATTAAACGTGCTGTTATTAAAATATCCATTCAGAACATGGGTTGAGGTTCCCGGGGAATGAGAAGCTGCGGGTCGACAGCAAGATGGCCGTAGTGAAGGGACTGGGTTGGTTGACGTCCGGCTGCGTATAGTGTCGCGCGCCAACACAGTTGCTTGAACTGCGCATACAGCCTGCGTCGCTGTCAATGTATATGAGCTGCATAGGTAGGCTCCATCTAGCGCAAGGTTTTTTAACAGTGGCCACGCCATCGCCACGCCCTGCGGTGCGAGACCGATGTCAAACCAGAGAGTCGGGTGCGGCGGGATTCGGCAGTGAAGAGTTATATATGTATTCAAGGGTTACCAGGGACCCTCACAGCGGCAGAAAATACTGCAAAATTCCGGGTTCTTCAGCGCAAGTTACGATAAGCTTACCCGGCGCGACATTCTAATGGTCAGCAATTGAGTTCCGCTTCAGATGACTTTTGATGTTTTATAATGAGCTGGATAGCCGACGCTTTCGAGTTCCCGATAGCCGACTCGTCATCAATACCGTACGGCGCTTCGACTCCCGTGCCTACATCTGATTATGAATTGAAGCCCGCATTTTCGGTTTTGCTCCGTAGTTTTCACCGCTGGCCCGGATTTTCCAGAGGTCGACTTTGCTGTCAAGGCTGTGTCGCTAGCCGCCGCTTTTGTTGGGGATTTTAACTCAGCACACGTGCAAATTCGATAGGAACTGCTGTGACGTTAGAGCCATCAGAGACTTAACAAATGCTAGGACATTCTTCTTCTTTATCGTCGGCTCCCGCACTAGCTGCCGTTTGGTCGTGTGGTTTGCGCGCCTTGTCATCCAGCGGTGCGTGCACAGGGCATACATCCGAATGTTATGGGAATCCACAGACTTCACGTATTGCTGCGAATCTAGTCATCTGTTGCATCACGCTTCACAGTTTTCGTCCTGCAATTCTCGCCTACGTTGGCACATGACTTGCACTTGGATACATAACATTTTGCCACGGCACCTCACGTTCATACGTCAATTTATTCATTTCAAATCAATTCTGACATTGCCTCTATCCTGTCTTTTAGCGGCTATCCTTGAGGCCGTTACTTTGGGTAGCCCCGACAGCCCGCTGCTGGTGCGTCTGCCATCGCGACCGTGGGGTGCTGCCGCTTCCCTAAGCAAGGCGGAGGTTCAGAAGGCCTCAGGTGAGGTTTAACTCTTCTAAGACCGCGATGGTGACCCCACTCACGTGTTCGGCGGTACCGGATAGGTAGGGGAAGTGCAGCAGCCATGTTCGTTCCGGGATTAAAACGGCAACATAGAGAATTTACATCCTTCTACAATCTAGCCAAGGAATGAAATGGGCCTCTGGCTTGCAGAGTTTCACATTCGCCTTCCTGTTCAGCAAGAATATATGATGCGCTGTAACGTCCTCAGTAACCCGCACATCGCATCGACGTGACGCAGGGTCTGCCCTTCCCAACCGCATTTCGGTCGTCCGCGATTGCTTCTCCTCTTTTGACCAGCCGCAGCGCCCACTGGAAAAGGTACGCGGTGGTGTTCCGGGACATTCATTCATACATGACCTGTGGAGGGCGAAAACAAAGACCGAGCCTAATCTGTTACACAGCGTGGATGTGGGCCATGCAGGATGCGGGACTGAGGATTTCGAAAAATGTCAGGATGCAAACGTTTCCAAAACCCATATTGCACATCTCTTCATATGAAAATCACTTTTTCTCTCCTTCTCTCTTACCCCCGTCTCCCTCTCTTTCCCCATGCAAACCTCTCCCTTGCATTGCGACACCAAATAGACTGCGTCTCCTCTCCGCCTTTCTCCCCCGCGGGTTGTCTGTCATCTGCCGCGGGTTGTCTGTCATCCCGCGTCTGATGGGAATGAGATAGGTAATGCAATTACCTATCTTAACAACCCTAGGTCATTTACAACCTTGAGTCAAACCCAGACGTTAAAGGCGGTGAAGTGCGGTGACTTTGACGGACCGACCTCCTTCTGGTCCCGCAGCTCCTCCGTCCGCTTGGCCCGTCTTCCGTGGCGGTGGCGTCTGCTCTGGTTTCCCATCCCGAACACCGTGCAGTGGTGGATACTTACAGTCTGGCCCCTGAGGGCGACCGCTACAATTTGGAGGCGGCCCCCGGGTCGGTGGCCACCGACCTGGTCTCCTTCCTGCGTGCGCAGAAGCAGCGCGTATCGCTAGTGCCGGACGTGACGGCGGCGGAGCTCCAGGCTGCCACATCAGTGGTGGCTGCCAAGAAGGTGGGGCCCCATCATTCATTTTCCATCGATATTACTGCTGTCAAATAGTTGCAGAGGGCTACAGACGAGGGTCTGTTGGAAAGCAGACGTGTATGGCAGGGTTGTAGGGTATGGCCTTTGCCAGCGGTGGAGTGCAGTGCGGAGTGTGGAGGCGGCAGGATGCGGGTGTGTGTGCAGGGTAGGATGGGGTGCCGTCGTATGCAATGTCGTTTCATCTACACACACAGAGGAAGGAGAAAAGGGAGGAGGGGAACAGGGAGGGAACACACGTGATACCGTTATAATTCATATCTTGCTCGTTCATTCTCTTGGCAACACCTCCTAGGTCTGATGATCTAATGATGCATCGATTCAGATGCAATGAAGCGGAGCAACATTGACCAGTCAGAGGAAGAGGTTTTGCTCAAGAGGCCGAGAGCCAGGGTGATGCGCGCTTCTTGGCCCTGTGTTGCATCCGACAAATGTTTAAGCGGTAGTGTTTGAGCGGTACTGCCGTACTGATTTCTTGAAGAAACGGACCCGGCGTTGGACGCGCTTATTTCTTCATCCGGCATTGGTCCACCCCAAGTCGGTCCACCCCGTTCGCATTCCCCACCGTAACCTCCTGACTTTGGGTTGCTCAGGACCTTAACTTACCATTCTCCTTGCCAACTCCCTCCCCGCAGGGCGTGCGCCAGTCCACCAATGAAGTATTGATGGTGGCGCCAACTGCCTTCGGTTTCAACGAGCAGGCGGCGCAGGACAACAGCTTCATGCACGCTGCCGCCAAGCCGGGAGAGGGCAACGACCTCACGCGGCAGGTGCTGCGGGAGTTCGCCGGACTGCACCACGCCCTGACGCAGGTGGCGGGTGTTAAGGTGAGAGGGATGGCCTCGAATATCGATATTGGTACGCTAAATGCGGGATGCAGCATATGGGAAGTGGGACGTTGCGCGGTTTGGCTGCCCCGGGGTCTGCGCTGAACTAATATACACAAGACAGCACATGTGAGGCCATCCAGCCAGGGACCCTCATCAAATGTGATGGATGCTATGTGCATGGTGAATGTCGTTGTCGGCTGGAGACCCTCAACTGACACCGGCTGTTTCACTCCGGGTCCCTCTTCCCGCAGGTGAATCTGTTTGAGCATAACTTGTCTCACGGCACTCCGGATGCGTGCTTTCCCAACAACTGGTTCAGCACTCACCCCGCGGGTGAGGCAGCCGGTGGCGTCAAGGAGGCCACACTGGTGTTTTACCCCATGAAGTGTCCCAACCGGGCGGCTGAGCGTCGGGAGGACATCAAGAAGGCAAGCATCAACTGGGGACGAGGGCGGGAGGGTGGAAACATACATACACACATGTAGCGTAAATATGCGACGGAATTTCGCGGCAGGGACGGAATGACATCTTGCAAACATATAGTAATCAATATCGGCACCCTGAGTTTTTAATATGATTAGTTGTATACTGAGTGTATGGATAGGGGGAGGGTTCTAGCATGGCAATTATGCCGACGTCTTTCCCCGGCCTGCGTGAGGGAAGCTAAGGGAAGAAGCTAAGGAAGAAGGCCAGGGTATGGTGCGCCTCGGAGACAGGGTGCTGGCAGGTCGCGATCAGCCTCCGCGGCTGTCATCCTTCCCACCCGCCATGCAGTCCTAAAAAGGAGAACGCAAATGCATCATTACGCACATACTGTCCCTCCATTTCACATAGACTTCTGTGCGTTCACTACATTCGATGCATCAAACAGTGTGCAACGTGGCGAAAAGCTGTTGAAAGTTCTTCCAAGGCAGAAGGCCGCTTTTCAGATAGTGTGGTTTCCATCTCCCAAAGACATAGTTCAAGCAGTCCCTCGGCGCCTAGCGGCTTGAGAAACCATCTGGGTACGTCTTGGTGAGGCCATATGGGGACCCTGTAGTTGAGGCGCCGTCATCTGAGCACAAAATCGTGCTCCTTTCTGGGGAACACTGCAGGTCCTAGCCACCAAAGGTTACGGTCGTGTATATGACATGAGCGTGGAGGAAGCCAACAAGAAGTACTTCGAGGGCACGGGTGAGCTCTTGTTAAGAGTGGTCCAATCATGCGTTTGCCTCATGCTCGTTTGACTTATCATAATGTTACACCTGTTGAGCTGTCTTTTAACATATATGCTGGAATAATGAAACGCCGCACCCGCATAGGGGGAAGGGGATGGAGGGGTGTTAATGATATGAAGGCCGTGTGTTTTTTATGTTATACCTTCCTCCCTCCTTACAACGGCACCCATTTGATTTGGGTAATCGTTTGCGCTCTGCCCTCTCTCTCCCCATGGGATTTTTTCGTACCTACCTTTTCTCTCTTCCCGTGACAGGTGTGCTGGTAATTGACCGCGTCAACGGCGTGGTATACGTGGACATCAGCGAGCGGGCGGACCGTTCCCTGGCGGAGGAGTGGACCCAGAAAATGGGCTACAAAGAGCTAGTGGCCTTTAGGTGGGGGATGCACTCCTCATCAGGGCCTCACACAGGCCACAGGTCGTAACAACAACACACTCTTGATATCCAGTGGGCCTTGAGGGGCATGTGACCGTGTCTGTTTGCTTTTCCGCTTCTACCTCGAACGCATGCTGGGTCCTACGTGGGTCCCGACCCAACATACGATGCCTTGGCGGTGCAGACCCGCGTGACTCTCTTACTTTCACCCAATCGTTGGTTCTGGGATTCATGCTCCGTCTTTTCGTAGTTGCTGTAGCCTTGCACGCGCGGATTGCCAGTCCGGGTAGTATAGGTAGATGGATAGATAGACAGACAGACAGATGGGTAGATAGGTTGGTAGGTAGATGAGAAGGAGCTCAGATCCTCAAATGAAAACCACCATGTTTTGTAGGTCCACGGATCTACGCGGTAAGTCGGTATATCACACGAACGTCATGATGGCCATCGGCACCGGGGTGGCAATTGTGTGCGCCGACAGTGTCAAGGATGCCAAGGAGCGTCAGCACCTGCTGGTGAGTCGTGGGCCCCGGGGGATGGGGACTGGGGAAAGGAAGGGTCTGGATTCATCTCAAAAAGGAGGGATCTGTTGTGTTTGATGTATTTGTTCGGATGGCTTGATGCGCGGCGTGTGGAGTCAAGATGCGCGATAACCTGGTTGAAGATGAAAGGCGGCGGAACAAACCAGGGGTCATGTAGTTGACGGCTTTGGCAATGTAAGGCTTGCCTTTTTTAAGCCAAGGGCGGCGGCGGCGGAAGGGCAGGTGCCAGCGCTCGAGGCGAGCTCAGACGGACGGCCAAACTGCATCCGCACGATTCGCTCTGACGTCCACATTTTCATTGCCTGATGTGCACGGATTAGGGCATTTGATGACGATGATTGCCGAGCTCACGGGAACCTAATCCTAACCACCTTTCACTCACGCTGGTCTCCGCTCCCCGCAGTCATCGCTCCGCCGCACGCATGAGGTGGTGGAGATCAGCCTAGCCCAGATGGATGCGCTATGCGGCAACGCGTTGGAGCTAGAGGACGCCCGGGGCCTGCCCATCATGGCAATGTCCACGCAGGTGGGGTCTGTTGCTATGCAGGGAAGAGGCATTGGATGTGGTCATGGCTGGCTGACCGACGGGCTGGCTGGCTAAATGTTTGTCTGTTGGGAGGGATTGGATCTGCTACGATTGGGGTAGGCGTGGGTAAGGCGAGGGCGGCGAACTAGGAGTGGGGCATGGACCTCATGTCCTGAAAGGACCAGAATATCGGGGCAGTTGGGCAGGCGATGGTAACGTCGTTTTCCGCCGGGTAGTTGTGCACTATCTAGATTGGACCTTCCTGTGTAAGGTTCCCCTGAACCAATACCTCCTCCCCACTTGCACTTACCTTGTCGCGCTCGTTTCGCAAGCTATATCACACCTAACGCAAACGCAGACGTCATGTGTTATTCCGATTCATGCCATATAGGAGTGGATACCGATACAAACCCACACGTTTTTGTGGAATACGGATTTTTGTCATGAGAGTAAGCACCGAGTCACGCTTCCCTCTATCCCGCTCGCACTGCGCTCCGTCTGCTGCTCGCATATACGCGGTCTGCGGCCGGTTTTCTTCCCTTCCTTGCTCGCACTTTCAGGCATATAACGCTTTCACAGAAGAGCAGCGCCGCGTGATGCGGCGCCATGTAGCGGACCTGGTGCACGCGCCAATCGACACGCTGGAGCGAGTGGGTGGCGGCGGCGTGCGCTGCACTCTAGCGGAGATTTTCTGAAGAGGCTGGAGCTGGACATTGGAGGCTGCCACTACCGCAGCCTCGTAGGACCGCATCGGCACCAAGCTAGTGACAATTAGGTTTCCTACCTTTTTCGTCCGTGCACGCAACGGCTTGGGTACAGTGCCGTATCAGCATGACGGGGAGAATGGGAGGGTACGACGGTAGATAGGCGGTTATGTAGTAAAGTTAAGGGGACTGGATGGGAAAGGGATTATGATGCCGGTTTGCAGATTATGATGCCAACGGAGCAAAAAGCAATCCTGTCAACGGAGTGTGCAGTGTAGTGCGGGTTAGGGAGTGTTACGGAGAGGAGGTAGTGCGGTTGGCTAAGAGCCGATTTTGTGAGTGATCCGTGCGGTGTAGCGGCTATCCGCGAGGAGCCATCGTTAGGAGGCTAGCACAAGGGGTTGGGAGGGCAAAAGACAACATGCACATCCATGCAGCAGGTGGCTCGTTTTGGAGGAAGAAGGTATCAGGGGCCGTGCGCTTAACTGCGTACATGCAATTTCTTAGATGTCAATGGCCATGGGCCCCCAACGTCTTGGAGCAGGGCAGTGAAAATGGACATGTCCTGTGTCCTCGCAGATTTACTCATTCATCCTGTCTTTGCACTGGACACAAACACACCACCACCACCACCAGCACACACAGGGCAGCAGCATATCAAGGAAAGATTCTGAAGGAAATTGGTTATGGTCTTGACATTCTGATAGAGGCGCCCTGGCACTTGATCAGCTCAGCAATGGTCGCCTCCATGATGACGGGAAGACACAGGTGAAGGCGACGGTGGTAGGGTCGCGCCCTGTAGGGCTGACAACGGCGACAGAGCCGACGGCGGTGCGGCCGTGGTGAAGGCTAGAGCTGTTGAAGCCGTCATGCATGGTTAAGGGCATCACTACACAACGGCAGCAATCTCTATGGCAACTAGCTGATTGAAAGTGAAGTCGACGGAGGAGGAAGGTCGGATAGGAGGTTCCATCATCTCCTGCTGCTGGTGGTGATCTGGTAGCGAGCATGCGATTCCCTAGCTAGATGTCCGGTTGGACAGAATGTTGGTGCGCCCACTTGGGAGTTCTGCTTCCACCATGCTATGGATGATGGAAGCTTTCGCTGAAATTGTGGAGCGGGATGTTGACTTGTGGTGGATGTGTAGGTTCTCTCCGGTTATGTTCGCTAAACGGAGGTTTAAGCTTGGTCGCTAGTTTCAAACTTCACTCGCGTAAATGCACGTGAATGCGATGACACCGTAGATTATAGATTATATACCGACAGAGCAGCAGGAAGACATGCAGATAGTCGAGTCATTAGCCTATCTAATCGCATTCACGTACGTTTGGGTCTTCCTCGTGAATAGATTCTGATAAGGAACGGAGGTCTTGACGGATCTTCCCGTATCTTATAAGCCATATTAGCCCTTGTCTGGCCAGGAGTACTTGCTGCTAGGTAGCCTTATCGTATTATGAAGTTGTGCTCGGAATCCCCTTTTGGGGAGCGAGTGAACATACAATCGTTGCGAAGCCCGTTTAAGCCTCTGGGGGTACGATAGGTGTACGGGATGGACTTGGGGCAACTGTAGATGATGAACTCATTCATGCACTGGCGTTTGGACACGCACATGGGGGCAAGCACGAGTTCAGCATACATGCGTACATGCACGCACACACTCAGCTGCCGCAGCATACTGTAGAACCCTGGCTAGCTGGCTCACGTTTGCGTCTATCCCTGTCTTGTAGCGTCTGTCTCGGTAGCACAAGGGCTAACTATTGCATGTCCGTTACTGCGGCGTCCATGCGCGCAAAAGTAGCTAGTGAGTTTTGCACTGCGCGCGTGCATAATTCAGCCTCATCGTTGTGCTAGGGACTATAAGCTTGCCAAACACTCGTTGGTTGCTGGCAGCTGGTAAGTTACCTGCTGCGGGCGACATTGGCATGCGTGTACTATTGTAAGTTATACGACACACACATTTTATTGCCTAACAAGGCACCTGCAGGCTTTCGAACACACTGCATGTTATCATGCCCAGGATGGCACCCATAGATGTACTCCTGCTGGGAGCATGTGTCAGAGCTACGCATGGATCAATTGATAGATGTAGGCAATGCGCTGTTGCCAATGAGCTCTATATAGCCGGTATGCTCATGCCCGCTTCCGGCCACGTCTTCGTCAATCAAGGCACGTATACGGACTTATGACTCTTGTACTGATTCCTGATGACGCACTAAGGGTGTCGCCACATCCTTCACATCCAAAACTTCATATCGAATGGAAATGCATTCGTGCTCGCCCCTGCTCGTGCTCTAGCCATCTAATAATGTGTATATAATCACCAGTGCGTAATAATGTAATACCCACAATGCATGCATTAAGAAATTACATGACAGATAATGACATGGCAGGTATGTACGTAAATACATGAACGTATTGACGAGCGAACCTGCTGGTAGGTACGGACGGAGCTCGTTCACAGATACAGATCACGACGGATGTGCGTGTCAACATTGATAGCTACATGTCTGCCGTCATCTTTCCATACGGCATGCTGATGATATATAAGCTAGTAAGGTACTTACTGGCCAAAGAGGAATGTGAAGAAAGGAAGCCCATTTCGAGTTCGTCATGCGTGGCGCGTTTTCTGTCAATTATCATTGTTTCAGCCGGCGGCGCCCTGATGTGACCTACGCCGTAAGTATGTGTATAGCGCCTGATACGCTTATTCGCAGTGATGAGCTCCCCCGCTACTACCGCTGCAGGAGTTGGCCAGGCTAATAAGTGATTTACTCAATTTTAAAAACTAAAAACCTCAACAAATCTTCTCCAGCTGTGAATGCAGCCACGCACGTACGCACGTATGCACGTACACACGCACCCTTAAATTGGCCTGCTGGTTGCCACCCGAGCCAGAGAAGCTAACCCAAAGTCAGATTTTGAATATTCATGGCGGTGGGCTATATTGGGTACGGAATGTATCCATGCTGCAGTGCTAGATGCTGCGTAAAGTTGCGGCGAATCACACCCTTGGCGAGCAGGTCAGTCACCTGGCGCTTCACTTCATCCAGCAGACTCAGCTTATACTTGGGTCGGGAAATCGATTGCGCTCCAGGGACACGAGGTATGGTGTGGTCAACAGGCCGTGTATGTGTGTGTGTATGTGTGACAAGCCCCGATGCTTATCCTTGCAGGGCAAGTCGCCCACAGTGTAACAGCCTTTCTCTCTCTCTCTCTCTCTTTATATATATATATATGTATACATATATATACATATATACACATATATATATACATATATACACATATATATACACATATACACATATATATTCCCCTAGCTTCAGCAAATGCCCGATCGGAAGATGTCCAACAGATGGTCATCACGGGTCATCTCGATAGTACACCCCAGTATAGACTACAACGGTCAACAACCTTAACCTTCAACTGCAAGCTGGAGCGATGACTACTTTGGTTAGTTTGTTGATCGGCTGGCACGGTTGTAATAACGCATGCACGGTTTCCTGTACCCTTGAACTTGCTCTGATTCATGTGCGACCAGCCGGAGAAACACATCGGGGAGGGGGAAGGGAGGAATGCTTTTGATCGCAATTTAGTAGTAGTAGTTTCGATGACCCCAACCCATATGCATGCATGATATGACGAACCAAGCCATGCACCAAGCGCGAACGGACACCGATGGACGCAAACGGCGGATTGAGTGAGTCTGAGTGAGTGAGTCTGCTACCGACCGACCGTTACCCTATCTGGCTGCCTTTGGGTTTCACTTGCTACCCGGCCAGCATACCTCTCTGTACGGGTTACTTTTGCTAACAACCGTACATGATGCTCTCATATGTCCTTACATTCAGACGTATGGTTACAGATAGACAGACCTGCATCCAATATGTATTCAATATCTGCATGTCATGTGCAGCTGACGTCAGCAGCTCGTCCATGACACTGGGGGTGTGGACTCTCCACCGCTCGCGAAAAAGTGCAGCTAGAAAGAACAGCTATCCGACGATTCTACAAACCAACAAAAGGTTCCGCCTAGTACCTCAAAAAGCCATGCCATCACATGCGCATGACATGCATGCATGTCATTGGTGCGAACGACCTGCTGCCCCAGACGCCAAGCATCGAGAGCCACCCCGTGCCGTAAGGAGGCACAGAGAGCAGCAGGCCAGAGCCCAAGGTCACCAGCCTACGCCACCCGGGTCGTTTTACGGACCGAAAGATATAACATATACTAAGATTGTTCTACTGACGTCAGTAATCCGTAGCACGCGATCATGGCGGGTCATTCATGTACGGCCAATGGGGGAGCTTACACCTTTACGATACGCAAAGGCCAACTCGGATGCGGGTGTGAAGTTTGGAGCACATTCCAGTTACTCAAAGAGCACCGAGCGATTGATGTGCATTGGCAGACATCCATGTCAATTTAAGTTTTGGTACAGCGCAAATAAGCGTTCGTTTGTCATCTACTGTTTCTGAAGAATAGTTACAATCTGCCAAGATCACTATTTAAGTACTCTGGCCTGGGGAAATGCCAAGGGAGACGGGACATGCTTCTCCTTGTAACGACAACGGCGCGGTTTCCAGTATGGCCAACTTGGCACGAACAGCTATTCATAAGAATGTATTTATGTATTTATATGTATGTATTAATTAGCGCTCTTGTTAAGGTTATGATTACCGTATTTAATCCAGTCTTCCCTTAAGCAGCGCGGCTTTACTAAACCACAAGAAGTGCCTCTTGGCCCGTTATGTGTAATATCATTTCAGCTCAGATTATATTGAAATAAAATAGACTGATGGTGTAGTGGACCTATTTTAATAAGAATGATTAGTGTTCGTACAGCGTCATTTTTTATTGTCACTGGTCCAAGTTGCTCATCAATAATATTAAATGTTCTCTGGAAAAATGTTCATAACGAAGATGAATGCAGTATACGTGGACGTTGAGGCTGATGTCAGTCCTCGCCAAAAAGGATGGTAATACACCTGCAGTGCTGATATAATATTTACTTATGATAGATTTGTACGCAAATACGTAGTTTTTCTCAACAAATTTCTTGCTTGAATGTTTAGTCAGCAGGTTTTATCCCTGTAGTCACGGCTTTGTTTCCGTGCGCGGTCACGGTGACCGTATCCCCTGACGTTATATGATCATCTTTGTAACAACTTGCAATCAAGTTAATTGCATACAATCCTGTCTTGTAATAGCATATTTTCATTAGGTCAGACTTGTACTTTTCTTACTATAATGCTAGCTCAGGGCGCACGCACGGTCGTGAGGCATTCCACGTTCTCAGCGTGATCTTATTATTCAATCGGTGATGTTGGCACGTGTCGCTGGCATGGTCGTTAAGTTATGGGCTGATTACCAGGGTTCATGCGCGCTATTGACAAGCTCAGCTCATATTAATCGCCAAATAACATATCAAATAAGCTGTAACTCGTTGAAATAGGTTCACTTACCGCTGCTGCGCGCGTCTGTCTTCTGCGGGGACTATGTACCTCAGCAACGCCTTCTCATGCGATGACAACATATCGCTCCAGACTTAATCTACATCAGTCCTATACCTCTGTTGTATTCCTTGCTCGCCGGTGGGTAAGTTGCCCCTCACAACGGAACACGTCGCTGACCATCGGTGTGGCGTGCTTATACCAGCTGAATGACGGCGCACGCTGCTTTAATTTTGGACGGAACAGGCAAACAATATTGAACTGGACTGAATTTCTGGCGTTTGCATGCATGCACGTTCTGTCATATTTACGGACGAGACCAAAATGTCGAATGAACGGCCACAAGAACGAAGCGAACCTCCTGAAATTGAAATATGCAAGGTGGGTTCATAGTTAGACCGACCTATCGACAGATAAGAGCGTGGTATGGTCATATAGGCGAAGAGGCCAGGCAACTTTGTTTACCCGTGGCTTCTCTGAAGTGTATTTTCCTTGTGTGAACATCCAAGTCCGACTGGTGTGTCCCCGTCCTTGCATGCATGGCACTATTACTTTCCTTCGGCACCTTGCAACACCTACATCACAATTACCAACCTAACCTCACCGCCAGCTGGGCTCGCTGCTAGCTAGGCGTAATGTTAAAGAATTCCACTTATTGGTAGATAGCCTTCATGTGCTTTCTGAAACAGGGTTTATTAATGAAGGGCGAGGTGACCCAAATTATTTTGTCGAAACTTTTCGGCATAGCTGTCGTCATTGAGCAATCTCTCTATCCATTCGACTATTGTTCCGTTGTACGTCATCCATTCATTTGCTCGTACATACATGCGGCATCTGCACTCGCACAAAATGCTCGCGTTAGGTCGAAGGCTGCCAGAGGCTGATGAGCGAGGAGGGAATGTACTACCGCCGCTACTCTGTGTGCAAAGCACATCTGCGGTCCCTACAGTTGCTGGTGGACGGCCGCATCCAACGCTTTTGCCAGCAGGCAGGTCTGCCAGCTTGCTATCTGCCTGGCCTTCATTCTGTTTGTTTGTCTAACAATCTGCCTGCCTGCGGTCGGTCGGTCGGTCGGTCGGTCGATCGGTCAAGCAGCCGACCTTGACTATGTACATAACATGTATCACACTCGCCCTTGTGGCAACCGCGAACCAGAACACGCATGTTCTATCTATCTATCTATCTATCTATCTATCTATCTATCTATCTATCTATCTATCTATCTATCTATCTATCTATCTATCTATCTATCTATCTATCTATCTATCTATCTATCTGCCTGCATACGCCAATTGCCTCGTACTAATCCATGTCTGTTATGTGCCCCTAATAACAACAGTGCGGCAAATTTCAAGACATTGAGGAATTCGATGAAGAGAAACGGTAAAGCTGGTTATAATCGTGCGCATATTTGTTTGTGCAAAAGATAGAGTTGTAACTAGCTAGGATGAGAATGAGGGGAGGGAACAGCCCTAAAACTCGAAGGGACAGGAATGATGATAGATGAGTTCGTGTATTGAAGGTCCGGATGGAGCTCCACGCTAGCAATTAGCGAGCATGGAGCACTTGATTCTGTCAGCAATCAGGAGTAGTACGTGAACGATGAACGTCTTGTTGCCTCTATACCACCTACCTGTATGCCCTGACGTCTCCCTACCGTACATAGGTCCTGTCGGACGCAGCTCGAGCACCATAGTCGGCGGCGACGTCTGAAACTGGCCGAGCAGCGGCTGCAGCGACAGCAGCAGCAGTTGCAACAGCAGCAGCAGCAACAAGAGCAGCAGCAGCGGATAAATCAGCATCTTCAGCAGCCCCAAGCGCAGCCGAAACCTTCCGGCTCTGCGCCATTTCGGTCAGCGGGCAGTGGTGGCACAGCAGCAGCCGCAGAGCTTGGACTCGATGATGGGAACCCCCACGTGGCCACGACTATGCCGGAATGGTGGAGCAGCTTCAGCGGCTTGCAGAGGGATCGGTCCGGGGGAGCGGTACGTGGGGACCCCTTGCTGCTGGTGCGGCGGGGCATCAAAGAAGCTGTGCGGGTCGCTCGCTGTATTAGGCGACAGCGGGGTCGATTTACGCCGGTCTTGGGGTCGAAATTCCGTTTAAATTAGTTACCCTTGGGTAGCTGCTTACTCGCGATTAAAAATTCTATCTCTACCCTTCTTCCATCCTATCCCATCCACCACGCAGTGCACCATACAAAGACTCTTCCTCCATCGCCTCTTCTTCCGTCCTCGTTCCCATAACGTGAACCGCCTTACTGCCCATCCATCTTCCATCATGTCAACTCTTCATGCAGCGTCCATGGACTAGGACCAAATCAGGTATCGACGACACAGCGCATGGCAGCGGGAATGAGAGCCAGTTCTGCTTAGATCTTAAGCAGGCCCTACAGGAGCCGCCGCAGCGTGAAGACACGCAGCAGCTGGGGCCCCTGGTGCTGGACGATCCGGGCGCCCTGGCTGGCAACGGCCTTGTTAGCCTCTCCCGCAGGACTGGCGGCAGCGGTAGTGCACAGTTGGCCACTGCCATCCTGGTAGACAAGGGCGCCTTTTCGCTCGGTGGCAGTGGCAGTGCGCGGCCGCCGGAGTGGCCCATGCGCCAGGGGGGAACGCTGCCACCGCCACAGCAGCGATCGGAGCTGCACCACCATGTGACAATGGCAAGCATGGCCGCCTGTCAGTCGCCCGCGGCCGAGGCACCCCTAGAGCGGAGCAGCGCCATGGCATTGTCGCCGCCGAAGTCACAGCCACAACAGCAGCCGCCACAGAAAGAGGCGCCGACGAGGGCCATGTCATTCACTCGTCCGGAGGCGACCTTAACATTCTCACTTTCTGGCACCACGCCGCCGTTGCGCCATCAGCCACCACCGCCGCCGCCGCCGCCGCAGCAGCCACAGCAGCCACAGCAGCAGCAGGGCTATCAAGAACCCTTCCCTTCGGCAGTCCAGTCGTCATCTTTTCCGAGCACCGGGCTCCTCTTGCAGCCTCCGGGCGCTGCAAAGGACCTCACCAACTTACATATCGCTGGTCCCCAGTCCATTGCACATGATCCGCGGCTGGAGCGCGAGCTGTCTTCCCTTCTCGGCGAGCTGGTCGACGAACAAAAGCGATTCTCGGAGGCGTATGCTACGGGCTCCATGGTCGCGACATCTACGATGGTGGTCGGCGCCGGCACTGCAGGCGGTGGCGGCGTTTGGGCGATGGGTAGTGGCGGATCGGACCGGACTGGCAGCGGCTCGGGTCCCTCCTCTGGATCTGAGCTGCAGTCGGTGCCGCTAGGACAGCCTCTGCGGCAGCCGATGCGGTCGCAGCCGCAGCTGCTGCCCATGTCATTGACGGCGGCTTCCGCGGCCGGCGGGAACGACAGCGGACCTAAGGACGGCGGCGGCGGGTGGGCGGCTGGCGACAACGACCTCCAAGCTTCCCAGCGCGCAATCTGGACTCTCAGCAATCTACATACGGCGGACTTCAGCGCTGGAGAGGCGAACATGCTGCAGACCAACGGTGATGACGGGGAGCGCCGTGGCACCGGGCAGATTCGAAGTGGGGAAATGTCGGGTTCGGCGTCAGCGCCATTGCCGTACCTGACAGCTGCCATCGACGCCGCTACCGCTGGGATCTCTGGCATGGATTGGCTTCCCGGCGGTAGAGGCCGGGGAAGTGTACACGGCAACATTGACGGCGCACAGCAGCAGCTGGGGTTGCAAGGAAGCGCCCTCCGGTTGCTGGCGGCGCCGCTGCAGCCACCGCCTGGACCGAATGTGGCAGGAACGTTGGACAGCTCTGGCGGCGCGGCATTGTACGGCAGCGGCGGTAGCAGTGGCCACGGCCAAAGAAGCAACTCCGCGGCGGCGGACGCCCATCTGGGGTTAATGAGGACCACGGCGTACCTGCCAGCAACTGGGCACATCACGGCCGATGTGCCGATGCCGTCATCATACTTGCTGGAGCCCGTGAATCTTGACCAGCAGCAGTGCCATCAGCTTACACGTGCGAATGCGCAGCTTGGGAGTGACAGACACCTTCACGAACAGCTACCGCCGTCTGACAACCAAGCGCCAATCCAGAGGCCCAATGTCCCACCATCGGCCATCTCTCAAGTTTATCACCCGGGTGGCAGCGGCGCTGTCCGTCACACAGCAGGCGGTCTGTCGCTAGGCTGCCCCACCGCAGGCGTATTTGAACGTCTGCAGTCGCAGCCACAGCAGCCGTTGCAGCTTCCAGTTCAAAGTATAGAGCAGCTCCTTCAACGGAGGGGCCTCCAGCAGCAGCAGCAGCAAGTAACGCCGGAACACCGCGCCGCGCCATTAGAGGGCCCCAGCATGACCATGGCGACAAGTCTGCTCTCATCCCGACTGTTGCAGACGATGGCGCCACCAGTACCACAGGGGCTCGCGATGCCCAATCAGTTGCAGTTGCAGCATAACTGCCAAGCTTACCAACCACCGAAGCAACTGCCGCATTCCCAGGTGCTTGACCAACAAAGTAATCAGCACTCAAAACTTCTCAATATCGCCGGCGCCAATCCTCTAGCCCCTGGCGGCGCCGCAGGCGCAGGCTTGCCTTACGGCATTGGAAACAGTCAGCCCGTGTCCCTGCCTTACAACTCGACCCAGCTGCTGCAGCGCCTCTCTTTCAAGCTTCATGGTTGCTCCCCCAGCGACTTGATGCCAGACAGCCGGGCGAGGTTGCAAAGTTGGCTCACATCCATGAGCCTCCAGATGTTGCAGTACACCACTCGCAGCGGCTGCACGCTGATTATTGCCGACGTGTTGATACCCGCCGCCGCCGCCAACGCCGCCAACGCCAACGTCAATGGCGCCAGAAGCAGCGATCCCAACCGGTCGCTTCTTGCTCGTTTGTTGGAATGCCCCACCGGGGCTCAAGGGTTAGGCTTTGCAGAGGCCGCCACAGCGATGCTGCCGCTGCCGCCGTTGCAGGCGAATGACAAGAATGTCGACCCCAGCGGCGTGGTTGTGGGCCCCAGCGGGCAGCCTCATCCGGTGGCCCGCTTCCCAGAGGTGCTCTCGCTGTACCAGAAGGGCTCCATACGGCCTTCCACGGCCACTGACATAAGCAACTCTGATGGCGGAAACAATGCTGATGTTGAACTTACTGGCCACAGCGAAGGTCACGGAAGTGCCTTGGCCCTGGCATTTGGGGTCGAGTGCACGCCCACCAGTGATTATACGGACAGAACCAGTGATGTGAGCACCGGCAGCTCCACCGGCACGGAGAACGATGGCTCCGGCATTGGCGGCGATAGCAGGCACGATACCTGCAACACACCCTGCAAGCTTTCCGGAGAAGGTAGTTTGGGCCGCGACTATACGGGCTGTGACGCCATTGCAGGTAAAGATCCTGGATCCATGGAGGGATGGCGATCTCCAATTGAGAGAGGTCAGCAACAGCTGGCGGTGCCGCTGGGACCTGCAGCAGCAACGGCTGCCGACGTCACAGAAGCAACAGCATCAACAGCAACAGGAATATCGGCCGCAGCTGGCGCACCTCCAACCGCAGGTGCTCTTCGCCTCATGGGCCAGGTCGGAGGTTCCCTACTCGAGCTGCTCCGTATACTGCTGGGGCCGCTGGTAGTCCGGCCCGAGACAGGGCAACCAGCCAGTGAAGAGGGCGCTGTTGCGGATCAGCCCTTGCTGCTCCAATTGGAGGATCAGGTGCGACAGCCAAGATGAGAACATCGCAAGATGAGAACATCCTGGCATAGCGTGACTTGGCCGACGGTGTTGTACAGTGCTGTACGGTCCAAAATATAACTATTATACATGTGTGTGTGCGTAGTTCTGGTCTAAAAACGGCCAAGTCATCAGCAGAGGCTTAGAGGGACCGTTTACCTAGGGGCTGTCAACTTATACGAGTATGGTACACGGGCGGGCGAGGCAGTGGGGAAGTTTGGGGATGTCGGACAAAGACGTCCTCTGGCTAGTGGATCGCTGCTGCCGGCGGCAGCAGCTTACCGGCATGTCCTGACCTTCGCTTACCTGTTGATTGGGTATTATGTCGTGACGCGCACTCCCCATGTCCCCATTTCCACATCCGTTGACCTGCCTTCTGTGTCCATAAGCATCATAGCGTTTTTTTACTTGGTAGTTTGTGTTGCCGCGCATTAAGACTGTTGTTGGCTTCACACTAGCCTATGCCATCCCCCGGTTGCTCCCTTCATTGCTTTCTCCGCCTGTATCTCTCAAAGGTGGTTTGTATGGCGTGGCCGCGTCGAGTCACTTCGGACCCGCGGGTCGCAGCCGCCAAAGGCGACGGTAAAGGCAACGGTGATGGCAACCCCGCACGGGGGGATCAAGGGACTCGCGACCCCGGCGATCTATTACTGGCATCCATTGAAGGCGACAACCCGGGACAAGACCGCCCAGAGTGGCTGGAAAACGCGGGCCCATGGGTGATGCCGCCTCCGCCAATGCTGTTGTCCCTCCAGCCGGCAGCGGTCACCGCGGGCCACGCCAGCAGCTTACGCGTCACCATGCGGCTGCCGCCTCATTTGCCCCTTGCGGACGCTTTATCAGGCGCCCACGGCTTCGGTGACGTGCCTGCAGTAAGTGCGCCCGCGTCCCCCTCATTCTGGATGATCATATTTTACTCTTGTTTATTCGCTACGGTTCCCCGGCGATGAGTTGCATGTTTCTTCACTCGAAAATAGTAAATAACGATTTAAGAAAGCAAAAACATTCCTGTAGATACATATGCACATATACATGCGTATGTAATGATAACGCGTGCGGCGCACACTGCGGTGTCATTTCCTTGCCTTCTCTTTCTACTTTCTCTCCTGCCTGGTCGCGCCACGTTACACTGCTGATCCTCTCTTTAGGGAAATGCGCGCACCGGTTGCAGCCGGGATCCCCCAGCGATGCTGCATCTACGTTATGGTGGCGCCTGCGTGCTGAGCTGCCAAGTCCAGCCGGGGGACCTCAGACCTGTCACCAGCGGAAATGGCGCATTCATTGAGGTCAGGGTAAATCAGAGTCCTCCACGGCGGGCGGCGGGATGTTAGGCGGTTTATAAGGCACCCGGTGCTCCTGCGTCTGTGTCTGTGTTTTACCTGCCACGGGAACCGTTCGTTACCATGGTAGTGGCAGTGGTAGAGGTTTGCCGTGCATGACTGAGAACGCTGGATAGCGAGTGTATGGTGAGTGGGTTACAGCGGGCGGATCCCCTTCCCCCGGTGCTGACACGTTATACAGGAGGCGGGCACGCAGTGCCACGTACGACAACAGCGGCAGGTTCCCATGCCTTCAGACAGCCCTCCAGATCTCTCCCCAGTCATCCAGACGCCGTCCGTCTCCCCCGGTGATATTGACCTCCCCGAGCAACCCGCTGGCTCCAGCAGTCATCAATGGTCGCTGACCGCTTCACCGATGGAACTCAACGTCGTGGGTAACCAGCGGCCAGCGTCAGCGGCAGAGGCGCCACGCATTCAGATGGCCTCAGTCAGTTCACTGGCAGATATCTCTGGTGCAGCGGGAGCTGACGTCGCGGCCTCGCCCGGTGCCAATGCGGAGGCCGGCATAGTGGCGGAGTACGTGCTTCATGTGCCCAGCTTAGCAGCGCCTGGCCTCGCGTTCGTAGAGACCAGCTGTGGTGATGTGCTAGGCCCATGGCTGCCGCTGCCGGTAGTGCCGTCAGAGGCGGCGGCGGCGGAGATAAGCTCCCTGACCTACGAAAGGTAGACTATCTTTTGGGTCACGTTGATTTCAGTAATGGGAACAGGACGTGTCCCGCGACAGTTGTGTGGTGACCCTCCTTATGCCTCTGCCAACCTAGCTTAGCCTAGCTATGAATAGTAAGGGAGTGAGGAGGCCGGGAAAATCTGGTACTGCTGTTGAGAAGCGCAAATGACCAGCCACCGTGATGCAGCTGGGAAGGGAGGAGTTACCGTTTGGAAGAAAGAGTTGGCATCTCATTGGAATCGGAATTAAAGGATAGCTTCTTGGCTGCTGCGTGGCTAAAGAGTTAGCTGTGTTGCGCAACCGACAACAACCCTACCCCATTACACCTCTACCCCATTACACCTCTACCCCTCTACCCCTCTACCCCATTACCCTTGCTCGAAAACCTCTCGCCCCTCCGGGTTGTTTGTCTGTGCGGTCGCTGTGAAGGTCACTGCTGCGTCCCTTCTTATGTGATATGGGCCGACTTCTCATGCTGAGTGCCGCTGGCGCTTGTCTGGAGGAGAGCGGGTATACAGATGACTGGGACGCCTATGAGGCCTACTGTGAGCTGCGCGACTCTATCCCCGACGCCGAGGTGGTGGCAGGCAGGCTCCTACGGCAGTGCATCGAATGGTAGGATAAATCTTAGGGGCGTGAGGCGCAGAGACGAGACGGGGACGCAGAGACATGCAACTGCATGCGTGTGGCCGGTGGAGACCTTACGCAAGGCGGCCTCAGAGGGGAGGGAGGTTGGATGACATCAGACCAGAGCGCACGATAGCAGGGACCGTAGAAAGGGCTGTCACGACACGAAATCTGTTCACCACCAACCTGGATGAGTGGTTTCATATGACTGACAAAAGGGCCATCCAGAAGGCATCTGTATTTCGTGTTTCCTGGATTCCTTTTTTAAGTAATGATTAAGAAATGAATAATCACCTCTAAATCACCTCGCCACCTAAGATCTAAAATCACCCCTCGTCCTATGGCTGCTATGCAAAACCCCGATTGCCCACTGCCCTACAGGCACCTTCCTGAGTGCACTACTTTGTCAACAAGTCTCTTCCTCGAATTGGTAGAGGGTGGTCCACCCTAACCTGCCATGCGGGGTGACACATCTTTGTTATGTACATCAAATCATGGAAGACTGGTGACAGCCACCTTGGGGGTTTTAACCGCGAAACACCACTCGAGGCCGTGCCACATCATGGAAGGCTGGCAAGGTTCTGCAAGTAGGTCTTATATGTACGGATGCCTGGCTATCTATTGCCTATATATGCTCATGTGTGGCTTGTTTAGGCGCTAACACAAGTATAGCCGGTTGCTTGTGGGTACGCCGAGCACCCGGGGTGCGGCTTTACAAACGACTTGGAGCTGGGTGATGACCTAATTAACCGTCGACTCGAAGATAGAGTGCAGGTCTGCCGTTAGTGCCGTATCTCGTACATGCCTACTTTCCTCGGTTTTTTTATGAAAGTGGGGATGACAGACAAAGATATGGGTTTTACGGTATATAACTATATGAATACGGAGTTCGGTCGGGCTACAATCGGTGGTAGTGAGCAGTTGCGATGGGGGGCGGGTGGATCATGATGGAACATCCCGGAGCGAGCTTCAGGGTCAAAGATAGGGTTGGAGAGAGAGAAATCGCACATTTGAGAGTCCGTCCTTTAAGCTTCAAATTGATGTCCTGAAGAATATTTGGATGTGCTGAAGAGGATTTGGCGCTTACCTGCAGTGTTAAGGCAGGCGTGGGCGTGGATGTGCACACCGCCTTTCTGCCAACACTTTTGTTCGTTTGCATAGCGAAAGAGCCCGGCTGCGCTCTGCCTTGCGCTCCTGTCTGGCTGTGTGATGCAGATTGCTATCAGGTTAAGGCATGCTCTACGCCAAGTACGCGAATTGATGAGTTTGCAGCCGGCGGCGGCCGTGAGCGCGACTCACAACATTGCTGAATCCGAATTGAGACTAACTTCCCCGTTCGGCATGTCCAGACAGTGACGCATTCTAAAGGCTACACAATCCGCCTGTTCTTCATCGTCTTCGCCATCTTCATTACCATCATTATCACTCCCTTGCGCTTGTGAACATGCAAACTCTTCGCCGGTGGCTAGGGATAAGGGCTTCATTCTTTTGCGAGATGGCCAGGAGGAGCAATATCGCGCATTGATGTGTAGTCTTGCACACCGCGCCCTGCTTATCGTGATATCGTTGATCTTGGTGCATCTAGTCGTGCTCTATGCGTTCAACGTTAAGGAGGCGCCGTGGATGGGTGCTGGTTAATGATGGGTGCAAACGCCTGATGATGCCCTTCACACCCCATCGCACATCCATGTCCACTGGGTGCGGGTTCAGAGTGAAGGGCGAAAGGAGCGGACCTGCTGGAGACAGAGGCAGCTCCAATGTCCCGAGGAGTAAGAATGGACAGTTATTGCGCAATTTTCATGCCTCCTGTTTAGGCTTTTCGGTTTGCTGGTGTGGCATACCTTTAGTTGGGCGTTGGGTTTCTGTGAGGTGGGGCTGCTCGATGTCTGAGAGTTAGACAGGCGTGAATGAGCTAAGCTTGGGGTTTAGGGTATGAGGATTTCTCGCATAGTGGGGCACAGGGACCAGGAGGGGACAAGCACGTTGATCAACCCAAAGTGGGCGCCAGAATATCTCTCGTTATATAAACACGTAAATACATAATTTAATGGGTTACAAACGTGAAGGTACAATATGAGGAGCAGTTTTCCTTTCAAGCCAGTTTTCAAGGATTGGCTTGGCAGGTATAGCTGCAGGGCATGTGGCAGGGAGGCAGGCAGGCAGGGAGGCAGGGACGGAGGGCAGGAGTCGTCTGATAAGTTGTGGGTAGGTGTGGGGGTCTCTGGCTTTATAGGAACAATCCTGAGTCCGAACGTAATGGAGTCCTATCGGGGGTCAAATACATACTGGTTATCCTGGTCCTTAATAGCAGGTACGCGGCGCCGGCCGCTGATGAGACGTCACGGAGGGGGTTGCTTCACATGGAATGGGACGCCCTTTGGCGAACACAGCCCCCTTGTACTGCTTACCACAGTTTGCGAGGTCGCTTGTCGTGGGGTACCTAATGTCGTCGGTCCCCAGCACGCGTATGGAAACCCTCTGTCCGTGCGTAAAAACATAATCATTTCTCCCCCTGGATTATTTTTTGGGTTGATGGATCCATGTGGGTGAACATTTGCGCAGCTGGTGCCGCGCGGAAGGTGAAGGCCAATTAAAGTTTGAACACATCGGAATAGCCGTCAGGAGTGGCTATTTCCAGGTTCCCGTTCTCTCTGTCCTTTTTCATTTATGTGTCTGTTTTGCCCAAGCAAAGGCCGCTGCGCTCATGAAAGCCGCTGTTTCTTTTCCTTACAGCTACTTGAGTCTGCTCGCGACACCCTTCTGCGTTCGTCTTCTTACCCTTTGCTGCGCTATCACCGCTTAAAGGAGGTGCATCGTAGTATGAATCTCAATTGGATTTAGATTCACCGGTTGCACTGAATGTCGTCAGTGCTGAGCCGTATGTGTGTATCAATGTGTATCAATATTGCTGAGCGGCGTGGTTTGTTCTTGCCGACTGGCTGCTGGGCTTCATATTAAGTTCCCGGCCGGTGGATAGGCCACAGCACGGCGAGGTGAAGGTTTGTGGTCTTGTTGGAGTTGTGCTCCGCCATTGTTGCAAGGGCCTGTGCGAGGTTGGACTCGTAGATGAGAAGTGAGGGGCGGGTACGGGAGGAGCTGACCTGATGGGACTCTCCGTTCCTCGATTTCTCTGGTCGATTTCTCAGTGGAGGACGCTGGGGCTCAGTGGATTTGCCCAGCCAACTGCGGCCCTAGTGCTAGCTGTACCCAGCACGCTTGGGTACTGCCGACCAGATCCGGCTAAGCAGTCTTTTTTCCGATTTGGTTTCTTGCGGCTGTATTCGGCACAAGCCAGGTTGTTGGGTGGTTGTGGTGATGGTGGTGGTGACAGCAGTGTGTGGTAGTCAGTTTATCTTTCAGTAACCAGTTACTTTTTCGTAACCAAAAGATATTTTGGACTTCAGAAGCAGTAACCAGGAAGTTTGGGATGGTTACTTGTGATGGATGATACGATCCTGGGATGTGTATGGGTAAATAATGGTCCCAAATGACCAATTATTTGAAAGCCTTCCAGAAATATTTGCAGGTGGATTTAATAGAGTATAGCGATCATATTGAGAGGATTCAAAGATGTTAGCCCTGGTTCAGGGCCCCCCTCCCACTGCTGGGGCACCGGGCCCTTGAGCCCGAGCCACTACACGGTCCATCCTGGACAATACCTGTATACCCCACGATATTACACAAAAGAGGCCTTTTGCCTGGATGTACTTATGAATGTACGTATGTCAATGGTGATATGAAGCTCCCCAAAGCTGTTGCTCTTCCAAAGACAAAAATGTCTTTAAGCTAGTTCATAGTCACTGGCAAGCAGTTCCACCAAGGTCAGTGGGGTTCTCCAGCCTAAAGGCCCTCTGCATGTGCATGTATGCCCAGGACATTTCCATACACAGAGACCATTTCCAGTTTTCCACCTGGTGACGTGGTGAGCAGTAACTTTAAGTGGATAAATGTAGATCAATAGTAAGAAAGAGCCATCCATTAACTGTGTACGGGTTTGGGTTTTAGGGTTTTAGGGTAACCGCCCTAAATGAAAAAGTGGACGGTTATGCCGGGAAAACAAAAGAACCCCAACATCCGTCGGGTGCAAGGTGCAAGCTGCCCTAGGGGGTGCCAGGGGCGGCCGAGGATGTTCACTGCAGGTGGGGAGGATTGTAATGGGGGGACTTGCACGTCAACATCATGCGCTACTGCACCTTGTGTTACAAAGTGAACCTCCTGAGAGCTGAGGCAAGGTGGTATTTAGGGATTTTCATGCTCTGAGGGGGCGCAAAAGGCCTCCCGGCCTTCTTCACCATTGTAAGTTTGTAACCATCGTAACGGGAACATGTTTTTCGTTACCTGACCTGTACCCAAAGTCAGACTCCTAAAAGAGAAACGAAACACTGGTGGTGGTAAGGATGATGGTGGGGGTGGTGGTAGTTGAGGCCGTGGTTGATTGTGGTGGTGTGGCAGCCGTTGGGTCTCATTTCATTAAACGATATAGACGAGGGGGTTCGCTGACTTGCATGGACGAAATTGCATATGATGCGGGCGACCTTGTCGTGGTCAAACTCCTTGACGTTTGCGGCTGCTGCTGCTGCTGTTTGGGCCGCACGGCTTGTTTACAGTCTTGCGTTAATCAGGTACGCCTCAAGGTCGCTTGCGGGGCTTCTGAAACACGGTATCAGTCAAGTCGAGTCGGGAAGTCGGGGTATATGCTGGGTGGAGCAAGCCACAGCATTGTGCTCATTGTGCTCTGACTCCCTGGTATCCTGACAGCAACGAGGTGGTTTTTAGCATTGCGTCACAGGTCGCAAGAAAGCCGGCATAATACAAGTATGGATTTGAATCAAGGACGGGTAGATCAAAGATGTGTGGCGGTACTATCTTGAGGGCAGCTTCAATAAGCGGATTGTAGACGAAGACGAAGATGAACTACAGTGCATGATGGCCGTGAACTCGATTAGACGCGCCCGACAGGCAAACACGCTGGAGCACCTTGGTACTGTATTTGCACACCATGTAGCTGAGGTCAGCACACGACGCAGGTTGACAATGCCGCATCAAACGAGCGGCACTGAGGGGGACTGCCCTATTCCAAGGATGCCAGAAGTGCATGCCACGCAGCCACGCAGGCCCTCACCGCTCTGCCACATTCCACTGGTCCATCGATAGCCGCTCGTGTTCACATCGTCGCCATAACCCCGGCGTCATGGCAGCCCATAACATAACAGGATGGAAGTAAATTATGGAAACCCAAACACTTGCTGTTACCGGCAGTCAACACCTGTGCAACGTGAGAACATTACTTACGTACGACGCAGCCCGCAGCTGGATGGCAAGCGGCGCAAAAATGGGCCCGCCACTCACAGCCGTACTTATGAGATCCCGCCACTTATTATCCACCTGAATCTCCAAGTGCCCATTCATCTGGCGTGTTCTATGCTCGCCATTACCTAACCAGTCTATCTGGTCCTGTCATTATATAGCTCTTCAGCACCTGAACCTTGCCATCAAGCCGCCAGCCTGCGCAGACGGGCGCTGTGTGTAGAAGCTGCACCAACTGCGTACACCACCATATCATACCTGCTACGCACTGTATCTAGACTTCCCGAATGAAGGCCCCTGCCTCCACTGCTCGCACCGGCTCGACTAATATGATCCATGGACACATACACACACACGCACGCGCGTGGATATAGCGTTGTTCTCTTCCCCACGTGCATTTAGAAGAGGAGCAGACAGCTGGCAGTGCCCACCCACAAAGGACTAATAACCCCTAGGCATGTATGCAGCTACCATCTGCTCCTGGTAACAGTTCCGTTGCAGACCCCTATTCTCCTGTACAGGTTGCAATAACCTTGGCATGGTTAAACCTCTCAGTGTTGCGGTTCCGCGGAGACGGCAGTCTAGAAATCCCAGCTACCGGCCCCTCGTTGGTCCAAGGTCCATCCACCCTGAGCTTAGGGCCGCTAATGGTGTAGAATGACCCAGCCCGGGGTCATCTCCCCAAGGACAGGAGGCGGCTCCCTGCCACCGTCCCCAAGCCCAGCATTCCACAAGGATGTAAGTTTCACATCCTTCCGTACGCACCGCCGAACTCCTGTATTGTACTACAGCCGCCGCGCCCAAGCGGAACTGTTCAGGTTTGCCGCTGCGCAAGGCAAGACGCACAGCGCAACGTGTTGTTTTACCCTTTCCCCGCACGCTCAGTGCGGGACCGCCGACCTCCCGGCCCGAGGCCATCACATAGGAATGGCCGACTAGAAGGACAGCTTACCAAACGCTTCCCGCATGTTTTCGAAGTCGTAAGTTGGGTCCAACGCCATGAGCTTCGCGCCGCCAAAATAGCGAGAATGCGGAAATGCTGCCGCGCATGCTGTCCGCCATCGCTCTGCTGCCGTGGCATCACCCCATGTATCCCGCAGGAGTTTGTGCACCTCAACACATTGCACGTGGTCGTGGGGGCTTGAACTGCGAAGAGCAATAGGGATAAGTTGATCAGCCAGGGCAGAGGGCTCTATCTAAATGTCCATGACGAACCTTTCGATGTCCAATACGCGCCAACACAACATACCACTCGACAAACGAAGTTGAGCAACTCGAAGAGAACGGCATTGGACTCGGGCCTCCCAGATCCCATTCCCAGCCCCAGCCCTATCTGAACTCTATAGTATAAAGAGTTCTGGGAGTATATCCCCCCGGGACTTCACAAAGCCCCATTAAGCCGCACCTCAAATCCTCGGCAGTGACGTGTGCGACCGCGGCGGTTGTCGCCGCCTGCTGCTCTCCCGCCCCTCCCGCAGCGCCCAGCAGGACCATGGCGTTCCCAGCTGCTACGCGGTGCGCCAGGGAAGTGGTACCGTGGGTAATCCGCCAGGCTTCCGCGTATTGAGCGGGGCTGCTGTCCCCCAGCAGGGTGGTAAGACCAGCAGCCACCACTGTCCGGACCACGGGGTGCTCAGGTGGCGAGCTGTGGACTGTGGGCATAGAATACCGGGAAACAACATACAAGGCGGACGGATGCAGGTTCAGGACAGTGGGTATGAGACAAACCAATAGACGCGCGCACCAGTTATATCCCATGGCAAAAATCGTTTGGGGACACCACATGCGCCTAGAGGCTAAAAGCCTAGATCATTAAAAGCATGCTTGCAAAGGATCATCGACCCCCGAGTGAAGCTCTCTGGTGTCGGTCGCGCAAACCCCATTTTCTCCGGTCTTCGCGCTCCCTCCCTGCTTCCCCTGATGTCTCGCTTCACGACCCCTCCTCGCCCATTCGCTTCCTTTCTTGCACCTACACCTTAGGTTGTGCACACCCCGTTCGTTTGTGGCACCCCAGCCCCGCACTATCCCAACGCAAAACCCACCTGCCAGAGCGAGTCGAACCACCAGCACGTGCACGTCTGGGTGCGCTGCGCCACCCTCCGCCACCTGCGCCGCCTTGCGCACCGCCCCCAGCGCCACCACCAACCGCCCCTTTCGCAACGCCACCTCGGCCGCCAGCAAATGGTTTGCAAGCCGATCCCCAGCGTGACGGACCAGCATTTCTACGAGCTTTGCCGCCTCCCCGAGTGGGTCCGCGGTGGCGGCCAGCTTGGCCCCGTCCGGATCCGGATCAGGTTCGCTGGGGAGACCACAGCAGACATCACGCGGCAGCAGAATTGGAAAATAAAAGGAAACTCGAAGGGTGGGAATCTGTCAGAGGCGAAAGGCTATGGGCCGAAGGACGATACGCAATACACTTAAATCGTTTTCCGGAATAAGGCCGCAGGCTGGGACTAGGGCATGATGAGTCAGAAGAAAAGGCTAGGTATCCCTCCAGGCTACCTTACGCAGCGAGTGCCTAGCTGGGCCCCAGAATCATTAAAGCCGCCCGGACCCTAGATTTGCATAATACGACATCCTACCACACCCACCGTTTGCTTGACGCCGTGTTCGCCTTCTTGCCGCCCTTCTGCCCCGCCGCCTTCTCACGTTCCCGCTTCTCCCGCTCCTCCCGCTCCTTCTCTTCCGCCGCCTTCCGCGCCCTTTCCTTCTCCTACAGGACATTGAGAATAGTGGGGTGTGTGAATGCAAGGCCGACACTTCAGTCCCTAAAAAATAAACACAGAGGCAAGGGGTGTCAAGTAAGGAACGAGGCAATATGCGCAGACTGCCGCAGAACGAAGAGGTTAGCTCCTCTCCGTGAAACTAATTTTATAAATCCCTCTTCAGTCCCTAACGCCTTGAACAACAAAACCTTAGGACCAACTTAATATGCACGACTTACGGACCGATTTGTTTTTCTGTATACCTACAACCCCAACCCGAGCATTCCTCAACACCACACCTCCTAATCTAGACCTAGACCTAGACCTAGAGCTAGCCCTAGGGATCGCACCTCTTTTTTCTTGGCCAGCTTGTACTTTTTGCGATCCTCCGGCGTCATGCTTGCCAGCAGCGTTTCCTCGTCTGTCCCGTTAGCTGCTCCCGGCGGACAGTCGTACAGCTTCAAGTAGACGCGTATAGCGCCAGCGGCGGCCTGTTCGCATACAGTCATAATGACCACGGGCTACCCTGATCAGTTCGAAGTTCTCGCATAATTGCCGTCCCCATAAGCCGCGAATGTATAACGTAGCCATGGGCCTTAGCTGCCGACTGCTAGTCTCAGCACGTAGCGCTACAGCGCTAATCAATTTAGCGCTATTTAACGCATGTACGGCAATCTGTACTGTGTTGGATAGATTGGTGATCATAAAACCCATGAAAATAACTATTGTAAAACCCAGGCAAGCTCCAGCCCCGGCTTTGCGACGGGGAGGCTGATGTCTGCATCTATCAAGGAACTGCCCAGCGGGCCAGAGGGATCGCTGTTGTGGTGATGGGGGCGTACGAACCCTTTCCTACTTCCTAGCAGCAAGGCCTTAGGTGACCGTGTACGAAGAACAACTAGTAAATAGACAACTCCCAAGAGATAGGGGATCGAAGGGGATTTCACTTTCGCGCTTTGGGCAGGTTCTTCAAAATGGCAGGCTCTTCTTTTGAGCCCTAGGTCTGCATACCACGCCCACACCCGTCGGCGGATGTTCCTCGCTTGCTCCACACATGCAGTGACATACCCGCTGCGCACCTACACGCACCTTTGAGTAGAAGTCGTGGCCGTACAACCGGTCCATCATGCCCAACATTGACACATACGACCGCAGCGTGCCCTTCCGTACACAGTACGAGTGAAAGTCGAACTGGTCCTCGTGGATGTCCGCAAAGTGCTGTACGACAGCTGTGAACTTCTTAAGCGCCGCCCCGGCGGCGTGCGGTCCCCGCGCCGCATGCGCACGGCCTGCCGCCACCTCATACCACATGTGTTGCATGTCGTACAGGGAGTATGCGCCCTGCTCGCCGTCGCGCGTAAAGAGCGCTGCCGTCCGCTCCGCAGCCTTGCAGTGGCCAGCCGCTAAAAGAGCCTTGACGGCTACACTGTTGAGGAAGCGATCCTGCAGGTCCATCCGTCGAGAGACCTCCGCCACGTGGGCAGCGCCTGCGCAGAGGGACCGGTCACGAGGACAACGCACAGTACGTGTCGTGGGTGGCTAATTACGGGTTCAAGTTTAACTTTCTTCGGGTTAATGATTTCTCACCATCATGGAGGAGGATGCAGCAGCACCATCAGTCAAATTGCCGCCGCCTTCACCGATACCGATTCCCGCCCACAGATTGCTGGTAACATTACCACACGCGTCTCACGCTACACGGACTCATGGCCGATGCCGTGCTTCAAGAGCCCACTTCCCTGCCTACCCTCAGGCAAAGGGAGGGGCGGTGGTCACGCTACAAATTCACCCCCCATGTCCGCCCGCGTCACCCGTTCAGCCCGCCTGCGGCGACCCCGTCTTCTTGTTCTCCCCCGCGGTGATGACCACCCGCCGACGCACCCTCCAGGTCTCCTGCATGCTTCAGGATCTTGGCCTTGGCCACATACAGCTCAATGCACGTGGGCGTGTGCGCAAGGGCATCGTGAATGCACGCCAGCGCCTCCTCCAACCGGCCCTACGGAAGGAAAACGAGGAAACACCCCAGTGCATTCAAACCGATAACGGAACCCAAAAGGAAAAAACTGAATTTAACCACCTCAAAAGATGGGAACCGGAAAGCCATGGTGTGTTATCCCCATGTTAGGCGCCAGGGAGGGCGTTCGAAGGAAGCAATGACCGTACTACAATGACCGTGGTAAAACCGATACCGGCTCCATGTAACCATTCACGCAATTGTTGCGTTCTATTAGATGGGCGACGAGAGAAAAGGCGCCAAGCTGCGGCGCCCCGAAACCAACCTCACGGTCGTAGAGGCGCGCGATGAATAGCAGCACCCAGACGAGCGTTTGTGGCGACTCTGGCACTTGAAGTGTGTCGTTGGCAGCGCCGATGAGGGGCGGGTATGTCCCCATTCTGCAAGTCAACAAATACGGACCACCCGCGCGGAAAGCAAGGCGCCTTTCAGTGGCCAATAAACACAGATGACGGGTGCATAAGCCCCGGTGATCTATCGGTGAAGCATGCAACGGAATATGACTGCACGAAAAGCATGGGGTCAACAGCGGTAGCCGTAGCAGCAGCCAATCCGTAGCGGCGTGATTGCGTGATTATGTCAACGAGGGAGACCTTGTCGACTGTCCTTCATGTGAGTCTTCAGGACCACTCCGCAAGCAAGAAGAGTCCATGGACGTGACGCGCGTGTGTGTGTACAAATGCACATACATACACACATACATAAAATAAAATGTATTTTTGGAATCTTAGGGTCCCTCTTTGCAATGTAGTATGTCTGTGATATAGAATGGTTACATATACATACATATATGTAATATGTAATCCAAAACACACTAACATAAAGCGCATATATAAATCACATCCCGTAATGGACTAATCACCATGTTAAACAGAGCACTAGCCTCGTGCCCCTTTCGTTGCAGACCCTAACCTCGTCCCCCATCGCCTTGCCCACCTGCGGAGGCTGTCACGGTAAGATTCAACAAGCTGTTGGATAGTCTTCGCCTTTTCAAGGTCTGACAGCAGTGGCCGCACATCAACGTACAACGAGGGGACGCCTCGCGTAAGGCCCACTCGCAAGTACGCATCAGCCGCCCCTTTAAAGGCCTCGCTGACCTGACCATGTCGGGAAGTAGACAATGCTTGGGGATCAAGCAAAACACAGTATGTGAAAGGCATGAGGTAGGCGCAGCACAGTTCTGGAGCGAGCACGTCACTGCCATATGGCCACACCGGTGCATTGGCCACGCCGCCTTCGGCACGGCCATTATTCCGGATCCATCCCCACCCCTGCTTTACCACTTGTGCCCACAGCCCTCCATCACCGGGAGACAGCATTGTCCCGGTAAGGCCCATCTCTCCATTCCCAGCCACCGACGCTCAGAATAATCGTTCCTGCCCATAGCTCAATCCCGTCTCATGTACTAGTCCAAAGCATGCAGCAAACGGGCCTTTACACGCGTGTCGCTGTTTCCGGTTTTCCGCCGCATCCACTGCACCGGTACCGGGCAGACCTGATGCGCCGTTTCCACTTGCCTACCTCTTACGTCGGAAGGTCGACTGCACATAGGAACCTGCATATAGAGGGCCGCGCTACCTATTCCGAACATCCCGCCCGCCCTGAATCCCTGTTATCAGCACCCTGTCATTAAATTAAAATTTCCGATCAAGGATGCGCTGTACAACGGGACTGGCCCGCCCCGCCCCGCGCAGTTTTGGCACGTGAACCCCAAGGGCGATATATTCCAACACCATACCTTGAAGTCGAGGGGGATGCGACGACAGGCGCTACTCCCAGGGAACTGCTCCTGCAGCTCGTTGTAGAGTGCTGAGAGCGCCTCGCGCTGCTCGTCCGTGAGTACTCCGCCTGAACAGGTAAAGGTCGGCGTGCCGTTACAAGAAGTCAAGAGTGCTAGCATGGGTAAGCATGCTGACAAGGAGATGGGTTAAGAGAGCGGTGAACAGGTAACACTGTATGTGTTTAGGCCCGTATTTGTTTTGAAGGGAAGGTGCTCTCCCAGACACGTACTTATGCAATTGGTGGAATACCAAAACATTTCGGGCCTCAGGCCAACCCTTGCGAGCATGCAACACCCGAACGACGTATGTCCGCCGCAATCTCGTCCACTTGAATTCTTTCCTTATGATATGAGTGAGCACGACCCCGAAACTGTGACGACCTTTTCCCCCCTTCTTTTCTCCCTCCCCCCCTCCCTCCCTCCCTCCCTCCCTGTCATGCTCATGTCCTTTCAACACCCTGCACCTCCCTCCCTCTCTACTTGGCATGACTGCGTCTTTCCTGCACCCTGCATCGTCGCCAGGAGTCTTCCTGCAGCTCACCCGACCCGGCCGTTGGTGCCAGCCCCAATGCTGCCCGCAGACCGTCGTGGAGCTTGTAATTGTTCGGATTGACCGCCAGCAGCCGCCGGTACGCAGCTGCCGCCTCTGCCTTGCGGCCTACCCGCAGATATAGCCCCGCCTGCATCTCCGCAAGCCCAAGCCGGTCCTTGATTTTTTCCTATATTGTCATGGCGCGGCCCGGCGAAAGAAAGCAATCAACTGCAGTTCCCTCATCCTAGAACTAAGAAAGGCAATACGCCAGCACAGACACACGACGCAGTGCAGCTTGCGAGCTGACCAGGAGCAGAGTTGGACGCTGGAGCAGAGGTGGTAAGCGCTAATCCCTAAGTAACAAATGCACGAGGAAGTCGATTGGGGTGAATGGATGAGGGTGTCCCTCTAGAAAGGTGACTCAGGGCTCCGCCCTGGTTAGTGGTCCTCTGTTAAGGAGAGACACCCTGTAATCCCGACAGTTTATGCACTGCAAGCTGCCACGGGCCACGAGCGGAACCAACTGCACACAGCAACCTGCAACTCGAATACTGGCTGCTTTCTTCTTATAACTTATGTAATAAAGGCTACTTACTAAATAGTAAAATATTCTAATAGGATACGGAATATTTAGCTTCCAGCCTCACCTTGCGTTTTTCCAGGTACGCTAGCGCTTCCTCTGGCTTGCCTCCCTCCGCCAGCACGGTCGCGGCATACATGAGCATCTCACTATGTTCGTACGCCTCCGACGCGGGCACCTCGTCCAGAGTGCGCTCAAACTGATCTAGCACCTGCAGAACAGCACGCGGATTCCCATACACGATGACGGCCGGGAGCAAACTCACAACTTCCTTCAACAGGGCGAAGTCACCTAGGGGCTGGACCATCCTGGCACATGCGCTCTTCGTCAGCATAGTTGTAAACCCTAACCCACGGCACCTGCACCGCCAGCTCATGATTCCCATTGATATGGTGCGCCACAGCGAATGTGATCCAGTGGCTGCGGTTGCTGGGCTTCAGCGTTAGCAGCTGATGCCGTGTGTCCACGAAGCCCTGCAGATCGCGCATTTGGATCTGCATCCAGGGAGACCGAAGTCGGTGGAGAGCACGGTAATCGTCGCATAAGGACGAGTTTCACGAACAGGAAAAGACAGCCATGCATAGGTTGGTCCACAAACGAGGCGTAAGAGACAAGCGAACCACCGCCACAGCCCTCCTGATGCCTAGCCCGACACCACCTGGCACTTTTATTAGACATAGAACCAACCATATGGCTGCGAGAAAGGTGCATTTATTCCACAAACCTGGACGGTGTCCTAACAGGCTTTCCTTCCCTCCGTGCTGCTGGTCAGCAGTAAATGGCTAAGAGTCACGGTGGACGCTGGCAGCCCGCCATTCCGAAGCCGGTTTTGAAACGCCCACCTGCAGCAGCGCTAGATCGCGCAGTATCTGGATGTTCTCCTTGTCTATCCGGAGTGCATTCAGGTAGCACTTGATGGCCTCTTTGTACTCCCGGTCCTGCCGGTACAGCAAGCTGCAACAGGTGGACACCATTGGGTGAAGTCCATTGTGATGCCATGGAGATGACAGTCGCGTACGGGAAAATGGGCGAGGACAAGTGGGATGTGTGTGTGGTTGGGGTGAAAGTGTAACACGAGGCGATCCGCTCATGCGCTGCGTCGAAGCCAAGAGGGGAGCAGCACGGGGCTTCCTGGGACCGGGCTGGGAAATAATTGGTCATGATGCTTCCTGGGGTGAACCAGAGACTGTCGTGCACACACGGACGGGCCCCCATTCCTATGACCATGCGTATATGTACGTGTGCATCACGACATATTCTAAGCTCCTCCATCCGGAGGCCTAACGCTGCCCTTTCTGAGGCGAGGTTTCACGCCGAAACACTTCGGCGGAAGAGTGCGAGCCTTAAAAATGCCCCCCGGAAGACCCGATGTATCCCAGCGACTTGACGCCGATGTACCCAGCATCAGCACATGTCAGACGGGATATGGTGTAAGCCATGCCTCCGACTAGCGGACGAAAGTCCTGTAAGCCGCCACCAGACTGTCCTGCACTCTTACCCGTAGACGTGCCAGCACACATGGCTCTTCAAATCGCACTTCACGCCCTTCCTGACAAGCTCATATGCTTCCTCCTTTTTCTCTTTGTCGGTGTCCGGCGCCAGGTTGCGTAGGCACAGTCCCTTCATAGCCAGCGTTTCGCCATGCTCCGGGAATTTCTTCAAGATCTGATCTGCAGTCTTTATTGCCTTTTTGTATTGTTTCGACTCATGGAAGCGTAGAACTTGCTTGAAGAGTCCCGCCTCTTTGGAGGGCAGGGGCTGGTTTGGCTGCGCTCCTCCAGACGCCATGATAGCTGTGCCACACAACGCAATCTGATAATGTTAATTCAGTCGTGCGATCAATTAAGTCATATAGTGTCTAAAGAGCGCAGCCTGAACAATGATCGAGTCCACGCTGTCTTTCTTTATGATTCAGTATTTGCCCGCCATCCCAGGGATCACAACCAGGAACAAGAAGATGTCTAATCTGCCCCGTGCAGACCCCAAAACGACGTCGGCGACATGCCCCGTCGTACCCAGTACTTCGTTGCTTTGTGGTCTCGGGCATTCCTGCATGTAATGCGCCCTAGATAATAACGCTTCCATTTACTATCTCTCACCCAGAGAGCTTCTTGTGCTCGGTCCTTGCGTGTGTTTTGATGCAAGATTACTCTTTTACAACTTTGAACCACTAGACATCTGGTGATAATAACTGCAACATCAAATTTACGCCGATAATGAAATCGTTTTTTGGTCTCTTTCGCGCGACAACAGGATATTTGCCACTAGCGCGTAGCCTGTCTCACGCACGCAGCTTCAGATCCGAAGCGGTGAAAACCCGATGGAGTTCGATTACTGCTTCCTTGGGATCACTGACCAGCACTAGCGGGCGGGACGATTGTTCACGAGCCCTCGGGACAGCATCACAACACTTCGCTCTGCTTGGATATGCATTGCGGACCGAGCGCACCTGGGTAAGGTTTTGCTGCAGGAGGGCTGTAATGTTTCAGTTATGTGTGGTGGTTTCAACACGCTGAGCAGCCTCATGGAAGGTGTATTGTATTATTGGCAGTCGTACAGTGTGAAGCATTTGCTACCCAGAGAGTGGGCTGCTGATGCCGCAAGCGCTCACAGCACCAAACCGTTCATTAGCTCATATTAGTAATTGACTCGTACTTACAACCTTAGATCACGTTGCCGATGCCGTCAGCCCAAGAGGATATTGTTCGGCCCGCTTGTCGCATCCCTCCACGCCACCAAAAGTGCCCTTACGAATACAGGTGTAAGCACCATCTTTGCACTCTTGGCTCTACCCCACCGCAGGGGACACTTCGGGCTGAGACCACTTCGCTTGTAAGGGGGCCTATGATGGTGTCCGGCAACGTGTGGGGCTCCCTAGTCGGTCCCGTTCGGTGGTGCCAGAAGGGCCAGCTTAGCCGACAACGAGTGCCGAAGGGCGCTGCGATAAATGATAACATTATGCCGAACACGACCCAGCTTAGTTATGGCTTGTATGGCATTCGGGCATTGTCCGGGAAGCGCGTTGCCGCCAATACGCTCGAAGCTGTTCGCCGGTGAGGCTTGGGGATGCAGGTCGGGGTGAGGCGTAATGATCATGGGAGCAAAAGTGCACTTTCGCTTCATGGCATGGGCGTGCTGAATGTTCTGCTTGGCAGGAACTTCTGTTAATTGGGTTGCACAGACGGCTTAAACGCCTTGTTTATTGATGGCACGCCGACCCAAGCAATCCAACACGGTGGCACCCATCTGCAGAACGCTGCGGCGCAAGCTGAAAAAAACTGCACGACTTTGGGTACGAGTCGAAGCGACAGTCCCCGTTACACGCAAGCCGTTGAATATTCGCATGGGTAAGGGCAAGGGTGCTATTGACTTCTACGCCACAGCAGTACGACCGGGACAAATCATTTACGAGATGGATCGGGTGCCGCGGACTGTTGCTTTACAAGCTATGCAGGTGCGAAATGTAAGGCTGTCATCGGTGCAAGCGGCCGCAACCTCGGTCCAAATGAAAGCACACGCTAGCGGCTTTGGCGGTTGCGCAGCTTTTTATTGGCAATGTCATACAATTGCTATATAGCTAAGGAGTTGAACTTTCATGACGTAGCAGATTTGCTTCGACCTCTTCTCCAATCCTGCAGGCCGCACAGTACAAATTTCCAGTCAGGCTTGGCTTTGTGGAGTGGAGCTGACCAAATGGTTTTGAACGGGCAACCAGAGCCGACAGGCACGCAGCACAGACGGCTGACCATTTTGCGTGCTGTCTTCGACTCCGTGGCAGATTAAAATCGGTTTCATCTGCCACGGAATCGAAGACCGGCTTATTTGTAGGAGGGCTAGTTCGGCCTACGGTACCTAGCGTTGCTATGTCATCATGGACATTAATTACTAAGGCGGTCTGATACAGATTGTAAACCATATCTATGTATTAAAAGTTATGTAACATCTTGTCCATATATTTCCAGATTTCGATCAGAATACCCTGGCTGCTGCTGCAATTTAATCTCTAACAGTTTGTAAGACAGCTATTTCTATAGTCTACTAGGAAATGTCCTAGAGGATACAGCCTTTCACCGTGTTCCCGCTCCATTTCGCCGTACAATCGGCGGCGAGTTTGGGAGTTTATTATCAAAAAAGTAGCTCTAGTCAGACCCTCTTTCGCATTCTAGCTTAGCAGTTGTGAGGGGAAGTAGTTACAATGGCTGAGACTCTGACTCTGCGTGCTACGCTGAAGGGCCACACCAACTGGGTGACGGCCATCGCCACTCCACTGGATCCCTCGTCCAATACGCTTTTGTCGGCCTCGCGGTGCGTGATGAAAAATGAGCTGCATATGTTGTATTGCCCAACTGTGCTTGTGGTTCAGCCGCCAATGAACTTTTCAAGACGATTATGGACGAAAGTCATTATTCCGATAGTACCAATGGTTTGACTTCATAATATTTTTTAGTTCGCCTATCGTTGATTTTCTGGACGGGTCCTTGCGTGCAGCGACAAGACTGTGTTGGTGTGGGAGCTGGAGCGCTCTGAGTCTAACTACGGCTACCCCAAGAAGGCTCTGCGCGGCCACAGCCACTTCGTTCAGGATGTCGTCATCTCCTCCGACGGCCAGTTCTGCCTGACCGGCTCGTGGGATGGCACGCTCCGCCTGTGGGACCTCAACACTGGCACCACCACTCGCCGGTTCGTTGGCCACAGCAAGGATGTCCTGTCAGTTGCCTTCTCGGCAGATAACCGCCAGGTCTGTACAGCGGGGCTGCCTCCTGGGTGTCCTAAAGTGGATTGTGTTGCCTAGGTGTTGGGTACCTACGGTCAGGGTAGGATGGCTCTTGTCCATGCATCGGTCTCGGTCGACTGGAGCTGGGCTTACTTCCATCCTAAGGTCGAGCAGCCTGAATAGCCCCTTCTCACTGCACAAACTCCTACATTGTCTCCTTGGATTACCTTCCTTTCCAGATCGTGTCGGGTGCTCGTGACAAGACCATCAAGCTATGGAACACCCTTGGCGAGTGCAAATACACCATTGGCGAGCCAGAGGGCCACACTGAATGGGTGTCGTGCGTGCGCTTCTCGCCAATGACCGTAAACCCTATCATCGTCTCCGGTGGCTGGGACAAGATGGTAAGTGACCAGCGACGATGATGCATTTTGGCCCTATGGTGCCCGTTGTCTTTCGCGTGTTTCTCTTCCAGCATGACAAGACGGCCTTGCTTACCACAAGGGATTCCGTTGTGCGGTGTACACTCTTCTGCCAATTAGCCTGTGCCTCATCAATCTAAATTGGAACGAAATTTGTGTTTTATGCAGGTTAAGGTGTGGAACCTGACCAACTGCAAGCTGAAGAACAACCTTGTTGGCCATACCGGCTACGTCAACACTGTGACCGTGTCCCCCGACGGCTCTCTGTGCGCGTCCGGCGGCAAGGACGGTGTTGCCATGCTGTGGGACCTGGCTGAGGGCAAGCGCTTGTACAGCCTGGATGCTGGTGATGTCATCCACTGTCTGTGCTTCTCTCCGAACCGCTACTGGCTGTGCGCCGCCACCCAGTCAACCATCAAGATTTGGGATCTGGAGAGGTGCGGGGCGTGAAGTGACCGTGCATTGAGAGTTGTAAGGTTACTATGTATTATGGCAGCTTTATTGAAGACCACTGTGAGGTCGTCCGCCTCTGATAGGGTATGGTGGGACAGCAACCTCGGCTGCTGGGGATATGTACGCTCTTCCTCTCATTTCTCTTGTCATGTTGTACGTCTTGACTCGCGCGTTTGCTCCCTGTTTTCCGCTCTACAGCAAGAGCATCGTCGATGACCTCAAGGTGGAGTTCAACATTACCAGCAAGAAGGCTCAGATCCCGTACTGTGTGTCGCTGGCCTGGTCCGCTGATGGCTCGACCCTGTTCTCAGGTTACACCGACGGCCAGATCCGTGTCTGGGCCGTGAGCCACTCCATGTAAGCGGACGAGCGTACAGGGCTCCTATGTGAGATCATGTGCATACCGACAATATCGGCCATTGAGGACTTACGCCATTGTAATCCATTGGAAGGTATCAGCTCGATTCCCTCAAGTACCTGTCCAAGAGCCGTTTTAAAAGGATGTCTAGCAGATGACAGAATATCTGGCGTCAGCTTCGTAAACATTCCAAGTATAGATGACAAGTGACTGCACTTTTTCCTCACCCCGGCACAAGTGACACTGTTCGGAGAGAATGACGCAGAGTTTCAAAGGTCAAGTTCCAAAGGAATCACAATAATATCGGATCTATGATACAATTTTAGAAAATTCATTTGGCATATAAACTATTCAACCTCCAGCGTCTCCAACCACTTCCGCCGCACCTCAACCCGCAATAAAATAAGCTCTGATAACAACTCCTCGCCTGTTAGAAAGGATACACTGGGTACCGCAAAAAGTTGCGGCCCTGGTGATGCGATGGAGCCCAGCCGGGGATCTGCCCCCTCAAGACGTTGCAAGCGCGCGTCGAGCTCCAATAGCAGCTGCGATGGAGTGCACCAAACCAGCTCATCCGCATCTGAGGCTGGCGAGGGGGCCGTCATGGCGACCGAAGACTCACCCCGACCCCCGCTATCGACCGCCACAGTGTCATCAGGCGGGGTGAAGCAATCGGGGAGACGTGCCAGGCGGTCCGCACTTGAAGGTAGTGTGAGCAGCATGTCCAGGATGCGAGACTGGGTCGAAGGGAAAGGGTGGAGATGGCCGTAACATAACGTGCAAGGTTGTGGTGCCTTCAACCCTAGGGCACTCCCCCTTAATCATCGTCCTACGGATCTTCCCTACCATCGGCAGCCTCCAGCGCTTATTGTCTCTGAGCTCGGCAAAATGTTGGGTGTTGGGTTCGACATTATTTGATCAGGGACAAATCAAGTGCATATAAGCTTCGTCCGGCGGAAGTCTACCTGTTTTGGCTGGGGGAGATGCGCCCAGCAACAGCTTATACTAGACTAAATGTTTGGCAGGATGAATGCAGTGCTGGGAACCAGCGCCATTTCGGTACTGGGAGATAAGGTTTAGGTATTACTAGCTGGCCTTTGGATGATAAAAGTCCTTTTGTGTTCAAGTATCATTTCGTATTACCCACCGCGTTTGACCCAGCCAGCAACTTGTCTGCCTGCTCGGGTGTGAGTTGCGCACGCCCAATCATGGACTGAACCGACCGCTTGCGGCGGGACCGGAGGTCAACTGCCAGTTCTTGTGCCTGCAGCCGCGCAACAGGGGACCGTAGTGAAACGCAAACCAACATCAATACACCATGCAGCACGGAACAACCAGGCTATGACAGCTGTGCGGATAAGAATGAGGATACCCAACCTGCACCGAAACCTTTCCCATTAGAGCAGAGGGTGAAACCCGCATGACACTACGAAATAGGCAGCATTGCAAGTCCCGATGATATACTTAGGTACCTTCCTGAGTTATCCGACTCACCAAGTTGTGTCCTTTTGCGATGCCTTCTGGTGTCAAAGCTGCTGGTGGCGCCACTTTAAGCAGCACATCGTACACAGGACTAAACCCGTCCGTCAGCACCGAGCTGCCCGTCACACGCTGGGCCAGTTTGGCCGCATATTGTTCCGGCCTCTCTGCTAAGGCCAAGGCTGCTGCGCCAGGGTCTGACTCCCCCTCCGTTAACGCCACCAGCGTGTCCGCGTACAAAGCGTCCATGCGGTTGCTCTCTACATACAGGCCCGTGGCCGCATAGGCGTAATTGTACTAGGCATGTATGGGGTTTTACCACCATCGCACTGACAACAGTGAAAAGTCTTCATGTCATATAGAACCCAGAGGCGAGGTGAAGGCGGAGGTGGCAATCCGAGGGTAGTTGTGGCGCGCTTGCAAGCCCCAGAAACTACATTTACCCCGGCCAGCTGTAACCCTTCTCTTACCCAGTTGCTCACGAAAGCGTAACAGTTCCTCGCAAATACCAGATAAGACCTGTATGCATTAGAGTGGCGCGTTGGTTAAGGCGGTTGGTTCAAAGTTGAACGGAACAAAGGAGCCGCTAACGGCTCACCCTCTTCTGTTCGCCAACTGCACTGGCTTCTTGATCAGCAATCCATAACAGAAAGGGTACCGACACGGCCTCTGATTTAGTATTTAGAAAGTTATGCAACTGTTTCTTGTCCGGGAGTGCTAGCAGACGCACCACAAGGGCGAGCATAACCTGTTTGAAACGCGATATTAACGTAATATTTTTATAGCACTAAATTGAAGGAAAAAACTCGTCCTACCTGGTATCTCCTTGACAGGTCGGCTTCTGTGCTGGAGGCGCTAGCAGCAGGTGAGCTACTATGCACTCGCACATATCCCAAAACATGTTTCATACGAAGGCTGTGGACAACTTCATTATGGCGACTTCTAGAGAAAAGGCAAGCCTTCTGCGTCAGCGCCTTGGTCCGATGTATAACAGCGTGACTTCCAGCCCTCAAGAAAATTGCGTTCATGATTATGCGCGACATTTTTAAAGATCTTTCTGTGCTGTCTGGAGGTATTAAAAAATGCAAGTCAGGCCGTTAGCGGTTGGTCGGTCTTTAGGTCGGTCGCTCCGCTTAAGCTTACTTAGCTCAATACACGTGTGTCTTCAAGCATCGGCACATGAATAGCTCGTGTGAGAGATTTTACATAATTGTTTTTTAAAGGGCGCCGTTTGCAGGGATGCCGTATACGCGTGCACATGTACGTGTTGCAGTATCCGAAAGTGGACGACCATCTAAAGCGATGTCATATGCTATGCAACATGTGACATTAGACTTGTGACATTCGGCTAGTAAGAGCTCTACAGAAGCTTACAGCAGGCAAATGATCGCCTGGAGCATGCAAGGGCAGCCCGACGGCAGCCGGCGTCACGTAATCCTTGCTTACCTGTTACCTCTCAATAGGGGTCGTGGGCCCGAAGTACTTCCCCCGGAAGCACTTTCCACAAACCTCAGACCCGCAAACTCCACATCCTTTCCATGATTGGCCATATTAACCTGCAGCTTTCCCGCTTGCCTGGTTTGGCCTAGTCCTCAACACAACATCATCGAAACCCCAAAAGCACAGCACAGTCGTCATCCTCGTTCGAGCATTGAGCGCGCGAATGTTCGCCGCACGTCGCCGTGCCACAGGAAGGACCGCTCGTTCGCCCATAACTCCTCTATGTACGGAATGTACTGCCGGCCCACCACGGCCAGAACCACCTTCACCGGCTGCTCCGAAACATCCACCAGTGCCACATCTTCCCCCGCAGCAGCCTCATCTTGCCCTTTTCGTTGCCTAGCGCCGAACATACCCCCTCTTACACCGCTTGTCTGATTTGCATGTCCGGTGGACGGCACAGTGCTCTTGAACTTGTCCGCGTCCACTCGGACTTGTCGCATTGACATGCGCTGACATAAGTCCCGCACCTGTAGATGGGGAGGGAGGGACAGGATGGGACGCGGAGGGGGAAATCAGGCGAAAATCCCCCTCCGCGAATAGTGCACGTTCTCTTACCTCGCTGGCACCTGCCAGGCTTACTCTCGATCCCTTCCTCGGCGGGACCAGCTTCCATATGCGCGTACAGAATGTTCTTGCCGTTTAACCCCCAGCGGTACCATACCTGCAATACTAGATGCTTGGCCCGCCGGGCGAACAATGCAAACTTGAGCGGCTGCAGCGCCGCCTGCATCGCGAACGCTTCTCGAGATGCCTCGTACGACACTGTCGCCGCTGCTACAGCCTTCGACACCTTGAAAGCCGTCACGGTTCCCAGTGCCGGCTCCTCGGCGGCGTCCCGGTCATCAACCCTGGCTCCGCCTCCGCCCGTGCCGGCGTCCCTGATCTGCGCACGCTGCCGTTCCACCTGCCGCACAGCATCTGCCAGGGTCATGTCCCAAGCCAAGTACTCGGCCGGCAGCAGAGCCATCAAGCGATCAAGATCTTGCTGCAGGCGACGCGTCAGGTCAGACTCGGACAAGGTGAAATCCGCCACTAGCTGCCGCACCCATTTCTCTTGCAGACGTAGCGGCGCGTCCACGCTGCAGATCTTAAAATGGGAGGAGGGTAAGACGATAGACAAGGCTTAGTACTGGAGGAGAGGGGATTGACGAGAAATAACTGATTAAGCGAATTGTTTGAATGAAATGGACGTGAGGAGCCGAAAGCTGCAGAGGTGCATACATCATGATAAAAAAGGGAGGGGAGGGGAATGGCAGCGCGGTAGATGTGCGCGTTGGAATAGCCAGGGCCGGTTTTAGTCATCCTAGCGGAGTTGCGTGTAGGCTGATGCGTATGGGCGCACGCGGGCGCGCTAGGGTGGGTGCTGGTGAGTGCGGGATAGCGCTAGCGCGGTGCTGGCGTCGGCTTGAAGGGCAGCCTTGAGGCAGCAGCTCTGCAACGGTGATGAAGAGCATTATCCCGACATCCCGCATCCGCTAACACGGAGTGGATGCGGGATGCCGGGATAGTGCTCTTTGGCATTTAGGGTTTCGTGGCTTTGGAGCAAACGCAGGTCTCCCTGGGGTCTCCCACTGGAATTTTACTTCTTCCTGGCGTGTTCGCCACAATGCACGACGAGGATCAACACGCTTCGATCCGCGCAAATTCAGTGTTCGATGAGAATACCATCCTTTGCGCTGATAGTGGATTTGAACAGTGAATATCGTCGCTGTACAACATGGCAGTTTAGGCCCCAAACTCACCGCTTTGTTTTGTGACCGTACCTGCACGCCGCGCTGCTGTGCCGCCACTACCAACGCTGCGTACTCGAGGCCAGGCAGGTGGCCGAAGAGGGTCAGTGCCTTTAGTGATTGGGCGGGGAATGTCACGTAGTCACACCCGCCATACATCCCTAGCACCTCAAAGGGGTCCAGCAGGTCCCGACCAATCTGGGCTGGCTGAGCCAGACCGGGAAGCAACGCCCGCAGCTGCGCCTCCCTTTCAGCCATTCTTGCTGCTGCTGTTGCTGCAACGTCCGCGGCTAAGCCATACTGTTGCTGCTGCTGCACTCCAGATTGCAAGTCCTCTTCAGAAGAGTTGATTCGCGGCCCAGCGAACAACGGCACGTCATTCGGGAACAGGCCGGCGAGTTGATGGAGGACTTCTGGATACGGCAACCCCGCCTGGGCGCCGAGGTCATATGGCTGCTCAATCGCCAGTACCGTGGGCTGGATGCGGTCTAAGAGCTCCTGGAGGTTCAATATGCCGTCCGAGCCGCCGAACGGAGCAAAATGCACGGTGCCGTAGACGTGCACACGGGAGTTTGTGGCCGGGTCGACCAGCGGCGCATTCAAACAACGGTCGAACCAACTGCTGTGGGCAGCGTTGAGTGTCTTTTGAACTTTATCCGGAATCCTGGGGATGGAAGGGGAGATGGAATGCGTTGTGGCGGCAGCTGGGGAGCTCCCGCTGGCGGCCGGAGGTGCTAACGGTGCGCGACGGGACTGCACAACACTGCTTCTCTGTACTGGCCAGTACCCGTCACTTATAATGCCTTGACGAATCCTAAGGAAGTTTGCCTTATTTGTAAGTGCCCCCTTGGACATGATGGCCAAAGTTTACACAAGGCTTACCGTCAAGAATCGTCCTGTATCATACATAGTATTATGCTCCTAGACACGCATTATAACATTGCCCATCTTTAGTAAAGGTAAATTAGAGGGCATCCATACTTCCGTACTAAATGGAACAAGGGGCGCATCACAGAAACATACGCTTTAGATGGCAAATAATTCAAAAGATTTCATTAAACGAATTGCAATTACGAATTTATATGACTCGGAACCAAGTCTTTGTGCCAAGACGCAGCTTTCGTTTCAGTATCTAACGATAAACTGACAGATGCGTACACCATCAGCACGTATCAGTGATTAAGTGGCTAGGAAAAAATCTTTTTAATCATGTTCCTTCGGGGGTTACTGGTGTGCAGTCCCCTGGGGCCCTGGCTTCAGGCTCGATGCTTTACGGGTAGAATGGGCAGCGTGCAAGCGGGCACCCTGACCTGGTTTAGCGTCCGAGCTTTAGGGCATCAGGCAGGTGCAGACCATCTGAATCATTCCCATGATACCGAAACCGACCAGTACGGCGACGAAGACCACACCGCTACGTCAGAGCAAGCAGTAATCGTCCTACCAATGCCGAAGCTGTCACACGCCATGACACATGGACGAATAGCCAGATGGCATTTACAGGAAGGGGCAACGGTGAACATGTACGATGTGCTTCTGACCGTGGAGACGGAGACGCTTGTGGAGAAAGCATACCAGCTGGACGACTTTGCGGGCAAGGTGTGTGGATGTGGCCCCAGAGCTCGTAATAGTCCCCTGATTCACTGCTCCTAGGGGACTGGCACCAGATCCGTAAAGCGGGTAATATTGGTTTGGCAGGCGAGTTACACAGTGAGCAAAGGCAGCATCAACATAAGCATAGGGATTAAGACGCGACATGGATGCCCTCTGGTGTTCCAGTCGGAATATACACATGTGGTGCATGGGCCGCAGCACGCAGCTGTTTGCGATCAGAATTGATGTTCAGCACGAGACTTCTCTCTATTGGGAGCCATCTGGCAATGGCGGGTCCTCCAGTGATTCAGTCACTCACCTAAAGTGTGGGAGAGCTCAAGAGAATACGGCACTATGTACTGCCAGTATGCAAATGAAAGCGGATTTGGAAATTGATTCTTCCTTCATCTTTCCGCTTGCCTTATTTCGCTGTACCTTTCCCGCCTTTTCCTTCACGCCACTGCGGTGCCAGGTGGCCCTGTTGGTGGAGTCTCAGGAGGAGGGTTTCGTGGCCCGACTTTTGGCTGCGGAAGGGGAGGAGGTGCCGGTTGGTAAGCCAATCGCGCTTCTGTGTGAGCAGGCTGGACAGATGCCCGTGGCTAAGGAGTGTGCGGCGCGCATTGGCGGAGTGGAGAACGTTTATGACAACGCAGGCAGCCCACGGTTGCGTCTTCTAGATTGGCAGTCTTACTTGGCACGCGGCAAGCCGAGCAATGGGTGCCTCTGAGCACTCGAAGACGCAGGTGTGTTGGAACGGTAGTGTTGCCGCAAATTTACAGACTATCGCGATATCTGAGGCAGAATATCGCCCCTGAGGCAGAATAGCGAGTTCTGGGCTAGACGTAGAAAGTTGAATTACTAGTTTTTAAATGCGTTCCCGTATGGTACTGTGTGATAGTATAAGATGTTGGGCGTGCCAACTGGCAGGGTGTTAAGGCAGGATATGCGAAGGAATTAAAAATCGTTGAGGTCAGCAATCATTCACGTTGCGGTCAATTGAAAGGTTCTGTCATAGGTATACCCATATCGCTGTGATAAGCTTTACGTGCAGCTTGTAGGGGCTTCTGCTATTTGATTCGTGATTGCGCGTTGGCCCCGTTGTCAAAAGAGGTGGCGGTTGGAAGTGGAAGGGGTCTATATCCTATTACTCTATTGCACCTCCTCTATATGAATTACCTGCCTGAATGATTCAAAGATCCGTATTCCTCAAGGGTTGTAGGTAAAGGTCTGGTAGATGTCCTCATTTGGCCGTACCTAGAAGCTAGCTTGCGATAGAACTTACAAGTTGCATTAATTACATTTGATAATGCAACGTGTAACATGTACAATTATTCGAAGCTTTCGTCTTTGTTTAAATTCTTTTCCTTGAGTGCACGAGCCGCATTGCCGTCTGACAGCGACCCAATTGCCAGGATCCCCGTGCCACAGCAATTGGTTATTTGAATACATTATAACTATAACTATAAGACGTCTCGGTAGATATGGCATTGCAAGGCTCGTAGCGGTCGCGTCTCCGGACTATGTCAAACTTGTCAAGGCAACCTTCGTTAACCCCACACGTTCGCAGTATAGCAGCAATCGCTGAAGCTGAAGAGCGGTCTGGCCCACCGACTCCAACTGAGGATGCTGGACTTCCGGGCGGCATTTACACCCCGACAAGGAATGCACCAGGAGATGTTCTGCCTCCTCGAGCGCGGAAGGACAGTTTGTCATCTACACCCTCCAACACGGAAAGCATAGAGATACCGTACAGGGTAAATCGGGATGTTTGAAGTTAGCAGGTCGCCGCAACGCAACTTTGGGTGGGGCGTGTATGTGGGTTGGACCGTCACAAGCATACGGCCTTTTACCTAAGTTGGGCACACGGGGTGTAGAAGGATGGCGTATAGTGTACCCACTTGCTGCTGTCCGACCCAATTGCCTTTCCCATTATCCCCTAAGTTTCCTTGGAGCCGTAGGTTCCGCCGTCTTCTCCAGGCACCTCATCCTAACCCTGTGTTCATACCTACCCAGCCACCTCCCCTCTCCTGGCCTCTCAGTCGACCTCTCATCCTGCTTCCTACATACCGGTTCCACTCCATTTCTATCTTGCGTGACGTACTTCTGGTTTTCGCTGTCGTCCTTGGAGCTATATCAATTTCCCCGGTGCCCATAAGGGAACGCTTTCCTCTCCTCCGGCCCCATTACCGCATTTCCCCGCTCCCATTTCCCCTCCCCTTCCGCATACTGCGCAGCGGCTTCGAGGAAACAGAATCCTTTTAAATTTATGTTAAATAATCGGCCATTATTCTTTATTAATCAGCCAGAAGGTAATAGACCCATCCATTACCTCCGACCACCCCTGCAGTTCACCCTGGTGGACCTGAACACGCGCTCCTACTTCCTTGTCCACGACGCTCCGGATGCCACTACCCACGGCGCGAGTCTTCTCGTCACCCGCCTCCGCGGAGCACTCCGTCAAGCCGTCGTCCTCGCCAATGTGGAAGTCTGCCTCATTCGCAACTGCCAGCTTGCCGGCCAGCCCGTCACCGCGCCTGTTGGTATCGATCTCACCTGCAGCAGTCCCGCACAGCTGCCGGAACCCGCTGCTGAGCGCATACAGCGCGCCACCGAGAATGCCCGCGCGCTGGCGCCCGTAGCGGACTTGCTGTCCAAGCACATGCATTTCTGCACCCTGAGGGACGTTCGAGGGCTTTTGGAGGAGCGGACTCAGGAGGCGGACCAGATACTAACGGAGCCGGGTTGTGCCGAGGGGCTGGGGGAGGTTGAAGAGGCCGTGCTTCACGAGCTGGCGTTCACGTTCGTGGCGTATCAGCCGGCGGTGTTAGATGAGGAGCTGAAGGGCAGCCAGTCGCCTTACGACCCGCGCAGTCACACTCGCACCATTGCAGACGTGAGGGCGTTGGTGGAGGGCTCAGCGAGGGCTGCGGGTACTACCGCGCCGGAGTCACTAGCGAAGCTGGCGATGCGCCTGCTGGACTTGCTGCGGCTGCGGAAGCCGATCTCACCGCTGGCGGGATGGCTACTTCAGGTGTCAAACCAAAGGGCTGGTTACGTGACGTATATGTTTCGGTTGTTATTAGGCAGCCGTAACGGGAAAACGTTTCGTGACATCGATGATGAATTCGTGAAAGGTGAAAGCATTGCTGCTTGCAACGAAACGGCGGTGTGGGTCACATGGGTATCCGCGGGAAAGTTAAACAAGGGAAACCAGTATAACAAAATGGAAAAGTACCACGGATCAGTCAGATGCCGCTGATGGAGAGCCACCTGAAAGCCTAAATCTGTTACCGCTAGAAGTAACCCCGCTCTTCCCAGCCATTCTCTCTCCCTGCGCTAAACCTTGTCGTAACCTCCTGCCGTTTCACTCCCTCATTCCACCCCATTCCTCTGCTCATTTCGGAACGGGCGCCTTGCATGAGAAGGGCGCCTTCATGTCCGGGAACGTGGAGCTGGTCTCTAAGCTTCTTGCCCGTCGGTCCACCTCGGGGCTGTTCGAGCTGGACATCATCCGCCGCCTGCGGGCCGCTTGGCTGGGATACACACGATATCGCCCGCTGCAGGTCGGGCGGTCAGGCGCTAAGGCCCAAACAATCGATTGGCTGGACTTCAAGTGCAGCTGCGCGCGGGCGGTGCTCATCGCACACAAAATCATTGAGACACTGATCCTGCGGAACGATAAGGACCTCACGCAGTCGGTGCAGATGGCGGCCGAGGCCGCCGATCCGCTGCCGCCACCACCGCCGTTGCCACCAGCGGGAGACCCGTCCTTGAGCCTATTGGTCATCGCGGCGGCGGCCGAGGCCAACGCTGGAGGTGGAGGAGCTGAGGCGGAGCCGCCACAGCAAAGCTGTCCCGAGATCCGGCTGGAAAGGAAGGCAGTGGTGATTGCACTGCCGCCGGCGGCAGGACCCAGACTGTCTGTCTCCTGTGATATGGCAGACGTCACGCCGCGCAGGTTGCTGGATGACGACAGCGACCACGTGGAACTGGAACCTGCGAAATGGGCGTTGGTGAAGGAGCTGTTCCCTCGTGCCGCCGCTTGCAAGCCGCTGGCGCTGGCTATGCTCCACATAGTGCTGGCAGGCAAGCGGGAGGTGCAACGTGAAGCACGCGCGGCCGCGGCTGCTGCTACGGCCGTGTCTAGCATCAGCGCCGCTACAGAGCTCCCGCTGCCGTATACCGACAAGGAAGACGCTGGCGGCGCGTCGTTGCGTGAGGAGGAGGACGAAGAGGAGGTGGCGGAAGCTGAGGCGGCGGAGCGCGCGCGTATCGAAGAGGATGCGCACACGGTGCGTTACCGCAAGTTGCATCTGCTGGCGGTGCAGGCGTGCCACTTGGCGGTACACTCTGGCAGTCTCTCCACAGTGTCGGATGCGGTGGCGTGTATCCGGGCGGTGCGGGCGTGGCCCTCCATTGACATGGCCATGCTGAACGACCTGGCGGAGGCGTTTCCGCATCAATGCGCTGCGCTGCTGAGCGCTATTCCGCTGCAGGAGGTGGATCTGGAGGATAACGTGCTGCCGTGAGTCAAAGGGACGGGTAAAAATACTGCCACCACTACCACCACAACCATATCCACCACAACCATATCCACCACAACCACTACCACTACCACTACCACCAGTGTATTTCTGGATTAGTAAAGAAATACAAGCATTTAAACTACAAGCTAGACAAGACAACTAAAATCACTGCCATTAAATCCCAAGAAACGCAGCTTATGCATCATGCCCACAGCGTTCGCTTCAATCCCCTCTATCCGCTGCTCCTCCCATTCTTCCCTCATGCTCTTGCCTCTTGTCAATTATCCACATCAATACGCAATAGACGTTGGTGACCTCCAAAGGCGTCTTTAGAGGTTTCTGTGATGGTATACCTTCCCGATATACCTTCCCGATATACCTTCCTACACCTTCGTTGTCAACTGTAGCAGCCGAAGCCACCTCAGACCGCCATAGTTAAGTAGATCCTTTCGGCTGCCGTGGGACGTCGTGGCCTCAAATGATCCATTATCAACTGAAGACATTCAAAACATCGACAATGCAGGATTCACGGGGGCTCGGGTTCTTGGTTTCATAAGCCCTGATTCGGACGCCGCGCGTCTTGCCCTTTCCCCTTCCTTCCGCAGCTTCGCCCTGCCACCCGGTTTCACCACCGTGGCCGTCAGCGACAAGGACTCTCACGAATTTCGTCAGGGTGGCGGCACCGGTTCAACCCAGGACGCCGAGCACTTCGCCACGCAGAGGGAGACTGATGCATCCATCGAGGCATCCCTGCTGCTGCTGCCGCGCACCTGGCTGGCACTGCTCTTCCTCTTCTGGCCAGTGGAGTTCCTCAGCCCCACCACGCGTCAACTGCTGCGCGTGCTGCGCTGCGCCGTCGCGGCCTTTCTCTGGCAGGGTCCCGGGAGCTGCGCCGTTGCGGCCGCGTTCACGGTGCTGCTGCTGGTGGCGGGAGCTGCGACGCGTAGCGTGGTAGCAGTAGCGCGGATTCTGTACTACGGAATCCTGTACCGGATTTGGGCGTTTGTGACGGCGCATTTCCCCGCCATACGGCAAGCTGTCTACCGCATCCGTGGACGCCGGGCGGCTGTGGGGCCGGTGCCGCACGCACCCACGGGCATCGGCCAGCGTCTCGCGACGATGCACCGCTCCCCAAATGGCGGCGCCGTTGCTGGGGCGGCGGCGGGCAACAGTGATGGGGAAGAGGATGGCGAGGAGGGCTTCACCCGGCAGCTGGGGCTGGGTATCTGGCGGACCTTTTTCGCGCATGGCCACAACGCCCTTATCGATTGGGCGGTGGGCTGGGGGAAGGGCTCCGCGAGTATCTCATGTCGAAAGGTATGGTAGTTAGTCGGTCAGCTCAGGATATCAGCACCAGGTGCCTCTTCCTCCCACCGCATTGCTCCGCGCATCGCTCCGCATTGTTCAACTGCGCTGCACCTCGCCACGTCACTCGAGGCAGATTCCATGTCTGTAGCATGCATCTACCTACAACAGTGCGAAGGCAACCCCAGAACAGTGCGAAGGCACCCGATCCCATTTCCTTCGTACTGCACATTAGGGGCAACAATAACAAAGTAATGACAACGGTCATTATTATATCTATCAGGGTGTACTATAGAAGTCACATATTACTCCAGGGGGGTCTGGGATTCCTGAGAAATCTAGAGTCTTGGTTGTATTCCACGGTTGGGGTGCAGCTGTGCCTTTGTCCCTTGTGCGGTCGAGGGTATCGACACCAGCGTACATACGGCTCTCGCTTGAGCTCCTGACATGTGCGCCGATGTGGCTACAGATCACCCAGGGATATGCATCTTTGATGGGTTGGGATCCGTTGTCTGTGGCCCCTGCTCTCGTGCGCTAGTTATTGCGGGTGCCTTCTTGGGGATTCCATGTGTCCTCCAAATCCCGCATCCTGCTTGACCCCACCCTCCGTAAATATTACTTAAATTAAGGGTTAGATGTTGGGTTATTGTACTTGATTCACGAAAGCGCGAAAAGGGCAAGAAAGGGGTGTTCCCCGGATTTCTTGCGTTGGGGCGTCCCTGGAGCGCCCTGTAGTGGGGGCCCTGGTACCAAGGCCCCCGGGTTAACATTCCTCGCTGCGCGCACTCCGTTATATCGCCCACACGTTTGTCGTTTCATTCTGTTGATACACGAGCCGGGAGCTGTCCAACTACAAAACGGTATCCTAAGCGACGCCCGCCTGCGTTAATCTTCCGACCTATCTCCTTCCCCTGCCCACCCGCTGCCCACCTGCCGCCCACCCCTTCCCCGCTGCCATCTTCGCTGCTCCACCACCACCATCACACGCCCTCAGCTGCCCATGCCCATGGTGTATACCAGCCAATCGGGCACCAGCCTCAGCCCCGGGGGACAGCGGCTGCACCAACTGGACACGGCGCTGCTTGAGAAGCTGCTAAAGACCCCGGGGCTGCACCCCTCCGTGTTTGGCAGCAAGGTGCTCCGCGCGCTCATCCTGTTCAAGTGGAACTACTTCACCAAATATTTTATCATTCTGCAGGTATGCCTTGATGGAGTGTTGGAGCTCGGGAGTTGGGAACAGAGAAGGTTAGGAAGCTGCCAAAGTAATGAACGTATCGTGAGGTGGTATAGCTCAGGCCAAAAGGAAGATCCGGAGAACCAGCTGCAAAGAGCTAATATGGGCCGCCGGCAGAAGGTTCTCTTAAGTGGTAGCAGTATTTGGCTAAGCAGGTCTTATCATTGGCGGTCGTTACGCCTGCACGATAACATGGCGGTAGAGAAGGCCTTAACATGGGATGAAGCTAATAAGGAGACCTAGATAGTGAAGGGATCTTGTTGTTCAAGGGTTCCCAGGATGGGGAGATGCAGAGGGATTCCTTTTCTCATCCCATCCAATCTTCGTTCCTGCATTACTGCGTTCCTGTTTTGGTTCACCCCCTCAGTCCTGATTCATCACCGGTCCTGGAGGTGTTTCTCCACATCTCCTCTCCACATCTCCTTAGCGTGTTACCGCCGCTGTGCTCCCATTCGCCCGCGGCAGCTGCTCCTGCACATAACCTACATGGGGATATTCCTGGCATACGCCTTCTCCATAAAGGACATGGAGCCCGTCGACGGACGTGAAAGCGGACCCGGGGCCAACACGCCCGGGTGCCAGCTTCAGGCGCCCACTCCCAAGCAGACCGGACTGCTCATAGTGCTGGGGGTCATGACCGTGGACTTTTTGGTGCAGGAGTTACGACAGGTCCGCACCGCGAAACAATCTAATTGGAAGATAATGGCGCGCGGGCTGCACATGGGAGGGATGTTGTGTTGGCCGGGCCGGGCCGCGAACTAACGGGTATGCCGGGCGTGTGCTCCATACTTGGAGTTTCGGATGGCGAGAAGAGAGTACAGAGGCGAATGGAAGGAAAGGAAAGGATAAGGGAAAACGTGTTTTGGGCGCAAGGACCGATCCTCCTGGAATAGGGTGAAATCCTCATAGATTGCCATTGCTTATTCAGGATTAGATGAAGTACGAGTTGCTGATTTGACAAGTCCATTTTGCATCCAATGTATATCGCTATGGATGACGCTGGCAAGTTTATTTCCCCAGCTTCGTGAATTTCCTGCGACCGTGGCCGTTGGCTGTCGTTGGCCGCGGCCTATCGACCCGCCCGAACCCCCTCCAGTTTCCCTGCCTCTTATGGCGACTGTATTTAGGATCTTTGCTTTCTATTTATGTTCCACTTAAAACATAACGGCATTAACTATCTATGAATTCTTATGAGCTCTTCCTGTCATACCATGGCTGTTTTCATATCTTATCCACAGCCTTCTAAGCCACCTTTCCATACCTCTGTTATACGCCTGTTTTCATACCTCCCTGCCATGGCTCCCCCCGTTTCCCGCCTGTCCGAACCTCCTCCCCTCCTTCCCCAGATCCGGCACTTTGGGTGGTTGTTCTTTACACACAGCTGGGACCTCCTGGACGCATTCAGTGTGGCGCTGGTGGTGGCATCCGTGACGTTGCACTTCTCCTGCACCTCGGACATCAGCCCGCTCACGCTTCGCGGGCTGGCATCTGTGCAGATCGTATTGCTGTTCATGCGGCTGCTCTACTACGCCATGGCATCAGATAAGCTGGGGTCCTTCGTGAGGTGAGCACGGGGCACGGGACTGTGTGTTACTGGGTTTTATTACTGGGTTTTGGCATGGCCACCCCTTTAGGTGCTGTATTCCCTTTTCCGATAACTTGCGGCAAGCATGAGTGCATGGCGTTGTGTCCTCAAAACCAGAATACGGCATGCGCACGGGATGAGACGGTTTGGATGTATCCCGCCTTCCCGCGCATGGGGCCGCCAACATAGCCTGTGACGCTGCAGCTGCAGCTGCCCGTCACGATATATTTCATAACAGAAATAGAGGGGCATGACGCGCTGCAATCCGAATTTTTGGATAAATAAAGGTATCTGCAATAAGTACAGGTCATGCTATACGCGACAGATGAGAGGAGATGGCGGCATAGCGTATTTCTCTGGTCAGGGGGGAAGTGACCAACCAAGGGGCGGGAGAGGGGCAAACACGGGTTGAGGGGCCGGAGATGACCTCAGACCGTTCCCCGCGCTTCCCCCATTGTATTGTGTATTTGCAAACATAGGTATCACATGTGCTCTTCCACAGCAAAAAGGGGGTAACTGCAAGCCTTACGCGGGATATGTGTAGTCATATATGTGTATGGATGCGTGTGAAGGCGTCTGTATTATCCAAGGCAATGGAAAGGCAAGACCCAGAGCCCCTTCCCCTTCCCCTTCCCCTTCCCCTTCCCCTTCCCCTTCCCCTTCCCCTTCCCCTTCCCCTTCCCCTTCCCCTTCCCCTTCCCCTTCCCCTTCCCCTTCCCCTTCCCCTTCCCCTTCCCCTTCCCCGTCCCCTTCTCCTTAGGAAGCTGAGCCAAAACACAGTCCAACAATTATGAACTGAAGGTTTCAGATCTACACCTGTTGCCAGTTACCTGTCCCTTCGCCCTTTATCCTTCCGGGACGAGATCATGTACCCGTCCCTCATACGCACAGGATGGTGCTGGAGACGACGTACGACCTGGTCATGTTCTTCGCTTTTTTGAGCGTGGTGTTCGTGGGCTTTGCGCTCGCTATCATCGTTTCCCAGGTGTGATGCGATCTGCGATGTGCAGACACACGGCTATGGGAATGTATGCATATGTCAGCAGCTGCCGCAACCTTCAGCACTCTGTAGCACCCCGCTGTGCTTACTGGCACCGTGCGAAGGAGACATGCGCACATACACACACATACATACATAGAAACACGCAATCAGCGAGCCGCATCCTCTTCCACGATCCTATACGCCGTGACATCCTTGACATGGCTATTGTTTTCGGTACAAGCACAAGGGCGAACGAACCCATGGTTGTTGACCTCTGATACGCTGTCCATATATTAACCTACTAATACAAACCGATATCGCCTTGGGACGCGAACTGGTGCGTGCTTTATGCTGTACACGGGTTGTTAGGGTCTTAATTCCTAAAACCCTAGAAGCCCTAAAACCCTTGATGACCCTCTGCCGCTACATTAGTAGTTTCGAACCCGTGCCGCCCAGATCACCACCAAACCACCCGCCCTAGCTCGCTTGGAAAGTCCGCGCGCCCGGGGCTAGGACCCGGGGCCGAGACCGGGGCTTTGGTCATGATGTGGGCTTCAGTGAGGTGTTTTCATCACTTCCCGCGTTGGGGTATTACATACCCTGCATGCCATTGCCCGCCCAGCCACCGACTCATGCCCATTTCCATCCCTGATCGCTACCGGGACATCCCGGCCATGGCCGCTCGTGGCTGTGTGTTCCTTGGCCCTGCAGGGTGCCCTTGCCGATGAGGAGCAAACCTTTATAAAGCTTTTTACCATGATGTACGGAGATTTCGACGTTAACTTCCTCTCAACGTTAGGTAAAATTGGGTCGTGGCTGCGGTAGCTAATGTCGTCTCCTCCCCGTTTAAAACGCCATCAGTTAGCGCGTTCCTTATGGTGTGAGCCGATCCATGGGAGGACCGGTATCAGTGAACACCGAGGAAGCTGTTTTATGGTGCGTTTCCCTTGACTGCCTGGCCTGCTGACTCGCCGGATTCGGATTCTTCACCGATGCAGACTCGGGGGCGCTGGGCCTGGATGCACTCACCCGCGTGCTGGCGTCCATTTACATGATTCTGGTGAGCCTGTGAATGAGTGGGATTATTAATCCCGCGGGGCAACAGAAGGCCGCCTGTAGAGAGCCCGCTGGGATTTGCAATTTTGCCAAATTGGACATTTATACTCGAGTACATGCAGCTGCTGCTGCCGCTGCTGCTACTACTGAAACCTTATTCTCTCTGCTTCTTTCTGCTGCTGCTGCTGCTGCTGTTTTTGTTCTCTCATTCTTGGCGGCTCTCAGGTGACGATCATTCTTCTGAACCTGCTTATCTCAGTCATATCAGAATCATACGAGCGGATTCGCGAGAATGAAAAGTGGGAATCACTGCGTAACAAGGCGCTGCTGGTGGTGGAGAGTGAGACGCAGCTGTGGCAGTTCTTCCTCACCTGGCTGTATACGACCCTCACGCCGCCGTCACAGCGACATGGCCATGATAGTGGCAAGCGCTACCTCTACATCATCGCGGTAAGTCCCAAGAGGTTTTATGGTTCGGGGTTTCAGGCACGCGCCGTGCAGGTGCACATGTCGGTGTGATGGATATTACTCCCCCCCCCTACTCGTAAGGCGCGCGGTTAAACTGTCCGCCGGTTAAAAACTTTTAAGCACCCAGCTTCCGTGCAGAACGGCGTCACGTGCCGTACCGTCAGCCGCTACCTGAATAGCTAAAGAAGGACTGGTGAGGCCGGTGTGTTATACAGCCGGCGTGTTATACGGTCATACGGTCACAGATTGGACATACAACAAGTCTGGTCCAAACGGTTTCGACAAGGCAGGTTGCCTTGCGTTACAGCAACGTCCTTCATTAGTCCTTTCGATTTGCGCAAAACCCCAAAGTTCCAGAAATGGGTTTGGGGCTCGAAGGTAGGACGGAAGGAAGTGGATGTGGTCACAAGAACCCTCAGCTAGTGCACAACTTTCGACAGAGTCTTAGTAGCTCTGGTTTGCTCTGATACGTGTGCGGAATGTCATGATGCGTATATGCCACAATGGAGGTGGGAGTGATGGAGTGCGTCATACACCGTGCCTGTGCGGGTCCAGTTGCGATGCGGTAACCCGCCGGTGGTGCACTTTCCCTTCATCGCCACAGCTGCGAACCCCACATGCCCTCCCTGCACCACCCACCTACCCACCCCTCACACTTCCCAACTACGCAGCCGGAATATGCTCGCCGCTTGGAAGCCGACGGCGATGAGGACGATGAGGATGAGGACGAAGCGGGCGACGAGGATGAGGACGACGATGGTCAGTGGAACGGCCGCCTCGGCGAGATGAAGCGCCACATCACCACGCAGGCACGAGCAACCATAGACGTACTGCGTAGGGAAGTTTGCAAGATTCAGACATTGGTGGAGGGCGTGGGGATGGCAGCTGCTGCAGCGGCGACGGCAGCCTCCATCGCGCCAGGTGTTGAGGTCGAGGTTTCAGGTGGGGACAAGACTGGGGCTGCTGTTCGGGATCTAGCCAGCGCGAACAACGCGGCGCAGCTGTCACCTGGTGAAGACAGCGGCCCAACGGCATTGCTGGACGAGCGGATCGTACAGTTGTTAGTCGAGCAGGTTAGTAAAGAGATCGGTGCGCTGGTTAGCAAGGAGGTAGGGGCCCTAAGAAACGAGCTTCGTGCGGAGATCGCTAAGAGCGGGCCTGCACAGCAGAAGCAGCAGGGTCATGGCGGACGCCTGACACCGCTGCCCAACGGAACCTCCATCCGGCCGTCGCTGCCGCCGCTGACAGTTGTTTCCTCGCCGGCAGCAGCACCTCCGGAGGGGACTTCTCCATTGGGGATAGCAGGGGCGGCTCCGGCAGTTGCACGGCCAGAAGCAGTGGCACAAGAAGGGGCCCTATCGCTACGAGGGGCACATCCTCCTGACGATGCACCGTCGTCCAAGGAAGCTATGAAAGCTGCAAAGGAGCTCCGTAAACCCTCAGCAGAAAGCGGCGCGGAGAAAGATGGTGTCACAGGAAGTCACGGTACCCATACAAGCCTTTAAAACTACCACTTTGGTGACGGGGCATCGGCAGACCCCCAATGTGTCACATAGCTATAGCTGGAGTGAAGTTCAAATGAGGAGGGGGGTTGCATCTGTGCGCTGTGGTATCCCGTTATGTAGCGAGCAATGCGGCAGGTGGAAAAACACTCACGGACTGAACCCAGAGGACTGCACAATCGTTGACGAGTTTATATGTTGGGCGGTAGTGTGCTCCTTCTAGGTGTCGTGATCGCATTTTACTGCTTATCCTGGTCTCATATGTGATCATGTAGTTGAAGCGCCGAAAACTGCACACTGTCAATGAGCAGGATTGTCATACGACGTTTTATGACCAGGTGCTTTCCTGTGCTCTGCAGCATACGCGTTAGGCCCCCGCGTGCACTGCCCTTGGGAATGTGTAGTTATTACAGGGCGTGTAACTAGCACCTGGCAATGCAGGAACAGACAAGTTATTAGCAAGTTTGAAACTGAACGGGTGGATATGGATGTGGGAAACACGCATAGCCTGTGTAGTGCGTACACTACACTACCCACCATGAATACTGCGGCATTTGTTCAGATCGTTTCTCTGAGCTATTTGTCGTGGCCTGTGCAGTCTGTATGTCCTAAAAGCCAAGCCATCAACTGCTGTTGTCGCAAAGGGTGTCCAGACGAAACGGTACAGGTAGTTTCTCTTTCCCTTGGCTTCAGGACCAAGTAGTGTGGTTTGTTGCTTATGTTAATTGTTAAAAGTATATTAGTGCACGGGGGTGGGAAATTCCTAGCGGATCCAGACAGCTAAAAGTCACGCGTTTAGAGGCATGTTAACCGTTGTGCATACGGCAACTGCTGTCGTAGTGTGCTGATGATAAACATTTGTATCGACACGGGGTACGTGGATGCATGGCGACTGAGATAGCCGGAACAGGTGTTTACCGTGGCTGTGCGAGGGGTTTTCCGATAGCAAAACGTAGGCATAGGTTGCCACCTTGGGCACATGTTCCTACGATTCTACATCCTTCATGTGCACTTGACCACCACACTACGACAAAGGGAACCTCCTGGGCGTACATTACATATATAACCATCCCATCCACATTTCCTTATAACTTGCAGTCATAGCATATGAGCCCCCTAGCTCCAGCAGCTACCCGAGCGGCTCCCCAAACGTCGCATTTGTAAAACTTGCGCCCGGAGGCTTACGTGACAGGACGGAAAACGCGGAGACACTAACACGCGGACAGGTATTCTTGCCCCACGACGTCATAAAGGATAACGAGAAAAGTCCAGATACCTGTACATCCCTCAATTGAAGGTGAAATGAAATTGCACAACTTAGGAAATCAGCCACTTCAGCTTCCCAAGGGCTTATATAACGACTAATACCACCGTCAACTATAGTTATCGTAGGAATCGCTACTTATTGTCCGTGCCAGCAGCTGCTTTCTTAGCCAGCTTCTCCGCAAGCGCCTTTGCGTCGCGCTCACGGCGTTGTTCTGGTGTCAATCCATCCTGCTTGGTATTGTTCCCATACTTCTCCGCACGCTTCGCAGCGCGGGCACGGTCCACATCGCGTCGGTTGCCGCGGGACATTCTCTGCGAAGTGAACAAAAAGCTCAGAAGCGTCGTAGATTTATATAGATGAAATTGAAACCTAAAAATCCTTTGCCAGTACATGGGGTGCCCAGAATCGTCCTATGTCGCGAGAACATTCTTCTTAAAGCTTCCTTCCAAACTAGTGTAGAACAGCCCAAAGCTCTCACAATGCACAGCATAACCTTGCTACCTAATTGTTGCTACAGAGGCGTGGGTGCTACAAGGCATAGCTTTAGATCGACTCACTTAGTTTTGAAGCTCCCTACAAGTCGCGGTCTTTCACTCCAAGGGCAGGCCCAGATACCGAAACAGTAATACAGGCTTGCTAGCTTTGTGCTTTGCGTCAACGCAAGGAATACAGTCAAGAAGAGAATGGGCCACTCAGCCGTACGCCCGTAGCGCACTATCCCAATGGGCAATTGCCCGACACAAGCACATGCCATGCTGACCTACACCCTGTGTTCCTTTTCATTACGTACAGTTGTTTGACGACAACAAAACTTTACGCGTGTGTGCTCTCATCCGTAGACTCGCGTGTCTGCTCATTGTGTGACACCAGGCTACCAGCAATGGTCAGACCCTTTAAAATTATGTAATCAAATTTTAGAAAATGTAGGTTCCAAAATACTTTGCCCACGTCCTTAAGGATGGGCGGATGGAAGCTAGCGTGCAAGGCGGGCGGAACATCTTCAACATAGTCGTTTATGTCCCGGCAAGCAATGTAACAAGTTTAACCTTTGTACAAATTGATTCCTTGATGGGCTTTACTGCGATTCTGATTTTTTAGTACCCAGAGCGGGGATAGTGCAGGTTACGGGACGACAATCGTTGTTCTGGCATTGTATTATCCTGATTACCTGTTTCTCTGACAACATGAACTGCGTTTGGGATTTGTCTGATCTAGGCAAGGGGTTTGTATCATCATTCTGTCGTGCGAAGGTTAGCCTGGCCTAAGCAGAGATTCGCTAACATCTGTTTCCACATGTTATCAGAGCTGTTGATGGCAATTTTTTAAAGCTGCGCGCTGGGACCTGTAGGTTGTCTTCCCTTCGTATTCTTATTGAGCGGCCTTGGAGTGCTGCAGTGTTTCGTCTGGGCCCAAAAACTTCCACTCCCCCGGATAAATCCACTGCCTCCCGCAGACCCCGCTGCTGTCCATGCTGCCGGTTGCCTCAGTATTCGTACATACGACGAATCTAGCTGTGTAGCATCTGTCTTCCCACTCTTGTTTTTGCGTTACTTAAGCAATAATAATAACTTGCTTTGCTTTTCGGTTTACATTCTCGTATGGACCTCCTGGCAGGTCCAGCCTTACAAGCTTTCCTTAGTCTGTAACCAATCACAATATATCATGCTCAGTACCTTGCTGCAGTTGTCATGAAGGGACAGGTACACTCAGGAACTCCATACGCCATGCTGCTCATGCTGCACATTGTTTCAAGTAATAATCGCGGTGCGGTGCGGTGTGGGTGCGGTGCGGGGTTAAGGGTGCGTTCACATGCAGGTCTTCGGCGTTTGGTGCTTGAAGAGGGGTACCTTCAGCTAACACTCACTATGTTGCTGCCGAATGTTAATTTACCACACCTTGCCTAAAGAACAAAGGTGTCGTATTTTAATTTAACACAGTTCAAGTCGTGTGACACACCATTACAAAGCAGTAGATCGTCGTTATGGGGGGATCGCTGCCACTTGTGCCCTGGCACAGGGCACGCAAATATCTGGTATCCTTGTAAACCACAACGCATGTGTATGCGGCATAATGGACCCAATAAGCTTAACGCTGTAAGCAGGTAATACATCTCCCGTCAAGGCCATGTTCTCGTACATAATCGAGCAAACCAGACCATGTATGATATGGTTGTCGTTCACTGTCAAATTCGTCCTACAATACAGCAACGCATATGATGAGCAACGCACTTTGGCAATGTCTTTACGTAACACCGGTAGCACACCGGCAGCCACCTCATTACTGTCCATTCAATTTACAAAACATATAGGCATCGGATGATATAATCCATCGCTCTGGTGCCCCAAGCACAAGCACATGTCCTAACATGATGAACACGGCGCAGGAAAATAATATTGATAGTTCCTTACACGTGCAATCTAACCCGTGCAATACTGGCATGATCCTTACATTTAAAAGCAAAGGACCGCAAAGCCTCTTCAAATCCGCGTTGGAGAGAGATGCCAGAGCCAAATCACTTGATGCAAGCAATTAGTAGTCCCCAACGTGCATGGACGCATGTTGCAGCCAGTATAACATTTCCTAGCGCATGCAGTGAGAACGACCTGCAACTAGAAAGACTGTGTGAGCGGCTGGGTGAAAAACATTGGTGGCCCACTTTCCGATGCAAATCCAAAGTCCTGAAACAGCTGCGTAGGCTCCGCAACCACCTCTTCCTGCTGCTCATGTTGCTGCTTCTCCGCATGACTCAGTACATCATTATTGCTTGTCGCCGGCTCCACGGCTCCGTGGTCAGCGGGGCAGCCTGTACCCTGCTGCGCATCGCCAAACGCTGTTGGACCCCCAACGAACTGGCCAGCCACACCGTGGCTCATGTGCACGGGAGCTGCAGCCATCAAGTCGTCACGATCCTGTTCCTCAGCGTTGCCAGCCGCGCTAACACCCTCGCCTGCACCCCGATCCACAGTCATTGCTGCAATAATGCTGGCTCGGTGCTCCCTAACTGCGCACATGGCCGCCTCAAGTGTTGCCACGGCTGCTGCTGGAGCCGCTGGCCGCGCCATAGACGAGGGCGGCCGGCCCAGCATGTCACGCGCCATGGGGAGCATACCCGGATCATGGACGCTCCGCGGGAGTTGGGTTGGTAGCCAGTTGTCCCGCCAGAGGGCTTCGTGGTGAGGATAAGGGCCTGCGGCCTTCTGAGGAGGCTGCCCTGAGGGTGGACGGGCTGTGGTGCTATGCAGCTGCCTTAGAACTGCCATGGTCACGTCCGGCCAACACGTGATGCCGGCAGCAACATTCCGGACATCGAGGCTATCCTGTACCAAGCTCGGTGCAACAAGCGGCGCGCATGGCGGAGCTAGCCACGCCTGCACATCCTCCAGCGGAATGCCGCGCCGCACAAGGCGCCCATACCGTGGCGCTGACGCTGAAAGCCCACCGATTCTGACGGCTGTTGATGATGCTATGGTCGTTGCGTTATCCTGAACTGGTGCCGATGTTGGGGGGAGCTCAGCCTCCACATCGTGAACAGCCACGTTAGCAACAGAATCATCGTTGCCTCCCAGACCCTTCACTACCGGCTGCTTCTCAACGACAGTTACTGCTGCGCTGCCAACGGCAGAAACATGATCAACAGCCGATAAGTTATCACTACCACCCGTTTTGGCAGCAATTCCTTCTCCGCGCATTTCCAAGGTCGCAAGCTGTGACCCTGGCCTGCTGGCTGTCCTGGCAACAGCACCATTTGCCGTCTCGACCTGGTTCACCTGCGCCGCTTGACCATTCTTCTGCGCCCCGTTGGCAGTAATGGGAGGGCCCTCCGCCAGGGCGCCATGTGAGGCCGCGGTGGGCTCCAGGCTACCGTGCACTTGTTGGCTTTGCCGAGGTTGCATCATAATTGGCATACGCGGCGGTAACTGCAAGGCGCCTGGCTGCAGTGAAGACAACACAGCATAGGCTTGGGAAGTCTGCACAGCAATTGTCTGCTTGCTGAGCTCACATTGGTGCTGTTGCTGCAGGTCCCGTAACCAGCTGTCCAGCAGACACTGACTTGTCTGGATGCCTTGCGACCCAAACTTGACTTCCGGGGATGCATAATGCCCATTTTCCAGGTCCTCTTGCGGGCTTTCCTCCCGTTCAGCGTGTCCAGTACCGGCCTCGCCGGCCTCTGGGCCGTCTTTTTGCCCTTCAGAAGCGTCCCACTGCTCCGTCCTGGGTGAAGCGAAAGGTGTGGACTGTGTTCCCGCCGCGCTGACTGCACCCTGCTGCTCCGAGTGCTTGCCGCCCAGTAATGTGTCAGGAGCCCCGACGATGTCCTCCAGCGAGCCGATCGGGTCACGAAACGACTCGTCCTCCTCGCTGAAGCCTTCCTCAACCGGTAGGGGGCAATCTGGCCGCGAATCCTCATCATCAGCTGAACCATGCTGTTCTTGGTGACCAGGACTTGAGGTTGGCGCTTCTGAGGCTGTTTTTAAGCCACTGTAGGCAGTTGCACAAGGTTCGCCTTGTCGCTTTGGAAAGGTTGCAACTGCTGCCAAATCCACGTTTACGTGAAGCGGTTTAGAAATATCGACTTCATTACTGACGGGAAAGCCAAGTCCGACCGTGAGTATGTCGCTGGTAATGGAAGCCCGTACGTCCACGTCGCCTTGCGCATGCTGGACTCCATCAACCATGAAGTTTGCGGGGCCACTTCGTGAGGCACTCTGCAGCAAATCCGTGCTGTGCATAGGGACACCAGATTCCGGAGTGCGGACCAATGGAGCGGCCTCCACAGTTCTTTCACACATGCTCCGGGTGCGCCCTGAAGCCCTAGGCGGGCTGGACATTCCTTCAGGATCTGGATGCAGTTGGTTAGCACGCTGGACTTCGGCAGCGGATATACCGGCCGGTTGAGCTTGCACAACCAAGCCCTGCGCACAAGTTGGCGATGCTCCAGTATCACGTGCTTGCGAGGTGCGTGGCAGTCCCCGACCCGCAAGCCATGGCGGCGGCCGGCGGATACGGGGGACGGATTGTAAACTTGGACGTGGACGGGTTGATGCACCACCACCACCACTGTCTGCAAATGTAACCACGCCATGCGGCAGTAGAACAGCGTCCCCGATATCATGCTGGCCGGTATTTTCGCCGATGCCCAGTCCTGGGTGATTCCTCATCGGCATAGCCTCATCTCCAGCACCCGACGCTGGCATAACATCCCCGCCTGCAGGCATGGTCGTGCGGCTTGTCGGCACCACCCCGACCCAACCAGCAACCCCTCCTGTTCGCGCATCAGTCCCAGCAGACTGCATACGGGTACCACCATCGACAGCAGTCATTGGCAGATCTGGTGTATGAAATGATGTGTGCTTATTGGGTCCATCATCAGGCAGTTGCCCTCGTGGGGAGCCGGTGTCGCGGATTGGGGTCTGCTGCGCAAGACCCACCTCACCACGGCCTTGCTGTTGCTGCGGATCAGCGAGCTCTAGGTGGTGGCGGTGCTGACGTGCGCGCAGTACTTGGCCCAATTTCTTCCAGGCAGCTTCCGCACGTGCATCTGGGATGACCATCGGGTGGTAACGCCATAGCTCGCCCTGCGCGTGTTGGTTAGGCCCATCCGTCCTTCCTGTTCCGTCTCCAGCCCGCAACAGAGTCTCCGGGTCTTTTCCAGCCGCGGGTTGCGAGACTGCACCAGACTCCAAGGTCCCTCCCGATGAGATGGTTATCCCGCTAGTGGTTGCGGAATGAGGTCCCGGGGCCCCGTCTATTCCAGTGACGAGGGGCGGGCTGGGTGCTTGCTGGTGGTCCGCGTGCCCCGACTGCTGCTGTCAAGGTGTCCGACGCAAAACGTTGGAAGCAGTACATCCACGGTTTCAGCGAGGTTCATATACACATCTATCTTCATGCGATGACTACCTTTGTTAATTACATTATATATATATATATGTGTGTGTATATATTAATACATCCACTCACTCCAAAGTGGCAATTGGGCAAAGGGGCGGCATCTACAGCGCAATGATGCAATGCGCCCCAACGAAGCAAACGCAGAACTGCTACCACCAACCCTCCATTGCCCTAAAATCCTAAGAGCCTAGGGCTTCCGCTAACCCCATAGCTCACCAGGCGTCGACATTTACTTGACCGCAGTGCCGTGTCGTCGTTGACTGGACTGTCGGCACCGACGTACGCCTCAGCTGCTGCGCCGCGCTTCCGCCGCAGCCCCTTGCCGTTATATCCATCCTGAAGGCCTGGTTCCTCGCCCGACCTCTCCTCCCCGTCCTGCGCAATCTTTGCAACATCTTCTCTTTGTTTATCAACTTGACGAAGCCCCTGCGCTGTGGTCCTGGGTTGCTCTGTGCCTACTTTAGCCGCAGCTAAGTCCTGCTGTTGGGCGGCTGCAGGTCCTATAGCAATCGCTCCGTGCAAAGACGCATCGCCCGCCGCTGCTATCGGCCCAGCAACAGGGTCATGCTGCCGAAGTTGGAGTGGAGCATTATCGAAGCTGTCGGCGTGCACAGCGCCCGCTGCCGGACCACCGCCCGTGGGAGATCCTCGCTTTCCCGCTCGGCAGCCACGCCCAGCACCAAAGCGCGCCGAATGCTCTGCCAGTAATTGTGCCTCCAGGAGCCGTTGCAACTTGCGCTCATATACGCGCATGAATGCTGTCTTGAAACTACGTCCCAGGGCCGCGGCCGCCTCCGGGTCGCTGCGGGCGTGTTCAAGTCAGCGGCGAGGCGTCAATGCTTGTGTGATCAAGCAACCCTATAAGGAGGTTCGGATTGCTTAGTTGCCGGGTACACCGGGCTGGCTTGGGCCCGGGCGTAATGTGGTGTAGTGTTTAGGCTTTGGAAGTCTATGAATCAGTGACAACCATGCCTTTTTGAATCCATTCTACGTACCAATATGAACTGTTTGGGTCATGGTCATCGGGGTGCGCCGGAGGTGGTCTGCAGTGCCTAGGAGAAGACTGGTCGCCCGGCAGTTGTCGAACCTCCTTCGGCTCCTCCTGGGGCTCCATCGGTTGCCGCCCACCACCCACTCCTTCCTGTGGGCTTGCAGCGGTGCCATCAATACCGCGTTTGAGGGCCATCGCGCCGCCCCCCAGGTTTGGTTGAGGGTCGCAAGCTAGTGGCTTATCGTATGCCGTTTGAGGTCCACTGACTTGCACTTGTTCCGGTCTGCCGCTGCGAAGATGCCGAGGACTCTGGTTTTGAGGCATCAAAAAATGCTGCGTCGGTGGTATTGGTTTGTTTACGTGTGGCCCCACAATATATCGATTGATCAGCAACCCAGCTGATATTGGATCGAAAGGGCTCGCGGTAGACGTTACCGTTGCGTACGCTCTGCCGTTCAATGTCTGTAAAGACAGGAAAGGACGGATCATGGTGAATCAGCACGGGTAATTGCAATGGGTGTGAGAAACAGCAAGGCCCACCTGCCAGTGGGCCAGCATAGGCTCGGCCGCAGTCTGGAACACGCTTCGCAGAGCTTCCTCGGTCATCCACGCGCGTATTTCAATGTTGCCAGTCCGTATGCTGGATGAGACCTTGTACATCAGCGCCTAAAGGGATGCAAGTAATAGAAATATTATTCATGGACCCCAAATAGTGAAGGCATACCACATACTTTCCGTTGCTAGAAAGTGGGTCCGATAGGGCCATAGCCACCTTTGTTATACCTATGTGAGGCGTGGGAATCCTGGGCCCGCAGTTGGCAGGCCCGTGCGCTTCGTGGCTGGTTGCTTTATGCGCAACCAGTCACTCCAGGGGGTCTCCTTCCATGCCACAACCGATTACGACGGTTGCTCCACAACAGACTTTTACTCTAGATTCTGGGGGTTGTGCAGCTTACCTGCGAGTCCGCTTTCTTGTCGTCCACAATGCGTGTGCCAGTACCAACTGGTGCGTAGCCGCGTAAACCCTGCGCTCCGAACAGCATCATGTCGTACATATTTCTCCTACGCTGCTGCATTGGTTGCACGGATCTGAGGGGACTGACCTCGAGGCTGCGTCCTACGCCACCACAGTCATCTGAAGTAGCGCGCAGTTCTCCGTGGGCCTTGCCCTCAGATGCGCCGATGCCCAGGTGGCGCAGGACGGTTTCGCGGACCAAAGGTACTACCTGAAGCTCACCGAGCATGTCTAGCACAGTTTCCCATCCTTGCCAGTCCGCAGGGGGCACGCGACCCGGAACAGCGACAGGTACATCTTGAATAACCGCCTGCCATCGGATGCCAAGGAGGATATTGCATGCCCAAAACAATAAAACACAATTAACATGTTTAATTACCTCTATAGCTGTCAGGACATCATCAGGTTCCAGGCCCATGCGACTGCTATGACGGTCGACGTTTTGCGTCTGCTTGATTAGATTATTAGACTATAAAAAATGATATTACTATAAACCTTATTCCGAATTCCTTATCCGTATTCCCAACAGCCTTTCGCGCAGTGGTCGGCCAAGCCTTGAGGTATTACCAATTTATCATCTTTGTATTATCAAGAGGTCCTCAAGAGAATGCTCGGGGCGTCGGTATGACCGATAGCTCAGGGTTCAGGCCGTTGGAATGCCCTTTCCAGCTCCGTACTTTGACCAGTCCGCACAGCACTGTCCCGGTATCTAAAATTATTTCTACATAAAGGTCATACAGTTTCATAACAAAAAATGAGCCACACCTGGTAACAAGGACAAGCCGTGCAAGCGCGACGTTGGACGGTGCTACGCCTGCCGACGTGCTGAGCCCTGCTGAGTCAATTTAGCATCCGCATACGGGCAATCGGATCGGAGGGGGAGTGTACACCATACTGGGAAATTATTAATGATTTCCACTGCATTTACACGTATATGGCCTCCCAATGTAACAACGTCCATACGGAAAACCTTTGACGTCTCTCTCTCTTCACGATATTTTGCCCGCGTGGTGTGCATCTGATCATGGAAAATTGTTGGCATGTTAGGGGTGGGGAGACTGTACCTCCGCGCTGCAGTTTTTCCGACTAAAAGATTGTGTGCTGCAGTACCTTGTATAGTGGGTTGGGATCGCGTAGGCAGCTTCGACTAACAAGCTGGTTCGCTCCGACTGATAAAGGCTGACTGGGGATTAATTGTGTTGAGCGAGGTAAGTGTGCGTCAGGTGCGTCGCTTTCCTTACCTTATTGTGTCAAGCGTGATTTCTGCCGTTTTGTCCTGTCCGAGCTGCTCACGGACAGAACTGAAAAGGCTTCCTGTTCTGGTGGGGTTCCTCAAGGCCGTCCTGTGGATGAATAAGCTAGTCCAAGAGTTTCCCTTATTCTTTGGAATAATCTGGAGGAGAGGCTACCGCCAAGAATAACGGATAAAATCTGGGCATAAAAAATCCAGTTACATTATATTATATGGAACACTTTCAAATCCCAGTGCAATTGACGTTTGTTCAAGAACTTTCTTGCCCCGGACCCAACCTGGGATTGAACGGTAGATTCGGGCGGCTCCACTGCAAGTCCATGTGACACATGTATAGCCGCCCTACCAGTTGTTGCGAAGAGCTCGCCAAGAGCCAGCAGGCGACTGAAAGCGAACCAAAAAACACCGCGATGTACCGCCTTGCCCCTTGTAATTCCCTTGCAAATTTTGACGTCCGGAGGTTTAGGTAAACAACACCCTTCTCAAACGTCCCAGTTCAACTTGAAAACTTTATGACTTAGGTCGTGCAGCGCAATAATCATAACCCCATTATCTGATTCAACCTCACGAGCCTTGGGATGCTTCTCCGACCCTGCTCCACGCAATTGCCAGTGGACAATTGCCATTAGCGGACCTGGGAAACCTGACGTTCTGCACGAAACCATGACCAGACATGCATCCCTGTGTCTGTTGACTCCAGGCTCTGCGGTGTTTCCGACATTAAGAGCGCTGGTACCGGCGGTAGGAAATGTTACGTCTTGATGCTTGTGCGATCCTCTGTCCATAACTGATCCTTAAAGAAACTGTATTATAATGTCTACCCACAAATCCGGCAATGACAGACACGAACCATCGTGTCAGACAAACCGTCGTGACGGATATCAATTAAGGCTAACGTGTCCTGACCGTGGTGGGGGTGGCATAGCATGCCTCGCATTTCCAATCCAAGCCAGTAACGAAGACATGCTGGACTCTGGCCCGCGTGGACTGTTCACCATTCTGATATGTACTTCCCGAGCGCCGCCATGACTTCCAGTACCAGGCGCTGCAGATCCTTGTCCTCCGAGGCATCCCCCTTCATTTTCTTGAAGTCCTGCTCAGCCGCCTTTTCTAGGTTCGCCCATTTGTCCTTGAGGTTGCCCTATCGTTGGGGAAGGGCCGTGACAACAAAACTATTCAAGATGCACGCAAGCACCCGAATCTTACAAGCAGTACGGCTGGACCGAAACGTCTAATCAAGTAAAAGTGCCTGGCAGGTAGGAAATCTGCAAGCCTTTTACCATCCCAGATAAATCATGTGAATTAAGTGAGGCTGCCCGCGCGGTATCAAACAAGAGACATTCGCTTTCACCTTCGTTATGTTAAAATATGCTGACTGGCTTTACCAGCAATTTGCGGCTGATGGATACATCTCTTAAGAGAATTCAGCTCTAGTTTGATGCCACCCTCTCACCCGGAGCATAATGCCATGGACGAATAGTATCGACTGCCTAGACTGGAAGAATCGAATGTTTTGCCGTAGGTTCTTGCTGTGGACACACCCTCTGTGATGCTTCCCCCACAAGCCCTGTTCACTCACCCCCGTACGCCCCCTCAGAATCGCCTTAAACTCCGCATCTTCCAAAATCTCCTTCCAGAGGGTCCCTCTGTGCTTCTGCATACCTTTTAATAAGGCGAATTCCTGTATGCCGATTCCGGGGGTTCGTTCCTTCATGTCCGGATGTAAAACTAGAAATTTGGGAGAACGTGAAAGCGCAACCTCTATCTTTGCAGATGTGCGGATGGTGCCATGCAGGCTTTCAACGTACCAGCTAAATTGAATGCACTTATAACGGAGATGCGCACCTCTTCGCGTGTCCAGCGGCGTCGGCGTTGAACCTCTTGGGTACTGTGTGCTATACGTGCTAAACCTGGGTTTTCATGGGCCCTTCGGGAAGCCTGATGGACGGCCGGACCCCCTTCCGCAGCCGCAACCAAATTTCCCGCTATATTTGCCGCTGCGGCGGTTGCTGTTGCTCGCCCAGTTGCATCTTCTGGGCTTCCGGTGATCGAATCCGTGTATTCGATCGCCTCAAAGAGACATCCCTCCTGTAAAGAGGTAGTCAATTGGCCCAGTGGCCATGTCTAAGTTCCGGAATATCATGAGAGGGAGGGGTGCCCGTATACTGCTGGCGAAATGGTCTGAAGTCGGCACTGTGCGATTGCCGAAGTAGTCGTCCTTACTGTAACGATAGAGCTAAAGTGGTGCATGACATGGGCCGATGGTAACATGCAGCAGCCTACATGGCTCCGTGCAGAGTAGCTCGAATAAGCGGGCACGATAAGCGGGCTCAACTCCTGTGCGATACAAGATAACCACGCTCACCACGACATCAAGCTTCAATACAGAGTTGTGGTCAACACCGTAGCTGGCTAAAGTACGCTGGCTGCCTGCTTCGACCACCCCTTGCGCAGGTGCACCGGCGTCTCCAGTTGCTACGTGGCTATCCTTCAGAACCTCTCCTGTCTCAGGCCACGACAGCTGTAAGAAGCTGGGGTATACTCCGTTCGCAGCCTGGCGGCATATTTCGCGCTTGGCAAAGGACACGAGGCAAAGTCGCGGTAACGAGAGGCCTGCAAGGCGATGGACACTGGTTTATGCCCCAGCTGAAGCCTCCGCCACCAGAACCATACGGATTGCTTACGGCAGACACGTGGCACACCGGGGTCTGTCTGAATGCTGCTCCCAAATACAAAGTGGACCAACATAGTGTTGCCCGCAGCCGCAGCACTCGCCAGCTCTTTTGCATCGCCGGCGTCAAAGAGCCCATGGTAAGGAGTAACGCGATTCGTGACAGGATCGCGCACCCTTTTCAACTTCAGCTCCTCTCGCACCAACTCTGAAGTCAGGATTATTTTTGTCAGACTTACATCTATCCCCTTCAGCAGGAAGGTCAAAACAAAACAAAACAAAGTCCACCTTCCGGAAGCACAAATTCTCCCTCCATGCCGAGGTTCAACGCAGCCAACTGTTTGTATAGCTAAAGCATAATGATTATGAGTTCCGTTGCTTCGATGAACTGCTGTAGATCTTGTGTGCGTTTATTAAGACCGTCTGTCGATAGGTTTTCATAATATACTGTTTACCAAGGTGCATACAAATTCGCAATCACCCACGACGCTGATTATTGCACACCAATACGTGGCGATAACAAAGAGCAGTGGAGATGGTGTAGCGTGGAGTAACACCAAGAATTGGTCAACCTTATATGTCAGCCAATGTTGTTACAGAACAGCTGGGCGATAGTGGGCGTTATTGTGCCGCTTGCCGAGCAACTGAGCGTACCGCGTGTGAATCAGAATCCTTCGGATAATACAGCATTGCGTATTGTACGCCGTTATACGCCAATTGTGCACTGCATAATATATGTAAATTCAGAATACGCATCGCATTCAATACGGCTAATACACTTCGAGGATGCCCCATTACGCACCCAGGCGTATTATCAGTGCGTAACATCCTACCTCGTTTGGCGTGGAAATTTCGCAGACCGCGAATAGTAGATATGTTATACTACGTTTGCGGCCTGCCATAATGTTTGCACGTGAAGGGACATTGTCATGGTTCGAACTTACGATTTCGGTTCGTAGGGCCCTCATAGTCAGACCAAGTTTAGCCGTTTCGGAACAAAGCGCCGCCGTATCCATTTAGATAATCGTATTAGGTCCGTACTCAACATTATCTTCGAGCCGCAACCTTCATAGTCCGTACATCTTAAACCAAATTCGCGTCCCTAGCATATACTGCTCCTGGGGAAGAGCCAAGTAGGGGGAAACCTACCTAGCTTCCTAGGCGATTGAGATACCAGCCCCTTTCCGACATGCCTCCGGCGTAGCCGACTAAGCCGTTGCTTACATGTCCCTGAGGCCGTGCCTCACCCGCTCAGGCTGCCCTTGTGTGCATGGCTACTCTGACACCCCCTATGTAGGGACATCCCCCCGGGGAAAGATTCTGGGGGGGGGGCGAACGGGAAAAGCTAGAAACCACCCCGAATCAAGCCGACCGCGTTATACTGTGCTAGCCAAGAAACCTCCCACAATAAGAAGGGAAACTCGTCACGTCTCGAACTCCCTACAAATTAACTCCAAACCCCGTAGCACGTCAATCCCTTCCAAGAGGGCCTTTGCTACCCTGTTTAAACCGAATCTTAAGATAGCCCGAAATCTCATTAGGTACCGACATAGATACCGAGCTTGTGACCAGATAAGCCAAGAGGACTACTTCACCCGTACATAGGATGGGTGGCCGCCGCCAGTATTATGTACACCAGTATCGTGTAAACATTGCAACCCCCTCTTGCCCCATTTCACTCCAAACTCGACGACAGGCAGGGCATGTCTCATGTGCATTCTGAAGAATCGCCAGCTTGTCAGCCTGGAGAAGCTGGAGGAGGAAAATGCTGCTTTAAAAAAGATGCTGGCGAAATAAGCAACTGGACAGAACAGCTTCGGATGGGTCAGCTCAGACAACCTGAGTGGCGTGTTGCGACCACTGGGGTGTCCAGCCCGCTTCTTCCCACCTCCTCAGCGACCTGGCCCTGCTGCTGCCCAGCGCCCAGCTGCATGCGGCTGGTGTCAAACGCTGCTATAGTGCAATGTTGACTTGAGGCATAGCCACAGGAGAAAAACTCACTCTGGAGCCTAAGAAGGGGAGAAACCACTCTGCACAGAGAAACAAGGTACACCCCTACCTGCCTTCTCTGCTGTCTCCCCACTCTCTGATTGCCTCCCGTTAGCCGCCCTGCCGCCCTGCCGCCCGCCCTGCCAGCAGGTGCTAGCAGCTGGACCCTGAGGATCCTGCCAGGGTCGAGCTTTGAATCCTGGCACGAGGAGCAGCTACTCACGCTTGAAGTAGAGGCGTGGGCGTTGCTGACGGCCAAGGATCCTGTGGCGAAGTATGATGGGGAGACGCTAATGAACTTCTACGTTCATGAGCTCAAGAAGCATTTCGAACCGGAGATGACAAACAGCAAGGTTGCCCAGTACATCCCCTTGCGCCAGTCTACGAGTTCTCCCGAGACATACCTTGGGTCACTTGGCTATGGGTTGGGCTATGGCCTTGAAAGGGTCTTGAAAGACCTCACGTTGAGCAGTCTCCAGCTAGCTGGCTGTCCGTCTGTCCGCTGCAGAAAGTGGCTCCTGCTGACTGCCGCTTGGTATCGGAACCTAAGCCTTATGTCCGGAATGGCCGCTCCGGAGTGGCTTGAAGGGCACCCACGTAGTTACAATCTATGAGAAATGGACAAGTAGGGTGTCGGCTTCCTCGAAGCCGGAAAAAGGGCGGGGCCCCCCACAATCCGTACAGGCCAGTTACTTCACGATGAAAGGGTTTGACGTTTGCGAGTTTGCGATGATGCCGGCTCATGACGTTCAGCAGGCAAACGACTATAAACGCAAGGGCAGGAACCTCACGCCGCTCACGCCGTCGTACACGTTTCGCCAAAGCGAACGGAGAGGACGTCAAGTGTTAGAGTGTCGCCAGTACTACTGATGGTAGCTGTATCTCCTAAATGCCTGCGGCTTCAGCAATTCACCCCACAGCATCGAGCTCCATGTCGGCACTGTGGAACTCTTCTGCCCGAGAATTGGCTTAAGTTAATTGTACACAACGTTACATTCTTTGTAGATAACTGTAAGCAAATTCGTCGACCTGCTGGTGGCAAATCGCCATGCCTGTGAGAGCAGCTTAGTCACCCAAACTTGTTGTTCGATTCATTTCACGCCGTCATGCCAGAATTTGATTATGAGAGACGCGGCACCTTTTGGAATGAAATTTAGGCCGAGAGGCGTTGATGTGACCTTGACCGGGGTCAAAGGAGAATGACAAACTTGTTTGTACTCATACGAGTGTTATTGGCCAAAATAAAGACACCTTGCAATATAGAATGTAATATGTGACCAATATCGCGTTTCCGCCGGGCGAGATATTATGTTTAGTCCGTCACATTCTTACAGAGAGAGAGACCGACGGACATGGGCAATCCCACAGGGCGGGGCCCCCCTGAGCGCTTCGCGCCGGGGCCCCGCCCAAAAATACAGTGGTCGTTTACGCACATTCCCTACACTAGGAAACCTAAATTGCTTGTTTCTGCAACACGACAAGACAAGGCTGATTCCGATGGAAGATTAGTTATTAAATCAGCATAATTGCATATGGTAGTTATTAGTCATATATAATATGCGGCATTAGGATGTGGTGTTCAAGCGGCTTGATGATGGAATTGACCACTCACATGAAGAACGCAGCTTTATTTTGTTTCAAATGGCGATGCAGAAAAATCAATTATTGTTTGTTATTTGGTATGATAGCAACGACAGCATCTTGGGTTTTAACTTAATGCCGTGGCAGCTAATCGAGTGCTTCAGCGACCCTGCGCGAAGACCTTGCGAATTGTTAATTCTAAAATAAAACATTTATATTTTAATCGCATCAAATTTACATGTGTGAGGAATATCGTGTAATTGTCTTGCACCCTCCCTTGGCATAAGTTATCAGGAAAAAAGCTGCGCTGCCGGCTTTGCAAATTACGGAATACATTAAACCACTCCAAAGCAATAAGATGCTCCCCTAGCTCCATCCTGCGGCGTAGGAAATTTCTCGCCTGCCTGAGGGCGGATAGGAAAATTCCTACGGCTAGGAATGGACGTATGGACGATTATGGGACGAGCCACGCCGTAGGAATGCCATAGATTTGGTTTCGAGCTTGCAGAAAACAGGCCTATTGGGCGGCAACGCCATCAGCCTCAACTGATACAAATATACTGAAGCCATTAATAAAATGTAATGATCTAAATATTATTACGATAATTATCAGCTAACCAGCGAGCTCTACAGCTTCGCCTCTCATCCTGCAACGAATTTGTGCCTACAGCCTCAACTATACTAAGGGGCTCCTTCAGTCCAAGTATCCACGCATAAAACGAAGTCAGCTGGGCCAGCGGACTGAATCCCCCATTGGGCCTAGGGCTCTCACTATTAATCTTATCATAATAATTATTGTATTGTACCTGTTGGAAACTGTCGTCGCGATAGCTGAGTAAAGGTCCAGTTCAGCACAACGCTGGACAAGCGAGCTGCCAGTATGCCTCAAGCCACAAAGACACTCCAAAGCCTGGGCGAGCAATAGTTGTTACAAATAGCTAATGAGATACGAGAACCTCGCCAAATATATAGTCAAAGTGTTAAGTGACGTACCCTCCGTCTAGATCGTCGAACGCACGGATTAGGAAGGAGATTGCTGGCTCAGTGTCAGAAGACCAAACGCCAGTCTACGCCATGACAGAAACAGCCTAAACAGGCAAGACCTAAATCCCACCGAGAATACCAATCGTTCGGAGGATAGAAGAAGTCTGACCGAATATAACACCACCACCACCGACCTTCACAGGAGCAGCGACGAACTGACCGAATAATCATGCCAGTTAATGGCAGAAATTTCAACAGTACGCATTAGCTCGCACATCGACACCTGCTGTGTCCGATGGCACCGTCCGTCGTGACAAGGATCTTGGCTCTTTTAATTGGCTATTTCTTTGCAATTGTATTTTCGATCAAGCATCGTTACCTTCTAAGGGAACCAGGTTACCTTATTTGAGAGTAGAGCTTGGTGTAAGCGCACGGTTAATACCTTAAACGTTTGATACCTAGCGCGGGTGGTCATGTTCCTTGGTTCGGGAGATATGGTATGTATTAACGGTAATATATGTGCTTCACAAAGCAAAGCAAAGCAAAGCATCTTCGTATTGACAGAACCTGACTTAGCGTCTCAGAGGGCTTGCCGCAAGCAACCTTTTGCGATGTAATTACGCTAGCCATGGCTTGGGCGTGGGCATGCGTACGGGTAATTACCCCGTGGATATGCACGTATGCCAGCTGGAAAAATCCAATTTCCACAGCCTACATGCATAGGGCTCTAAAAATCTCGTCATTACCGTACTTACATACCTTAGCACGGTTGGCCCCGAGGGTTCCCAAACTTCCGATTTTCCCCGTCAGGCCACTAAGATTTGCACAGCTTCGCACAAAACACTCTCTCCCAAAACAGATTTTGATCGTTTTACGGTTGCATTCGAAGGGATGGTTTCCACGGTTGCTGCGAACAGGCGCCGGTTTCTCTGCAGGTCTTCCAGCAGCCACATGCGGATGCAGTCCTGGGCAACGCAAACTGGTAACAATTAGTCCAAGCACACAAGTTCCCACACCTGTCATGCCAAACAACTGCGTTCAACCGCTATCATTTGCAACTACCTGCCATCCCTCGCTCCCCCGCCCAAAACTGGCTCGTCCTGTAGCTTTTGAGGTATCCTCAGCACAGCTGTCCAGCACCTGTATCCTGTAGACATAATCCAGCGCATTCGTTCCCCACAGGATATAACGAGGTACTCATTCGTCCGGTTTCCTCTCCTTCCTCCCCAGCCACCTGAACAACCATCTGACATCGGCATGCAGCACACGTGACTGCCGCGCTACGTCGGCCAGAAAACAGCAACGTCTTCCGTACACATCTTCTCCAAGTTCGCGATCGGCGCGTGCGCTCCCTGCTTAGGCTTGCTTGGAGGCGTAGACAACGTACATTGGGTCTGTGTGACCGAATAAGACCTGGCGTCCACGGAGGGTTCAGGAAGAGATGGCGCATACAGTGAGTCAAGATTGCGCTTCGCAGACACGGACATCACCGCAAGTGCCCCCATGTCACGACTAATTATGCAGTTCGCTTATTGCACTTAGTGCGTCGAGATTACGGTAATTGGGCGTGGGCACCCATATAATCCGTCTAACAATGAAGAAGCCCGACCTGTCTGCTGTGCTGACAATACACTTGGCGGTTCGTATCCCTGCATCTCGTAAATTTGCGAGACAAGCGGTACTGGAAGAAAGAGAATAGGGACCAACAGGGTCCCTCTTCATTCCAAACCCCACCCCAAGCCCCGATGGATCGGGAGGTTAAATCCACGGAGTACTTGTTATTGGGTTCATGGGTTGGGGACAGGATGACTGCACCTGGCAACCGTTATTGATCGTTACGTTATAGGATGATCAATGCACAGACGCATGACAGCTGGCTTGGATATTGCAACCCATACCCAAACCGACTCCGATGCAAGCTCCAATGAAAGGTTCCATGCCCGGCAGCTCTAAGCATCATCTTCGTAGAGACACACACACGTGCTAGGGGGTTGGGTAATGGGGAAATAAGCTTCCCCGCAATCCAACTGTGCAGTATTTTGGTAGGACGCCCTGACAGACTTCCCCTTCCCCATGAACGACGCGGCGGCGGCTTTACCTTGGGTGTAATGTCTTTACACTTAGGCGCCGAAAAGCCCTCCGGCACCGAGTAATGGAAATACGATCCGACAATCCAAACATGATCCGCTGCAGCGAAATGCGGGGACGCATCGTGCAGAAGAAAACGAGTGAGCATGTGAGCTGTGTATTGGTGGTTGCCGTACCACATTCTAGTAACAGGGACATCCCGGTCCCCGCGCTGCGTTCGCGGCGCCTCCGTCAGGGCTGTGTCCACTCTCCATATCTCCCCCATGCAAAGCTAAGCGACGCGCATCCTCGGCCGACAGACAAACGACGAGGGCGCACACAAAGGAAGCAGGTAGGGTGCACGCAACGGCATACACAAGTGAGTAGAATGCAGCTAGTACCCCCTCAAAACCTAAGCTGCTTTGCGGTGGCCCACACAGAGGCTTTCTGAGTCCATTCGATTGCCGACTACCTGCTTCAACACCAATTCTGTTATCCTGTTTCGAACACATATTCAAATTCAAATGGGAATAGATGGTTGATTCAAAAAACACCCACTGTGCCGGTATTGCGCCCAGTCCAGAACTCTCACCGTCCCCCGTCGCCGTCCACAGGCTGATGGCTTTGGTCGGAAAGCAGCGGTTACTGAACGACATATAGGCCGTGCCCCCAGGCTTCAAGACGCGATGCATCTCCTGGAAAATCTGCAAGGTTCAACGGATCGTTAGAAGTAAGCTAATCGGTTTCAGAGACGGGACGTGCAAAACCAACGTTGCTGCTGCTGCTGCTGCTGCTGCCGGCTCTCGGGAGTAAGTCAGGACGCCAAATACAGGTTCGATATTGTTATGCATCCACGGACAAGTGAGAACTCCGGGTGTTCAAACTGTTATTGAAGCTGGTTGAGATCTGGGTGCGACTGGCCCCACCGATTTAGTAGATTAACCGGCTTTGATAGCTGGATATTGCATCGTGCTGGCCGCGCCAATGTTTCATGTTCGGGTCCATCATTTCGTCGTTGGAGGAGTACTCGCCAGTCATTATCTTACGAGCCCTGGGGGCTCTTGATCTTCCACGCTACCTCAAGAGTCGATTGGGCTGAGGCGCGGCCAACCTTTGGATCAACCTGATGCTTGGGTGAAGTAATCAAGTACACGAAACACCGTAGCATCAATATCCTGGGTTCACGCCACTGCCGAGATGCAGAAGGAAGCCAAGACCTTGGGATTGGCCGTCCCCGAGTCGATCGGCCATTGCTTAACCCGTCAAATAGGCTAAGACTTCAGGAAGCTCACAGAGTATCACAGGCTAGGCGCGAAACATGCCAAGAAACGTGAGACTTTGCAATATGGAGATATCATTTTACCCTGCACGCGCTCGCGGTAGAACTCTCGTTACTTCCCCGGCCTGGCATCAAACGCAACCCCCTTACGACTCTCCTCCGCCGTGAGGGCATCCGGAGCATAACTTCTACTGAAAGAACACGCACACACGCATGAGTGCGCGCACACGTAAAAACGCATGCATACAAAGGCACATACACACGCGCAGACGCACACACCCTGACACAATAAACACAAAGAGAGAGAGAAAGAGAGAAACACACACACACACACATAGACACCCACCTCAAGCGGCTTATTCAGGTAGTCCACGCTAACGCAGTTCGTGATCACATCGAAGGTATTGTCCGCGTACGGCAGCTTGGCATCTGTAAATTCATGGACATGAAGTGACACGACAGCTAATGCTAGGCCTCAGGAATGCACCACCAGCAGCAGCCATGTGCGGGATGGTCCATGGGTCTTTCCTGATAGACCTTTACCCTTTACCTAGGGATCAGTGGCAAAATTTCCTTATAAACATAAACAGCCCGAGGCGCACCATAGAACATAGGAAAATAAATCACCATATTTTGCTTGGACGATTGACAATACGTAACACCGTGCACCCAGCACTTAGCACCTAATCCAAATTCCGACATTGGGACGTTGCCCGCCTCTTACCCTTCTAGAAAGTTTAATCCACCGCTGCCTGGCAGTGACATAACATGGTTGTGCTATCATACTCACCCACGTTCAGGTCCTTGACCGCGTAATCTGTCAGCTGCACGTTTCGGGAGAGCTCCTGTCGGGTGATGGGGCATTACCAATAGGTGCCATGTTAGGTCGCAGGTAGTACAGGTAGTGTTGGAAGGTTACCAATACCATAAAGTCAATATCTACCAATGCTGTCCTGCTTGTGCCTCGAGAAGCATCATGGGACGTGTGCCCGATGGCTTTGCTCCGTTCAATTGAAGTCCGCAGCCCGCTGTAACAACAGCAACTATTGTTAGTAAGTATTGGTTTTAAGGCAGGTCGCCGAGACCATCACTTATAAACAGAATGGTATTTAGGCTGGCAAACCTCTCCGCTGCAACGCACCATCACGCTTGCTTGGCAAAACAGACGCAGGATTCTTCCCATCGGGCCAACACGTTAGAGGAATACAAAGAGCTTACGGACATGCGGACATCACGGTTATATATACAGTGACGTCCGCGCTGCACGCTATCCTATATGTTTACGCCGGACGCATGCCCCTCGACCTCTCACCTGCTCGTTCATGCCCAGCCCTGCGCAGCACCAGGGAGGCCGGGAAGGAACCGAGCATCAGTTGTGAGAACTGGCTAGTATAAGCTAAGACAAAGGCTTCGGAGGGATGATGAGAGCATGATGTTGCGTGCTGTGGGAGGTGTGGTATACCTGGCGGTCCGGAGGAAGTGATGCCAAAACGGCCAAGCAGCGCCAGTGCAACAAACTGGGCTTGACCTCACGCCCTCCTGCCGAATGCCCTCCGGCCAAATGCCCTCCAACAGAACGCCATCAGGTCCAATGTCGGCACCTTTATAGGCCTGCCTACAGAGGCCTATATCGAACACAACAATGCCTGCCTGCGTGTCTGTCTGGATTCTGCCTGCCCTTTCGAGGGTTTCACCCATGACCCCGTTTGCGGCTCTTGGTCCTCTTCACCTCCCACCTTCTGCGGACAAGGCATGCGCTCTGCTGCCCTTAGAGGCATGTGGGCAAGCGACCGGCACCAGGTCCCAGGTCCAGTGCACCCATGTATATACAGTGTTCGCACGGCACGGCTCGGCACGGCACGACACAGCACAGCACGGCACATCATAAAAAAGCACAGGACAACATATTGTCCTGGGATTAGTAACCTAAATTGCCTAACAACCTAAATCGCTTACCGGCAACGCGACCGGGAGTGTAGCCCTTCGGGTAGTGGGAGACCCACGAGCTGCAAATGTCAAGGATAGCGACCGACTCCAACCCAGATGTTGGGAAGACCTCGCCATAAAACCTGCGAATGTGTTGCGCGCGCGCCTAAAGGAAAAAAATCCTCCAGCCCTGCAACTCTCAAACACTAAAAGATTAAAAACGCGACGCGGGGTGGAGAAACACACTGTGTGTATGAGCACGAATGTAGAAAGAGCAAAGTAGATACCAGACAGAAGTACAAGCACGCTTAGGCTAAGATACAAAAAACGCCCTTCTCGTAAAACTGTTGCAACGTGGGTCTGGGGCCAATTTATCTTCGCCACGCCTCCCTCGCGCCCTGCTGGTCTCACTTGGTCAGTGCATTGATTGCATTGTCGTCAATGTGGGTCACGAACCGAGATTGCGAGTAGAAAAAGCTGTCCGGGCTCTCGTCGTAGCGCTGGAAGTTTTCAGGACGGAACGGCCATTTCTCTGGCCTGAATGCAGAGCACCAAAGTCAGGTGTGCGGGGACTCATTGAACCTTAGGACGCCCATTATGGGGGCAGGATTTTGTCTAGGAGGAAAATGCTGTCCTAGCAAGCTAGCAGACAACAGATTGCTCAGCCCTTGTAGCCAGAGTGGGGCCTTACCAGCGTGGATCCTCCAAAACCTGCCACACCAAGAATTGTGGCAACAACAGCAGATAGGTAAGGGCACGTTCATTTAGGGATGGCAAAGGCTGCATGTTGTGAGCACTTATCCTTGCTTCATTCACGATCGACACGTGCGTGTGCATCTCCCCTGCTCTTCTACACCTCCAACGCCATTTGGAGGCGTGGAAGCACATGGCCGATGGCAGCCAGCGACGACATACTCCGGTGCGATAATGGCATGGATTACCTACCTTTTCGACCTCGGGTTGACCCGCAGCGACCGCGACGCTGCGTTGCCCGAGGAGAGCACCTAGTAGCGCGGCACTGCTCAGCACCGCACGTCTATCGATACAGCCTGAATACGATATAGATGTTGCATTACGCCACATCGGAGGTCTAGCCAGGCATTTTATTACTGGTTGGCCGGTCCTTGCAACTCGTGTGGTCGAGCACGTAAAGCGTAAGTTCGATAGTGCAATCATTTTAAATAAGGAAATTTACAGAGGTGACTTCCAGGTAAAGAATTGCATATTATCTAGCAAGCCTATGGTAATCTGAGCGCGTACGAGGACCATTAATAAGGCACGCCCAATACTGATCTTAAAGCTCATGAGCCACTTTTTCCACAGTATTCCTTACATAGTTTACTAAATGTGGTGTTCAAAGCACTGATGTAATATCCATACTGTCAATGTCTCTCGGTGCCTTAATAAGCTGCTGGAGGGACGTGCCCTACCATCCGTATCGATGAATTTTTATATGTTCATAATATATCTGCCTTACAAATAATCCCGAAGTCCAAGCTGCGTATCGTCATTCCCTTGGCGTTAAAGCGAGTCCACCTCCAATCACGTTCTGGTCTCTCGTGTATGTGCGTTCCCCCACAGAGAGTTAGGATTGCCATGGGTGCGTTCGATAGGTCAGCAGCTTCCTCGCATCCTAGAAGCGAGGCGTTTGTGACTGGCGAGTGCTGGTTACAGAGCTGCGCTGACCTTAGCAGCTCGCTGCTGGCGGCCTTTGCTATTAGGAAGGACTGTTATCAGGCGCCAGTGCTACAATATCGTTACATGGGTGCAGTGGTCATCGTATATTAGGAACAGGTTGCCCCACCCGGCTGCGGTCAAAAGATGGGGGCTCTGGATATACCTAGACTGGGGCCCACATGTCAATGGGGTGTGTGTGCTCTTATTGCTTTAGCATTATGATACCATCCGTCCGTGGCCATCCGACCTCCGCTCGAGATGCCAGTTGTATGAATGGGATCACCCGAGGCTAGGGGAGGTACTGAGGCGATTTATTGCGAATATATGGAAGACAAGGGGAAGAGTTGGAGGAGGGAAACAGCATTTCAACCATAAAAATTAGACGATGGCTTGGTCTGCTGACGCGCCAGTTCCGGTCTTGTGCGGCGCCAGCACATCCTTGCAAACTTGTGAGGCGTATAAACAATAAATACAACAAATACGATCCAGTGCTTCAAGATCTCCATCTCCCGGAGGAGAGGGCATCCCGCTTGGGTAAATGACAATTTTTCGCGGCGTGTGCGACTGGAATGGAAGAAGGCAGTCTATTGTCCATGTCTCCGAAGTTAGCGATGCATGACGTGAAAGCATTGGCTAAGTGGCATTCTGCAATCAAGCATCTACACCATGTCAGTCCAATTAAGTCCAGCACGTGTCGCCGTATAGCACCAATGCCGCCAACGGGCTGCTGCATCCATGCTGCCTTCTTCTCAAACGACCCGCCCCTGAATTGCTCCCATTCGGACAGTTGGCTAACAGAGAAGTATGAGTCATAACTGGTGAGCAGAGCCAATAGGCACCCATACATAACACAGATAGCGTTATGTTTCCCACAAACATGCGAAATATGTATCCTTGTAGTATGCGCCAGCACAGCCCTTATAGCCCATAAAGCAACCCTTATATCTTAGTGCTTACAACGTAGTTCAGCTTGTCCGCATCTCGCCGTCTGAGCTGGCTTCTGGTGTCACCCCCCGCGCACTGGCGATGCCACCATATATGGCGAAAGGCACTTGTGCAAACACGTGTATACACCTACCCACGGCAAAACCACAGTTGCTTTCTCAAGGTGCACAATAATGATACTGTTACATCTCCCGTCAAGCTACGCAAGGCTTGATACATTGAAAACTTGACAACATGGTGGACGGCGGCGCCCGACACGACACGCTGTCAAGGCAGAGTGCACCCGCTAGATGATGTGGGCGAAGGACTCAGTAGACCACCTTGGGGAACCCCAAGCACGCAGGACTTGCATGACAAACACGGAAAAGCAGAGCTGCGGAGAAACCAAAGATAACCGCCGTGGAGCTGATCGAGAAACGCCCTCTAGTACATCTGCCGTGTTTAGGAGCCACATCCTCTCTCGGCACGGTGCCTCCTGAGGACTCTTCACAACTATCAGGACGTGGACATTGTGTGATAAGCAGTAGCTCTAGAGCTCATAAAGCAAAAAATGCGGGAATGGAGAAAGTTAGGCCTCGCAGACAAGTTGAGCCCTGCCGAAGCCCAACCCTAAGTTCAGAGACATTTTGGACAGACCAGAAGAAAACCACTACCATGCGAGCTGAAGCGTCCTTCTGCACACACTTGCGCCTCAGGGTCTTCCGCCCTTCTCTTGTAGGGCAGATAACGAGAGGTCTCGTATTTTGCTTTGGTGCTCGCAGGCGTTAACCACCTCTCGCCCCTGTGTGCATCCACTACGGCCTCTCAAACCCTGCTTGCTAAAACAGCAGCGATGTTCTTGATGCACCTCGCTTGTTGAAAGAAACGAAGGAATACATGGCAGAGCTAAATCAAATGATGAGAAACCAACACTCAAGCCCAAAAAAACCCGCTCAATTATGCAAGCATGAAAGCCTTTCTCCGCTCAAAGACTTTGCGAAGAAGGCGTCACTCAACACTTGCGTAAAAATGAACACTCTGACCACTCAAGTTCGGTATTAACCAATACAATGCTAACTATATGTTAAATACACGATATTTCCCTTATCCATCACACCCGCCGAAACAGAACAAGCTGTAAATACCAAACGCCGTATCAACTCGATCTCAACCCAATCCGCCCGGCATCTCGGTGCTCACTCCCCCTCACACTTTACTCGCAGGGGCGTCCTGAAACCAGTGTTGCCATGCCGACAGGAATGAGTCAATCAGCATGTACTAGATCGGCGCTAGACCTCAAAACTACCTTCGCGCACCCACCGCGCGGCTCATACATTACTGAGAGGCTACCGGCCAGGACGACATAAATGGCCTCCAAATTTACACAAAATCTGAACCTCTACGAATTGCACACCTTCATCAAAACAACCCTGCGCCTTTCACTCTAAAAAATCAGATGACATGTTCTTAGTTGCACATAAACGAGTACATTAACGGCCGAATGGCGCTGAGGTCCAAGAAAAGCGGCGGGAAGCCTTCGCAACTTCATTGGCAGCCGCTGCCAAAGCACATGTTCGCCACAGCGAGGAACCGCTCCTCGGAAAGGGAGGCCTGCGCCAACAGCCGAATGGCGAAATCCTCCGTGGCTTCCTCGTAGTCGTGCGCGCGCTTCAGCAGTAGGTGTCCTGCAATCTCAAACGCCGCGGGGTTGACCCCCGTCTGAAGCAGGTCTAGAGGGATCACACCAGCCGCCTGGCGCTCCGCGAAGCACTGCGGAAAAAGAAACACCCGACGGCCCTCGCTCGACATCAGTATGTTAAACGGCTGATTTGCAGCCTGCAGTCGCTCTGCTGCCGTGCCGACCACCGCCGCCACTGCCTCCAGTCCGCCGCCATCACAGTTAGCATGGTCTTCCACCGCCTCCACAACAAATGCATTCACCGGGTAGCCCTGCAGACGCGAGACGTGCACACTACCAGCAGACATACAGATGGACGGGTCGCGGGGCCGCTTGCGGGAAATTTGCAGAGCACCTGCAGCACAGGCAGCAGCGTCGGCTTCACCGCTGCCTGGAACCGGTGGTGCCGCCAGCGCACCGGGCAGCGGCACTGTCGCAGCCGTTTCACATGGCATTTGCATTGCAAGGTAGTATGACTGGAAATGTAGGTGGTTGATGGTGGCATAGGCACCAAGAGAGTTGTAACCAACGCGGAAGTTCGGGCTCCCTAGCTCTCGCGCGAATTGCATTGCAAGAAGCACTGTCTCCGTGCTTAGCGCCTGCGGCAAGTGGTCCAACACGCGTGGAACCAAAAGCACGTGCCCATAGTCGATCGGCGAGACATTAACAAGGACCAAGTTGGAATTGTCTGCGCCGCCGCCGCGTAGGGGCGCCACAGCCTGGGCCTTGGGCTGCCGCTGCCCGTCCACAATGGGGCGGAAAGCGACAAGAACCTCTGTGATTGCAGCTTTGGTGAAGTTGAACTTGGCGGGGTCAAATGGTTGAAGAACCTGGTCAACGGTGAGCTCCGTAGGTCGCTTTCGTGTGGCTCGACCCTCGTTGAGCTGCACGATGAAGCCATGCCAGCCCGTCAGCACGCGCGTGGGGCACTGGGTGACATCGTACCTGCATCAGGAGAAAACGACATATGCGGGGCTAACAAGTTTGAGACTCAGGAGCCAATACAAAACAAGAAGGGTGGGCAAAAGCGCAAGTATCAGAGCCTGTTGCAGGCAGAGGCAGAGGAAGGCAGAGGAGCTGCAGACCTACACAAGGAGGCAGCTAGCTCAGCATATGTTCCCAACTAACAGAAACACGCATGTCTGAGCGTTGACGCCATCAATTGCGCGACCGCAAACATTGAAAGAGGGCTATGAACCATAAAAATCCCCAAACCCTAAGAAACGTTAGGTATCCGGGACTGATTCGCAGACTTCAACCATTGGTGGATCTTACTGAGGCGATATCGACTTCTCTTGCGTACGGATTGCCAGTTTCCCTGCCTTAATCGGTGCTAAAGCCCCAGCTTCGAAAAAGAGAGGTTTGCTTGGCCATGTGATAACCCCATACGAATAACAATCGGCCCTGCTGAGTCCGAGCTGGTTTTATAATGCCGTGCTGGGTATATTAGGTGCTCAGAAGCTTTCACGCACCTGAGGATTCCCCGATCCGCTCGGTCCTCCCACATTGCCATTAGGGCTGCTTCCAGCACGCCGCGCTCCGGGGCCTCCTGGAGGCTAATATCACTGCCGCAGGAATTATCCGCAGCAAAACTGAGCGAGTCATAGTGATGGGGTAGACGCACGTCGCTAGGGTGGCGCCGCGGCTGTGCGCGGCGCCCAACTGCCGGCCCCTTAATGCTGCTATTTTCAGCTAATGGCACCGTCAAAATCGAGGGTCCACCAGTCGTGCACGTCTCCGCAGAACCCAAAACGGCATTTGCATCGTGTGCTATGCACAGAACGGTTTCCAAAGCACACACATCGGATGGCGCTCCCTGCCGGATGCGTTGGGACATGTGCACAGGTAGACTATTGAAGCTGTCTTCTGGGAGCGGCCCTGAATGAGGTGCCGTGTCGCCATGCGGCATAGGCGGGTCGCACCTACGAAGGAAAACAAGAAGGCCTTAAGGCTTTGCCAGAAGCCGCGGAAGGTGGAATCATTCCAGTGAAATCGCTCAGACCGTTAAGACAAAAGCAAATCAAGGAAATTCCAAACCAATCCGTCCTGGATAACATGTAACGAACTCACCCGCCAAAGCAGTCCGGTACGACGGGGAAAGAATCAACTCTTGCCAGCTTGGGAATATCATCGCCAAACTTGCGTGTTGAGAAGGTGTAGACGGGTACGCATAAATCCAGGCAGGATGCGATCGTCGCTTCCGGTTTGCTCGCCGTCGGACGCAGAGCACCTGATGGATGGCACAACTCACAAGTCGCTGCCATTAATCAAAACTGACGATAGAAACCTGGTATAGCGAATTCACAATCCTTGACAGCACAAGTAGCGTTTAAGGAAAGCGTCCGACTGCTGCAAGCCTCCAACGTTGACAGGTCCTTTCTGTCCCGTCGCCAAGCTAAGTGTGAACGCCTCCGCCAGCCGCGCAGGCAATGTCCTGCATTGTATATCAAATTGTTGCACAAAAGATTTGGCCAAATTCATCATCCAAGTAACTATATCGCCCAAGGCATATGGAGACTATGGCTAACTCTCTCACCTTTGGCCTGCCTCCAAACGATGGCCTAACTCCACGACCGCCACCAACGAAGCCGCGCACGGGCGGGCTTAGAGACGACAGTGGTGCGTGCAGCGCCGTTTTGTTGGAATGCACCTTAAAATGCATACAAGGTTAGATAAGACATCAAAAAAATGCTGATGACAATTGCTTCCTGCCCGTCTTTCTAGGCTATGACGGATTATTGGGGTAATACACAGGTAGCGGAAAGGCGTCAGGGCCAAAGTACACACGTCGTCTAAGGTTGATTTAAATTTAAGACATATGCCTCGCAGCACACTGAACATTGAAAATTAGACAGTTGGGCCTTATACAAAATAAGCGGCTGTTATCCATTCAAGGTGGACGAGCTCGTGCTGAATAAATTTCGTACGAATCGTATATAATCATAGTACCCATATATCCGCATCGATAACAGCATATTCCATGAAATCACGCCCATGCAGTGCTCTGATACTTCTTTGCGCGCTGCTGGATAAATGCATCGGTCTTCCATTGTGATAATGCGGCAGGTCGCCAAAACATCTTGACATTATTGTAAGATGCTCTGGCTTCACTTTGTCGGCGGTTAGGATCGTCTTGGAAACGTATGCACTCATTCGCGTAGCGCCTGTTGTTTTCACGATTGGTTAATACATATCAATAGAGCACCGGGCTTCTGGAGAGTTGGGGTCAAAATATCAATTTCCCACCGTGCGGCCAAGGATAACTGCTTGATTGGTCACCTAGCACGGCTTTTTCAAATGTTCTTCACATGTCGTGGACGTACCCTGGCCCCGGCAATTTGACCTAGAAAAATTTTCACTTCAAGGCACCCAAGGCCCTGAACCTCAGGAAGGGAATCAGCCAGCTGGCCTTCATGCGGTCCTCAGTCACCCAACAGTGTTTTTTTCCATACCAGTTTTTCGTTACCAAAAATGTATTTTGGATTTTAGAGCAGTAAGTTGGTAGAGACTTGGGATGGTTACTGATGATGGATTGTACAAGGTGGACACCGATCCTGGGATGAGTATGGGTGATAATGGTCCAACTATTTGAAAATCCTCCGATGCGGTAACATGTCCAGGTGGATTTAATAGGATGCATCAATTGTACTGAGGGCATTTTAAGATATCAGCCCTAGTTCAGCGCCCAGCTCCCGCTGCTGGGGCACCCGACCTTTGGGCCCAGTAGGTTTCACAAAATGTTGTCTCTGTTGTATCCGCCTAAGCAAAGGCTCAATCAGAAGATGACCATACACGGTCCATCCTGGAAACTACCCGTACATACCCCAGGATATTACACACAAGACGCATTTTTGCCTGGAAAACGTTATGAATGTATGTACGCGAATGATGATATGAAGCCCCCCAAAGCTGTTGCTCTTCCAAAGACAAAGGAAGACTTTGCTAATGAGCAAGTTCATAGTCAGTGGCGAGCAGTTCCACCAAGTGGGGTTCTCCAGCCTAAAGGCGCTCTGCATGTGCATGTATGCCCAGGACTATTTAAGTTCAACGCATAGACAGAGACCATTTCCAGTTTTCCACCTGGTGACGTGGTGTGCAGCAACTACAAGTGGATAAATGTAGATCAATATTAAGAAAAAGCCATCCATTAACTGTGTAAGGGTAGAACTCGCATCCTGGCATTACACGCTATTGCACCCTGTGTTATAATGGTGCGAATTGATAGGGATCTGACACAAGGCCCCTGATCCGAACCCCAGATGGCATATACAGGTTGATGCTGAAGCGACCGGATATGTATGAATCCCGTCTGCCCTATGGTGGATATCCCGGCTGGCACTGCGTCAGGGTTACGACCCCCGCCCTAAAGGAAAAAAGTGGACGGTTGTGCCGGGAAAACAAATCCCATCCGTCGGGTGCAAGGCGCAAGGTGGCCCAGAGGGTGCGAGGGGCGGCCTAGGATGTTCACTGCAGAGCGGGGAGGATTGTAATGGGGAAACTTGTACCCCGGCATCATGCCCTATTGCACCCTGTGTTACAAAGTGAACCTCCTACGAGATGAGGCAAGGTGGTCTTCAGGGGTTTTCATGCTCTGATGGGGCGTATAAGGCCCCCTGGCCTTTCTCGCCATTGTAAGTTTGTAACCACCATAACGGAAAAATGTTTTTGTTACTTGACCTGTACCCAAAGTCAGACTCCCAACAACGAAAATACGGTCTGTATGATATTGTTTTCATATTATCCAAGTACTTACGGACTATGCATCTTGTACAGCCACAGTGCTGCCACAGTACAGCCACAGTACAACCTCAAAAAAAACCACAGCGCTGCACCGTTGACCTCGGATTAGCCGACGCTGTGCAAAAGGCTGCTGCTGATTATCCATACTTCAACAGCTTGAACGGTATGAAACACCTTGGCTTGCGGTGTCGCGCCAGCCACCTACCCCTAAAGCGTGCTTTCGTTGGACGAAGGGCCCTTGGGCACGTCAAGGAACCCCGACATCTAGATGGCCTGTGCAAGAGGGTAGGAGCCGGCAGATTACTGATAACTTTTTGACGGCGTCCTGTTCCCAGTCTTATTACTCAGGTATGCTGGATTTGCATGTAGTGAATGAAAACTGGCCTTGGGAGCCGCCTCAGCAAAGCTAGTTTTGATCCCTAACTGAGGTTACCCTTACTAACAGAATTGACGCTTGAGCCCAGGGGTCCCCTGGACGCAAACATATCTTTAATAAGGGCATCCCGTTAGCCGTCATCTAGCCCAGTCATTCCATTTGGCCATTCATGCGGCCTGCTTTGCGAGCATGCACGTTTTAAGTTGCACAGCCTGCTTCGGGACATCATACAGAGCATTTTCACAGCGCAAGATTACAAGTCAACCTAAACACGCCCCACTGACAAATCGACACCTCCTAACACTGTCAATCGCCGTACAAATCTTGTCGTACGACCAACTGAAGGCGAGAACCAAGCTCCGACTCGCCCACGTACCAGTCTCCACGGGAAGTCCTACACGTATGTATCAATTAAGGTCTCAAGGATCAGCATCAAACCACACCGCACCCATCTCCGAAACGCGCAGGTCCTCACCCTCCAGCAAAAACCTCTCATTAATAGTGACGAGGGATGATTTTTGACACTCAATAAGCTCAATCCAGTCCTGCCAAGGGCGTGCAAAACATCCATCCAGTCCACAAGTCACAAAACACAAAATAATATCCAAAAAACAGGATGCTAAAGAACATTCCGCAAGGTATATGGAACCCCTTCTGGAGGTGGTCAATTGACAAGGCAGGAAAGCGGGTAGGTGGGAGGGAGTGGCAGATTCGCTCTGACGGCACGGTAAAACACGCAGCTACGAAAGGCGTGGCGCATTCACTTGCTGCCCGGTAGCGCTTAATTCCTGATCCCTCAGCCGCGACATATTGCGTTAGCAAGACTTGATGCAGAAAACCCGATCACAGCTTTCAAGTGCTTTGGAAGAATGTACGCGATGCCAGCAGCGGAATGACTTGATGGAATAAACCCCAGAAAGCGTACCTCGTATTGATGGCCATAAGCAACACCGTCATTCAGCCCAAAACCCGCTGTCGCCTAAGCTGTTATCAATTTGCTTTCGGCCTACCGCCTCACCGATTCAAGCACAGTAACTGCGTTAAGGATGGGGAAGCAGACTAAACGAGTTATATACATATGCGCCTCTTCGTGTAGCTGTCACGATATGGCCGTTCTAACTTCTACTCGTTTAGCCACTCAAAACAACTACCCGTGCCGTACATGGGGCGGCTCCCCGTACGACAACGGTTGCACCGACATGCCTTATATCAAATCTCGCATGACCTCAGTCATCTTAAAAGACTCAGTCATAGGCTGTAGCATCTTTAGAGCATAAAAAATAGTGTATGGATGAGTAAGGGCAAATACGCACCTGCCTTAAAAGAGTCCCCTGCGCCTGAAAAGCACCGCCACGCGGCAAAGGCCGACCTACCACTCCTGCTCAAGCTGTGCGGCTAAAGCGCTCCTCGGCCTCCAGTCAGGACATCCCCTGAGCTTGGTCATTAATGACAGCACCACTCCCTGTATCACGCCGTACATCACAGGCACTCACGGGCCTATCGTGGGTCACTGACGCGGCCCCGCAGCTGCGGAGCCGCGTCAGCTGCGGGCTTATAACCTCCCCTTTCATGAAGAGATGCTCCCACTGTTGCTGCCGTCACGAATCATCGCACCGGGGATATCTATAATCCAGACTACGTTTCCTTCGCTAATCTGTTTGTTATTCCGTAAGTACTGAGACCTAGAACGTCGATTTGGGGATGAATGCGCATGCCCAGCGCGTTGTGCTGTAAGCGTTCCTAGAGATCTAAGGAAATGGGTAGGCACCCGTTATGGCTACATGCGTATCCGGGGCAATTTTATCATTTCAAGTTGTACAAAGCTTTGTTTTCAAGAACGGTTAAAGGGACAAATTGTCGCTTACAGTCATCGAATTGTGGTGGATAGATTCGAAGTCTATCTGCAAACGCCGTACACGCGAGAACGAAGCCTTTCGCGGCATAAAACCGAGGTTCTTGAAACATTAATATCCCTAAGCACATCACATAAAACACTAATATTAAAAAATCAGAAACCAAATTCGACGCGTCGATTAACTTTAAAAGTTAAAGCTTACAGAGTGGCACCCGTAAGGCCCGCGTGACGCGTCGATTGTCGACTACCTTGGCATGACCTCTAAAAAGCACAGAACTAGTATTTCTGAATAACTAGTTGTTGCTGATGAACGCGCAGTCCTACTTAAACTTAGGGGCTCCTGGGCCGCGGCGGCTTTACCTCCAGTGCTACGGAAAATAGACGCTCTAGTCGCAGTTCTGAGTATACGTTATGGATGGAATTTATATCTGGTAGGATTTACGTTCCTTGGGACCCGTTTTTAGGAGTCGGACTTTGTTCAGTCACGGACTGACACAGCAGGCAGGGCACTGGTGGCCCCTGACGATGTGCGATAATTTGTATATCGCAATTAACCATCGTTTTGGTTTTGGAGGACAAACCAAGTCATGGTTCGCGAGCTCCACAGATGACAGCTTCCCTGAGCATGCTGGAGGGGTGGAGCAGATCGACGACAATTACTTAAGCACGCGATGGTCACATACCGCAAAAGTAGGTCTTTTTGATAGCGGAAAGTCGATAACGGTCGGTTCGAGTTCCATAGGATGCCGGTGAAGTTATCTTCTTAAAAGAATCTGGGATTGGGATTATGTTATGGAGTAACTGTGCAGTTTCTTTATGTTCTAGCTTTGCTACTACGGAATAGTTTTCGGGCGAATTAGCAATACCCTCGAACTGCATCAAGGCATCGCAAGTGGATCATCCAAGCCGTTCCCATGCACAGTTCCTTCGAGAATTCACACAGCGGAAGGCTGCCCAAGCGGAGGAGATTCGCCGTCAACGCGCATATCTTCAGGACCTGAGCGTCGAGGAACGCTCTGCGGCGCTTGGCCCCACCATATCGCCGCAGCAGTCCGAAGGCAGCCTTGAAAAAAACGCGCTCGAGCCTTTGGAATCCAAGCCCCTGTGGTCGGACGCAATCTCGGAGCAAGTATCCATACCTCCCGTCGGCGCTCCAAAGCTCAGTCAGTCAACGACCCGTGGCCATGGGGCGTTGCACTCTGTCCACTCCGGGGGCGCGGGAGGCTCCACCACATCGCTGGACGTCTTGCTACAGAGCGTCTTACAGCGATCTACCGCTGTGTCCACGAAGCTAACCAAGACGTATGCACAATCAGTGGTAAGTAGGGCACAGCAGTATGGTGGAAAACGTGCCTATTTCTCATTCGGGGAGGGTGCCGAACCGCTTGGTGCTTGGGTTCAACATGAAAATGGCAAAGAAGTCCCGGCAGTTACGGGTCAATGGAGCGTATACGTGGCTGACGAAACGAGAGCCCTCTTGTTCTGGGGTACGGGCATCGTGAGGCGACTACCTCAAGTACAACAGAACTCGCAACTTCCTTTCCAATCAGCCAGGTCGATCCCTTTCCATTGCTGGTGATATGGCACCCTATTCCTACATCTGGTACACATGTTCTTGTCCTTGATATCTGTTCTTTTTCACTGTGTTATCTAGGGGTGAACCTTTCGCTTCTTCCCAGACTGCGCCCGTGGGCCTCATAACTCCTACCACACATACTCGGGAGGGAATTCCGTTTGTATGCAATCCGGTTTTCTATGCAAAAATGCAACCCGGGTGCAATCAGGGCAATTGGCTGCGCCCGTAGGATGTAGAGGAACCCGACTCTGGACCGCCGCCACGAATCTCTCACACCAGCATGAAGAAAGGGCGAGGGGATCGCGGACGCAGCCAATCTCGGATCCAGCGACAGCACACGCACCACCAAGAAGAATATGGCCGCAAGGAGCCGTCGCCGCCCCCGCATGCACATCAACAGCAGCAGCAGCAAGGGCGGCCTTACGGCGAGGACGCAGGTGTATCCCCCGGTGCTAGCCGGTCTAGCTCCCCTGGCAGTCTGGGCTACAGGGAGTCCACGAGGGGCTCTCTGCCGCAGCTGCCTCCCGCCGCGAGCCCGGTGCAGCCTGGGACGCCTGGGCAAGGTAAGGAACAGCGACCGCCCGAGAGTCAGCAGACCGAGCAGGCCCCCCTACCGCCACCGCAGTCACGGTTACAGCCACATGGAGGGCTCCGTGCTCAGCAGCTTTCCCAGCAAGCGGCATCACCTGGTGACCAGGACAAGCAACAACTGCAAGAGCAGGGGTCGCTATCCGGGACTGTGCCCTGTCATAAGCGCTCAAGCTTAGGCAGCTTCAAGGTGAACGTTGCTGCGCGCCGGGATCCTGTCGGCATACGGGCGGTGTCACAGTCGCTGGATGGAGTTGTGGTGCCGCCGCGGCGACGTTCTGACGACCCTTGCATGCCGGAAGGTCACGGCACTGCGGGAGGAAGGACTGCTGCAGCACAGGGCGCCGGAAGCCATTCCAGGCGCCGCGTCAGCGGCAGCGGCGTGCGCTTACCGCACCTTCACCACGTCGGCTCCAGATCCTTTGGCGCAATCAGCGCAGTCGAGAGGCGGGGCCAGGCATTTAGGGGGCCCAAGTCACTGCGGGGATCGGCGTCTGGCAGCAGCCAAAGCAGCGGCGAAGGTGACCCGAGCCGCAGCAGGGTCGAGCTCGCTATGCGGCGGCCGTTGGGATCTCTACGGATACGCGAGCAAAGCAGCATTCGTAGGTCAGGGAGCTTACCACGGAGTATTCTGTCACCGAGATGGGGGACCGGGCAGTCCTCGTGGGCCAAGAGCACAACGTCCCGGGAGCTAATATTCACTCAGTTTTGAATTTGTGCCAGGAAGGCGTGGGGCGGAGGAACTCGGGCACCAGTGAGGCTGACGGACGGATCTATTCGCGATCGGGTGCTGATTAAGCATAAACAATTGTTGTCATTGCTGTTGTATTTGCCTGGTGGCTATAATATCATTTCTGCACATGCAACGCGCACTCCTGCTTAGGCACTTACGATTTATTCTTGGGGGATTCAGCGCGTTAGGGGAGAAAACACCGCCAAACCCCTCGATTAGATAATAACGCACAAAGAGACGATGCTAAATCATCACCTTGATATCCCTAAACTGATTGTTTTTTGCTCTATACATCCGTGGTGTTGATGGAGTAACGAGGCAGGGTGAGGGGGGGCTCCGCGGATAGAACAGCACTGGGCGTGTGTTGCCATCGTGTGAAAACTGGCCGCCTGGAGGACATGGTAACGGTAACCAGTAAAACATTGCAGGGCCGCCTCTGTGGCTCTTAGGGGGGAGCTTGCTCGTTTGGCTTTCCCAGCGCACCGGCGCGCATGTCCTTGCCACACCGCATTTCCCTGTAGGTCCCTTCTTCCCCAGATGTAAGGGAGCGCACTTATCCGCTAGGTAGATTTTTCATGTGCAAATTAGGCACCGTTAAAGTTCGGTTTGATGCTTTACGTTGCGGCCTGCCTCTCAATGAGGACTTGATTATAGGACAAACAAGGACTGCGTACCCGCCATATGGCGAGCTTAGCGCTTGAAGTGCTGTTTGCGCATCACGCTGTGTCAACAACACAACATGTTACTGTCATGCATTACCCCGTCAGGAAGGACAAGGAGGGTGGATTTTTTATTTCCGCGCCCGTAGCGTCAAATACTACTTAAGCACCGACACTGACCCGCAATCGCAACCGGCTGTGGGGGGAGGTTTTCTGTGTCCACTTCAGATGTAGCCGTTTACTGCGTTTGCGCCTGTTGTGTGTGCCGTCTGCTATAGCTATGCTGTGCTGTAGTGCCAGTTATGTGATATAGTAAGTGCCTTTTGCCTGCGCGCGCAAGACCGACCGACTGATGTGCTCGAAGTAAAAAAGGTCTTGCCTGCAGGCCTGAGTCTCTGCAGGCAGGCGCCGTTGGGCGCTGGCATTCCCGCGCACGCTGTCCTGGCTGAGCTGAGCTGAGTGTTGGTTTAGACACCAAGGACTATTGGGAGCCGAGCCCGAAGATACCTAGATGTGGATGGACTGCATAGTAACTAGGGGGGTTGGGGAAGGTTTTGCTACGGTGCTCGGCTCTATTCATGGTGAAATCGTATGTGCTACACTTGCGACCCCAGCACTTCCGTAACCTTTGGGGTTACCCGATGCTCTTTTCCTTGAGCCGCTTCAGGCTTTGTGTCTCTTGCCAGGACTACTGAAGTCGTTGCTGTTCAGGTGTTAGGGCGAAGTTCTGGTCCCTTCATCTAATTAAGCTACAAAATGTTTAGGCCGGTGTTTTGTCGACGGTACTTTCTGGCCTGGCATTTGCATATTAAGTGTGTGGGTAACGGGAACGAAGCGGTACTAACCGGTTACCAGATGTGAGTTGCAACACGATGATCCTTAGAGGCCCTTTTCAGCACCCTGGTGGAGTATGGATGAGTTAGTTGCCTGCCCATAACCCGCTCCCCGCACCCCGCCAGGAAGTTGGGCCTTGTTGCAATAAATTGTTCGCAGGAATGCACATGCTGGTTGTTGTTCGTGCGTTGCTGCCAATTATGTCAAGTGTTTATGAATCCGGAACCCATCGCCATTGCAGGGATGGATAATAACGACGTTATTTTAGATTGATATTTTGTAAGGTCGTGCAGGCCGGGTTCTTGCAGGGTCCTTTTTTTGTAACCCATAAGGTACGCGGCGCCTTGCAAGTACCGGTGTCCAAGATGCGATGCTCGTCTTCCTGGGAAATCCCAGATACGCACGTGTCCATGCACTGCGGATTTCACGCCATCTTGCAATACTTGGTTAGTTGGCGAACCTGAATAAGCGAAGGTACAGCAATGGTGTCTGTTTGCCACGCCATGTATACATATTTGCACTGACAACAGGGGTCAGGAGCTCAGGACAGGGTCGTATGTACGGCGCCCTTGAGGGGACAATTTGAGCTACTGTATGTCCTCCAATGCTGCTATATTGAACGTAAAATTGAAGAAAAAGTGTAAGAGTAACGCAGGCAGCAAGGCAGCACAGGGACGGGCTTTACCAGATTGCCACTTATTACTTGCCATGCCCCTGCAACCTTTCCTTGAAATCTTTGATATCTACGTCGTACAAATGGTCACATACGTCCCCGTCCAAATTATGTGGGAAAAATGCCTTCAGTGTTATACGAATAAATACGAACTCCATACTGTAGGAATTTCACGCCTTCATGTCTTTACAATCGGGTGCAAGCTTGCCGTCGCCAGCGGTATATCTTACGAAAGATATTGTTATTAGCTTACCTGATTCAAGCAATGATCAATGTATCTCATAAGGGATTGGCTTTTTCTGAGCTTTGTTAGCAGGTACACGCCCAACGATTCGTGACAATTCGTCATGCATCGACAACTGTATTATTTTGTACACAAGCCGTCGAATATCCACCACTATTGCCTCATATTAAATCGGAGGCAGCATCAAAACCCTGCAATCTGTGCCTCTTCTGGTAGCGGGCTGCAGGTGGCTAGCAAACGCGCCGCGAAATCGGCGTTGCTATCTACCCGACTATCGAGGTGCACAGACCTTGCCGCCATCCATGCGCTACTCCTCCAGCTATCTGGCCGTACCCATGATGCCCTCCCGGGTGTGGTCCGCACACAGTTGGCGACCGACACGCGCCCCGCAGATGCCGTCGCCGCCTTCCGGCACCTGGCAGCCAGGTGGCGCAGCAGCGCTCAAGGGCCGATCGAAGCTGCACTTCTGTCCGACGCTTTGCAACCCGCATACGCCCTGCTCAACGTCCACTTAGCCCTCCTTCAGCCACACGAAGTTGCAGCCATAATCAACTCCCTAGCAGGGCTGCGAAGCGCCAACCCGGAGGTGCTGCGTCGGCTTGCAGACTCCCTGGCGCGCCGACCGGCACCGGGAGCTGCGGCGGCAATGCCGCAACAACCATTGCTGGGCCATGTACTTCAACAAAGCTTGGCGGATACGCTAGCACCCGTGTCAACTTCCTTACCGTCTCACCTTGCACCATCGCATGTACCACCGCCTCACTTTCCATCTTCTCCCGCTTTGGCAGCTGCAGCTGCAACCTCAGGGCCCGAGGAGCCACTGTTAACGATTGCCTCGGCGGCGGCGGCGGCATCGCCGTCAGCAGTGGCGTTCGCGTCGGCAGCGTCAGGCTTGGCGCGGCTGACGAGTCCAGAACTTGCTGCAGTGGTGTCGGCACTCGCGGCGTTCAATCTACGGCCGGGGGACGCATGGCTTGGTCTGTGCATGAGCTGTTTGCAGCTGGGCTTGCCGTCTCTTTCGGGCCCGCAGCTTGCGCAGTTGCTATGGGCACTGGTGCAGTTGGGCGTAAGGCCCACGTCGCCCTGGCTTGCGCTGTATGAAGAGGCGCTCAGCCGATGTCTTGAACGGCATCTAGAGAAGCTCGATGAAGCGATGGAGGAACCAGCGCCCGCACGGGAAATGGCACGCCTTACAGAAACCCAGGGGGCCCGACAGCTGAGGAAGTCTCGCTTCCGGGCCCCGGATCACCACCGTCAGCAGCAGAAGGGTCAGACAACAGCGTCCGCCGGCCGCACAGGTAGCAGCGGCGAGCTAAGTTGTGAGGATTTGGTGCGCGTGGTGAGCGCCTCTGCGGAGGTGGCCTTCCAGCCAGGGGAGCGGTGTCGGACGCTACTGCTGGCAGCCCTGGGGTCGCGACTGCGGGAAATGCAGCCGCACCAGGTGGCGGGACTAGCTTGGGGGGTGACACGGCTAGGGTGGCAGGTGGATGGCCGCTGGCGGGATACTTTCCTTCAGGTGAGGGGGTCCGCTGCTCAAGTTTGGTTGATCGTTGAATGGAGCTTACAGAGGATTGGGACGAGCAAGCTGCTGGGATCAGGAGGGGCTGCGAGTGGCGCTAGGCTGGGAAGGGATGGGTTTGGGTGTTCGGGAAAGAAACATCCACAGTCTTCTGGAAGAAGCCAAAGGCAAAGGCCTTGGGCCCTATGCATTGACTCAGCAGAGGCCGCCTTCCCGCCGCCGCCCCCGTCCCCACCCTACCGCCGTATTTGGTGATTTGGTGCTGCAAAAAATGAACAAGTTGATGAAAACCTCAGCAGCGGACACCTCAGCGGCCCTGAGGCCTGCTTAAAGCCCGACCCTTGCCATTGAAGCTGGAAAACATTCTCAGGGGCAGGGAAGCGTCCCTACCATCAACCACGGGCTTTTACATGCAGGTATTCATCGTTTCCGAAATCAATGAAACCCCCCAACTGACACCCCGCCCACCCGCTCATCCACCATAATCACCCGGCCTGGCATTAGGTGACGTGGTCGCTGTTTCCGCAGCTCCGGGCGGCGGACCTGACGGCTGTTTTGGACTTCGTGGCTGGTGCCCGCCTTTCCCCCGGACGAGCCTGGCTGCGGCGCTGCTTAGAGACCAGCCTCGCCCACCTGCCACAGGTTCGCATTGCCAGGGGCTCGGGCGCTGGCTCTGATGCGGCGCTCTTTCGATGCTGAAGCGCGCCTCTTCCGTTTTGCCTGTCTCGACTTGTTCGTTGCCGGTGGCTCCACTCCCCCGCAGGTGAGCCCTCGAGACCTTCCGGGATTGCTTGGGGACCTCACCCAGCTGGATGAACGGCTCTTCTCGCCGCGAGTCACTGCCATGACATACACCGCCACCACGGCCGCTGCCCCAGCAGTTAACGGTGATTCCAACGCCACCGGCGGCGGTGCAGCGGTGGCCTTGGACAATTCTTTTCCAGGCCCTGCGGCAGTGGTAACGGCACTAGGAACGAGAACTTCAGAAGTAACAGGAGCATTAGCAACAACAGCCGCAGCAGCAGCAACGAGGCCTGGGCCTGGGTATCTGGGACAGCCGCCGCCGCCGCCGCAGCAGCAGCAGCAGGGCGCGATGAAGGGGAGCAAGGGGAAGGCAAAGCGGGTGAAGGGCGCCAATGGCGGCTGCAGCGGAGACGGTGGAGACGAGGGCGAGGACGGAGCGGAACGGGGCCTGGAGGCGTTGGCGGCGGCCTGGCTGAGGCGTTATTTGCAATTATGCACCGAGAAATTGTCGCGATTTACTGCGGGCGGTGTGGCGCAGATGATGGTGGCGGTGGCACGCTCAGGCGGCTTAGCGGATGACAGGTGGTTGGAGGCGACGTGCGGTGAGTGAGTGGGGGCCGAGCAAAGGCAAAGGCAAAGGCAGGGTGTTCCAAGTGGTTTTCCAAATTCTGCACCTCATGCTCCTACTACGCTTAAGATCATGACTTTATAGCGTTTCTGTCTATGCATGTTGCAAAATGATTGTATCTATCGCTTCCTTCTCCGGTATTGGATGTCCAGATCCGGCGCTTCTGGGCACCTTCATCCTGCCTCCCCTACCTTCCCTGCGGCCTCTCCCTTGCCACCACAGCCACTCTGGCATCTAAGAGCGACGTCCTAGGGGCCACTGACATGGCTGACGCGGTGATAGCCCTGGCGGCCCTCCGCCGCCGCCGCCTGGAGGTCCATGCAGTGCGACCGTCGGCGCGCAAAAGAGCACCAGCAGCAGCAGCAGTAGATGCCGTTGGCTGCGGCGGCGTTGTCACGTCAGCGTCGACTTCAACATCGCCAGCGGCGCCACTGGCTGCGGCGGCGGTGAAGGATCGAATTGAAAGGGACCAGGGCGTGCTGTTGGAGGCGCTTCTGTCTGGCTGCGCCACCAAGCTGTCCCTGCTGCCTGATGACCGGCTGGTAGGGCTAGTGGCAGCATTGGCGAAGCTGGATGTACGACCGAACTCCACGTGGCTAGGGACGCTACTGGATATCACGCTAGCGCGGATGAGGATGAAGGATGAGTCAGCTGCCCCGAGCGCGCCACAGTCGTTAACCTCAACCTCACCCCCGCCTGCACCCTCGCCGTCGCTGCTATCGCCACCGGCACCAGCACCGGCACCGCCAAATCCACAGGAGCGTTCTCTGCGAGAACCTGCAACACCGGAACCGGTAACGACCTCATCGTCACCATCGCCGTCTGCCGCCGGAGCGGCAGAATCAGATCAGAAGTCAACTCCCTCGGCCCCGTTGGCCTTGCCGTCGGGGCTGCCGTCGGTGAGGACAACCGGGCTGGGATCAGCCTCCTCTCGTGGCTTCTCGCCGCGGTTGCTATCTGAGCTGTTGGTGTCAGTGGCTAAGCTGGGCGTGTCACCGCCGCGGCGCTGGTCACAGGCGTTTCTGGAGGCGGCGGGCAGGCAGCTGGAGGGTTTTGATGCGACGTCCCTGAGCGGCCTGTTATGGGGCCTCGTGGTTCTGGACATTCGCCCGTCAAAGGAGTGGACAACCCGGCTCATGGAGCATGTCCACAAATGCCTATCTGGGGAGGAGTCACGCTCTGGCGCACCTGGAGGAGCAGCCTGGAGAGGGGGGTATGATGTGGCTCTGTCTTGGGCTGTGGGGCATGGACCGAATCTGATGTTCCTCGGGGAGGAGTGGACTGGGGGGAGGCTGGCAAAGCCCGCGGCGGAAGAGAGAGATAAGATGCCGACCGTGATGGGTTTGGGGATGGCAGAAGTCCAGGAGGGCGAGGCTGCGGGTAGTGCGGAGAAGGACGAAGCGAAGGGGAAGGAGGAGGGGATACGTCCGGGCGCGGACTCTGTGTCAGGCGAGGGAGAAGTGGAAAAGGGTCCGGGCGGGTGGGCGCGGAGGGTGAAGCGGTATGGGTACTTGCATCGTCGGTACAGCACGTCGTCAAACCGTCGAGCGCTGTCCATGACGGTGTAGCCGTGCTGCAAAGCTGTGTGAGCATATCAGGTGGCGTGTGATCATTCCCCAGAAGGGCTTACATGCACTTTTGATCATCTTATTTGTATGTCATGGTGCTTAGATGCTCAATGTCCTGACTAAATGGTTTACTTTAATGAGTCAGCCCCAAGTTACAAAGCTTTTAATGCATAGATGTGGGGGACTCGATCGCGCTAGCGGTAGTTTGTATGGCTGGATGGGGAACGTGCAGGCGACTGCAAGAAGTTTGTACGTGGAGAGGGGAGGGTAAGCAGGTGGTGGAAAGAAGTGAACGGGGAACATTGTAGATTGTTAGGTCTATTGCATGGCGAACTGTGGATGAGCGGGCGGGTGAACAAGAGGACGAATAGAATGAGGGAAGCGCCAAAAAAGAAACCCGGTCGCGATCCCAGATGAATATATACTGAAACAACAGAATTTACGGGGTTCGGATGGTCGTTCTCCCGCGATGGTTACTAACCCGTCGATGGCTAAGTCGGTTGCCTATCAAGTCATTAATCCATTGTCGATGACAATGATGCACACTGCGATTTTTGATAAAATGACGTGTGTATATGTCTGCAAAAGACCTTGGCAGCACTGTTGTGTGTGGGATAGGGGGGTACATCACCCGTGGCCACTAACCTGGCAGCCCCTACCTTCCCCGGTATTTCGGGGCACCGTCATCCGGTCTCCCATGCCGACTTCTCCGAAATCAGTGCTTTTCCCGGGTTCAGCACCCACCACCAGCATCCAGCGGAATCTGCCGAATCAACTAAGGCGTCAATTCCGCTCCTGGTCAGCTCGCAGGTCACTATAATCGGGTCCGTCACCGTCCATCGACATGGGGACTCCCTGCCCTAATCTTTGGATCTTTGACCCGCTCTCGGTCGGGGTAGAACCTGGAACTCCAGGGGCATATAAGTTGTGCTGAAAACAGTCCTTTACATCTGAAAGTAGGATCTCGCCAGGCTTACCCTTTTTTACATCTGCAACAATACAAACCCAGCTCGAAGCTATAGGCAAAGTAAGAAGCTTGTTAGTAACCAAACGAAGACTTCTTTTGTTTTCAAGTACCGTCCTAAGAAACGCTTCAGGTCAGGGGTCTGTTTCAGGTAAAAAAAAGTCAGATACAAGCACTGTTTTTATTTACTTCTAAAGCAGGAAGTAGAGTTCTTGTTACGTAACAATTTGTCATGGCATGGCGATATTATATATTCTCTCAAGTAAAACTGGCGCGCTACTCCCGGTTTTGACATGAAGTTGCCATTCACCCGATAACTCCCTCTACAATAAAATATTTTTCGTCACCAAATACAATAGGTAACAACCTTCTTTCTCTATAATTGTCCTGGTTAATGGTGATCTATGAAAACTTGGAACATGGTGTAACCACCATGAGCCATCCGGCTGACAGCGCCGGAGATACGAACACCATACCGCAACACATCATCTGACACATCAACCTTCGCCTTACACAAACATAATGGACTCTGCTGTTCGCGTCATTTCATGAGATATAACCCTCCTCTTGCCACAATGCTGTGCTACCCCACCACCACCACACACCTGTGCCACAAACTCCGACCTCCTTGAACATGGCCCTTTTAAGTAAATGCACCCGTCAACTCCTGCCTCTTAGTCCATTTAAAGAAATACGAACCTTTAAAAAGCCAAACCTATGGTCGGCCTTGCATAGAAAGTATCCTGCATAGGCATTTAACTTGAGTGTTGTAGGATTACATCATTGTCACAACGCCTCCGACTCTGCCTCCTTAACAGCCAGCTCCACTCGCGAGCGCAGATATTCTCCCCGCTGCGCGTGAGACAGGTTTTCGTAGTCTTTGAAGCTGATGGGCACGACCACCAGCCCTAGCCTGCGCAGGCTCGTGTCACGTGCTAAAGAGGCGCCCAGGGAGTGGTACGGACGGGAGGTGGTGAAATGTGTGGGACCGTCCACCTCCACCGCAACTCGATGACCTCGCAGCGAAAAAAGGATGTCCACGGTCCAGAAGCCCACCTGGAGCGCAGCCGGCCAGTTGGTGCATGATTAGGAGGGGAGAGGGGTGCAGAGGTGAAAGAAACGGAAAAACGGATTCCGGACGGGGACGCGCAAGGAGGAGGTTTGGGCGAGGATAGGAAAATTTCGTGAATGGATTTCGAAATTGACGTGAGGCAGGCGGTGAGGAAGGCTTTCAAGGTAGCCCCATCTTCCCGGGGGATAAGGTTTATCATAAGCTTTTCAGGTGGCACACCTTTTGGGTGCGTTAATCACACCAATTACTGTACAATCAATCAACCTTTTCTAGGGGGGTATTTTATCTCGGGGGCCACCCACCCACACATCTCGCACATACACCGCCCTCCCCATCCCCTCCCTCTCTTACACCCCACACCACACACATGCGCGCGCGGAATCCATGCCCCGTTATACTCCAGACCGACCGAATTATCACAATCTTCCGTTATAAGTTGTCAAATTCCAGTACGACAACAACTAGCTCCGCTCTGCGGGTTTCCTCGCAGGTCCCTCCCTCCCGATTGGTTCACCACCAGGGCCCTAGGAAATTACCACCTCCACCTCCGCACCCGCTCCTCCATCAATGGCTGGTAACCCAGCGCCCTGAGCTGCCGGTACACGTCCTTCTGAAGCTCACTAATGAAAGTGGGCTCCAACAAGGAGGCAGCTGTTGCCGCCGCCACCGCTGCCGCGACCGACCGAACCTTTTCGCGCTTGCTGTCGCCACTGCTACTGCCGCTATCAACATCCGTGGTACAACTGCCGTGGTGGCCATTACCACTACCATCGCCACTGTGGCTGCTGCTGCCGTGATTGTTGCTGCTCGGCGAGACGTTGCGAAGGCTGCGTGCTGCGGCCCCAGCACCTGCGGTGGAGTCAGACTTGCTGCTTTTGCTTCCGTAAACTAATGGCGCGGCGGAGGTGGAGGTGGAGGTAGAAGTGGACAACTGGCCTTCACGCTGCCCGTGGAAGTGCTGCTGCTGTTGCTGTCTCAAGCCCACAGCCTCCAGCAGCGCCGGTTGCGCCAGGGAGGGATGTGTGGCACTCCAGATCTGTAAAGCGAACCTGAGCATTCCGGATAACTCCGCGGGCGGCCGCATTCCTTTCATCCCTACTCGCGACTGCAACGCCGCCACCAGCTTCTGCATGTGCGATGTACGGAAATTGTTTGCTTTATTTAAGTCCACCTTAACGAACATGCTGAAAGACGCAAAGAGAGAGGGGGGAGAGGGGGAAAAACAAATGAGGGAGAGGAAGAGAGAGAGGAGAGACGCACAAACCGTGAGAGAGAAGCAGACCCCACTGAAACTAACGATTGCGGTGTTGGGTTCACCCGAAACGGCAAATACTGTGCGTCGGCGTGGTGTGGTCGTAATGCTGCTGGAGGTACGGCGTCCTCATTAGGCTAGGCTAGGCTAAGCTAGGCGAGCAAACTTGAGTAATTTGGGCAGAAGCGCGTTACACGGAAACAGGTCACCAGCCCCTGATCGCCTCGGGACCCCTAGCGCCCTGATGAAAGGTACAGCACCTGCAAGAAGCGCTTCACGACCTCCCGGTTCGTCCCATGCTGCGGCAGTAATCCGCAGCCGCCCGCTATCGCGTACGACCAGGCCAAGCGTGCCAGACCGAGGGCTGGGAAGTCGTCTGCCTCCAGCCGGTGCTCTAGGGAGGCAGCGGCGGCGGTGAAGAGGTCGCCGATAGCTGGTTCTCGGCGGCCGAAGTATGCGCATGTGTAGAGCGCGACGGTGACGTCTCGGCGCTTGAGCGCGCCCGCACGGAGGCCCCGGGCGGTGGTGGCGGCTAGTTCCTGTGCGCCACGGCAACGGCAACGGCGGTGAGGGGACGTTGCAGAAAGGGACTTACATGTTGTTCATATATACATGTAACCCTACCTACCTACCTACCTACTACCTACCTGCCTACCTGCCTACCTGCCTACCTACCTGCCTGCCTATCTATCAATCAATTAATCAACAGTCAATCAGTCAACCAATCTATGGATATGCGACCCAGCAATTGCGTTCGCTGATACATCCAATACGGGTGCACGGAGCGGATAGGGGAACAGTTGGAGACTCGGCCAAGCAAATCCGGGAACGATGTAGAAACGGTGTCGGTATGGTACAGTGTTTACGAGGGCCTAGGTTTTTATCGGCGAGGATCCGATTTTGCACCGCGTCATTGCGTGGGAGGTCCACACGAGCGGCCATTTCCTGCCCAAAACTAGACCCCTACCGGCTTCGTGCTCCCACCCACTCACCTATCCTCCCAGCAAGCTAAGCATATTCCCAATCCCTTCTATTTCTCCATATTATAAACAAACATCAGATACACACGCGCCACCTGCCGCGCTTCCTCGCACAGGAAAGCGTCGCAAATACGGAGGTGCTATTTCTTCACAGCGATCAATGGTCTATGCTTACCCCCTGTGCAGGTTGAAGTCTGAGCCCACCCCCTCTCTACCGCACGGGAAACCACCCAACCAGATTACCAACCAATCACCCACCGCCACGAAGCTGGGGTGCAGGAAGCGGATCCTCGTGAAGGACTGCGCTGCGTCTGTGAACTCGTTCGTGCGCAGTCGACCCGCCGCCGCCTGGTCCGCCAGGCGTCCAGCCAACAGCACCATCAGACTAGACTCGTGGCGCTGGAGGAGATCCATCGCCTGTCAGCGGAACAGTCGTAGGAACAAACCGACAGATGGCGTACGGTATGCCATTGAGTGTATCCCGAGGTCATGAGAGGTTCAGGGGTTCCAAAGCAACAACTCCAGTGGATGTAGGGGGGGAAGTCGAATAAACGAGGCATGATGCCGCTGTAAACGCGGCTGTAAAGCATGATTAACCGCGATGGTGGATCTAGGGGGGGGCCTCAACGTCTCCGTGATGTCGTGAAAGGCGGGGAGCAGCAGCCGACGTCAATCGGAGCTCATGAGGGGTTGGTCACCATCCGGCCGTACCTCCGTGGCACTTTCCATCAGCCGGTCGCAGAGCAGGGCAGTGGCCCGCAGAAGGTGGCAGAGGCCCGGAGGGGAGAGGTCCCCCTGCAGCAAGGCGCGCCTGCGGGCGGGGCGTGGCGGGGAGAAATCGATTACAGATTATCCCCCCCCCATACACACACGTTTGCATTACCGGACAAAACATGAAGACACGACAGAGCCACGAGCCGGCAATCGTTCAGGGAGCTGGTGAGCGCGCCAACAACGTATCTGCATTCCCCAATTGTTCAGAGTTGAAGTCCCTTTACTACGCCTCCCCGTAAACTCCAGGACCCGGGGGTTTACTTAAGCGAAAACATCAAGGATGGGATTGTTTATAACTATGGGGTAGCTTTTCAAATACCGGAACTTCACAGGGGCATATCCGTGCGACTGCTAAGGCTGTGCTTTTAGTTTATTCAAGTTATTTAGGATCTAGCCTGTGCCGTAAACTTAGTCTGTGTAGAGTTATGCGCGCTCCTAATGCATCACTTCTTAATGCCTCTTCTTTGTATAACCCAGCCTGCCTTCTGGCCGTCTCTGTTCAGGTCGGTTACCGTACTTACCGTACTTTCCCGACTTCCAAAACCCACAATCCCATATTTCCAGCAGCATTTGCTTCACCGTGCTTAAATTAACTCTCCTCCCAGCCCGGCCTCCACTCCATCCGTTCCCCGCTCCACATCGCCCACCTTGTCAGAGCCACCACCTGGTCCATCTCCACTTGTCTGAGGCTGCTTGCCACCAACCACAACAACAACGCTGCGGTGGCGTCACCCGTGGCCCCGCCGTCCCTGGCTAGTACCTGCAACCTCAAATGCATGGCCGGACGCTGCAGCTGCTGCGACCCAAACCCCGTAATGCTACTGCCATCGCTACTGCTACCCATAGTGCTACTGCTACTGCTGCCGTCAGGCATGATGACCGAGTCAAGCTCAACGAGTGCCGGCACCAGCGCCGCCACCTCCGTGCCGGTGTAGGTGTCCATGTTGGAGTGCATCACCCTGAAGATGGCGTCCCAGGCTCCCTGACGTTGGGGAGCAAACGGGGTGACGACGCGGCGGCAGCACGGCACAGGATATTAGGGACGGAAGAAGGTACAACGTCGTACCAGTAGCACATGGAAAGGACGAGATCTGAAGGGAAAAGGAGGGAAAAGGGGTACTACCCTGTGGCCCCCGGTGCCGGGCGGGGTCACAGATTGGTAGTTCCGCTATGTCGCAGGAGAACATTGTGACGTATCTCGCACCGTCAATAGCCGCAGGCCCCTCCTCACATGATCTTCAAAGCCTCATGCAGTCCTTTCTGGAGCTGGGTCGCAATCAAAATACTTGCTGACCCGCCCCTTCCCATTCCAACGGAAGCACTAGGAAAAGGTCCCGCCCCACCTCTGGCCGCTTGTACATCCCTCGCATCCTACCCCTTCAGGAAGACGTCATAAGCTGATTCCCGCTTGCCCACCTTGTCAGCATATCCCAAGGAGACGAGCGCGGGAATCAGTCGGGGTAGCAGCCGTGCCAGCTCTATCTGCTCAGTCGAGCGTTGGGCCGCCTGCAGCCCCTGAGAGCACCCGCGATGCCGCAGCAGGAGAGCCCCTGCCACTGCCGCGGCCACCTTTCCTTCCTCCTGGTCGCCGCAGCGGGTCGCGAGAAGCTCAATGATCTGCACGATGTGCGCCGGCTGGAAGTTGCGGTCAAGAAGCAAACGCCGTCGCAACTCCTTGCATGTAGCTAGTAACAGCGCTGACGTGATGCGGATTGACTCTCCTGCGGCGTTATCGGCATGGTGGTGGCTGGCGCGTAGGAGGGTGCCGGACGGCGGGTGCGTGAAGGAGGGCCTGTAGCGTCCCTCGTGAAGGGCACTAACGAGGTCATCTGGGTCGAGAGCAGCGAGTCGGGCAGCAGCAAGAAGATGGCGGTCAGAAGGGGCCCCGGGCTCTGGGGCCGCATGTGGGCTACCAGGTGCGCTGCTGCTGGCGCGACGCTTCAGGCCTCCATCGCTGTCTCCCTCCCTGGCGGGTAGTGTGGGCTGCGTACTTGCCGACGTTATGTGGATCTCTGACGCGCTGGGTGAAGAATCAGGCGTTGTCTTAAACCTTGCGTGGGACGCCAGGCCCGCGCTTTTCGAGGGCTTCTGATTTTTGGGCCGTGCGGCTCTTGGCTTGGAAGGCCGGTTAGGGTTGGCGCTTGCCTTGTCAGAAAGAGAAAAGGTAGTTGCATTGTTTTTTATGCTTTTACAGCTTACTATTGCAGACCTCACTTCGCCCTGAAGAAAAGCCCTTCCCTGCGGGCCGGCTGGACGTTGGACATATCCATCATCAAGACAAGTAAATTGCATTAACCAACTTTACCTTTTTTATCCAGGTTGAGTCTAATGGATGTATATTGCAAAAAGTCCACCTTGACATCTCGTTTCGGGAAGTATTAAACTGCTAGAATCCCCCAACAGTGACCTGTATATTGATCCATAAATAATTAAAAACAGCAAGTTCGGCGTCTAAATTAAAGCCCGAAGAGTGGGCGTTGCGGCAGTATGAACTTTAAATGAACATTTTAGAACAATCCACTCATCATGTATCTATCTGCAACTTAAACGATTGTCCAACGGGGCCCATGCGACCATGACCCATGAGCCCACCCCACGCCCACGGCACAATCAAGGTCGTCGAGTTGGTTAACCGTTTCACGTAATCTTACCCGTGACTCCTGTTGTGAAAACTGTCTCGATAGCGTATCGAAGTAAGATTGCGCGTGGTGGGCTTTATCCATGACGATTGACACTTACCAGCTGGTTTGGCGTGGTTTTGTTCCCCACGGATGCACAGCTTCCTTGTCCATGCATCACGCAGCAAGGCCAGGCTCGACAAATAATTGCCCATTTCGACACATCACAACACGTGTGAGAGACGTTTCAGTCATTTAGTGTGACATCCGTTTTAGGAGGACCTCCTAGCATCCTTTAGAGGCCACTGAAACAAAGTTTCTGCGAAGGCACCGCCTGAAAGGGAAGCCACCTTATAGTACGCATATTTGCCCTGTAGCGATCCGTTTCGTACCTCATCATCTCACGAAAATCTTGGTGCAAGTTCTGGCGAGCGCGACGTACTCCCGATCCTGTATGCCGTACTATGTGCACGCGGGCAGCACTGGGACACAATACGGCCATGTCAATATACTAGTCTCGTACCCCTGTCCTTATAAATTTAATACAGGGTTATAGGTCGACAGGCAAGCTCGAACTTTATCAATCTGTTGCGCACTGTCTGGGGGCACAGAACAGGAATACTTATACAGCCCAATATCGAGCTTCTGACTCACACTTATTCGTTGCTTGCTGCACTTTCTGGCCCCTTCCCACCGATATCGCGTTGCAATTCTGGCTTGGTGCTGTCCGAACGATACCCAAGCCCACCACTGCGTGCGCCTGCACCTAGACATATGCACACGCCCAAACATATCCTACGAATCCTAAATATGCAGAAGCATCAATGGCATAAAATTCTGCCCAAAGCCACCTAATCGTATTGCCGACCACTAACACGTTGGGTTTCAACCAAAGATTGGCTTCACTCTCCCGTCTGTTGCTCTAAACCCCCTTTGACGCTTCCAATGCCCGCAATTGTGCTGGCCCCTCGTCATCCGAGCATCATTCATACCCATCACGCGCATAATCCCCTCGCGACAGCCGCTACTGGCTGCTCCGTCGCTGTGTCAATGTGGACGGGCCGCGTGCGTCTGCTGGCGGCCGCCCTGGACAGCCTGGCTTTCGGCGGCTGCGGCTGCCTGGACGCGGCCGTGGTCGTCTCTGGCGCTGAAGTCTCCACCGTTGCTTCCTTAACGTGCACGTCCCCCTCTTTCGCCCGCGGGTCTTCCCGGTTGCTGGGCGCCGCACCCTTTGCGCGAGGCTGCTCCTGCGTTCGTGTCTGGCGCGCTTCCCGCTGGTCCCTGGGCTGTTGCTTTTGCCGTGCATCCTCCTGGACCCGCCTCCGGGGCTTCTCCCCCGCCTCCTTCCCCAGCACCACCTGCTTCCGAGCGTGTTGGCCTATCAGCAGCTCTAACTCCTGCGTGTTAGGGCCGAAGGATTATATTATCCCACAAGCTTCCAGGCCAGTGAGTATCACGATGAATTTCCATCTCCCTTTCCCATCACCCGGCCCCCCACATACACACACGCAGAGTATCGCTCCCACCTCGAGTGTCCAGTGCTCCTCCTCGTCCAGCATCCTGATCCCACACCGCTTTTTAAAGCTCACGAACGGCTCAAACCCCCTGTGCGTACGTACGTGGGATACAATATTGCCTTTCGTATTTTCTTCCTGTTAGGACAGGCCGGTTAGGATGAGGTGAGCACGGTGCTTCATGTCAACACAGCCATGCGACATTGCCGTGCGGTGGCTGCCCTCTCCAGAGACGGGACTACATCACACGGGCCCGTACTCGAGGGGTACATCGCCTGTGCCTGTGCTATGTATCCCACGACTTCTCAGGATCCGAGCTCTAACTTCCTGACCTCTGGTGTTTCCTCCAGGATGCCCCGCCCAGTCCTGTGCCATAAGATACCTCCTCCACCCCCCTCACGGCTCACGCCCGATAGGTACGGGATAAGTTACCCTCCCCTCCGGCAGCTCACTTACCCGTTGGCTCCCAGCTTCTCTAACAGTTCCGCATGCACCCAACCTGCCGGTTGCCCCGCTGCTAGCTCTCCACGGGCCCAGTCGCTCAGCTCCCGGCCTAACAGCTTCTCGCTCAAATCCGGCAGCCGGCTGATAAGCTCTGTCCCGAACAGGAAGGTTGCCGTAGCCGCCAGCGACGTGGCGGCTAGGGATAGGGATTCGGAGCTAGAGCCAACGCCGGTGGTCAGACGACCGGCACCCGCCCCTGCATCTGCCCCTGCACCAGCGTCTATGGTAACTATGGGCTCAGCAGATGCCACGGCATCTATGCCAGCTATTGTCATAGTAGTCCTTGCGGTACCCAATGGCATCAGCTCCTCGAAGGATGAAGGCCCCGGATGCGACACCGAAGCATTTAAAGCGAGGTCTTTGTCGGAAACAGTCCCGTAAGACGATGCAGCAGATTCTGTCCTGGCATCAGTGGTAGCTGGGGAGAGGGAGGAAGACGGGTGTATGTTTGGATCCGTGCTAACTGCCGTGGGTTCTGCGGCTTCCCCATGTCCAGGTGTTGGGGATGCGAGGGCCAGGGTCGCCGTGGGCGGCCGGGACGCCTCCAGGTGGCCCCGCAGACGTCTTGCGCTCTCGGAGAAGCTCGTGGCCAGGTACTTTAGGGTGCTACTGCCGGCACGTTTCTGCGCAGCACATCGCCACATCACACCGATGAAAGCCAACAACAGAAACGGGAGGAGGATCGATGATAAGTAACCAAATAGATCCAAACCAACCCAGAAAGGGTTGGTTTTGATTATGGTTTAAAGTAGGGTTTGATTATGTGAGATAATGCCGGTCTGGGAAGGACGACTTCTTTATGGTCGGTGCGTCGTTTATGTGGATCATGACTCGCCCTCCATGCATGCGGCATGTGGTTTTGCGCATCCCAAGTTGGATGCTCCTGACATGGTATTGACAACACCTTTGAGCCAGTATCGGTCTGCCGAACATATACAGGTACGGGCCATTCCGGATAATACACACAGTTCAGAAAGACCCGCACGCAGCGGGCAGCACAGGAGACACCGCAAGGACGACATGCCAGGACGCTGCAGATCCAGATAACCGGTCTAACATTTCACCTTAGGAGTAACCTTGTGTAAGGAAAACGCAATGGACCGCCGTCGATGCATCAAGGCTTATGCGCTTCGAGAAACAGTATCGTTGCACTCTTTTGCGTTCATGGCTTTCATACGCCTTCTTATCCGCTCTCGGCGTTTCTTCAACCTGCATACACCAAGCTATGTACGCACCGCCACCATCCCAATCCAACTCACACATCCTTAAAGTTTTCTTTCATCTGCATAGTGAGCGACAACGACGTGCACACACCCACACCCATCGGAAATGCAGGACAGGGCGCAGAATCAATTCCCATCTCTACTGCCCGCCGCATCCCCAAACAGACAGGGAAAACCAGCTCACGTGGGGGTCTTATCAAATCGTGTCATATTCGGAATGGCATGTACCTGTATTTCATCGAGTGTGCGGCCGACCAGAATGCCCTTTCCTAGCTAGATCCGTGTACAACCTGGTTCCATCTGTGCAACTCATGTTGGAGTTTCTTCCGTTTGTTCACCGCGTCTCACCGAGACCTTCAGCGTCCGTGCAGTATTGTCCAGGTCGTTCAGCGGATCCTCGACAAAAAACGGATTCCTCCGGAAATGATATTCCCGATGAAAGTCGCCGTGAAAAACACTGATGGCGACACCCCTGTCCAAGAAGGCGCTCCCGATGCAGCAAACAGGACAAGGAAAGAATGATAAACGGCAAAACAATATGTGGGAAGCGATGCAAGGCGGATGCTGACAGAATCAGAAACGCTGTTTGGATTTCGCACGTATGGGACGGTACTGGCTAACGAAGAAAGGCAGTAGCAGCAAGTGACACGCACTTTTTAAGTGGCTCCTTGTTCTCCAGCGCCGCCCCCAGCAGCTTGCTGTTGCTCTCTAGGAAGTCCAGGAACAGCTCTTCCAGCGGCTTGGCGGGGCGGTTTCCGTAGGCCTCGAGGGCGGGTCCCAGGTTCTTGGTCACACAGCCCATCAGCCGCACCACCAGCTGGGGAGAACAGAATGTGGCGGACGGGACAAGAGGGGGGCCGCGCGGGTTGGGCGGTGGATTCAGGAAGAAAGGACCCGAGCACAGGAACTCACGGACGCATATTAAGGTGGTGAGGAGAGAGGGGGAGGGCCGAGAGTGCGGGACGAATGGGACTTGCGCGTGAGAGGGGCGACGGGAGATGCTGGTGGGAGTGGCGCGTGAAAGGGCCAAGCGAACGCAGGCAGGTGTGGACCGGGTGCCAGGTGTGTAGGGACGCTTGGCGAGACACGCCGATACGGTCATGGCCAGTTGACTGGCAACCGGTGGTGGGCGTTATGCTGAACCTTATACATTTACAACTACATAAACCACCTGAATGAATCATTAATGAATCATTAACAAGACTTTTATGAAGCAGCCTACTTGTTGATGCAACGATGTCTTGGCGCATTGGTGTTCATATGGCATGTTTCCTGTGCGAAGCGATTATCCAGTTAGGCAAGGTACGATGGTCCTTGGAGCGGCATTGGGTAACGTCCACGAACCGGTGCCGCTACTTTCTCGATTCACAACGATTCACCCTGTCCGGTACACTTACCCACGACCAGGCCCTTAGGAGGTATTCTACGTGCAAGCATCAACATGCATAATTGCAAAAATGTATGCAGAAGCAAAAGCCAAGGCACACGCGCATGACGAGCAAAGCCCGTCCCCTTACAGACCTGCCCTGCCCGCCAGCTGCGTGGCGCCATTGGCTACTGCTCCACCCTCGCCTGGCCTAAAATTTGAGATGCGACGCGGCGTCTAATTCGCCCGATATTCCTCCACACACCAGTGGGCAGCTAAGGCTGCTTCTCCCGCCGTCAGTCACAGCGTGAGGTACCCATCCGGAGATACCATAGTCTGCAACTGTGCCTCCAGGCCCTCACCTTACTTGGCGGCTGCCTGCCACCATGCATCAATCGCATGGCCGGGCCTGCACGTGGAGCTTTTTCCCCCATGATAGCCTTCAGCGGCGGTAGCAGCTCCGGCTTTGAGTGCCGCTGCAGGAAGAAGACAACCTGGTGGAAGTTTATGGAATCGAGATGGGGTCAGAGTATAGAGATAAAGACGACAGATCTGGCTCCTTCCCTGGAGCGGCATGTACACATACAGCCTACCTTCCCCACTGAACAACACTGCCATGCTAAGGACCCCAGCCACTATAACAGCTATACCATCCTCTCCATGAACGGTGACTATCTCATGAGGAGCTACCCTGCCAGGTTCACATCACCAGATTACAGATCACTGTAAGCAGGCCAGCAGGAACTTTCAGCCAGGATCACCCTGCTGCCCAGCTTAGGTTGGACTCCTAGTTTTATTCGTTAGGTAAACGGTTATGTGCAGGTTTGTGCGTTTATGTCTTCCCATTCCCAAACAGGTTATTTGCTAACCAGCAGCGTCAGACACCAGCTGTTAAAGGTGAAGGACTTGGGATCATTGATGCCATGTGCCTTGGCCCAGACCTTGACCTGTGGGAGCGGGAAAGTGTGAGGAGTGAGAGTGGACAGGACGGCGGTAGGCAGCGCCATTCACATGGGAGAGACAACCCAGGATACAAGTATTGGAAAATATAGGCTTCGTTACCCGCACGCATGGATGGCACTCTCTGAGCTTGCTCTTTTTTCATCACCTTTCACTGGCCCTTGTCCCAACACGCACAGTACGACCCATGCAGCCACCTGGCCAGCTCCTTAACCTCCATTCCCCGTCTACCCATAAAAGACCCTCCTCATCCATATTGTGTCGATCTCCGTATTCCTGATTCCTGCTGAAAATGATCATCTCAGAATCTACCAGCTTGGCGGTGCATGGGTGCGGACACAGATAAACCCCACGCAAAGCTCACCATGCGGCAGAGTTTGTCGACTGTTGGGTGCACAGCCATCAGCTGCGCCAGGCTCCAAGTCTTGAAGGGGTCGCCCTCCGAGCCCACGCATACGTCCACACTGATACCAGTCGCTGGATGCATGAATTTGACGATGGGTATACGAGCGTGGAGAACAGGCACAAGACTGTTTTTGTCTGCCAGGCCATCTTTGACAAACCTTGCGACTGCTGTACGGAGGAGTTCGGAGACATACTCCCGGGGAAGCTTGGCCTAAATTCGGAAGGATGGTCAGGTTTAGCAACTCAAGTAGGAGGCAGGAAGCACCATACAAGTGTGAGTGCAAGGACAGCGAATAACCATAAACAGGTGATAGAGAGGGGTAAAGGGTGAATGAAAATCCCATAAAATGAAGGAACAAAGCGAAGGCTGCACTTTGTACAGTGCCAGAACAGGACCATGGATATGCAGGGCAAATACCAGACAGCGAGACAACAGGAGGGATCATAGGTGGGGCACGCATACATACCAACTTAACAGCATAAAACAATGTCAGGCCCCTGCCTAGAGAAAACGTCACAGGGCTACCTGTGCAGTGTGCACCAATACGACCAGGAGAAGGCTTAGACTTACCAGCTGCACTTTTAAGAAGGGATACCGCTTATCATCTGGGGATAAATCGTCCGTTGCTACAATTTGACCCACGATGGCCAGGTCTGCATAAGGGAGACTTGAGCGGCGTAAAATGTGTAACCCCTTTCTTCATCACCACCCATTATACCTTCACCCGGCCTTACCAAGGTCACTGTTGGGCTCATAGAGTGAATTCACAAAACTCCCGAAAGGAAGAATGCGCAAGTCGAAGGTGGGGCCAAGGTCTGCTTTACCCAGCGATTCCTGAAGTTCACTGATAACTCGAAGCCGCTTTACTCGATCCTCATGTGTCGGCGACGAGCTCTGCGTACGCAACGATGACTGGCCTTTGCCGTGTGTTCCGACCCAAAATAGAACAGAGCATGACAAACCTTGACCAGGGCTTCTATCACTTCAAGTAATTTAATACCATTTCCGTTCGCTGAGAAGCTGCGTTGTTCCAGAAGGTTGACTTGCGCCACGGGGGCAAAAAGCGCGGAAACCAAGCCCCTCGCGCGACATATCGTGCGCATAGCATAATATTTTTACCAGTTTTGTAACTATAAAAAATAAGGTTTTATCAACCATCTTTTATGCTATGCGCACGATTTCTTTGTTTGCCGCGCAGGGAGCTTGGTTTCCGCGCTTTTTGTACCCGTGGCGCAAGTCAACCTTTGAAACAGCGTTGCTACTGCGAAAGGAAACGATATTAGTACGGAGAAGTGATAGAAGCCATGGTCAAGGTCTGTCTGCTAAGTTTTATTTCGGGTCGGAACACACAGCGATGGCCAGCCATCGTTGCGTACGCAGAGCTCCTCGCCGACACATGAGGATTGAGTAAAGCGGCTTCGATTTATTACTGAATTGGGTTGTCTCTCCCATGTGAATGGCGCTGCCTACCGCCGTCCTGTCCACTCTCACTCCTCACACTTTCCCGCTCCCAGAGGTCAAGATCTATCTGGGCCAAAGGCACATCGCATCAATGATCCCAAGTCCTTCACCTTCAACATCTGGTGTCTGATGCTGCTGGTGATGAAAGAACCTGTTTGGGGATGGGAAGACATAAACGTGGTAGTTTGGAGGAGAGCAGGCTGGGGGGCGGAGAATTGGAGGGAAAGGCCTTAATTAACTGGGGAAGCTGGGGAAAAGAGGTCAAACATGTTAAACCCGAAGTTCAAGCATGTCAAATAGCGTTCTTGGAGAGGATGATATAGCTGTTAGCCTGGCTGGGGTCTGAAGTCCTTAGCGTCCTTAGTTCTGTGGGGAAGGTAGGCTGTATGTGTACATGCCGCTCCAGGGAAGGAGCCAGATCTGTCGTCTTTATCTCTATACTCTGACCCCATCTCGATTCCATAAACTTCTACCAGGTCATTTTCTTCCTGCTGGCACTCAAAGCTGGCGCTGCTACTGCTGCTGAAGGCTATCATGCATCCTTCAACTCACAGTATCCCTATCTAGACTCCTTTCTCAGTCGGCATCTTATTCGGTTGCGTGGCTGCTGGTGTGTGGTGGTTGGGGGGGCCGTGTTTGTGTGTGTGTGTGTGTGTGTTTGTGTGTGCGCGCGTGCATCGTACTCTAGTTTTTTATTCATGGTCTTGAGAGGCCCACGGCCAGGGTGGGATGAAAAAGGGGAGTACCTTTTGGGACTGCACGAATAGGTAGCAGTCGTATGAGCTGAGGAGACGCGCAAAAGAGAGGGATTGCGGGATGAGTCTATCATTCCTGGCTGTGGAGGAGCTGGGGCCATTTCACGGGTAGTACTTGCCAGGTCGGGGGCCCCCATAGGCTTGCAAAACATACATACACAGCAGTACGGGGTTCACCTGATCTCGCTGGAAAAGGTAAACATTTAAAGCATGCAAAGAATCCGGTTGTTTACATGTTGAACCTCCACACAAGAGCGGTCATCCTTCATATGCCACGCCACGGAGGCGGCAACGGTCATGCCACTATCATTCGTGAACGGCCTCTCCCCTCGCCTACTCCCCTGGTCTTTTGCACTGACCCGCATGCACATGCTTCCAAATGACAGACAGCACAACACGCGAGAGGTGGGACAACGACAAACTCATGCAACGGCCGTACAGGAGCAGTGAAACCTGTCTGCAGCACAACGTGCGCCATCATCAGCCTCACATGCACCAGCCGTCCAAGCCAGCGACAGTGGGCACAACGCTCGCGTTGCACACACATTGCAAATAATCAAAACAATATGACACAATACATACAGGTACATCAGCTACGATGAATGATTGGATACGCTGTGCTGTGACAGCCCGACCACAGAACGCACAGCAGGTACTCTGGTACATCAGAGGTCATCAGCAGGTGAAACAGTAAACTGGCAGAGACCGAACCTAAGCGAATATAAAAAAACCCGACTGCAATGTCATGGCGGCGGCGAGGTCTACAAAATCCGACACCAAGAGTTGTAACCTGAGGCCCACTTGGAACTGCTGGTATCTCCGGAGGCCACAGCCTGCCGAATGAGGCACTGCTGCCTCCACCACATGTAACTAGCAAGCAAGTTTCTGATCCAGACTGCACATAATAGTATTTTGCAGCTCATCAGAAGACCTGAGTGATCCAGAAGTGCGCCCCTAACTCTGCTCTCCTTGCCACTACTTAACTCCCACATGGTGCATCAGAGCACATTAACGAAAAAAGGCGGAATCAAACAATGCCTGCTAATCAAACAATGCCTGCTGTCCATACGCCTCTGCCTACCTGCTCGCTATCCTGAGCATCAGCCATGTACATCTCACCTCAGTCAACAGGTCAGCAATGACGTCCCGGCCCCCGACATACACACACCCAACACAGTGGGGGCTCTCGCTCGCATTGGGTGGGTGCTTGCTTGTGTCACAACCCCCATAGCTGTGTCTCTGGAACAAAATGAATTAAATCACGACACAGAGGCGGTTGGAGGCCTATTCATCAACGTATACAAGTATGTCATCCCGCCACACAAAGGTCCCGACCGGCCACCTCCGTGGCGGCTCCACCTTCTTCACCGTCTGCTCCTTCCGAACCACCTCTGCACGCGCACAAGAAGCAAGTTAAACATTTGTGTCTTGGGGAGCGGCCCTTGCGAGGCAGGCCCACTTACCGTGCGGCCACTTGGCACGGAGGATGCGATATTTCGTGACGGGAGGAGCTGCTTCGCTTTCTGAGCACGCTGGTCCCGAGCAGCTAGCTGCTTGTTGGAAAAGGCGCCAGCACAGTCTGCAGACTATGCACAGTACCTGACGCAGTATGAGAAACACAAGCCCCCCTAGGAAGCTATCCAGTACTCGAACGCTGCAAACTGTCCATGCTGCCAAAGATTGACAGCCTAAGCGCAAGGACACCGACAGCTCGGAGCTGTTGAACATGGTGGGCAACCTATGCGCGGAGAACACGTCAGCAGCGCTGCTAGGCACACCCGCCGGTGTCGGTTCCGCAGTTGCAGCGTGGGCTGGTGCCTCAGACGACAACTCCGCTGGTGGCAAGGTCGTTGGGTCACACTCCTTGACGAAATCAGCGCGAGTATCAGCGTCCTTGACATTGTCACCTTCATCAGGTCCCCACAAGGCTGCACCAGGCTTCAGCGGCAGCTGTTGGCAGCTGTTGGCAACGACCACTGAATCACCATCGACTTCAATCAACCTTGCCTGGACGCCGGACCGAGGGAGTATGATACTCGTCCTGAAAAAAAAGGAAATATATACGGTCAGGCAAGGATCAAAGTGAGCAAGCTTCTAAGCCCAACCTACCTCGCAGTCCATTGCACCTCTGAAAATATGTCCGCGGCGCAGAGCGAAATATGGACGGCATCTACTTTGCTGTGATTTCTGGAGTAAAGCGTGTTGGGCGATGCATCATCGGTTGATGCGGCCGTCTGGGTTTGGGTTTCTGGGCCAGCGTCGCTGGCCGATGCCGCAGAAGAGGGCGATTCTTGCAAGGATATTGCCTCAAAGCTGCACAAGAAGAAGCGCACAGCGTCAACATTCCGAGCGAGCCGGGAAAAAAGCATTCTTGGGAAAGGATTCAATAGCGTACCTTTCCAAGGCCACCGTTGAAAACAGCAGGTCCCGCTCCTTGACAGAGTCGAGACGGTTACCAGCAAATTTGACATCATCTTCAACCCCACAATATGTTCCATCCAACATGGAAGGCGGAGAGCTGTTGGTAACAACCGCTGAACCACCATGAGCTTCGACCAAACCCGTCGACGCATAAAACCGAGGTACAATTTCCATTCTGGAGCATAGAAATAACAATTGTGAAGACAAAGATCCACGTGAGCAAGCTTCTTTACAAGCACCTACCTTGAAGTCCCATGCACCCCTGCTGGAAATTTCGTCGCAGCGCAGAACGTGCTGCGGGTGACATCCATGTTGCTATAATTTCTAAAAGAGATAAGACACACAAAGGGCAAGTTAGGCACGATATCGCACGCGCAAATTGGGCACGGGGACGCAAACCCTACGTGCTGGGCTCCGATATCGACGACGATCCTCCTGTACTTCCGTTGGTGCTAGGGCTCACGGTAGCCAATAAAAACGCACCCAAAACTAAGAGCGCCTTCAGGGCCACCATCGGACCACTGGCCATCGAGTCCACAAAGAGATATAAAATCTTATACAGCGAGCTTTAGATCTACCGAATATTGCCTCTCGAAAGGCCTAACTGTAATTAGCGGATGAGCGCAAGGCGATGAAGGAAAAAGTGCTCCGAGGGTGACAGAGTAACAGAAATGTGCAAAGTACGGGTCATAAACAGGTCGGAAATAGGGTGTATTGCATTGATACGTATGTTTGCGTAGCTGTCAGGAACGGCGGATGACGGTTGCTGACGGAGTCGATTTAACGACACGGCGGCGCAAGATATCTGCCGTATAACACGACAACATTACGCGAAATCTCGTCCGATGTTTGGCAGCAGGCAAGGCGTTTCCAGAATTCAAGCATGTTTTTTTCATACTCGAGTGATCTCTTTTGGGGATTGCGAGCAGGGTTTCGCGATGTATGACTTCGTGGGTTTGGATCCAGCCTCCTAGAATTCTCCAATTAGGGAATATGGTTCCTGGTCGCTACATATCGCAGCTACTGATCTCGGCCCTCGCGCATTGTAAAGGGTGTTACAGAGAAAGCTTGGTGGAGGAAGGGTTGGGAAATCTTGTATCAGTTCATGCATTACAGACATTGGGCTGGCCCACTGGTACTGGAGAAGGGAGGGGGGGGGACGTCCCTATGAAATCAAAGGGGTAGCTGTTTGTTCCCCGGAGCCCCAAACCTCCTTTCCGGGAGCACCCGGGGAACCCTAACTGGGTTGGCCCTAAAACACTCCGGGGTCCTTCAGAACCAAAAAACGTTTTCCGGGGCCCAGAAACGTTATTCGTAAGCCTGTCGAATAACGTATACTGAGCTCCCTTAGTGTTACGCGGGGCACGTCATAAGGTTCTGGGGCCAGCGGGTGTCCCTGGAACTGAGCATTGTTTTTGTGGAACTTTCCGGTTCAGCCCTGATCAACTAAAACTGGGCCTTGTGTTGCTGTCCTTGGAAGGTCGCGCTTCACACGGCAAGAACTCCCGGGGGCCCCTGCAGTGGCCATTTGGGCCACTTGAGCGGCCATTTCCGCAAAAAGCCTGAAATTTCCGGGTGCCGTCCAGGTTGAAGCTCCATGTCAAGCACCCTTTCTGTTTGGCGGACACCGCATGCCAATGTTACTTCAATGTTGAGCCGGGCTGACGGACGGCCTTTGCACCTTTCAAATCCCCTTTCAATATCACCTGTGTCCCTGACTCCTTTCTCAGTCGGCATCTTATTCGGTTGCGTGGCTGCTGGTGTGTGGTGGTTGGGGGGGCCGTGTTTGTGTGTGTGTGTGTGTGTTTGTGTGTGCGCGCGTGCATCGTACTCTAGTTTTTTATTCATGGTCTTGAGAGGCCCACGGCCAGGGTGGGATGAAAAAGGGGAGTACCTTTTGGGACTGCACGAATAGGTAGCAGTCGTATGAGCTGAGGAGACGCGCAAAAGAGAGGGATTGCGGGATGAGTCTATCATTCCTGGCTGTGGAGGAGCTGGGGCCATTTCACGGGTAGTACTTGCCAGGTCGGGGGCCCCCATAGGCTTGCAAAACATACATACACAGCAGTACGGGGTTCACCTGATCTCGCTGGAAAAGGTAAACATTTAAAGCATGCAAAGAATCCGGTTGTTTACATGTTGAACCTCCACACAAGAGCGGTCATCCTTCATATGCCACGCCACGGAGGCGGCAACGGTCATGCCACTATCATTCGTGAACGGCCTCTCCCCTCGCCTACTCCCCTGGTCTTTTGCACTGACCCGCATGCACATGCTTCCAAATGACAGACAGCACAACACGCGAGAGGTGGGACAACGACAAACTCATGCAACGGCCGTACAGGAGCAGTGAAACCTGTCTGCAGCACAACGTGCGCCATCATCAGCCTCACATGCACCAGCCGTCCAAGCCAGCGACAGTGGGCACAACGCTCGCGTTGCACACACATTGCAAATAATCAAAACAATATGACACAATACATACAGGTACATCAGCTACGATGAATGATTGGATACGCTGTGCTGTGACAGCCCGACCACAGAACGCACAGCAGGTACTCTGGTACATCAGAGGTCATCAGCAGGTGAAACAGTAAACTGGCAGAGACCGAACCTAAGCGAATATAAAAAAACCCGACTGCAATGTCATGGCGGCGGCGAGGTCTACAAAATCCGACACCAAGAGTTGTAACCTGAGGCCCACTTGGAACTGCTGGTATCTCCGGAGGCCACAGCCTGCCGAATGAGGCACTGCTGCCTCCACCACATGTAACTAGCAAGCAAGTTTCTGATCCAGACTGCACATAATAGTATTTTGCAGCTCATCAGAAGACCTGAGTGATCCAGAAGTGCGCCCCTAACTCTGCTCTCCTTGCCACTACTTAACTCCCACATGGTGCATCAGAGCACATTAACGAAAAAAGGCGGAATCAAACAATGCCTGCTAATCAAACAATGCCTGCTGTCCATACGCCTCTGCCTACCTGCTCGCTATCCTGAGCATCAGCCATGTACATCTCACCTCAGTCAACAGGTCAGCAATGACGTCCCGGCCCCCGACATACACACACCCAACACAGTGGGGGCTCTCGCTCGCATTGGGTGGGTGCTTGCTTGTGTCACAACCCCCATAGCTGTGTCTCTGGAACAAAATGAATTAAATCACGACACAGAGGCGGTTGGAGGCCTATTCATCAACGTATACAAGTATGTCATCCCGCCACACAAAGGTCCCGACCGGCCACCTCCGTGGCGGCTCCACCTTCTTCACCGTCTGCTCCTTCCGAACCACCTCTGCACGCGCACAAGAAGCAAGTTAAACATTTGTGTCTTGGGGAGCGGCCCTTGCGAGGCAGGCCCACTTACCGTGCGGCCACTTGGCACGGAGGATGCGATATTTCGTGACGGGAGGAGCTGCTTCGCTTTCTGAGCACGCTGGTCCCGAGCAGCTAGCTGCTTGTTGGAAAAGGCGCCAGCACAGTCTGCAGACTATGCACAGTACCTGACGCAGTATGAGAAACACAAGCCCCCCTAGGAAGCTATCCAGTACTCGAACGCTGCAAACTGTCCATGCTGCCAAAGATTGACAGCCTAAGCGCAAGGACACCGACAGCTCGGAGCTGTTGAACATGGTGGGCAACCTATGCGCGGAGAACACGTCAGCAGCGCTGCTAGGCACACCCGCCGGTGTCGGTTCCGCAGTTGCAGCGTGGGCTGGTGCCTCAGACGACAACTCCGCTGGTGGCAAGGTCGTTGGGTCACACTCCTTGACGAAATCAGCGCGAGTATCAGCGTCCTTGACATTGTCACCTTCATCAGGTCCCCACAAGGCTGCACCAGGCTTCAGCGGCAGCTGTTGGCAGCTGTTGGCAACGACCACTGAATCACCATCGACTTCAATCAACCTTGCCTGGACGCCGGACCGAGGGAGTATGATACTCGTCCTGAAAAAAAAGGAAATATATACGGTCAGGCAAGGATCAAAGTGAGCAAGCTTCTAAGCCCAACCTACCTCGCAGTCCATTGCACCTCTGAAAATATGTCCGCGGCGCAGAGCGAAATATGGACGGCATCTACTTTGCTGTGATTTCTGGAGTAAAGCGTGTTGGGCGATGCATCATCGGTTGATGCGGCCGTCTGGGTTTGGGTTTCTGGGCCAGCGTCGCTGGCCGATGCCGCAGAAGAGGGCGATTCTTGCAAGGATATTGCCTCAAAGCTGCACAAGAAGAAGCGCACAGCGTCAACATTCCGAGCGAGCCGGGAAAAAAGCATTCTTGGGAAAGGATTCAATAGCGTACCTTTCCAAGGCCACCGTTGAAAACAGCAGGTCCCGCTCCTTGACAGAGTCGAGACGGTTACCAGCAAATTTGACATCATCTTCAACCCCACAATATGTTCCATCCAACATGGAAGGCGGAGAGCTGTTGGTAACAACCGCTGAACCACCATGAGCTTCGACCAAACCCGTCGACGCATAAAACCGAGGTACAATTTCCATTCTGGAGCATAGAAATAACAATTGTGAAGACAAAGATCCACGTGAGCAAGCTTCTTTACAAGCACCTACCTTGAAGTCCCATGCACCCCTGCTGGAAATTTCGTCGCAGCGCAGAACGTGCTGCGGGTGACATCCATGTTGCTATAATTTCTAAAAGAGATAAGACACACAAAGGGCAAGTTAGGCACGATATCGCACGCGCAAATTGGGCACGGGGACGCAAACCCTACGTGCTGGGCTCCGATATCGACGACGATCCTCCTGTACTTCCGTTGGTGCTAGGGCTCACGGTAGCCAATAAAAACGCACCCAAAACTAAGAGCGCCTTCAGGGCCACCATCGGACCACTGGCCATCGAGTCCACAAAGAGATATAAAATCTTATACAGCGAGCTTTAGATCTACCGAATATTGCCTCTCGAAAGGCCTAACTGTAATTAGCGGATGAGCGCAAGGCGATGAAGGAAAAAGTGCTCCGAGGGTGACAGAGTAACAGAAATGTGCAAAGTACGGGTCATAAACAGGTCGGAAATAGGGTGTATTGCATTGATACGTATGTTTGCGTAGCTGTCAGGAACGGCGGATGACGGTTGCTGACGGAGTCGATTTAACGACACGGCGGCGCAAGATATCTGCCGTATAACACGACAACATTACGCGAAATCTCGTCCGATGTTTGGCAGCAGGCAAGGCGTTTCCAGAATTCAAGCATGTTTTTTTCATACTCGAGTGATCTCTTTTGGGGATTGCGAGCAGGGTTTCGCGATGTATGACTTCGTGGGTTTGGATCCAGCCTCCTAGAATTCTCCAATTAGGGAATATGGTTCCTGGTCGCTACATATCGCAGCTACTGATCTCGGCCCTCGCGCATTGTAAAGGGTGTTACAGAGAAAGCTTGGTGGAGGAAGGGTTGGGAAATCTTGTATCAGTTCATGCATTACAGACATTGGGCTGGCCCACTGGTACTGGAGAAGGGAGGGGGGGGGACGTCCCTATGAAATCAAAGGGGTAGCTGTTTGTTCCCCGGAGCCCCAAACCTCCTTTCCGGGAGCACCCGGGGAACCCTAACTGGGTTGGCCCTAAAACACTCCGGGGTCCTTCAGAACCAAAAAACGTTTTCCGGGGCCCAGAAACGTTATTCGTAAGCCTGTCGAATAACGTATACTGAGCTCCCTTAGTGTTACGCGGGGCACGTCATAAGGTTCTGGGGCCAGCGGGTGTCCCTGGAACTGAGCATTGTTTTTGTGGAACTTTCCGGTTCAGCCCTGATCAACTAAAACTGGGCCTTGTGTTGCTGTCCTTGGAAGGTCGCGCTTCACACGGCAAGAACTCCCGGGGGCCCCTGCAGTGGCCATTTGGGCCACTTGAGCGGCCATTTCCGCAAAAAGCCTGAAATTTCCGGGTGCCGTCCAGGTTGAAGCTCCATGTCAAGCACCCTTTCTGTTTGGCGGACACCGCATGCCAATGTTACTTCAATGTTGAGCCGGGCTGACGGACGGCCTTTGCACCTTTCAAATCCCCTTTCAATATCACCTGTGTCCCTGACTCCTTTCTCAGTCGGCATCTTATTCGGTTGCGTGGCTGCTGGTGTGTGGTGGTTGGGGGGGCCGTGTTTGTGTGTGTGTGTGTGTGTTTGTGTGTGCGCGCGTGCATCGTACTCTAGTTTTTTATTCATGGTCTTGAGAGGCCCACGGCCAGGGTGGGATGAAAAAGGGGAGTACCTTTTGGGACTGCACGAATAGGTAGCAGTCGTATGAGCTGAGGAGACGCGCAAAAGAGAGGGATTGCGGGATGAGTCTATCATTCCTGGCTGTGGAGGAGCTGGGGCCATTTCACGGGTAGTACTTGCCAGGTCGGGGGCCCCCATAGGCTTGCAAAACATACATACACAGCAGTACGGGGTTCACCTGATCTCGCTGGAAAAGGTAAACATTTAAAGCATGCAAAGAATCCGGTTGTTTACATGTTGAACCTCCACACAAGAGCGGTCATCCTTCATATGCCACGCCACGGAGGCGGCAACGGTCATGCCACTATCATTCGTGAACGGCCTCTCCCCTCGCCTACTCCCCTGGTCTTTTGCACTGACCCGCATGCACATGCTTCCAAATGACAGACAGCACAACACGCGAGAGGTGGGACAACGACAAACTCATGCAACGGCCGTACAGGAGCAGTGAAACCTGTCTGCAGCACAACGTGCGCCATCATCAGCCTCACATGCACCAGCCGTCCAAGCCAGCGACAGTGGGCACAACGCTCGCGTTGCACACACATTGCAAATAATCAAAACAATATGACACAATACATACAGGTACATCAGCTACGATGAATGATTGGATACGCTGTGCTGTGACAGCCCGACCACAGAACGCACAGCAGGTACTCTGGTACATCAGAGGTCATCAGCAGGTGAAACAGTAAACTGGCAGAGACCGAACCTAAGCGAATATAAAAAAACCCGACTGCAATGTCATGGCGGCGGCGAGGTCTACAAAATCCGACACCAAGAGTTGTAACCTGAGGCCCACTTGGAACTGCTGGTATCTCCGGAGGCCACAGCCTGCCGAATGAGGCACTGCTGCCTCCACCACATGTAACTAGCAAGCAAGTTTCTGATCCAGACTGCACATAATAGTATTTTGCAGCTCATCAGAAGACCTGAGTGATCCAGAAGTGCGCCCCTAACTCTGCTCTCCTTGCCACTACTTAACTCCCACATGGTGCATCAGAGCACATTAACGAAAAAAGGCGGAATCAAACAATGCCTGCTAATCAAACAATGCCTGCTGTCCATACGCCTCTGCCTACCTGCTCGCTATCCTGAGCATCAGCCATGTACATCTCACCTCAGTCAACAGGTCAGCAATGACGTCCCGGCCCCCGACATACACACACCCAACACAGTGGGGGCTCTCGCTCGCATTGGGTGGGTGCTTGCTTGTGTCACAACCCCCATAGCTGTGTCTCTGGAACAAAATGAATTAAATCACGACACAGAGGCGGTTGGAGGCCTATTCATCAACGTATACAAGTATGTCATCCCGCCACACAAAGGTCCCGACCGGCCACCTCCGTGGCGGCTCCACCTTCTTCACCGTCTGCTCCTTCCGAACCACCTCTGCACGCGCACAAGAAGCAAGTTAAACATTTGTGTCTTGGGGAGCGGCCCTTGCGAGGCAGGCCCACTTACCGTGCGGCCACTTGGCACGGAGGATGCGATATTTCGTGACGGGAGGAGCTGCTTCGCTTTCTGAGCACGCTGGTCCCGAGCAGCTAGCTGCTTGTTGGAAAAGGCGCCAGCACAGTCTGCAGACTATGCACAGTACCTGACGCAGTATGAGAAACACAAGCCCCCCTAGGAAGCTATCCAGTACTCGAACGCTGCAAACTGTCCATGCTGCCAAAGATTGACAGCCTAAGCGCAAGGACACCGACAGCTCGGAGCTGTTGAACATGGTGGGCAACCTATGCGCGGAGAACACGTCAGCAGCGCTGCTAGGCACACCCGCCGGTGTCGGTTCCGCAGTTGCAGCGTGGGCTGGTGCCTCAGACGACAACTCCGCTGGTGGCAAGGTCGTTGGGTCACACTCCTTGACGAAATCAGCGCGAGTATCAGCGTCCTTGACATTGTCACCTTCATCAGGTCCCCACAAGGCTGCACCAGGCTTCAGCGGCAGCTGTTGGCAGCTGTTGGCAACGACCACTGAATCACCATCGACTTCAATCAACCTTGCCTGGACGCCGGACCGAGGGAGTATGATACTCGTCCTGAAAAAAAAGGAAATATATACGGTCAGGCAAGGATCAAAGTGAGCAAGCTTCTAAGCCCAACCTACCTCGCAGTCCATTGCACCTCTGAAAATATGTCCGCGGCGCAGAGCGAAATATGGACGGCATCTACTTTGCTGTGATTTCTGGAGTAAAGCGTGTTGGGCGATGCATCATCGGTTGATGCGGCCGTCTGGGTTTGGGTTTCTGGGCCAGCGTCGCTGGCCGATGCCGCAGAAGAGGGCGATTCTTGCAAGGATATTGCCTCAAAGCTGCACAAGAAGAAGCGCACAGCGTCAACATTCCGAGCGAGCCGGGAAAAAAGCATTCTTGGGAAAGGATTCAATAGCGTACCTTTCCAAGGCCACCGTTGAAAACAGCAGGTCCCGCTCCTTGACAGAGTCGAGACGGTTACCAGCAAATTTGACATCATCTTCAACCCCACAATATGTTCCATCCAACATGGAAGGCGGAGAGCTGTTGGTAACAACCGCTGAACCACCATGAGCTTCGACCAAACCCGTCGACGCATAAAACCGAGGTACAATTTCCATTCTGGAGCATAGAAATAACAATTGTGAAGACAAAGATCCACGTGAGCAAGCTTCTTTACAAGCACCTACCTTGAAGTCCCATGCACCCCTGCTGGAAATTTCGTCGCAGCGCAGAACGTGCTGCGGGTGACATCCATGTTGCTATAATTTCTAAAAGAGATAAGACACACAAAGGGCAAGTTAGGCACGATATCGCACGCGCAAATTGGGCACGGGGACGCAAACCCTACGTGCTGGGCTCCGATATCGACGACGATCCTCCTGTACTTCCGTTGGTGCTAGGGCTCACGGTAGCCAATAAAAACGCACCCAAAACTAAGAGCGCCTTCAGGGCCACCATCGGACCACTGGCCATCGAGTCCACAAAGAGATATAAAATCTTATACAGCGAGCTTTAGATCTACCGAATATTGCCTCTCGAAAGGCCTAACTGTAATTAGCGGATGAGCGCAAGGCGATGAAGGAAAAAGTGCTCCGAGGGTGACAGAGTAACAGAAATGTGCAAAGTACGGGTCATAAACAGGTCGGAAATAGGGTGTATTGCATTGATACGTATGTTTGCGTAGCTGTCAGGAACGGCGGATGACGGTTGCTGACGGAGTCGATTTAACGACACGGCGGCGCAAGATATCTGCCGTATAACACGACAACATTACGCGAAATCTCGTCCGATGTTTGGCAGCAGGCAAGGCGTTTCCAGAATTCAAGCATGTTTTTTTCATACTCGAGTGATCTCTTTTGGGGATTGCGAGCAGGGTTTCGCGATGTATGACTTCGTGGGTTTGGATCCAGCCTCCTAGAATTCTCCAATTAGGGAATATGGTTCCTGGTCGCTACATATCGCAGCTACTGATCTCGGCCCTCGCGCATTGTAAAGGGTGTTACAGAGAAAGCTTGGTGGAGGAAGGGTTGGGAAATCTTGTATCAGTTCATGCATTACAGACATTGGGCTGGCCCACTGGTACTGGAGAAGGGAGGGGGGGGGGACGTCCCTATGAAATCAAAGGGGTAGCTGTTTGTTCCCCGGAGCCCCAAACCTCCTTTCCGGGAGCACCCGGGGAACCCTAACTGGGTTGGCCCTAAAACACTCCGGGGTCCTTCAGAACCAAAAAACGTTTTCCGGGGCCCAGAAACGTTATTCGTAAGCCTGTCGAATAACGTATACTGAGCTCCCTTAGTGTTACGCGGGGCACGTCATAAGGTTCTGGGGCCAGCGGGTGTCCCTGGAACTGAGCATTGTTTTTGTGGAACTTTCCGGTTCAGCCCTGATCAACTAAAACTGGGCCTTGTGTTGCTGTCCTTGGAAGGTCGCGCTTCACACGGCAAGAACTCCCGGGGGCCCCTGCAGTGGCCATTTGGGCCACTTGAGCGGCCATTTCCGCAAAAAGCCTGAAATTTCCGGGTGCCGTCCAGGTTGAAGCTCCATGTCAAGCACCCTTTCTGTTTGGCGGACACCGCATGCCAATGTTACTTCAATGTTGAGCCGGGCTGACGGACGGCCTTTGCACCTTTCAAATCCCCTTTCAATATCACCTGTGTCCCTGACTCCTTTCTCAGTCGGCACCTTATTCGGTTGCGTGGCTGCTGGTGTGTGGTGGTTGGGGGGGCCGTGTTTGTGTGTGTGTGTGTGTGTTTGTGTGTGCGCGCGTGCATCGTACTCTAGTTTTTTATTCATGGTCTTGAGAGGCCCACGGCCAGGGTGGGATGAAAAAGGGGAGTACCTTTTGGGACTGCACGAATAGGTAGCAGTCGTATGAGCTGAGGAGACGCGCAAAAGAGAGGGATTGCGGGATGAGTCTATCATTCCTGGCTGTGGAGGAGCTGGGGCCATTTCACGGGTAGTACTTGCCAGGTCGGGGGCCCCCATAGGCTTGCAAAACATACATACACAGCAGTACGGGGTTCACCTGATCTCGCTGGAAAAGGTAAACATTTAAAGCATGCAAAGAATCCGGTTGTTTACATGTTGAACCTCCACACAAGAGCGGTCATCCTTCATATGCCACGCCACGGAGGCGGCAACGGTCATGCCACTATCATTCGTGAACGGCCTCTCCCCTCGCCTACTCCCCTGGTCTTTTGCACTGACCCGCATGCACATGCTTCCAAATGACAGACAGCACAACACGCGAGAGGTGGGACAACGACAAACTCATGCAACGGCCGTACAGGAGCAGTGAAACCTGTCTGCAGCACAACGTGCGCCATCATCAGCCTCACATGCACCAGCCGTCCAAGCCAGCGACAGTGGGCACAACGCTCGCGTTGCACACACATTGCAAATAATCAAAACAATATGACACAATACATACAGGTACATCAGCTACGATGAATGATTGGATACGCTGTGCTGTGACAGCCCGACCACAGAACGCACAGCAGGTACTCTGGTACATCAGAGGTCATCAGCAGGTGAAACAGTAAACTGGCAGAGACCGAACCTAAGCGAATATAAAAAAACCCGACTGCAATGTCATGGCGGCGGCGAGGTCTACAAAATCCGACACCAAGAGTTGTAACCTGAGGCCCACTTGGAACTGCTGGTATCTCCGGAGGCCACAGCCTGCCGAATGAGGCACTGCTGCCTCCACCACATGTAACTAGCAAGCAAGTTTCTGATCCAGACTGCACATAATAGTATTTTGCAGCTCATCAGAAGACCTGAGTGATCCAGAAGTGCGCCCCTAACTCTGCTCTCCTTGCCACTACTTAACTCCCACATGGTGCATCAGAGCACATTAACGAAAAAAGGCGGAATCAAACAATGCCTGCTAATCAAACAATGCCTGCTGTCCATACGCCTCTGCCTACCTGCTCGCTATCCTGAGCATCAGCCATGTACATCTCACCTCAGTCAACAGGTCAGCAATGACGTCCCGGCCCCCGACATACACACACCCAACACAGTGGGGGCTCTCGCTCGCATTGGGTGGGTGCTTGCTTGTGTCACAACCCCCATAGCTGTGTCTCTGGAACAAAATGAATTAAATCACGACACAGAGGCGGTTGGAGGCCTATTCATCAACGTATACAAGTATGTCATCCCGCCACACAAAGGTCCCGACCGGCCACCTCCGTGGCGGCTCCACCTTCTTCACCGTCTGCTCCTTCCGAACCACCTCTGCACGCGCACAAGAAGCAAGTTAAACATTTGTGTCTTGGGGAGCGGCCCTTGCGAGGCAGGCCCACTTACCGTGCGGCCACTTGGCACGGAGGATGCGATATTTCGTGACGGGAGGAGCTGCTTCGCTTTCTGAGCACGCTGGTCCCGAGCAGCTAGCTGCTTGTTGGAAAAGGCGCCAGCACAGTCTGCAGACTATGCACAGTACCTGACGCAGTATGAGAAACACAAGCCCCCCTAGGAAGCTATCCAGTACTCGAACGCTGCAAACTGTCCATGCTGCCAAAGATTGACAGCCTAAGCGCAAGGACACCGACAGCTCGGAGCTGTTGAACATGGTGGGCAACCTATGCGCGGAGAACACGTCAGCAGCGCTGCTAGGCACACCCGCCGGTGTCGGTTCCGCAGTTGCAGCGTGGGCTGGTGCCTCAGACGACAACTCCGCTGGTGGCAAGGTCGTTGGGTCACACTCCTTGACGAAATCAGCGCGAGTATCAGCGTCCTTGACATTGTCACCTTCATCAGGTCCCCACAAGGCTGCACCAGGCTTCAGCGGCAGCTGTTGGCAGCTGTTGGCAACGACCACTGAATCACCATCGACTTCAATCAACCTTGCCTGGACGCCGGACCGAGGGAGTATGATACTCGTCCTGAAAAAAAAGGAAATATATACGGTCAGGCAAGGATCAAAGTGAGCAAGCTTCTAAGCCCAACCTACCTCGCAGTCCATTGCACCTCTGAAAATATGTCCGCGGCGCAGAGCGAAATATGGACGGCATCTACTTTGCTGTGATTTCTGGAGTAAAGCGTGTTGGGCGATGCATCATCGGTTGATGCGGCCGTCTGGGTTTGGGTTTCTGGGCCAGCGTCGCTGGCCGATGCCGCAGAAGAGGGCGATTCTTGCAAGGATATTGCCTCAAAGCTGCACAAGAAGAAGCGCACAGCGTCAACATTCCGAGCGAGCCGGGAAAAAAGCATTCTTGGGAAAGGATTCAATAGCGTACCTTTCCAAGGCCACCGTTGAAAACAGCAGGTCCCGCTCCTTGACAGAGTCGAGACGGTTACCAGCAAATTTGACATCATCTTCAACCCCACAATATGTTCCATCCAACATGGAAGGCGGAGAGCTGTTGGTAACAACCGCTGAACCACCATGAGCTTCGACCAAACCCGTCGACGCATAAAACCGAGGTACAATTTCCATTCTGGAGCATAGAAATAACAATTGTGAAGACAAAGATCCACGTGAGCAAGCTTCTTTACAAGCACCTACCTTGAAGTCCCATGCACCCCTGCTGGAAATTTCGTCGCAGCGCAGAACGTGCTGCGGGTGACATCCATGTTGCTATAATTTCTAAAAGAGATAAGACACACAAAGGGCAAGTTAGGCACGATATCGCACGCGCAAATTGGGCACGGGGACGCAAACCCTACGTGCTGGGCTCCGATATCGACGACGATCCTCCTGTACTTCCGTTGGTGCTAGGGCTCACGGTAGCCAATAAAAACGCACCCAAAACTAAGAGCGCCTTCAGGGCCACCATCGGACCACTGGCCATCGAGTCCACAAAGAGATATAAAATCTTATACAGCGAGCTTTAGATCTACCGAATATTGCCTCTCGAAAGGCCTAACTGTAATTAGCGGATGAGCGCAAGGCGATGAAGGAAAAAGTGCTCCGAGGGTGACAGAGTAACAGAAATGTGCAAAGTACGGGTCATAAACAGGTCGGAAATAGGGTGTATTGCATTGATACGTATGTTTGCGTAGCTGTCAGGAACGGCGGATGACGGTTGCTGACGGAGTCGATTTAACGACACGGCGGCGCAAGATATCTGCCGTATAACACGACAACATTACGCGAAATCTCGTCCGATGTTTGGCAGCAGGCAAGGCGTTTCCAGAATTCAAGCATGTTTTTTTCATACTCGAGTGATCTCTTTTGGGGATTGCGAGCAGGGTTTCGCGATGTATGACTTCGTGGGTTTGGATCCAGCCTCCTAGAATTCTCCAATTAGGGAATATGGTTCCTGGTCGCTACATATCGCAGCTACTGATCTCGGCCCTCGCGCATTGTAAAGGGTGTTACAGAGAAAGCTTGGTGGAGGAAGGGTTGGGAAATCTTGTATCAGTTCATGCATTACAGACATTGGGCTGGCCCACTGGTACTGGAGAAGGGAGGGGGGGGGGACGTCCCTATGAAATCAAAGGGGTAGCTGTTTGTTCCCCGGAGCCCCAAACCTCCTTTCCGGGAGCACCCGGGGAACCCTAACTGGGTTGGCCCTAAAACACTCCGGGGTCCTTCAGAACCAAAAAACGTTTTCCGGGGCCCAGAAACGTTATTCGTAAGCCTGTCGAATAACGTATACTGAGCTCCCTTAGTGTTACGCGGGGCACGTCATAAGGTTCTGGGGCCAGCGGGTGTCCCTGGAACTGAGCATTGTTTTTGTGGAACTTTCCGGTTCAGCCCTGATCAACTAAAACTGGGCCTTGTGTTGCTGTCCTTGGAAGGTCGCGCTTCACACGGCAAGAACTCCCGGGGGCCCCTGCAGTGGCCATTTGGGCCACTTGAGCGGCCATTTCCGCAAAAAGCCTGAAATTTCCGGGTGCCGTCCAGGTTGAAGCTCCATGTCAAGCACCCTTTCTGTTTGGCGGACACCGCATGCCAATGTTACTTCAATGTTGAGCCGGGCTGACGGACGGCCTTTGCACCTTTCAAATCCCCTTTCAATATCACCTGTGTCCCTGACTCCTTTCTCAGTCGGCACCTTATTCGGTTGCGTGGCTGCTGGTGTGTGGTGGTTGGGGGGGCCGTGTTTGTGTGTGTGTGTGTGTGTTTGTGTGTGCGCGCGTGCATCGTACTCTAGTTTTTTATTCATGGTCTTGAGAGGCCCACGGCCAGGGTGGGATGAAAAAGGGGAGTACCTTTTGGGACTGCACGAATAGGTAGCAGTCGTATGAGCTGAGGAGACGCGCAAAAGAGAGGGATTGCGGGATGAGTCTATCATTCCTGGCTGTGGAGGAGCTGGGGCCATTTCACGGGTAGTACTTGCCAGGTCGGGGGCCCCCATAGGCTTGCAAAACATACATACACAGCAGTACGGGGTTCACCTGATCTCGCTGGAAAAGGTAAACATTTAAAGCATGCAAAGAATCCGGTTGTTTACATGTTGAACCTCCACACAAGAGCGGTCATCCTTCATATGCCACGCCACGGAGGCGGCAACGGTCATGCCACTATCATTCGTGAACGGCCTCTCCCCTCGCCTACTCCCCTGGTCTTTTGCACTGACCCGCATGCACATGCTTCCAAATGACAGACAGCACAACACGCGAGAGGTGGGACAACGACAAACTCATGCAACGGCGGTACAGGAGCAGTGAAACCTGTCTGCAGCACAACGTGCGCCATCATCAGCCTCACATGCACCAGCCGTCCAAGCCAGCGACAGTGGGCACAACGCTCGCGTTGCACACACATTGCAAATAATCAAAACAATATGACACAATACATACAGGTACATCAGCTACGATGAATGATTGGATACGCTGTGCTGTGACAGCCCGACCACAGAACGCACAGCAGGTACTCTGGTACATCAGAGGTCATCAGCAGGTGAAACAGTAAACTGGCAGAGACCGAACCTAAGCGAATATAAAAAAACCCGACTGCAATGTCATGGCGGCGGCGAGGTCTACAAAATCCGACACCAAGAGTTGTAACCTGAGGCCCACTTGGAACTGCTGGTATCTCCGGAGGCCACAGCCTGCCGAATGAGGCACTGCTGCCTCCACCACATGTAACTAGCAAGCAAGTTTCTGATCCAGACTGCACATAATAGTATTTTGCAGCTCATCAGAAGACCCGAGTCATCCAGAAGTGCGCCCCTAACTCTGCTCTCCTTGCCACTACTTAACTCCCACATGGTGCATCAGAGCACATTAACGAAAAAAGGCGGAATCAAACAATGCCTGCTAATCAAACAATGCCTGCTGTCCATACGCCTCTGCCTACCTGCTCGCTATCCTGAGCATCAGCCATGTACATCTCACCTCAGTCAACAGGTCAGCAATGACGTCCCGGCCCCCGACATACACACACCCAACACAGTGGGGGCTCTCGCTCGCATTGGGTGGGTGCTTGCTTGTGTCACAACCCCCATAGCTGTGTCTCTGGAACAAAATGAATTAAATCACGACACAGAGGCGGTTGGAGGCCTATTCATCAACGTATACAAGTATGTCATCCCGCCACACAAAGGTCCCGACCGGCCACCTCCGTGGCGGCTCCACCTTCTTCACCGTCTGCTCCTTCCGAACCACCTCTGCACGCGCACAAGAAGCAAGTTAAACATTTGTGTCTTGGGGAGCGGCCCTTGCGAGGCAGGCCCACTTACCGTGCGGCCACTTGGCACGGAGGATGCGATATTTCGTGACGGGAGGAGCTGCTTCGCTTTCTGAGCACGCTGGTCCCGAGCAGCTAGCTGCTTGTTGGAAAAGGCGCCAGCACAGTCTGCAGACTATGCACAGTACCTGACGCAGTATGAGAAACACAAGCCCCCCTAGGAAGCTATCCAGTACTCGAACGCTGCAAACTGTCCATGCTGCCAAAGATTGACAGCCTAAGCGCAAGGACACCGACAGCTCGGAGCTGTTGAACATGGTGGGCAACCTATGCGCGGAGAACACGTCAGCAGCGCTGCTAGGCACACCCGCCGGTGTCGGTTCCGCAGTTGCAGCGTGGGCTGGTGCCTCAGACGACAACTCCGCTGGTGGCAAGGTCGTTGGGTCACACTCCTTGACGAAATCAGCGCGAGTATCAGCGTCCTTGACATTGTCACCTTCATCAGGTCCCCACAAGGCTGCACCAGGCTTCAGCGGCAGCTGTTGGCAGCTGTTGGCAACGACCACTGAATCACCATCGACTTCAATCAACCTTGCCTGGACGCCGGACCGAGGGAGTATGATACTCGTCCTGAAAAAAAAGGAAATATATACGGTCAGGCAAGGATCAAAGTGAGCAAGCTTCTAAGCCCAACCTACCTCGCAGTCCATTGCACCTCTGAAAATATGTCCGCGGCGCAGAGCGAAATATGGACGGCATCTACTTTGCTGTGATTTCTGGAGTAAAGCGTGTTGGGCGATGCATCATCGGTTGATGCGGCCGTCTGGGTTTGGGTTTCTGGGCCAGCGTCGCTGGCCGATGCCGCAGAAGAGGGCGATTCTTGCAAGGATATTGCCTCAAAGCTGCACAAGAAGAAGCGCACAGCGTCAACATTCCGAGCGAGCCGGGAAAAAAGCATTCTTGGGAAAGGATTCAATAGCGTACCTTTCCAAGGCCACCGTTGAAAACAGCAGGTCCCGCTCCTTGACAGAGTCGAGACGGTTACCAGCAAATTTGACATCATCTTCAACCCCACAATATGTTCCATCCAACATGGAAGGCGGAGAGCTGTTGGTAACAACCGCTGAACCACCATGAGCTTCGACCAAACCCGTCGACGCATAAAACCGAGGTACAATTTCCATTCTGGAGCATAGAAATAACAATTGTGAAGACAAAGATCCACGTGAGCAAGCTTCTTTACAAGCACCTACCTTGAAGTCCCATGCACCCCTGCTGGAAATTTCGTCGCAGCGCAGAACGTGCTGCGGGTGACATCCATGTTGCTATAATTTCTAAAAGAGATAAGACACACAAAGGGCAAGTTAGGCACGATATCGCACGCGCAAATTGGGCACGGGGACGCAAACCCTACGTGCTGGGCTCCGATATCGACGACGATCCTCCTGTACTTCCGTTGGTGCTAGGGCTCACGGTAGCCAATAAAAACGCACCCAAAACTAAGAGCGCCTTCAGGGCCACCATCGGACCACTGGCCATCGAGTCCACAAAGAGATATAAAATCTTATACAGCGAGCTTTAGATCTACCGAATATTGCCTCTCGAAAGGCCTAACTGTAATTAGCGGATGAGCGCAAGGCGATGAAGGAAAAAGTGCTCCGAGGGTGACAGAGTAACAGAAATGTGCAAAGTACGGGTCATAAACAGGTCGGAAATAGGGTGTATTGCATTGATACGTATGTTTGCGTAGCTGTCAGGAACGGCGGATGACGGTTGCTGACGGAGTCGATTTAACGACACGGCGGCGCAAGATATCTGCCGTATAACACGACAACATTACGCGAAATCTCGTCCGATGTTTGGCAGCAGGCAAGGCGTTTCCAGAATTCAAGCATGTTTTTTTCATACTCGAGTGATCTCTTTTGGGGATTGCGAGCAGGGTTTCGCGATGTATGACTTCGTGGGTTTGGATCCAGCCTCCTAGAATTCTCCAATTAGGGAATATGGTTCCTGGTCGCTACATATCGCAGCTACTGATCTCGGCCCTCGCGCATTGTAAAGGGTGTTACAGAGAAAGCTTGGTGGAGGAAGGGTTGGGAAATCTTGTATCAGTTCATGCATTACAGACATTGGGCTGGCCCACTGGTACTGGAGAAGGGAGGGGGGGGGGACGTCCCTATGAAATCAAAGGGGTAGCTGTTTGTTCCCCGGAGCCCCAAACCTCCTTTCCGGGAGCACCCGGGGAACCCTAACTGGGTTGGCCCTAAAACACTCCGGGGTCCTTCAGAACCAAAAAACGTTTTCCGGGGCCCAGAAACGTTATTCGTAAGCCTGTCGAATAACGTATACTGAGCTCCCTTAGTGTTACGCGGGGCACGTCATAAGGTTCTGGGGCCAGCGGGTGTCCCTGGAACTGAGCATTGTTTTTGTGGAACTTTCCGGTTCAGCCCTGATCAACTAAAACTGGGCCTTGTGTTGCTGTCCTTGGAAGGTCGCGCTTCACACGGCAAGAACTCCCGGGGGCCCCTGCAGTGGCCATTTGGGCCACTTGAGCGGCCATTTCCGCAAAAAGCCTGAAATTTCCGGGTGCCGTCCAGGTTGAAGCTCCATGTCAAGCACCCTTTCTGTTTGGCGGACACCGCATGCCAATGTTACTTCAATGTTGAGCCGGGCTGACGGACGGCCTTTGCACCTTTCAAATCCCCTTTCAATATCACCTGTGTCCCTGACTCCTTTCTCAGTCGGCACCTTATTCGGTTGCGTGGCTGCTGGTGTGTGGTGGTTGGGGGGGCCGTGTTTGTGTGTGTGTGTGTGTGTTTGTGTGTGCGCGCGTGCATCGTACTCTAGTTTTTTATTCATGGTCTTGAGAGGCCCACGGCCAGGGTGGGATGAAAAAGGGGAGTACCTTTTGGGACTGCACGAATAGGTAGCAGTCGTATGAGCTGAGGAGACGCGCAAAAGAGAGGGATTGCGGGATGAGTCTATCATTCCTGGCTGTGGAGGAGCTGGGGCCATTTCACGGGTAGTACTTGCCAGGTCGGGGGCCCCCATAGGCTTGCAAAACATACATACACAGCAGTACGGGGTTCACCTGATCTCGCTGGAAAAGGTAAACATTTAAAGCATGCAAAGAATCCGGTTGTTTACATGTTGAACCTCCACACAAGAGCGGTCATCCTTCATATGCCACGCCACGGAGGCGGCAACGGTCATGCCACTATCATTCGTGAACGGCCTCTCCCCTCGCCTACTCCCCTGGTCTTTTGCACTGACCCGCATGCACATGCTTCCAAATGACAGACAGCACAACACGCGAGAGGTGGGACAACGACAAACTCATGCAACGGCCGTACAGGAGCAGTGAAACCTGTCTGCAGCACAACGTGCGCCATCATCAGCCTCACATGCACCAGCCGTCCAAGCCAGCGACAGTGGGCACAACGCTCGCGTTGCACACACATTGCAAATAATCAAAACAATATGACACAATACATACAGGTACATCAGCTACGATGAATGATTGGATACGCTGTGCTGTGACAGCCCGACCACAGAACGCACAGCAGGTACTCTGGTACATCAGAGGTCATCAGCAGGTGAAACAGTAAACTGGCAGAGACCGAACCTAAGCGAATATAAAAAAACCCGACTGCAATGTCATGGCGGCGGCGAGGTCTACAAAATCCGACACCAAGAGTTGTAACCTGAGGCCCACTTGGAACTGCTGGTATCTCCGGAGGCCACAGCCTGCCGAATGAGGCACTGCTGCCTCCACCACATGTAACTAGCAAGCAAGTTTCTGATCCAGACTGCACATAATAGTATTTTGCAGCTCATCAGAAGACCTGAGTGATCCAGAAGTGCGCCCCTAACTCTGCTCTCCTTGCCACTACTTAACTCCCACATGGTGCATCAGAGCACATTAACGAAAAAAGGCGGAATCAAACAATGCCTGCTAATCAAACAATGCCTGCTGTCCATACGCCTCTGCCTACCTGCTCGCTATCCTGAGCATCAGCCATGTACATCTCACCTCAGTCAACAGGTCAGCAATGACGTCCCGGCCCCCGACATACACACACCCAACACAGTGGGGGCTCTCGCTCGCATTGGGTGGGTGCTTGCTTGTGTCACAACCCCCATAGCTGTGTCTCTGGAACAAAATGAATTAAATCACGACACAGAGGCGGTTGGAGGCCTATTCATCAACGTATACAAGTATGTCATCCCGCCACACAAAGGTCCCGACCGGCCACCTCCGTGGCGGCTCCACCTTCTTCACCGTCTGCTCCTTCCGAACCACCTCTGCACGCGCACAAGAAGCAAGTTAAACATTTGTGTCTTGGGGAGCGGCCCTTGCGAGGCAGGCCCACTTACCGTGCGGCCACTTGGCACGGAGGATGCGATATTTCGTGACGGGAGGAGCTGCTTCGCTTTCTGAGCACGCTGGTCCCGAGCAGCTAGCTGCTTGTTGGAAAAGGCGCCAGCACAGTCTGCAGACTATGCACAGTACCTGACGCAGTATGAGAAACACAAGCCCCCCTAGGAAGCTATCCAGTACTCGAACGCTGCAAACTGTCCATGCTGCCAAAGATTGACAGCCTAAGCGCAAGGACACCGACAGCTCGGAGCTGTTGAACATGGTGGGCAACCTATGCGCGGAGAACACGTCAGCAGCGCTGCTAGGCACACCCGCCGGTGTCGGTTCCGCAGTTGCAGCGTGGGCTGGTGCCTCAGACGACAACTCCGCTGGTGGCAAGGTCGTTGGGTCACACTCCTTGACGAAATCAGCGCGAGTATCAGCGTCCTTGACATTGTCACCTTCATCAGGTCCCCACAAGGCTGCACCAGGCTTCAGCGGCAGCTGTTGGCAGCTGTTGGCAACGACCACTGAATCACCATCGACTTCAATCAACCTTGCCTGGACGCCGGACCGAGGGAGTATGATACTCGTCCTGAAAAAAAAGGAAATATATACGGTCAGGCAAGGATCAAAGTGAGCAAGCTTCTAAGCCCAACCTACCTCGCAGTCCATTGCACCTCTGAAAATATGTCCGCGGCGCAGAGCGAAATATGGACGGCATCTACTTTGCTGTGATTTCTGGAGTAAAGCGTGTTGGGCGATGCATCATCGGTTGATGCGGCCGTCTGGGTTTGGGTTTCTGGGCCCTGGCCGATGCCGCAGAAGAGGGCGATTCTTGCAAGGATATTGCCTCAAAGCTGCACAAGAAGAAGCGCACAGCGTCAACATTCCGAGCGAGCCGGGAAAAAAGCATTCTTGGGAAAGGATTCAATAGCGTACCTTTCCAAGGCCACCGTTGAAAACAGCAGGTCCCGCTCCTTGACAGAGTCGAGACGGTTACCAGCAAATTTGACATCATCTTCAACCCCACAATATGTTCCATCCAACATGGAAGGCGGAGAGCTGTTGGTAACAACCGCTGAACCACCATGAGCTTCGACCAAACCCGTCGACGCATAAAACCGAGGTACAATTTCCATTCTGGAGCATAGAAATAACAATTGTGAAGACAAAGATCCACGTGAGCAAGCTTCTTTACAAGCACCTACCTTGAAGTCCCATGCACCCCTGCTGGAAATTTCGTCGCAGCGCAGAACGTGCTGCGGGTGACATCCATGTTGCTATAATTTCTAAAAGAGATAAGACACACAAAGGGCAAGTTAGGCACGATATCGCACGCGCAAATTGGGCACGGGGACGCAAACCCTACGTGCTGGGCTCCGATATCGACGACGATCCTCCTGTACTTCCGTTGGTGCTAGGGCTCACGGTAGCCAATAAAAACGCACCCAAAACTAAGAGCGCCTTCAGGGCCACCATCGGACCACTGGCCATCGAGTCCACAAAGAGATATAAAATCTTATACAGCGAGCTTTAGATCTACCGAATATTGCCTCTCGAAAGGCCTAACTGTAATTAGCGGATGAGCGCAAGGCGATGAAGGAAAAAGTGCTCCGAGGGTGACAGAGTAACAGAAATGTGCAAAGTACGGGTCATAAACAGGTCGGAAATAGGGTGTATTGCATTGATACGTATGTTTGCGTAGCTGTCAGGAACGGCGGATGACGGTTGCTGACGGAGTCGATTTAACGACACGGCGGCGCAAGATATCTGCCGTATAACACGACAACATTACGCGAAATCTCGTCCGATGTTTGGCAGCAGGCAAGGCGTTTCCAGAATTCAAGCATGTTTTTTTCATACTCGAGTGATCTCTTTTGGGGATTGCGAGCAGGGTTTCGCGATGTATGACTTCGTGGGTTTGGATCCAGCCTCCTAGAATTCTCCAATTAGGGAATATGGTTCCTGGTCGCTACATATCGCAGCTACTGATCTCGGCCCTCGCGCATTGTAAAGGGTGTTACAGAGAAAGCTTGGTGGAGGAAGGGTTGGGAAATCTTGTATCAGTTCATGCATTACAGACATTGGGCTGGCCCACTGGTACTGGAGAAGGGAGGGGGGGGGGGACGTCCCTATGAAATCAAAGGGGTAGCTGTTTGTTCCCCGGAGCCCCAAACCTCCTTTCCGGGAGCACCCGGGGAACCCTAACTGGGTTGGCCCTAAAACACTCCGGGGTCCTTCAGAACCAAAAAACGTTTTCCGGGGCCCAGAAACGTTATTCGTAAGCCTGTCGAATAACGTATACTGAGCTCCCTTAGTGGTTCAGCCCTGATCAACTAAAACTGGGCCTTGTGTTGCTGTCCTTGGAAGGTCGCGCTTCACACGGCAAGAACTCCCGGGGGCCCCTGCAGTGGCCATTTGGGCCACTTGAGCGGCCATTTCCGCAAAAAGCCTGAAATTTCCGGGTGCCGTCCAGGTTGAAGCTCCATGTCAAGCACCCTTTCTGTTTGGCGGACACCGCATGCCAATGTTACTTCAATGTTGAGCCGGGCTGACGGACGGCCTTTGCACCTTTCAAATCCCCTTTCAATATCACCTGTGTCCCTGACTCCTTTCTCAGTCGGCACCTTATTCGGTTGCGTGGCTGCTGGTTGTGTGGTGGTTGGGGGGCCGTGTTTGTGTGTGTGTGTGTGTGTTTGTGTGTGCGCGCGTGCATCGTACTCTAGTTTTTTATTCATGGTCTTGAGAGGCCCACGGCCAGGGTGGGATGAAAAAGGGGAGTACCTTTTGGGACTGCACGAATAGGTAGCAGTCGTATGAGCTGAGGAGACGCGCAAAAGAGAGGGATTGCGGGATGAGTCTATCATTCCTGGCTGTGGAGGAGCTGGGGCCATTTCACGGGTAGTACTTGCCAGGTCGGGGGCCCCATAGGCTTGCAAAACATACATACACAGCAGTACGGGGTTCACCTGATCTCGCTGGAAAAGGTAAACATTTAAAGCATGCAAAGAATCCGGTTGTTTACATGTTGAACCTCCACACAAGAGCGGTCATCCTTCATATGCCACGCCACGGAGGCGGCAACGGTCATGCCACTATCATTCGTGAACGGCCTCTCCCCTCGCCTACTCCCCTGGTCTTTTGCACTGACCCGCATGCACATGCTTCCAAATGACAGACAGCACAACACGCGAGAGGTGGGACAACGACAAACTCATGCAACGGCCGTACAGGAGCAGTGAAACCTGTCTGCAGCACAACGTGCGCCATCATCAGCCTCACATGCACCAGCCGTCCAAGCCAGCGACAGTGGGCACAACGCTCGCGTTGCACACACATTGCAAATAATCAAAACAATATGACACAATACATACAGGTACATCAGCTACGATGAATGATTGGATACGCTGTGCTGTGACAGCCCGACCACAGAACGCACAGCAGGTACTCTGGTACATCAGAGGTCATCAGCAGGTGAAACAGTAAACTGGCAGAGACCGAACCTAAGCGAATATAAAAAACCCGACTGCAATGTCATGGCGGCGGCGAGGTCTACAAAATCCGACACCAAGAGTTGTAACCTGAGGCCCACTTGGAACTGCTGGTATCTCCGGAGGCCACAGCCTGCCGAATGAGGCACTGCTGCCTCCACCACATGTAACTAGCAAGCAAGTTTCTGATCCAGACTGCACATAATAGTATTTTGCAGCTCATCAGAAGACCTGAGTGATCCAGAAGTGCGCCCCTAACTCTGCTCTCCTTGCCACTACTTAACTCCCACATGGTGCATCAGAGCACATTAACGAAAAAAGGCGGAATCAAACAATGCCTGCTAATCAAACAATGCCTGCTGTCCATACGCCTCTGCCTACCTGCTCGCTATCCTGAGCATCAGCCATGTACATCTCACCTCAGTCAACAGGTCAGCAATGACGTCCCGGCCCCCGACATACACACACCCAACACAGTGGGGGCTCTCGCTCGCATTGGGTGGGTGCTTGCTTGTGTCACAACCCCCATAGCTGTGTCTCTGGAACAAAATGAATTAAATCACGACACAGAGGCGGTTGGAGGCCTATTCATCAACGTATACAAGTATGTCATCCCGCCACACAAAGGTCCCGACCGGCCACCTCCGTGGCGGCTCCACCTTCTTCACCGTCTGCTCCTTCCGAACCACCTCTGCACGCGCACAAGAAGCAAGTTAAACATTTGTGTCTTGGGGAGCGGCCCTTGCGAGGCAGGCCCACTTACCGTGCGGCCACTTGGCACGGAGGATGCGATATTTCGTGACGGGAGGAGCTGCTTCGCTTTCTGAGCACGCTGGTCCCGAGCAGCTAGCTGCTTGTTGGAAAAGGCGCCAGCACAGTCTGCAGACTATGCACAGTACCTGACGCAGTATGAGAAACACAAGCCCCCCTAGGAAGCTATCCAGTACTCGAACGCTGCAAACTGTCCATGCTGCCAAAGATTGACAGCCTAAGCGCAAGGACACCGACAGCTCGGAGCTGTTGAACATGGTGGGCAACCTATGCGCGGAGAACACGTCAGCAGCGCTGCTAGGCACACCCGCCGGTGTCGGTTCCGCAGTTGCAGCGTGGGCTGGTGCCTCAGACGACAACTCCGCTGGTGGCAAGGTCGTTGGGTCACACTCCTTGACGAAATCAGCGCGAGTATCAGCGTCCTTGACATTGTCACCTTCATCAGGTCCCCACAAGGCTGCACCAGGCTTCAGCGGCAGCTGTTGGCAGCTGTTGGCAACGACCACTGAATCACCATCGACTTCAATCAACCTTGCCTGGACGCCGGACCGAGGGAGTATGATACTCGTCCTGAAAAAAAAGGAAATATATACGGTCAGGCAAGGATCAAAGTGAGCAAGCTTCTAAGCCCAACCTACCTCGCAGTCCATTGCACCTCTGAAAATATGTCCGCGGCGCAGAGCGAAATATGGACGGCATCTACTTTGCTGTGATTTCTGGAGTAAAGCGTGTTGGGCGATGCATCATCGGTTGATGCGGCCGTCTGGGTTTGGGTTTCTGGGCCAGCGTCGCTGGCCGATGCCGCAGAAGAGGGCGATTCTTGCAAGGATATTGCCTCAAAGCTGCACAAGAAGAAGCGCACAGCGTCAACATTCCGAGCGAGCCGGGAAAAAAGCATTCTTGGGAAAGGATTCAATAGCGTACCTTTCCAAGGCCACCGTTGAAAACAGCAGGTCCCGCTCCTTGACAGAGTCGAGACGGTTACCAGCAAATTTGACATCATCTTCAACCCCACAATATGTTCCATCCAACATGGAAGGCGGAGAGCTGTTGGTAACAACCGCTGAACCACCATGAGCTTCGACCAAACCCGTCGACGCATAAAACCGAGGTACAATTTCCATTCTGGAGCATAGAAATAACAATTGTGAAGACAAAGATCCACGTGAGCAAGCTTCTTTACAAGCACCTACCTTGAAGTCCCATGCACCCCTGCTGGAAATTTCGTCGCAGCGCAGAACGTGCTGCGGGTGACATCCATGTTGCTATAATTTCTAAAAGAGATAAGACACACAAAGGGCAAGTTAGGCACGATATCGCACGCGCAAATTGGGCACGGGGACGCAAACCCTACGTGCTGGGCTCCGATATCGACGACGATCCTCCTGTACTTCCGTTGGTGCTAGGGCTCACGGTAGCCAATAAAAACGCACCCAAAACTAAGAGCGCCTTCAGGGCCACCATCGGACCACTGGCCATCGAGTCCACAAAGAGATATAAAATCTTATACAGCGAGCTTTAGATCTACCGAATATTGCCTCTCGAAAGGCCTAACTGTAATTAGCGGATGAGCGCAAGGCGATGAAGGAAAAAGTGCTCCGAGGGTGACAGAGTAACAGAAATGTGCAAAGTACGGGTCATAAACAGGTCGGAAATAGGGTGTATTGCATTGATACGTATGTTTGCGTAGCTGTCAGGAACGGCGGATGACGGTTGCTGACGGAGTCGATTTAACGACACGGCGGCGCAAGATATCTGCCGTATAACACGACAACATTACGCGAAATCTCGTCCGATGTTTGGCAGCAGGCAAGGCGTTTCCAGAATTCAAGCATGTTTTTTTCATACTCGAGTGATCTCTTTTGGGGATTGCGAGCAGGGTTTCGCGATGTATGACTTCGTGGGTTTGGATCCAGCCTCCTAGAATTCTCCAATTAGGGAATATGGTTCCTGGTCGCTACATATCGCAGCTACTGATCTCGGCCCTCGCGCATTGTAAAGGGTGTTACAGAGAAAGCTTGGTGGAGGAAGGGTTGGGAAATCTTGTATCAGTTCATGCATTACAGACATTGGGCTGGCCCACTGGTACTGGAGAAGGGAGGGGGGGGGGACGTCCCTATGAAATCAAAGGGGTAGCTGTTTGTTCCCCGGAGCCCCAAACCTCCTTTCCGGGAGCACCCGGGGAACCCTAACTGGGTTGGCCCTAAAACACTCCGGGGTCCTTCAGAACCAAAAAACGTTTTCCGGGGCCCAGAAACGTTATTCGTAAGCCTGTCGAATAACGTATACTGAGCTCCCTTAGTGTTACGCGGGGCACGTCATAAGGTTCTGGGGCCAGCGGGTGTCCCTGGAACTGAGCATTGTTTTTGTGGAACTTTCCGGTTCAGCCCTGATCAACTAAAACTGGGCCTTGTGTTGCTGTCCTTGGAAGGTCGCGCTTCACACGGCAAGAACTCCCGGGGGCCCCTGCAGTGGCCATTTGGGCCACTTGAGCGGCCATTTCCGCAAAAAGCCTGAAATTTCCGGGTGCCGTCCAGGTTGAAGCTCCATGTCAAGCACCCTTTCTGTTTGGCGGACACCGCATGCCAATGTTACTTCAATGTTGAGCCGGGCTGACGGACGGCCTTTGCACCTTTCAAATCCCCTTTCAATATCACCTGTGTCCCTGACTCCTTTCTCAGTCGGCACCTTATTCGGTTGCGTGGCTGCTGGTGTGTGGTGGTTGGGGGGGCCGTGTTTGTGTGTGTGTGTGTGTGTTTGTGTGTGCGCGCGTGCATCGTACTCTAGTTTTTTATTCATGGTCTTGAGAGGCCCACGGCCAGGGTGGGATGAAAAAGGGGAGTACCTTTTGGGACTGCACGAATAGGTAGCAGTCGTATGAGCTGAGGAGACGCGCAAAAGAGAGGGATTGCGGGATGAGTCTATCATTCCTGGCTGTGGAGGAGCTGGGGCCATTTCACGGGTAGTACTTGCCAGGTCGGGGGCCCCCATAGGCTTGCAAAACATACATACACAGCAGTACGGGGTTCACCTGATCTCGCTGGAAAAGGTAAACATTTAAAGCATGCAAAGAATCCGGTTGTTTACATGTTGAACCTCCACACAAGAGCGGTCATCCTTCATATGCCACGCCACGGAGGCGGCAACGGTCATGCCACTATCATTCGTGAACGGCCTCTCCCCTCGCCTACTCCCCTGGTCTTTTGCACTGACCCGCATGCACATGCTTCCAAATGACAGACAGCACAACACGCGAGAGGTGGGACAACGACAAACTCATGCAACGGCGGTACAGGAGCAGTGAAACCTGTCTGCAGCACAACGTGCGCCATCATCAGCCTCACATGCACCAGCCGTCCAAGCCAGCGACAGTGGGCACAACGCTCGCGTTGCACACACATTGCAAATAATCAAAACAATATGACACAATACATACAGGTACATCAGCTACGATGAATGATTGGATACGCTGTGCTGTGACAGCCCGACCACAGAACGCACAGCAGGTACTCTGGTACATCAGAGGTCATCAGCAGGTGAAACAGTAAACTGGCAGAGACCGAACCTAAGCGAATATAAAAAAACCCGACTGCAATGTCATGGCGGCGGCGAGGTCTACAAAATCCGACACCAAGAGTTGTAACCTGAGGCCCACTTGGAACTGCTGGTATCTCCGGAGGCCACAGCCTGCCGAATGAGGCACTGCTGCCTCCACCACATGTAACTAGCAAGCAAGTTTCTGATCCAGACTGCACATAATAGTATTTTGCAGCTCATCAGAAGACCCGAGTCATCCAGAAGTGCGCCCCTAACTCTGCTCTCCTTGCCACTACTTAACTCCCACATGGTGCATCAGAGCACATTAACGAAAAAAGGCGGAATCAAACAATGCCTGCTAATCAAACAATGCCTGCTGTCCATACGCCTCTGCCTACCTGCTCGCTATCCTGAGCATCAGCCATGTACATCTCACCTCAGTCAACAGGTCAGCAATGACGTCCCGGCCCCCGACATACACACACCCAACACAGTGGGGGCTCTCGCTCGCATTGGGTGGGTGCTTGCTTGTGTCACAACCCCCATAGCTGTGTCTCTGGAACAAAATGAATTAAATCACGACACAGAGGCGGTTGGAGGCCTATTCATCAACGTATACAAGTATGTCATCCCGCCACACAAAGGTCCCGACCGGCCACCTCCGTGGCGGCTCCACCTTCTTCACCGTCTGCTCCTTCCGAACCACCTCTGCACGCGCACAAGAAGCAAGTTAAACATTTGTGTCTTGGGGAGCGGCCCTTGCGAGGCAGGCCCACTTACCGTGCGGCCACTTGGCACGGAGGATGCGATATTTCGTGACGGGAGGAGCTGCTTCGCTTTCTGAGCACGCTGGTCCCGAGCAGCTAGCTGCTTGTTGGAAAAGGCGCCAGCACAGTCTGCAGACTATGCACAGTACCTGACGCAGTATGAGAAACACAAGCCCCCCTAGGAAGCTATCCAGTACTCGAACGCTGCAAACTGTCCATGCTGCCAAAGATTGACAGCCTAAGCGCAAGGACACCGACAGCTCGGAGCTGTTGAACATGGTGGGCAACCTATGCGCGGAGAACACGTCAGCAGCGCTGCTAGGCACACCCGCCGGTGTCGGTTCCGCAGTTGCAGCGTGGGCTGGTGCCTCAGACGACAACTCCGCTGGTGGCAAGGTCGTTGGGTCACACTCCTTGACGAAATCAGCGCGAGTATCAGCGTCCTTGACATTGTCACCTTCATCAGGTCCCCACAAGGCTGCACCAGGCTTCAGCGGCAGCTGTTGGCAGCTGTTGGCAACGACCACTGAATCACCATCGACTTCAATCAACCTTGCCTGGACGCCGGACCGAGGGAGTATGATACTCGTCCTGAAAAAAAAGGAAATATATACGGTCAGGCAAGGATCAAAGTGAGCAAGCTTCTAAGCCCAACCTACCTCGCAGTCCATTGCACCTCTGAAAATATGTCCGCGGCGCAGAGCGAAATATGGACGGCATCTACTTTGCTGTGATTTCTGGAGTAAAGCGTGTTGGGCGATGCATCATCGGTTGATGCGGCCGTCTGGGTTTGGGTTTCTGGGCCAGCGTCGCTGGCCGATGCCGCAGAAGAGGGCGATTCTTGCAAGGATATTGCCTCAAAGCTGCACAAGAAGAAGCGCACAGCGTCAACATTCCGAGCGAGCCGGGAAAAAAGCATTCTTGGGAAAGGATTCAATAGCGTACCTTTCCAAGGCCACCGTTGAAAACAGCAGGTCCCGCTCCTTGACAGAGTCGAGACGGTTACCAGCAAATTTGACATCATCTTCAACCCCACAATATGTTCCATCCAACATGGAAGGCGGAGAGCTGTTGGTAACAACCGCTGAACCACCATGAGCTTCGACCAAACCCGTCGACGCATAAAACCGAGGTACAATTTCCATTCTGGAGCATAGAAATAACAATTGTGAAGACAAAGATCCACGTGAGCAAGCTTCTTTACAAGCACCTACCTTGAAGTCCCATGCACCCCTGCTGGAAATTTCGTCGCAGCGCAGAACGTGCTGCGGGTGACATCCATGTTGCTATAATTTCTAAAAGAGATAAGACACACAAAGGGCAAGTTAGGCACGATATCGCACGCGCAAATTGGGCACGGGGACGCAAACCCTACGTGCTGGGCTCCGATATCGACGACGATCCTCCTGTACTTCCGTTGGTGCTAGGGCTCACGGTAGCCAATAAAAACGCACCCAAAACTAAGAGCGCCTTCAGGGCCACCATCGGACCACTGGCCATCGAGTCCACAAAGAGATATAAAATCTTATACAGCGAGCTTTAGATCTACCGAATATTGCCTCTCGAAAGGCCTAACTGTAATTAGCGGATGAGCGCAAGGCGATGAAGGAAAAAGTGCTCCGAGGGTGACAGAGTAACAGAAATGTGCAAAGTACGGGTCATAAACAGGTCGGAAATAGGGTGTATTGCATTGATACGTATGTTTGCGTAGCTGTCAGGAACGGCGGATGACGGTTGCTGACGGAGTCGATTTAACGACACGGCGGCGCAAGATATCTGCCGTATAACACGACAACATTACGCGAAATCTCGTCCGATGTTTGGCAGCAGGCAAGGCGTTTCCAGAATTCAAGCATGTTTTTTTCATACTCGAGTGATCTCTTTTGGGGATTGCGAGCAGGGTTTCGCGATGTATGACTTCGTGGGTTTGGATCCAGCCTCCTAGAATTCTCCAATTAGGGAATATGGTTCCTGGTCGCTACATATCGCAGCTACTGATCTCGGCCCTCGCGCATTGTAAAGGGTGTTACAGAGAAAGCTTGGTGGAGGAAGGGTTGGGAAATCTTGTATCAGTTCATGCATTACAGACATTGGGCTGGCCCACTGGTACTGGAGAAGGGAGGGGGGGGGGACGTCCCTATGAAATCAAAGGGGTAGCTGTTTGTTCCCCGGAGCCCCAAACCTCCTTTCCGGGAGCACCCGGGGAACCCTAACTGGGTTGGCCCTAAAACACTCCGGGGTCCTTCAGAACCAAAAAACGTTTTCCGGGGCCCAGAAACGTTATTCGTAAGCCTGTCGAATAACGTATACTGAGCTCCCTTAGTGTTACGCGGGGCACGTCATAAGGTTCTGGGGCCAGCGGGTGTCCCTGGAACTGAGCATTGTTTTTGTGGAACTTTCCGGTTCAGCCCTGATCAACTAAAACTGGGCCTTGTGTTGCTGTCCTTGGAAGGTCGCGCTTCACACGGCAAGAACTCCCGGGGGCCCCTGCAGTGGCCATTTGGGCCACTTGAGCGGCCATTTCCGCAAAAAGCCTGAAATTTCCGGGTGCCGTCCAGGTTGAAGCTCCATGTCAAGCACCCTTTCTGTTTGGCGGACACCGCATGCCAATGTTACTTCAATGTTGAGCCGGGCTGACGGACGGCCTTTGCACCTTTCAAATCCCCTTTCAATATCACCTGTGTCCCTGACTCCTTTCTCAGTCGGCACCTTATTCGGTTGCGTGGCTGCTGGTGTGTGGTGGTTGGGGGGGCCGTGTTTGTGTGTGTGTGTGTGTGTTTGTGTGTGCGCGCGTGCATCGTACTCTAGTTTTTTATTCATGGTCTTGAGAGGCCCACGGCCAGGGTGGGATGAAAAAGGGGAGTACCTTTTGGGACTGCACGAATAGGTAGCAGTCGTATGAGCTGAGGAGACGCGCAAAAGAGAGGGATTGCGGGATGAGTCTATCATTCCTGGCTGTGGAGGAGCTGGGGCCATTTCACGGGTAGTACTTGCCAGGTCGGGGGCCCCCATAGGCTTGCAAAACATACATACACAGCAGTACGGGGTTCACCTGATCTCGCTGGAAAAGGTAAACATTTAAAGCATGCAAAGAATCCGGTTGTTTACATGTTGAACCTCCACACAAGAGCGGTCATCCTTCATATGCCACGCCACGGAGGCGGCAACGGTCATGCCACTATCATTCGTGAACGGCCTCTCCCCTCGCCTACTCCCCTGGTCTTTTGCACTGACCCGCATGCACATGCTTCCAAATGACAGACAGCACAACACGCGAGAGGTGGGACAACGACAAACTCATGCAACGGCGGTACAGGAGCAGTGAAACCTGTCTGCAGCACAACGTGCGCCATCATCAGCCTCACATGCACCAGCCGTCCAAGCCAGCGACAGTGGGCACAACGCTCGCGTTGCACACACATTGCAAATAATCAAAACAATATGACACAATACATACAGGTACATCAGCTACGATGAATGATTGGATACGCTGTGCTGTGACAGCCCGACCACAGAACGCACAGCAGGTACTCTGGTACATCAGAGGTCATCAGCAGGTGAAACAGTAAACTGGCAGAGACCGAACCTAAGCGAATATAAAAAAACCCGACTGCAATGTCATGGCGGCGGCGAGGTCTACAAAATCCGACACCAAGAGTTGTAACCTGAGGCCCACTTGGAACTGCTGGTATCTCCGGAGGCCACAGCCTGCCGAATGAGGCACTGCTGCCTCCACCACATGTAACTAGCAAGCAAGTTTCTGATCCAGACTGCACATAATAGTATTTTGCAGCTCATCAGAAGACCCGAGTCATCCAGAAGTGCGCCCCTAACTCTGCTCTCCTTGCCACTACTTAACTCCCACATGGTGCATCAGAGCACATTAACGAAAAAAGGCGGAATCAAACAATGCCTGCTAATCAAACAATGCCTGCTGTCCATACGCCTCTGCCTACCTGCTCGCTATCCTGAGCATCAGCCATGTACATCTCACCTCAGTCAACAGGTCAGCAATGACGTCCCGGCCCCCGACATACACACACCCAACACAGTGGGGGCTCTCGCTCGCATTGGGTGGGTGCTTGCTTGTGTCACAACCCCCATAGCTGTGTCTCTGGAACAAAATGAATTAAATCACGACACAGAGGCGGTTGGAGGCCTATTCATCAACGTATACAAGTATGTCATCCCGCCACACAAAGGTCCCGACCGGCCACCTCCGTGGCGGCTCCACCTTCTTCACCGTCTGCTCCTTCCGAACCACCTCTGCACGCGCACAAGAAGCAAGTTAAACATTTGTGTCTTGGGGAGCGGCCCTTGCGAGGCAGGCCCACTTACCGTGCGGCCACTTGGCACGGAGGATGCGATATTTCGTGACGGGAGGAGCTGCTTCGCTTTCTGAGCACGCTGGTCCCGAGCAGCTAGCTGCTTGTTGGAAAAGGCGCCAGCACAGTCTGCAGACTATGCACAGTACCTGACGCAGTATGAGAAACACAAGCCCCCCTAGGAAGCTATCCAGTACTCGAACGCTGCAAACTGTCCATGCTGCCAAAGATTGACAGCCTAAGCGCAAGGACACCGACAGCTCGGAGCTGTTGAACATGGTGGGCAACCTATGCGCGGAGAACACGTCAGCAGCGCTGCTAGGCACACCCGCCGGTGTCGGTTCCGCAGTTGCAGCGTGGGCTGGTGCCTCAGACGACAACTCCGCTGGTGGCAAGGTCGTTGGGTCACACTCCTTGACGAAATCAGCGCGAGTATCAGCGTCCTTGACATTGTCACCTTCATCAGGTCCCCACAAGGCTGCACCAGGCTTCAGCGGCAGCTGTTGGCAGCTGTTGGCAACGACCACTGAATCACCATCGACTTCAATCAACCTTGCCTGGACGCCGGACCGAGGGAGTATGATACTCGTCCTGAAAAAAAAGGAAATATATACGGTCAGGCAAGGATCAAAGTGAGCAAGCTTCTAAGCCCAACCTACCTCGCAGTCCATTGCACCTCTGAAAATATGTCCGCGGCGCAGAGCGAAATATGGACGGCATCTACTTTGCTGTGATTTCTGGAGTAAAGCGTGTTGGGCGATGCATCATCGGTTGATGCGGCCGTCTGGGTTTGGGTTTCTGGGCCAGCGTCGCTGGCCGATGCCGCAGAAGAGGGCGATTCTTGCAAGGATATTGCCTCAAAGCTGCACAAGAAGAAGCGCACAGCGTCAACATTCCGAGCGAGCCGGGAAAAAAGCATTCTTGGGAAAGGATTCAATAGCGTACCTTTCCAAGGCCACCGTTGAAAACAGCAGGTCCCGCTCCTTGACAGAGTCGAGACGGTTACCAGCAAATTTGACATCATCTTCAACCCCACAATATGTTCCATCCAACATGGAAGGCGGAGAGCTGTTGGTAACAACCGCTGAACCACCATGAGCTTCGACCAAACCCGTCGACGCATAAAACCGAGGTACAATTTCCATTCTGGAGCATAGAAATAACAATTGTGAAGACAAAGATCCACGTGAGCAAGCTTCTTTACAAGCACCTACCTTGAAGTCCCATGCACCCCTGCTGGAAATTTCGTCGCAGCGCAGAACGTGCTGCGGGTGACATCCATGTTGCTATAATTTCTAAAAGAGATAAGACACACAAAGGGCAAGTTAGGCACGATATCGCACGCGCAAATTGGGCACGGGGACGCAAACCCTACGTGCTGGGCTCCGATATCGACGACGATCCTCCTGTACTTCCGTTGGTGCTAGGGCTCACGGTAGCCAATAAAAACGCACCCAAAACTAAGAGCGCCTTCAGGGCCACCATCGGACCACTGGCCATCGAGTCCACAAAGAGATATAAAATCTTATACAGCGAGCTTTAGATCTACCGAATATTGCCTCTCGAAAGGCCTAACTGTAATTAGCGGATGAGCGCAAGGCGATGAAGGAAAAAGTGCTCCGAGGGTGACAGAGTAACAGAAATGTGCAAAGTACGGGTCATAAACAGGTCGGAAATAGGGTGTATTGCATTGATACGTATGTTTGCGTAGCTGTCAGGAACGGCGGATGACGGTTGCTGACGGAGTCGATTTAACGACACGGCGGCGCAAGATATCTGCCGTATAACACGACAACATTACGCGAAATCTCGTCCGATGTTTGGCAGCAGGCAAGGCGTTTCCAGAATTCAAGCATGTTTTTTTCATACTCGAGTGATCTCTTTTGGGGATTGCGAGCAGGGTTTCGCGATGTATGACTTCGTGGGTTTGGATCCAGCCTCCTAGAATTCTCCAATTAGGGAATATGGTTCCTGGTCGCTACATATCGCAGCTACTGATCTCGGCCCTCGCGCATTGTAAAGGGTGTTACAGAGAAAGCTTGGTGGAGGAAGGGTTGGGAAATCTTGTATCAGTTCATGCATTACAGACATTGGGCTGGCCCACTGGTACTGGAGAAGGGAGGGGGGGGGGACGTCCCTATGAAATCAAAGGGGTAGCTGTTTGTTCCCCGGAGCCCCAAACCTCCTTTCCGGGAGCACCCGGGGAACCCTAACTGGGTTGGCCCTAAAACACTCCGGGGTCCTTCAGAACCAAAAAACGTTTTCCGGGGCCCAGAAACGTTATTCGTAAGCCTGTCGAATAACGTATACTGAGCTCCCTTAGTGTTACGCGGGGCACGTCATAAGGTTCTGGGGCCAGCGGGTGTCCCTGGAACTGAGCATTGTTTTTGTGGAACTTTCCGGTTCAGCCCTGATCAACTAAAACTGGGCCTTGTGTTGCTGTCCTTGGAAGGTCGCGCTTCACACGGCAAGAACTCCCGGGGGCCCCTGCAGTGGCCATTTGGGCCACTTGAGCGGCCATTTCCGCAAAAAGCCTGAAATTTCCGGGTGCCGTCCAGGTTGAAGCTCCATGTCAAGCACCCTTTCTGTTTGGCGGACACCGCATGCCAATGTTACTTCAATGTTGAGCCGGGCTGACGGACGGCCTTTGCACCTTTCAAATCCCCTTTCAATATCACCTGTGTCCCTGACTCCTTTCTCAGTCGGCACCTTATTCGGTTGCGTGGCTGCTGGTGTGTGGTGGTTGGGGGGGCCGTGTTTGTGTGTGTGTGTGTGTGTTTGTGTGTGCGCGCGTGCATCGTACTCTAGTTTTTTATTCATGGTCTTGAGAGGCCCACGGCCAGGGTGGGATGAAAAAGGGGAGTACCTTTTGGGACTGCACGAATAGGTAGCAGTCGTATGAGCTGAGGAGACGCGCAAAAGAGAGGGATTGCGGGATGAGTCTATCATTCCTGGCTGTGGAGGAGCTGGGGCCATTTCACGGGTAGTACTTGCCAGGTCGGGGGCCCCCATAGGCTTGCAAAACATACATACACAGCAGTACGGGGTTCACCTGATCTCGCTGGAAAAGGTAAACATTTAAAGCATGCAAAGAATCCGGTTGTTTACATGTTGAACCTCCACACAAGAGCGGTCATCCTTCATATGCCACGCCACGGAGGCGGCAACGGTCATGCCACTATCATTCGTGAACGGCCTCTCCCCTCGCCTACTCCCCTGGTCTTTTGCACTGACCCGCATGCACATGCTTCCAAATGACAGACAGCACAACACGCGAGAGGTGGGACAACGACAAACTCATGCAACGGCCGTACAGGAGCAGTGAAACCTGTCTGCAGCACAACGTGCGCCATCATCAGCCTCACATGCACCAGCCGTCCAAGCCAGCGACAGTGGGCACAACGCTCGCGTTGCACACACATTGCAAATAATCAAAACAATATGACACAATACATACAGGTACATCAGCTACGATGAATGATTGGATACGCTGTGCTGTGACAGCCCGACCACAGAACGCACAGCAGGTACTCTGGTACATCAGAGGTCATCAGCAGGTGAAACAGTAAACTGGCAGAGACCGAACCTAAGCGAATATAAAAAAACCCGACTGCAATGTCATGGCGGCGGCGAGGTCTACAAAATCCGACACCAAGAGTTGTAACCTGAGGCCCACTTGGAACTGCTGGTATCTCCGGAGGCCACAGCCTGCCGAATGAGGCACTGCTGCCTCCACCACATGTAACTAGCAAGCAAGTTTCTGATCCAGACTGCACATAATAGTATTTTGCAGCTCATCAGAAGACCCTGAGTGATCCAGAAGTGCGCCCCTAACTCTGCTCTCCTTGCCACTACTTAACTCCCACATGGTGCATCAGAGCACATTAACGAAAAAAGGCGGAATCAAACAATGCCTGCTAATCAAACAATGCCTGCTGTCCATACGCCTCTGCCTACCTGCTCGCTATCCTGAGCATCAGCCATGTACATCTCACCTCAGTCAACAGGTCAGCAATGACGTCCCGGCCCCCGACATACACACACCCAACACAGTGGGGGCTCTCGCTCGCATTGGGTGGGTGCTTGCTTGTGTCACAACCCCCATAGCTGTGTCTCTGGAACAAAATGAATTAAATCACGACACAGAGGCGGTTGGAGGCCTATTCATCAACGTATACAAGTATGTCATCCCGCCACACAAAGGTCCCGACCGGCCACCTCCGTGGCGGCTCCACCTTCTTCACCGTCTGCTCCTTCCGAACCACCTCTGCACGCGCACAAGAAGCAAGTTAAACATTTGTGTCTTGGGGAGCGGCCCTTGCGAGGCAGGCCCACTTACCGTGCGGCCACTTGGCACGGAGGATGCGATATTTCGTGACGGGAGGAGCTGCTTCGCTTTCTGAGCACGCTGGTCCCGAGCAGCTAGCTGCTTGTTGGAAAAGGCGCCAGCACAGTCTGCAGACTATGCACAGTACCTGACGCAGTATGAGAAACACAAGCCCCCCTAGGAAGCTATCCAGTACTCGAACGCTGCAAACTGTCCATGCTGCCAAAGATTGACAGCCTAAGCGCAAGGACACCGACAGCTCGGAGCTGTTGAACATGGTGGGCAACCTATGCGCGGAGAACACGTCAGCAGCGCTGCTAGGCACACCCGCCGGTGTCGGTTCCGCAGTTGCAGCGTGGGCTGGTGCCTCAGACGACAACTCCGCTGGTGGCAAGGTCGTTGGGTCACACTCCTTGACGAAATCAGCGCGAGTATCAGCGTCCTTGACATTGTCACCTTCATCAGGTCCCCACAAGGCTGCACCAGGCTTCAGCGGCAGCTGTTGGCAGCTGTTGGCAACGACCACTGAATCACCATCGACTTCAATCAACCTTGCCTGGACGCCGGACCGAGGGAGTATGATACTCGTCCTGAAAAAAAAGGAAATATATACGGTCAGGCAAGGATCAAAGTGAGCAAGCTTCTAAGCCCAACCTACCTCGCAGTCCATTGCACCTCTGAAAATATGTCCGCGGCGCAGAGCGAAATATGGACGGCATCTACTTTGCTGTGATTTCTGGAGTAAAGCGTGTTGGGCGATGCATCATCGGTTGATGCGGCCGTCTGGGTTTGGGTTTCTGGGCCAGCGTCGCTGGCCGATGCCGCAGAAGAGGGCGATTCTTGCAAGGATATTGCCTCAAAGCTGCACAAGAAGAAGCGCACAGCGTCAACATTCCGAGCGAGCCGGGAAAAAAGCATTCTTGGGAAAGGATTCAATAGCGTACCTTTCCAAGGCCACCGTTGAAAACAGCAGGTCCCGCTCCTTGACAGAGTCGAGACGGTTACCAGCAAATTTGACATCATCTTCAACCCCACAATATGTTCCATCCAACATGGAAGGCGGAGAGCTGTTGGTAACAACCGCTGAACCACCATGAGCTTCGACCAAACCCGTCGACGCATAAAACCGAGGTACAATTTCCATTCTGGAGCATAGAAATAACAATTGTGAAGACAAAGATCCACGTGAGCAAGCTTCTTTACAAGCACCTACCTTGAAGTCCCATGCACCCCTGCTGGAAATTTCGTCGCAGCGCAGAACGTGCTGCGGGTGACATCCATGTTGCTATAATTTCTAAAAGAGATAAGACACACAAAGGGCAAGTTAGGCACGATATCGCACGCGCAAATTGGGCACGGGGACGCAAACCCTACGTGCTGGGCTCCGATATCGACGACGATCCTCCTGTACTTCCGTTGGTGCTAGGGCTCACGGTAGCCAATAAAAACGCACCCAAAACTAAGAGCGCCTTCAGGGCCACCATCGGACCACTGGCCATCGAGTCCACAAAGAGATATAAAATCTTATACAGCGAGCTTTAGATCTACCGAATATTGCCTCTCGAAAGGCCTAACTGTAATTAGCGGATGAGCGCAAGGCGATGAAGGAAAAAGTGCTCCGAGGGTGACAGAGTAACAGAAATGTGCAAAGTACGGGTCATAAACAGGTCGGAAATAGGGTGTATTGCATTGATACGTATGTTTGCGTAGCTGTCAGGAACGGCGGATGACGGTTGCTGACGGAGTCGATTTAACGACACGGCGGCGCAAGATATCTGCCGTATAACACGACAACATTACGCGAAATCTCGTCCGATGTTTGGCAGCAGGCAAGGCGTTTCCAGAATTCAAGCATGTTTTTTTCATACTCGAGTGATCTCTTTTGGGGATTGCGAGCAGGGTTTCGCGATGTATGACTTCGTGGGTTTGGATCCAGCCTCCTAGAATTCTCCAATTAGGGAATATGGTTCCTGGTCGCTACATATCGCAGCTACTGATCTCGGCCCTCGCGCATTGTAAAGGGTGTTACAGAGAAAGCTTGGTGGAGGAAGGGTTGGGAAATCTTGTATCAGTTCATGCATTACAGACATTGGGCTGGCCCACTGGTACTGGAGAAGGGAGGGGGGGGGGACGTCCCTATGAAATCAAAGGGGTAGCTGTTTGTTCCCCGGAGCCCCAAACCTCCTTTCCGGGAGCACCCGGGGAACCCTAACTGGGTTGGCCCTAAAACACTCCGGGGTCCTTCAGAACCAAAAAACGTTTTCCGGGGCCCAGAAACGTTATTCGTAAGCCTGTCGAATAACGTATACTGAGCTCCCTTAGTGTTACGCGGGGCACGTCATAAGGTTCTGGGGCCAGCGGGTGTCCCTGGAACTGAGCATTGTTTTTGTGGAACTTTCCGGTTCAGCCCTGATCAACTAAAACTGGGCCTTGTGTTGCTGTCCTTGGAAGGTCGCGCTTCACACGGCAAGAACTCCCGGGGGCCCCTGCAGTGGCCATTTGGGCCACTTGAGCGGCCATTTCCGCAAAAAGCCTGAAATTTCCGGGTGCCGTCCAGGTTGAAGCTCCATGTCAAGCACCCTTTCTGTTTGGCGGACACCGCATGCCAATGTTACTTCAATGTTGAGCCGGGCTGACGGACGGCCTTTGCACCTTTCAAATCCCCTTTCAATATCACCTGTGTCCCTGACTCCTTTCTCAGTCGGCACCTTATTCGGTTGCGTGGCTGCTGGTGTGTGGTGGTTGGGGGGGCCGTGTTTGTGTGTGTGTGTGTGTGTTTGTGTGTGCGCGCGTGCATCGTACTCTAGTTTTTTATTCATGGTCTTGAGAGGCCCACGGCCAGGGTGGGATGAAAAAGGGGAGTACCTTTTGGGACTGCACGAATAGGTAGCAGTCGTATGAGCTGAGGAGACGCGCAAAAGAGAGGGATTGCGGGATGAGTCTATCATTCCTGGCTGTGGAGGAGCTGGGGCCATTTCACGGGTAGTACTTGCCAGGTCGGGGGCCCCCATAGGCTTGCAAAACATACATACACAGCAGTACGGGGTTCACCTGATCTCGCTGGAAAAGGTAAACATTTAAAGCATGCAAAGAATCCGGTTGTTTACATGTTGAACCTCCACACAAGAGCGGTCATCCTTCATATGCCACGCCACGGAGGCGGCAACGGTCATGCCACTATCATTCGTGAACGGCCTCTCCCCTCGCCTACTCCCCTGGTCTTTTGCACTGACCCGCATGCACATGCTTCCAAATGACAGACAGCACAACACGCGAGAGGTGGGACAACGACAAACTCATGCAACGGCCGTACAGGAGCAGTGAAACCTGTCTGCAGCACAACGTGCGCCATCATCAGCCTCACATGCACCAGCCGTCCAAGCCAGCGACAGTGGGCACAACGCTCGCGTTGCACACACATTGCAAATAATCAAAACAATATGACACAATACATACAGGTACATCAGCTACGATGAATGATTGGATACGCTGTGCTGTGACAGCCCGACCACAGAACGCACAGCAGGTACTCTGGTACATCAGAGGTCATCAGCAGGTGAAACAGTAAACTGGCAGAGACCGAACCTAAGCGAATATAAAAAAACCCGACTGCAATGTCATGGCGGCGGCGAGGTCTACAAAATCCGACACCAAGAGTTGTAACCTGAGGCCCACTTGGAACTGCTGGTATCTCCGGAGGCCACAGCCTGCCGAATGAGGCACTGCTGCCTCCACCACATGTAACTAGCAAGCAAGTTTCTGATCCAGACTGCACATAATAGTATTTTGCAGCTCATCAGAAGACCCGAGTGATCCAGAAGTGCGCCCCTAACTCTGCTCTCCTTGCCACTACTTAACTCCCACATGGTGCATCAGAGCACATTAACGAAAAAAGGCGGAATCAAACAATGCCTGCTAATCAAACAATGCCTGCTGTCCATACGCCTCTGCCTACCTGCTCGCTATCCTGAGCATCAGCCATGTACATCTCACCTCAGTCAACAGGTCAGCAATGACGTCCCGGCCCCCGACATACACACACCCAACACAGTGGGGGCTCTCGCTCGCATTGGGTGGGTGCTTGCTTGTGTCACAACCCCCATAGCTGTGTCTCTGGAACAAAATGAATTAAATCACGACACAGAGGCGGTTGGAGGCCTATTCATCAACGTATACAAGTATGTCATCCCGCCACACAAAGGTCCCGACCGGCCACCTCCGTGGCGGCTCCACCTTCTTCACCGTCTGCTCCTTCCGAACCACCTCTGCACGCGCACAAGAAGCAAGTTAAACATTTGTGTCTTGGGGAGCGGCCCTTGCGAGGCAGGCCCACTTACCGTGCGGCCACTTGGCACGGAGGATGCGATATTTCGTGACGGGAGGAGCTGCTTCGCTTTCTGAGCACGCTGGTCCCGAGCAGCTAGCTGCTTGTTGGAAAAGGCGCCAGCACAGTCTGCAGACTATGCACAGTACCTGACGCAGTATGAGAAACACAAGCCCCCCTAGGAAGCTATCCAGTACTCGAACGCTGCAAACTGTCCATGCTGCCAAAGATTGACAGCCTAAGCGCAAGGACACCGACAGCTCGGAGCTGTTGAACATGGTGGGCAACCTATGCGCGGAGAACACGTCAGCAGCGCTGCTAGGCACACCCGCCGGTGTCGGTTCCGCAGTTGCAGCGTGGGCTGGTGCCTCAGACGACAACTCCGCTGGTGGCAAGGTCGTTGGGTCACACTCCTTGACGAAATCAGCGCGAGTATCAGCGTCCTTGACATTGTCACCTTCATCAGGTCCCCACAAGGCTGCACCAGGCTTCAGCGGCAGCTGTTGGCAGCTGTTGGCAACGACCACTGAATCACCATCGACTTCAATCAACCTTGCCTGGACGCCGGACCGAGGGAGTATGATACTCGTCCTGAAAAAAAAGGAAATATATACGGTCAGGCAAGGATCAAAGTGAGCAAGCTTCTAAGCCCAACCTACCTCGCAGTCCATTGCACCTCTGAAAATATGTCCGCGGCGCAGAGCGAAATATGGACGGCATCTACTTTGCTGTGATTTCTGGAGTAAAGCGTGTTGGGCGATGCATCATCGGTTGATGCGGCCGTCTGGGTTTGGGTTTCTGGGCCAGCGTCGCTGGCCGATGCCGCAGAAGAGGGCGATTCTTGCAAGGATATTGCCTCAAAGCTGCACAAGAAGAAGCGCACAGCGTCAACATTCCGAGCGAGCCGGGAAAAAAGCATTCTTGGGAAAGGATTCAATAGCGTACCTTTCCAAGGCCACCGTTGAAAACAGCAGGTCCCGCTCCTTGACAGAGTCGAGACGGTTACCAGCAAATTTGACATCATCTTCAACCCCACAATATGTTCCATCCAACATGGAAGGCGGAGAGCTGTTGGTAACAACCGCTGAACCACCATGAGCTTCGACCAAACCCGTCGACGCATAAAACCGAGGTACAATTTCCATTCTGGAGCATAGAAATAACAATTGTGAAGACAAAGATCCACGTGAGCAAGCTTCTTTACAAGCACCTACCTTGAAGTCCCATGCACCCCTGCTGGAAATTTCGTCGCAGCGCAGAACGTGCTGCGGGTGACATCCATGTTGCTATAATTTCTAAAAGAGATAAGACACACAAAGGGCAAGTTAGGCACGATATCGCACGCGCAAATTGGGCACGGGGACGCAAACCCTACGTGCTGGGCTCCGATATCGACGACGATCCTCCTGTACTTCCGTTGGTGCTAGGGCTCACGGTAGCCAATAAAAACGCACCCAAAACTAAGAGCGCCTTCAGGGCCACCATCGGACCACTGGCCATCGAGTCCACAAAGAGATATAAAATCTTATACAGCGAGCTTTAGATCTACCGAATATTGCCTCTCGAAAGGCCTAACTGTAATTAGCGGATGAGCGCAAGGCGATGAAGGAAAAAGTGCTCCGAGGGTGACAGAGTAACAGAAATGTGCAAAGTACGGGTCATAAACAGGTCGGAAATAGGGTGTATTGCATTGATACGTATGTTTGCGTAGCTGTCAGGAACGGCGGATGACGGTTGCTGACGGAGTCGATTTAACGACACGGCGGCGCAAGATATCTGCCGTATAACACGACAACATTACGCGAAATCTCGTCCGATGTTTGGCAGCAGGCAAGGCGTTTCCAGAATTCAAGCATGTTTTTTTCATACTCGAGTGATCTCTTTTGGGGATTGCGAGCAGGGTTTCGCGATGTATGACTTCGTGGGTTTGGATCCAGCCTCCTAGAATTCTCCAATTAGGGAATATGGTTCCTGGTCGCTACATATCGCAGCTACTGATCTCGGCCCTCGCGCATTGTAAAGGGTGTTACAGAGAAAGCTTGGTGGAGGAAGGGTTGGGAAATCTTGTATCAGTTCATGCATTACAGACATTGGGCTGGCCCACTGGTACTGGAGAAGGGAGGGGGGGGGACGTCCCTATGAAATCAAAGGGGTAGCTGTTTGTTCCCCGGAGCCCCAAACCTCCTTTCCGGGAGCACCCGGGGAACCCTAACTGGGTTGGCCCTAAAACACTCCGGGGTCCTTCAGAACCAAAAAACGTTTTCCGGGGCCCAGAAACGTTATTCGTAAGCCTGTCGAATAACGTATACTGAGCTCCCTTAGTGTTACGCGGGGCACGTCATAAGGTTCTGGGGCCAGCGGGTGTCCCTGGAACTGAGCATTGTTTTTGTGGAACTTTCCGGTTCAGCCCTGATCAACTAAAACTGGGCCTTGTGTTGCTGTCCTTGGAAGGTCGCGCTTCACACGGCAAGAACTCCCGGGGGCCCCTGCAGTGGCCATTTGGGCCACTTGAGCGGCCATTTCCGCAAAAAGCCTGAAATTTCCGGGTGCCGTCCAGGTTGAAGCTCCATGTCAAGCACCCTTTCTGTTTGGCGGACACCGCATGCCAATGTTACTTCAATGTTGAGCCGGGCTGACGGACGGCCTTTGCACCTTTCAAATCCCCTTTCAATATCACCTGTGTCCCTGACTCCTTTCTCAGTCGGCACCTTATTCGGTTGCGTGGCTGCTGGTGTGTGGTGGTTGGGGGGGCCGTGTTTGTGTGTGTGTGTGTGTGTTTGTGTGTGCGCGCGTGCATCGTACTCTAGTTTTTTATTCATGGTCTTGAGAGGCCCACGGCCAGGGTGGGATGAAAAAGGGGAGTACCTTTTGGGACTGCACGAATAGGTAGCAGTCGTATGAGCTGAGGAGACGCGCAAAAGAGAGGGATTGCGGGATGAGTCTATCATTCCTGGCTGTGGAGGAGCTGGGGCCATTTCACGGGTAGTACTTGCCAGGTCGGGGGCCCCCATAGGCTTGCAAAACATACATACACAGCAGTACGGGGTTCACCTGATCTCGCTGGAAAAGGTAAACATTTAAAGCATGCAAAGAATCCGGTTGTTTACATGTTGAACCTCCACACAAGAGCGGTCATCCTTCATATGCCACGCCACGGAGGCGGCAACGGTCATGCCACTATCATTCGTGAACGGCCTCTCCCCTCGCCTACTCCCCTGGTCTTTTGCACTGACCCGCATGCACATGCTTCCAAATGACAGACAGCACAACACGCGAGAGGTGGGACAACGACAAACTCATGCAACGGCCGTACAGGAGCAGTGAAACCTGTCTGCAGCACAACGTGCGCCATCATCAGCCTCACATGCACCAGCCGTCCAAGCCAGCGACAGTGGGCACAACGCTCGCGTTGCACACACATTGCAAATAATCAAAACAATATGACACAATACATACAGGTACATCAGCTACGATGAATGATTGGATACGCTGTGCTGTGACAGCCCGACCACAGAACGCACAGCAGGTACTCTGGTACATCAGAGGTCATCAGCAGGTGAAACAGTAAACTGGCAGAGACCGAACCTAAGCGAATATAAAAAAACCCGACTGCAATGTCATGGCGGCGGCGAGGTCTACAAAATCCGACACCAAGAGTTGTAACCTGAGGCCCACTTGGAACTGCTGGTATCTCCGGAGGCCACAGCCTGCCGAATGAGGCACTGCTGCCTCCACCACATGTAACTAGCAAGCAAGTTTCTGATCCAGACTGCACATAATAGTATTTTGCAGCTCATCAGAAGACCCTGAGTCATCCAGAAGTGCGCCCCTAACTCTGCTCTCCTTGCCACTACTTAACTCCCACATGGTGCATCAGAGCACATTAACGAAAAAAGGCGGAATCAAACAATGCCTGCTAATCAAACAATGCCTGCTGTCCATACGCCTCTGCCTACCTGCTCGCTATCCTGAGCATCAGCCATGTACATCTCACCTCAGTCAACAGGTCAGCAATGACGTCCCGGCCCCCGACATACACACACCCAACACAGTGGGGGCTCTCGCTCGCATTGGGTGGGTGCTTGCTTGTGTCACAACCCCCATAGCTGTGTCTCTGGAACAAAATGAATTAAATCACGACACAGAGGCGGTTGGAGGCCTATTCATCAACGTATACAAGTATGTCATCCCGCCACACAAAGGTCCCGACCGGCCACCTCCGTGGCGGCTCCACCTTCTTCACCGTCTGCTCCTTCCGAACCACCTCTGCACGCGCACAAGAAGCAAGTTAAACATTTGTGTCTTGGGGAGCGGCCCTTGCGAGGCAGGCCCACTTACCGTGCGGCCACTTGGCACGGAGGATGCGATATTTCGTGACGGGAGGAGCTGCTTCGCTTTCTGAGCACGCTGGTCCCGAGCAGCTAGCTGCTTGTTGGAAAAGGCGCCAGCACAGTCTGCAGACTATGCACAGTACCTGACGCAGTATGAGAAACACAAGCCCCCCTAGGAAGCTATCCAGTACTCGAACGCTGCAAACTGTCCATGCTGCCAAAGATTGACAGCCTAAGCGCAAGGACACCGACAGCTCGGAGCTGTTGAACATGGTGGGCAACCTATGCGCGGAGAACACGTCAGCAGCGCTGCTAGGCACACCCGCCGGTGTCGGTTCCGCAGTTGCAGCGTGGGCTGGTGCCTCAGACGACAACTCCGCTGGTGGCAAGGTCGTTGGGTCACACTCCTTGACGAAATCAGCGCGAGTATCAGCGTCCTTGACATTGTCACCTTCATCAGGTCCCCACAAGGCTGCACCAGGCTTCAGCGGCAGCTGTTGGCAGCTGTTGGCAACGACCACTGAATCACCATCGACTTCAATCAACCTTGCCTGGACGCCGGACCGAGGGAGTATGATACTCGTCCTGAAAAAAAAGGAAATATATACGGTCAGGCAAGGATCAAAGTGAGCAAGCTTCTAAGCCCAACCTACCTCGCAGTCCATTGCACCTCTGAAAATATGTCCGCGGCGCAGAGCGAAATATGGACGGCATCTACTTTGCTGTGATTTCTGGAGTAAAGCGTGTTGGGCGATGCATCATCGGTTGATGCGGCCGTCTGGGTTTGGGTTTCTGGGCCAGCGTCGCTGGCCGATGCCGCAGAAGAGGGCGATTCTTGCAAGGATATTGCCTCAAAGCTGCACAAGAAGAAGCGCACAGCGTCAACATTCCGAGCGAGCCGGGAAAAAAGCATTCTTGGGAAAGGATTCAATAGCGTACCTTTCCAAGGCCACCGTTGAAAACAGCAGGTCCCGCTCCTTGACAGAGTCGAGACGGTTACCAGCAAATTTGACATCATCTTCAACCCCACAATATGTTCCATCCAACATGGAAGGCGGAGAGCTGTTGGTAACAACCGCTGAACCACCATGAGCTTCGACCAAACCCGTCGACGCATAAAACCGAGGTACAATTTCCATTCTGGAGCATAGAAATAACAATTGTGAAGACAAAGATCCACGTGAGCAAGCTTCTTTACAAGCACCTACCTTGAAGTCCCATGCACCCCTGCTGGAAATTTCGTCGCAGCGCAGAACGTGCTGCGGGTGACATCCATGTTGCTATAATTTCTAAAAGAGATAAGACACACAAAGGGCAAGTTAGGCACGATATCGCACGCGCAAATTGGGCACGGGGACGCAAACCCTACGTGCTGGGCTCCGATATCGACGACGATCCTCCTGTACTTCCGTTGGTGCTAGGGCTCACGGTAGCCAATAAAAACGCACCCAAAACTAAGAGCGCCTTCAGGGCCACCATCGGACCACTGGCCATCGAGTCCACAAAGAGATATAAAATCTTATACAGCGAGCTTTAGATCTACCGAATATTGCCTCTCGAAAGGCCTAACTGTAATTAGCGGATGAGCGCAAGGCGATGAAGGAAAAAGTGCTCCGAGGGTGACAGAGTAACAGAAATGTGCAAAGTACGGGTCATAAACAGGTCGGAAATAGGGTGTATTGCATTGATACGTATGTTTGCGTAGCTGTCAGGAACGGCGGATGACGGTTGCTGACGGAGTCGATTTAACGACACGGCGGCGCAAGATATCTGCCGTATAACACGACAACATTACGCGAAATCTCGTCCGATGTTTGGCAGCAGGCAAGGCGTTTCCAGAATTCAAGCATGTTTTTTTCATACTCGAGTGATCTCTTTTGGGGATTGCGAGCAGGGTTTCGCGATGTATGACTTCGTGGGTTTGGATCCAGCCTCCTAGAATTCTCCAATTAGGGAATATGGTTCCTGGTCGCTACATATCGCAGCTACTGATCTCGGCCCTCGCGCATTGTAAAGGGTGTTACAGAGAAAGCTTGGTGGAGGAAGGGTTGGGAAATCTTGTATCAGTTCATGCATTACAGACATTGGGCTGGCCCACTGGTACTGGAGAAGGGAGGGGGGGGGGACGTCCCTATGAAATCAAAGGGGTAGCTGTTTGTTCCCCGGAGCCCCAAACCTCCTTTCCGGGAGCACCCGGGGAACCCTAACTGGGTTGGCCCTAAAACACTCCGGGGTCCTTCAGAACCAAAAAACGTTTTCCGGGGCCCAGAAACGTTATTCGTAAGCCTGTCGAATAACGTATACTGAGCTCCCTTAGTGTTACGCGGGGCACGTCATAAGGTTCTGGGGCCAGCGGGTGTCCCTGGAACTGAGCATTGTTTTTGTGGAACTTTCCGGTTCAGCCCTGATCAACTAAAACTGGGCCTTGTGTTGCTGTCCTTGGAAGGTCGCGCTTCACACGGCAAGAACTCCCGGGGGCCCCTGCAGTGGCCATTTGGGCCACTTGAGCGGCCATTTCCGCAAAAAGCCTGAAATTTCCGGGTGCCGTCCAGGTTGAAGCTCCATGTCAAGCACCCTTTCTGTTTGGCGGACACCGCATGCCAATGTTACTTCAATGTTGAGCCGGGCTGACGGACGGCCTTTGCACCTTTCAAATCCCCTTTCAATATCACCTGTGTCCCTGACTCCTTTCTCAGTCGGCATCTTATTCGGTTGCGTGGCTGCTGGTGTGTGGTGGTTGGGGGGGCCGTGTTTGTGTGTGTGTGTGTGTGTTTGTGTGTGCGCGCGTGCATCGTACTCTAGTTTTTTATTCATGGTCTTGAGAGGCCCACGGCCAGGGTGGGATGAAAAAGGGGAGTACCTTTTGGGACTGCACGAATAGGTAGCAGTCGTATGAGCTGAGGAGACGCGCAAAAGAGAGGGATTGCGGGATGAGTCTATCATTCCTGGCTGTGGAGGAGCTGGGGCCATTTCACGGGTAGTACTTGCCAGGTCGGGGGCCCCCATAGGCTTGCAAAACATACATACACAGCAGTACGGGGTTCACCTGATCTCGCTGGAAAAGGTAAACATTTAAAGCATGCAAAGAATCCGGTTGTTTACATGTTGAACCTCCACACAAGAGCGGTCATCCTTCATATGCCACGCCACGGAGGCGGCAACGGTCATGCCACTATCATTCGTGAACGGCCTCTCCCCTCGCCTACTCCCCTGGTCTTTTGCACTGACCCGCATGCACATGCTTCCAAATGACAGACAGCACAACACGCGAGAGGTGGGACAACGACAAACTCATGCAACGGCCGTACAGGAGCAGTGAAACCTGTCTGCAGCACAACGTGCGCCATCATCAGCCTCACATGCACCAGCCGTCCAAGCCAGCGACAGTGGGCACAACGCTCGCGTTGCACACACATTGCAAATAATCAAAACAATATGACACAATACATACAGGTACATCAGCTACGATGAATGATTGGATACGCTGTGCTGTGACAGCCCGACCACAGAACGCACAGCAGGTACTCTGGTACATCAGAGGTCATCAGCAGGTGAAACAGTAAACTGGCAGAGACCGAACCTAAGCGAATATAAAAAAACCCGACTGCAATGTCATGGCGGCGGCGAGGTCTACAAAATCCGACACCAAGAGTTGTAACCTGAGGCCCACTTGGAACTGCTGGTATCTCCGGAGGCCACAGCCTGCCGAATGAGGCACTGCTGCCTCCACCACATGTAACTAGCAAGCAAGTTTCTGATCCAGACTGCACATAATAGTATTTTGCAGCTCATCAGAAGACCTGAGTGATCCAGAAGTGCGCCCCTAACTCTGCTCTCCTTGCCACTACTTAACTCCCACATGGTGCATCAGAGCACATTAACGAAAAAAGGCGGAATCAAACAATGCCTGCTAATCAAACAATGCCTGCTGTCCATACGCCTCTGCCTACCTGCTCGCTATCCTGAGCATCAGCCATGTACATCTCACCTCAGTCAACAGGTCAGCAATGACGTCCCGGCCCCCGACATACACACACCCAACACAGTGGGGGCTCTCGCTCGCATTGGGTGGGTGCTTGCTTGTGTCACAACCCCCATAGCTGTGTCTCTGGAACAAAATGAATTAAATCACGACACAGAGGCGGTTGGAGGCCTATTCATCAACGTATACAAGTATGTCATCCCGCCACACAAAGGTCCCGACCGGCCACCTCCGTGGCGGCTCCACCTTCTTCACCGTCTGCTCCTTCCGAACCACCTCTGCACGCGCACAAGAAGCAAGTTAAACATTTGTGTCTTGGGGAGCGGCCCTTGCGAGGCAGGCCCACTTACCGTGCGGCCACTTGGCACGGAGGATGCGATATTTCGTGACGGGAGGAGCTGCTTCGCTTTCTGAGCACGCTGGTCCCGAGCAGCTAGCTGCTTGTTGGAAAAGGCGCCAGCACAGTCTGCAGACTATGCACAGTACCTGACGCAGTATGAGAAACACAAGCCCCCCTAGGAAGCTATCCAGTACTCGAACGCTGCAAACTGTCCATGCTGCCAAAGATTGACAGCCTAAGCGCAAGGACACCGACAGCTCGGAGCTGTTGAACATGGTGGGCAACCTATGCGCGGAGAACACGTCAGCAGCGCTGCTAGGCACACCCGCCGGTGTCGGTTCCGCAGTTGCAGCGTGGGCTGGTGCCTCAGACGACAACTCCGCTGGTGGCAAGGTCGTTGGGTCACACTCCTTGACGAAATCAGCGCGAGTATCAGCGTCCTTGACATTGTCACCTTCATCAGGTCCCCACAAGGCTGCACCAGGCTTCAGCGGCAGCTGTTGGCAGCTGTTGGCAACGACCACTGAATCACCATCGACTTCAATCAACCTTGCCTGGACGCCGGACCGAGGGAGTATGATACTCGTCCTGAAAAAAAAGGAAATATATACGGTCAGGCAAGGATCAAAGTGAGCAAGCTTCTAAGCCCAACCTACCTCGCAGTCCATTGCACCTCTGAAAATATGTCCGCGGCGCAGAGCGAAATATGGACGGCATCTACTTTGCTGTGATTTCTGGAGTAAAGCGTGTTGGGCGATGCATCATCGGTTGATGCGGCCGTCTGGGTTTGGGTTTCTGGGCCAGCGTCGCTGGCCGATGCCGCAGAAGAGGGCGATTCTTGCAAGGATATTGCCTCAAAGCTGCACAAGAAGAAGCGCACAGCGTCAACATTCCGAGCGAGCCGGGAAAAAAGCATTCTTGGGAAAGGATTCAATAGCGTACCTTTCCAAGGCCACCGTTGAAAACAGCAGGTCCCGCTCCTTGACAGAGTCGAGACGGTTACCAGCAAATTTGACATCATCTTCAACCCCACAATATGTTCCATCCAACATGGAAGGCGGAGAGCTGTTGGTAACAACCGCTGAACCACCATGAGCTTCGACCAAACCCGTCGACGCATAAAACCGAGGTACAATTTCCATTCTGGAGCATAGAAATAACAATTGTGAAGACAAAGATCCACGTGAGCAAGCTTCTTTACAAGCACCTACCTTGAAGTCCCATGCACCCCTGCTGGAAATTTCGTCGCAGCGCAGAACGTGCTGCGGGTGACATCCATGTTGCTATAATTTCTAAAAGAGATAAGACACACAAAGGGCAAGTTAGGCACGATATCGCACGCGCAAATTGGGCACGGGGACGCAAACCCTACGTGCTGGGCTCCGATATCGACGACGATCCTCCTGTACTTCCGTTGGTGCTAGGGCTCACGGTAGCCAATAAAAACGCACCCAAAACTAAGAGCGCCTTCAGGGCCACCATCGGACCACTGGCCATCGAGTCCACAAAGAGATATAAAATCTTATACAGCGAGCTTTAGATCTACCGAATATTGCCTCTCGAAAGGCCTAACTGTAATTAGCGGATGAGCGCAAGGCGATGAAGGAAAAAGTGCTCCGAGGGTGACAGAGTAACAGAAATGTGCAAAGTACGGGTCATAAACAGGTCGGAAATAGGGTGTATTGCATTGATACGTATGTTTGCGTAGCTGTCAGGAACGGCGGATGACGGTTGCTGACGGAGTCGATTTAACGACACGGCGGCGCAAGATATCTGCCGTATAACACGACAACATTACGCGAAATCTCGTCCGATGTTTGGCAGCAGGCAAGGCGTTTCCAGAATTCAAGCATGTTTTTTTCATACTCGAGTGATCTCTTTTGGGGATTGCGAGCAGGGTTTCGCGATGTATGACTTCGTGGGTTTGGATCCAGCCTCCTAGAATTCTCCAATTAGGGAATATGGTTCCTGGTCGCTACATATCGCAGCTACTGATCTCGGCCCTCGCGCATTGTAAAGGGTGTTACAGAGAAAGCTTGGTGGAGGAAGGGTTGGGAAATCTTGTATCAGTTCATGCATTACAGACATTGGGCTGGCCCACTGGTACTGGAGAAGGGAGGGGGGGGGGACGTCCCTATGAAATCAAAGGGGTAGCTGTTTGTTCCCCGGAGCCCCAAACCTCCTTTCCGGGAGCACCCGGGGAACCCTAACTGGGTTGGCCCTAAAACACTCCGGGGTCCTTCAGAACCAAAAAACGTTTTCCGGGGCCCAGAAACGTTATTCGTAAGCCTGTCGAATAACGTATACTGAGCTCCCTTAGTGTTACGCGGGGCACGTCATAAGGTTCTGGGGCCAGCGGGTGTCCCTGGAACTGAGCATTGTTTTTGTGGAACTTTCCGGTTCAGCCCTGATCAACTAAAACTGGGCCTTGTGTTGCTGTCCTTGGAAGGTCGCGCTTCACACGGCAAGAACTCCCGGGGGCCCCTGCAGTGGCCATTTGGGCCACTTGAGCGGCCATTTCCGCAAAAAGCCTGAAATTTCCGGGTGCCGTCCAGGTTGAAGCTCCATGTCAAGCACCCTTTCTGTTTGGCGGACACCGCATGCCAATGTTACTTCAATGTTGAGCCGGGCTGACGGACGGCCTTTGCACCTTTCAAATCCCCTTTCAATATCACCTGTGTCCCTGACTCCTTTCTCAGTCGGCACCTTATTCGGTTGCGTGGCTGCTGGTGTGTGGTGGTTGGGGGGGCCGTGTTTGTGTGTGTGTGTGTGTGTTTGTGTGTGCGCGCGTGCATCGTACTCTAGTTTTTTATTCATGGTCTTGAGAGGCCCACGGCCAGGGTGGGATGAAAAAGGGGAGTACCTTTTGGGACTGCACGAATAGGTAGCAGTCGTATGAGCTGAGGAGACGCGCAAAAGAGAGGGATTGCGGGATGAGTCTATCATTCCTGGCTGTGGAGGAGCTGGGGCCATTTCACGGGTAGTACTTGCCAGGTCGGGGGCCCCCATAGGCTTGCAAAACATACATACACAGCAGTACGGGGTTCACCTGATCTCGCTGGAAAAGGTAAACATTTAAAGCATGCAAAGAATCCGGTTGTTTACATGTTGAACCTCCACACAAGAGCGGTCATCCTTCATATGCCACGCCACGGAGGCGGCAACGGTCATGCCACTATCATTCGTGAACGGCCTCTCCCCTCGCCTACTCCCCTGGTCTTTTGCACTGACCCGCATGCACATGCTTCCAAATGACAGACAGCACAACACGCGAGAGGTGGGACAACGACAAACTCATGCAACGGCCGTACAGGAGCAGTGAAACCTGTCTGCAGCACAACGTGCGCCATCATCAGCCTCACATGCACCAGCCGTCCAAGCCAGCGACAGTGGGCACAACGCTCGCGTTGCACACACATTGCAAATAATCAAAACAATATGACACAATACATACAGGTACATCAGCTACGATGAATGATTGGATACGCTGTGCTGTGACAGCCCGACCACAGAACGCACAGCAGGTACTCTGGTACATCAGAGGTCATCAGCAGGTGAAACAGTAAACTGGCAGAGACCGAACCTAAGCGAATATAAAAAAACCCGACTGCAATGTCATGGCGGCGGCGAGGTCTACAAAATCCGACACCAAGAGTTGTAACCTGAGGCCCACTTGGAACTGCTGGTATCTCCGGAGGCCACAGCCTGCCGAATGAGGCACTGCTGCCTCCACCACATGTAACTAGCAAGCAAGTTTCTGATCCAGACTGCACATAATAGTATTTTGCAGCTCATCAGAAGACCCGAGTGATCCAGAAGTGCGCCCCTAACTCTGCTCTCCTTGCCACTACTTAACTCCCACATGGTGCATCAGAGCACATTAACGAAAAAAGGCGGAATCAAACAATGCCTGCTAATCAAACAATGCCTGCTGTCCATACGCCTCTGCCTACCTGCTCGCTATCCTGAGCATCAGCCATGTACATCTCACCTCAGTCAACAGGTCAGCAATGACGTCCCGGCCCCCGACATACACACACCCAACACAGTGGGGGCTCTCGCTCGCATTGGGTGGGTGCTTGCTTGTGTCACAACCCCCATAGCTGTGTCTCTGGAACAAAATGAATTAAATCACGACACAGAGGCGGTTGGAGGCCTATTCATCAACGTATACAAGTATGTCATCCCGCCACACAAAGGTCCCGACCGGCCACCTCCGTGGCGGCTCCACCTTCTTCACCGTCTGCTCCTTCCGAACCACCTCTGCACGCGCACAAGAAGCAAGTTAAACATTTGTGTCTTGGGGAGCGGCCCTTGCGAGGCAGGCCCACTTACCGTGCGGCCACTTGGCACGGAGGATGCGATATTTCGTGACGGGAGGAGCTGCTTCGCTTTCTGAGCACGCTGGTCCCGAGCAGCTAGCTGCTTGTTGGAAAAGGCGCCAGCACAGTCTGCAGACTATGCACAGTACCTGACGCAGTATGAGAAACACAAGCCCCCCTAGGAAGCTATCCAGTACTCGAACGCTGCAAACTGTCCATGCTGCCAAAGATTGACAGCCTAAGCGCAAGGACACCGACAGCTCGGAGCTGTTGAACATGGTGGGCAACCTATGCGCGGAGAACACGTCAGCAGCGCTGCTAGGCACACCCGCCGGTGTCGGTTCCGCAGTTGCAGCGTGGGCTGGTGCCTCAGACGACAACTCCGCTGGTGGCAAGGTCGTTGGGTCACACTCCTTGACGAAATCAGCGCGAGTATCAGCGTCCTTGACATTGTCACCTTCATCAGGTCCCCACAAGGCTGCACCAGGCTTCAGCGGCAGCTGTTGGCAGCTGTTGGCAACGACCACTGAATCACCATCGACTTCAATCAACCTTGCCTGGACGCCGGACCGAGGGAGTATGATACTCGTCCTGAAAAAAAAGGAAATATATACGGTCAGGCAAGGATCAAAGTGAGCAAGCTTCTAAGCCCAACCTACCTCGCAGTCCATTGCACCTCTGAAAATATGTCCGCGGCGCAGAGCGAAATATGGACGGCATCTACTTTGCTGTGATTTCTGGAGTAAAGCGTGTTGGGCGATGCATCATCGGTTGATGCGGCCGTCTGGGTTTGGGTTTCTGGGCCAGCGTCGCTGGCCGATGCCGCAGAAGAGGGCGATTCTTGCAAGGATATTGCCTCAAAGCTGCACAAGAAGAAGCGCACAGCGTCAACATTCCGAGCGAGCCGGGAAAAAAGCATTCTTGGGAAAGGATTCAATAGCGTACCTTTCCAAGGCCACCGTTGAAAACAGCAGGTCCCGCTCCTTGACAGAGTCGAGACGGTTACCAGCAAATTTGACATCATCTTCAACCCCACAATATGTTCCATCCAACATGGAAGGCGGAGAGCTGTTGGTAACAACCGCTGAACCACCATGAGCTTCGACCAAACCCGTCGACGCATAAAACCGAGGTACAATTTCCATTCTGGAGCATAGAAATAACAATTGTGAAGACAAAGATCCACGTGAGCAAGCTTCTTTACAAGCACCTACCTTGAAGTCCCATGCACCCCTGCTGGAAATTTCGTCGCAGCGCAGAACGTGCTGCGGGTGACATCCATGTTGCTATAATTTCTAAAAGAGATAAGACACACAAAGGGCAAGTTAGGCACGATATCGCACGCGCAAATTGGGCACGGGGACGCAAACCCTACGTGCTGGGCTCCGATATCGACGACGATCCTCCTGTACTTCCGTTGGTGCTAGGGCTCACGGTAGCCAATAAAAACGCACCCAAAACTAAGAGCGCCTTCAGGGCCACCATCGGACCACTGGCCATCGAGTCCACAAAGAGATATAAAATCTTATACAGCGAGCTTTAGATCTACCGAATATTGCCTCTCGAAAGGCCTAACTGTAATTAGCGGATGAGCGCAAGGCGATGAAGGAAAAAGTGCTCCGAGGGTGACAGAGTAACAGAAATGTGCAAAGTACGGGTCATAAACAGGTCGGAAATAGGGTGTATTGCATTGATACGTATGTTTGCGTAGCTGTCAGGAACGGCGGATGACGGTTGCTGACGGAGTCGATTTAACGACACGGCGGCGCAAGATATCTGCCGTATAACACGACAACATTACGCGAAATCTCGTCCGATGTTTGGCAGCAGGCAAGGCGTTTCCAGAATTCAAGCATGTTTTTTTCATACTCGAGTGATCTCTTTTGGGGATTGCGAGCAGGGTTTCGCGATGTATGACTTCGTGGGTTTGGATCCAGCCTCCTAGAATTCTCCAATTAGGGAATATGGTTCCTGGTCGCTACATATCGCAGCTACTGATCTCGGCCCTCGCGCATTGTAAAGGGTGTTACAGAGAAAGCTTGGTGGAGGAAGGGTTGGGAAATCTTGTATCAGTTCATGCATTACAGACATTGGGCTGGCCCACTGGTACTGGAGAAGGGAGGGGGGGGGACGTCCCTATGAAATCAAAGGGGTAGCTGTTTGTTCCCCGGAGCCCCAAACCTCCTTTCCGGGAGCACCCGGGGAACCCTAACTGGGTTGGCCCTAAAACACTCCGGGGTCCTTCAGAACCAAAAAACGTTTTCCGGGGCCCAGAAACGTTATTCGTAAGCCTGTCGAATAACGTATACTGAGCTCCCTTAGTGTTACGCGGGGCACGTCATAAGGTTCTGGGGCCAGCGGGTGTCCCTGGAACTGAGCATTGTTTTTGTGGAACTTTCCGGTTCAGCCCTGATCAACTAAAACTGGGCCTTGTGTTGCTGTCCTTGGAAGGTCGCGCTTCACACGGCAAGAACTCCCGGGGGCCCCTGCAGTGGCCATTTGGGCCACTTGAGCGGCCATTTCCGCAAAAAGCCTGAAATTTCCGGGTGCCGTCCAGGTTGAAGCTCCATGTCAAGCACCCTTTCTGTTTGGCGGACACCGCATGCCAATGTTACTTCAATGTTGAGCCGGGCTGACGGACGGCCTTTGCACCTTTCAAATCCCCTTTCAATATCACCTGTGTCCCTGACTCCTTTCTCAGTCGGCACCTTATTCGGTTGCGTGGCTGCTGGTGTGTGGTGGTTGGGGGGGCCGTGTTTGTGTGTGTGTGTGTGTGTTTGTGTGTGCGCGCGTGCATCGTACTCTAGTTTTTTATTCATGGTCTTGAGAGGCCCACGGCCAGGGTGGGATGAAAAAGGGGAGTACCTTTTGGGACTGCACGAATAGGTAGCAGTCGTATGAGCTGAGGAGACGCGCAAAAGAGAGGGATTGCGGGATGAGTCTATCATTCCTGGCTGTGGAGGAGCTGGGGCCATTTCACGGGTAGTACTTGCCAGGTCGGGGGCCCCCATAGGCTTGCAAAACATACATACACAGCAGTACGGGGTTCACCTGATCTCGCTGGAAAAGGTAAACATTTAAAGCATGCAAAGAATCCGGTTGTTTACATGTTGAACCTCCACACAAGAGCGGTCATCCTTCATATGCCACGCCACGGAGGCGGCAACGGTCATGCCACTATCATTCGTGAACGGCCTCTCCCCTCGCCTACTCCCCTGGTCTTTTGCACTGACCCGCATGCACATGCTTCCAAATGACAGACAGCACAACACGCGAGAGGTGGGACAACGACAAACTCATGCAACGGCCGTACAGGAGCAGTGAAACCTGTCTGCAGCACAACGTGCGCCATCATCAGCCTCACATGCACCAGCCGTCCAAGCCAGCGACAGTGGGCACAACGCTCGCGTTGCACACACATTGCAAATAATCAAAACAATATGACACAATACATACAGGTACATCAGCTACGATGAATGATTGGATACGCTGTGCTGTGACAGCCCGACCACAGAACGCACAGCAGGTACTCTGGTACATCAGAGGTCATCAGCAGGTGAAACAGTAAACTGGCAGAGACCGAACCTAAGCGAATATAAAAAAACCCGACTGCAATGTCATGGCGGCGGCGAGGTCTACAAAATCCGACACCAAGAGTTGTAACCTGAGGCCCACTTGGAACTGCTGGTATCTCCGGAGGCCACAGCCTGCCGAATGAGGCACTGCTGCCTCCACCACATGTAACTAGCAAGCAAGTTTCTGATCCAGACTGCACATAATAGTATTTTGCAGCTCATCAGAAGACCCGAGTCATCCAGAAGTGCGCCCCTAACTCTGCTCTCCTTGCCACTACTTAACTCCCACATGGTGCATCAGAGCACATTAACGAAAAAAGGCGGAATCAAACAATGCCTGCTAATCAAACAATGCCTGCTGTCCATACGCCTCTGCCTACCTGCTCGCTATCCTGAGCATCAGCCATGTACATCTCACCTCAGTCAACAGGTCAGCAATGACGTCCCGGCCCCCGACATACACACACCCAACACAGTGGGGGCTCTCGCTCGCATTGGGTGGGTGCTTGCTTGTGTCACAACCCCCATAGCTGTGTCTCTGGAACAAAATGAATTAAATCACGACACAGAGGCGGTTGGAGGCCTATTCATCAACGTATACAAGTATGTCATCCCGCCACACAAAGGTCCCGACCGGCCACCTCCGTGGCGGCTCCACCTTCTTCACCGTCTGCTCCTTCCGAACCACCTCTGCACGCGCACAAGAAGCAAGTTAAACATTTGTGTCTTGGGGAGCGGCCCTTGCGAGGCAGGCCCACTTACCGTGCGGCCACTTGGCACGGAGGATGCGATATTTCGTGACGGGAGGAGCTGCTTCGCTTTCTGAGCACGCTGGTCCCGAGCAGCTAGCTGCTTGTTGGAAAAGGCGCCAGCACAGTCTGCAGACTATGCACAGTACCTGACGCAGTATGAGAAACACAAGCCCCCCTAGGAAGCTATCCAGTACTCGAACGCTGCAAACTGTCCATGCTGCCAAAGATTGACAGCCTAAGCGCAAGGACACCGACAGCTCGGAGCTGTTGAACATGGTGGGCAACCTATGCGCGGAGAACACGTCAGCAGCGCTGCTAGGCACACCCGCCGGTGTCGGTTCCGCAGTTGCAGCGTGGGCTGGTGCCTCAGACGACAACTCCGCTGGTGGCAAGGTCGTTGGGTCACACTCCTTGACGAAATCAGCGCGAGTATCAGCGTCCTTGACATTGTCACCTTCATCAGGTCCCCACAAGGCTGCACCAGGCTTCAGCGGCAGCTGTTGGCAGCTGTTGGCAACGACCACTGAATCACCATCGACTTCAATCAACCTTGCCTGGACGCCGGACCGAGGGAGTATGATACTCGTCCTGAAAAAAAAGGAAATATATACGGTCAGGCAAGGATCAAAGTGAGCAAGCTTCTAAGCCCAACCTACCTCGCAGTCCATTGCACCTCTGAAAATATGTCCGCGGCGCAGAGCGAAATATGGACGGCATCTACTTTGCTGTGATTTCTGGAGTAAAGCGTGTTGGGCGATGCATCATCGGTTGATGCGGCCGTCTGGGTTTGGGTTTCTGGGCCAGCGTCGCTGGCCGATGCCGCAGAAGAGGGCGATTCTTGCAAGGATATTGCCTCAAAGCTGCACAAGAAGAAGCGCACAGCGTCAACATTCCGAGCGAGCCGGGAAAAAAGCATTCTTGGGAAAGGATTCAATAGCGTACCTTTCCAAGGCCACCGTTGAAAACAGCAGGTCCCGCTCCTTGACAGAGTCGAGACGGTTACCAGCAAATTTGACATCATCTTCAACCCCACAATATGTTCCATCCAACATGGAAGGCGGAGAGCTGTTGGTAACAACCGCTGAACCACCATGAGCTTCGACCAAACCCGTCGACGCATAAAACCGAGGTACAATTTCCATTCTGGAGCATAGAAATAACAATTGTGAAGACAAAGATCCACGTGAGCAAGCTTCTTTACAAGCACCTACCTTGAAGTCCCATGCACCCCTGCTGGAAATTTCGTCGCAGCGCAGAACGTGCTGCGGGTGACATCCATGTTGCTATAATTTCTAAAAGAGATAAGACACACAAAGGGCAAGTTAGGCACGATATCGCACGCGCAAATTGGGCACGGGGACGCAAACCCTACGTGCTGGGCTCCGATATCGACGACGATCCTCCTGTACTTCCGTTGGTGCTAGGGCTCACGGTAGCCAATAAAAACGCACCCAAAACTAAGAGCGCCTTCAGGGCCACCATCGGACCACTGGCCATCGAGTCCACAAAGAGATATAAAATCTTATACAGCGAGCTTTAGATCTACCGAATATTGCCTCTCGAAAGGCCTAACTGTAATTAGCGGATGAGCGCAAGGCGATGAAGGAAAAAGTGCTCCGAGGGTGACAGAGTAACAGAAATGTGCAAAGTACGGGTCATAAACAGGTCGGAAATAGGGTGTATTGCATTGATACGTATGTTTGCGTAGCTGTCAGGAACGGCGGATGACGGTTGCTGACGGAGTCGATTTAACGACACGGCGGCGCAAGATATCTGCCGTATAACACGACAACATTACGCGAAATCTCGTCCGATGTTTGGCAGCAGGCAAGGCGTTTCCAGAATTCAAGCATGTTTTTTTCATACTCGAGTGATCTCTTTTGGGGATTGCGAGCAGGGTTTCGCGATGTATGACTTCGTGGGTTTGGATCCAGCCTCCTAGAATTCTCCAATTAGGGAATATGGTTCCTGGTCGCTACATATCGCAGCTACTGATCTCGGCCCTCGCGCATTGTAAAGGGTGTTACAGAGAAAGCTTGGTGGAGGAAGGGTTGGGAAATCTTGTATCAGTTCATGCATTACAGACATTGGGCTGGCCCACTGGTACTGGAGAAGGGAGGGGGGGGGACGTCCCTATGAAATCAAAGGGGTAGCTGTTTGTTCCCCGGAGCCCCAAACCTCCTTTCCGGGAGCACCCGGGGAACCCTAACTGGGTTGGCCCTAAAACACTCCGGGGTCCTTCAGAACCAAAAAACGTTTTCCGGGGCCCAGAAACGTTATTCGTAAGCCTGTCGAATAACGTATACTGAGCTCCCTTAGTGTTACGCGGGGCACGTCATAAGGTTCTGGGGCCAGCGGGTGTCCCTGGAACTGAGCATTGTTTTTGTGGAACTTTCCGGTTCAGCCCTGATCAACTAAAACTGGGCCTTGTGTTGCTGTCCTTGGAAGGTCGCGCTTCACACGGCAAGAACTCCCGGGGGCCCCTGCAGTGGCCATTTGGGCCACTTGAGCGGCCATTTCCGCAAAAAGCCTGAAATTTCCGGGTGCCGTCCAGGTTGAAGCTCCATGTCAAGCACCCTTTCTGTTTGGCGGACACCGCATGCCAATGTTACTTCAATGTTGAGCCGGGCTGACGGACGGCCTTTGCACCTTTCAAATCCCCTTTCAATATCACCTGTGTCCCTGACTCCTTTCTCAGTCGGCACCTTATTCGGTTGCGTGGCTGCTGGTGTGTGGTGGTTGGGGGGGCCGTGTTTGTGTGTGTGTGTGTGTGTTTGTGTGTGCGCGCGTGCATCGTACTCTAGTTTTTTATTCATGGTCTTGAGAGGCCCACGGCCAGGGTGGGATGAAAAAGGGGAGTACCTTTTGGGACTGCACGAATAGGTAGCAGTCGTATGAGCTGAGGAGACGCGCAAAAGAGAGGGATTGCGGGATGAGTCTATCATTCCTGGCTGTGGAGGAGCTGGGGCCATTTCACGGGTAGTACTTGCCAGGTCGGGGGCCCCCATAGGCTTGCAAAACATACATACACAGCAGTACGGGGTTCACCTGATCTCGCTGGAAAAGGTAAACATTTAAAGCATGCAAAGAATCCGGTTGTTTACATGTTGAACCTCCACACAAGAGCGGTCATCCTTCATATGCCACGCCACGGAGGCGGCAACGGTCATGCCACTATCATTCGTGAACGGCCTCTCCCCTCGCCTACTCCCCTGGTCTTTTGCACTGACCCGCATGCACATGCTTCCAAATGACAGACAGCACAACACGCGAGAGGTGGGACAACGACAAACTCATGCAACGGCCGTACAGGAGCAGTGAAACCTGTCTGCAGCACAACGTGCGCCATCATCAGCCTCACATGCACCAGCCGTCCAAGCCAGCGACAGTGGGCACAACGCTCGCGTTGCACACACATTGCAAATAATCAAAACAATATGACACAATACATACAGGTACATCAGCTACGATGAATGATTGGATACGCTGTGCTGTGACAGCCCGACCACAGAACGCACAGCAGGTACTCTGGTACATCAGAGGTCATCAGCAGGTGAAACAGTAAACTGGCAGAGACCGAACCTAAGCGAATATAAAAAAACCCGACTGCAATGTCATGGCGGCGGCGAGGTCTACAAAATCCGACACCAAGAGTTGTAACCTGAGGCCCACTTGGAACTGCTGGTATCTCCGGAGGCCACAGCCTGCCGAATGAGGCACTGCTGCCTCCACCACATGTAACTAGCAAGCAAGTTTCTGATCCAGACTGCACATAATAGTATTTTGCAGCTCATCAGAAGACCCGAGTGATCCAGAAGTGCGCCCCTAACTCTGCTCTCCTTGCCACTACTTAACTCCCACATGGTGCATCAGAGCACATTAACGAAAAAAGGCGGAATCAAACAATGCCTGCTAATCAAACAATGCCTGCTGTCCATACGCCTCTGCCTACCTGCTCGCTATCCTGAGCATCAGCCATGTACATCTCACCTCAGTCAACAGGTCAGCAATGACGTCCCGGCCCCCGACATACACACACCCAACACAGTGGGGGCTCTCGCTCGCATTGGGTGGGTGCTTGCTTGTGTCACAACCCCCATAGCTGTGTCTCTGGAACAAAATGAATTAAATCACGACACAGAGGCGGTTGGAGGCCTATTCATCAACGTATACAAGTATGTCATCCCGCCACACAAAGGTCCCGACCGGCCACCTCCGTGGCGGCTCCACCTTCTTCACCGTCTGCTCCTTCCGAACCACCTCTGCACGCGCACAAGAAGCAAGTTAAACATTTGTGTCTTGGGGAGCGGCCCTTGCGAGGCAGGCCCACTTACCGTGCGGCCACTTGGCACGGAGGATGCGATATTTCGTGACGGGAGGAGCTGCTTCGCTTTCTGAGCACGCTGGTCCCGAGCAGCTAGCTGCTTGTTGGAAAAGGCGCCAGCACAGTCTGCAGACTATGCACAGTACCTGACGCAGTATGAGAAACACAAGCCCCCCTAGGAAGCTATCCAGTACTCGAACGCTGCAAACTGTCCATGCTGCCAAAGATTGACAGCCTAAGCGCAAGGACACCGACAGCTCGGAGCTGTTGAACATGGTGGGCAACCTATGCGCGGAGAACACGTCAGCAGCGCTGCTAGGCACACCCGCCGGTGTCGGTTCCGCAGTTGCAGCGTGGGCTGGTGCCTCAGACGACAACTCCGCTGGTGGCAAGGTCGTTGGGTCACACTCCTTGACGAAATCAGCGCGAGTATCAGCGTCCTTGACATTGTCACCTTCATCAGGTCCCCACAAGGCTGCACCAGGCTTCAGCGGCAGCTGTTGGCAGCTGTTGGCAACGACCACTGAATCACCATCGACTTCAATCAACCTTGCCTGGACGCCGGACCGAGGGAGTATGATACTCGTCCTGAAAAAAAAGGAAATATATACGGTCAGGCAAGGATCAAAGTGAGCAAGCTTCTAAGCCCAACCTACCTCGCAGTCCATTGCACCTCTGAAAATATGTCCGCGGCGCAGAGCGAAATATGGACGGCATCTACTTTGCTGTGATTTCTGGAGTAAAGCGTGTTGGGCGATGCATCATCGGTTGATGCGGCCGTCTGGGTTTGGGTTTCTGGGCCAGCGTCGCTGGCCGATGCCGCAGAAGAGGGCGATTCTTGCAAGGATATTGCCTCAAAGCTGCACAAGAAGAAGCGCACAGCGTCAACATTCCGAGCGAGCCGGGAAAAAAGCATTCTTGGGAAAGGATTCAATAGCGTACCTTTCCAAGGCCACCGTTGAAAACAGCAGGTCCCGCTCCTTGACAGAGTCGAGACGGTTACCAGCAAATTTGACATCATCTTCAACCCCACAATATGTTCCATCCAACATGGAAGGCGGAGAGCTGTTGGTAACAACCGCTGAACCACCATGAGCTTCGACCAAACCCGTCGACGCATAAAACCGAGGTACAATTTCCATTCTGGAGCATAGAAATAACAATTGTGAAGACAAAGATCCACGTGAGCAAGCTTCTTTACAAGCACCTACCTTGAAGTCCCATGCACCCCTGCTGGAAATTTCGTCGCAGCGCAGAACGTGCTGCGGGTGACATCCATGTTGCTATAATTTCTAAAAGAGATAAGACACACAAAGGGCAAGTTAGGCACGATATCGCACGCGCAAATTGGGCACGGGGACGCAAACCCTACGTGCTGGGCTCCGATATCGACGACGATCCTCCTGTACTTCCGTTGGTGCTAGGGCTCACGGTAGCCAATAAAAACGCACCCAAAACTAAGAGCGCCTTCAGGGCCACCATCGGACCACTGGCCATCGAGTCCACAAAGAGATATAAAATCTTATACAGCGAGCTTTAGATCTACCGAATATTGCCTCTCGAAAGGCCTAACTGTAATTAGCGGATGAGCGCAAGGCGATGAAGGAAAAAGTGCTCCGAGGGTGACAGAGTAACAGAAATGTGCAAAGTACGGGTCATAAACAGGTCGGAAATAGGGTGTATTGCATTGATACGTATGTTTGCGTAGCTGTCAGGAACGGCGGATGACGGTTGCTGACGGAGTCGATTTAACGACACGGCGGCGCAAGATATCTGCCGTATAACACGACAACATTACGCGAAATCTCGTCCGATGTTTGGCAGCAGGCAAGGCGTTTCCAGAATTCAAGCATGTTTTTTTCATACTCGAGTGATCTCTTTTGGGGATTGCGAGCAGGGTTTCGCGATGTATGACTTCGTGGGTTTGGATCCAGCCTCCTAGAATTCTCCAATTAGGGAATATGGTTCCTGGTCGCTACATATCGCAGCTACTGATCTCGGCCCTCGCGCATTGTAAAGGGTGTTACAGAGAAAGCTTGGTGGAGGAAGGGTTGGGAAATCTTGTATCAGTTCATGCATTACAGACATTGGGCTGGCCCACTGGTACTGGAGAAGGGAGGGGGGGGGACGTCCCTATGAAATCAAAGGGGTAGCTGTTTGTTCCCCGGAGCCCCAAACCTCCTTTCCGGGAGCACCCGGGGAACCCTAACTGGGTTGGCCCTAAAACACTCCGGGGTCCTTCAGAACCAAAAAACGTTTTCCGGGGCCCAGAAACGTTATTCGTAAGCCTGTCGAATAACGTATACTGAGCTCCCCTTAGTGTTACGCGGGGCACGTCATAAGGTTCTGGGGCCAGCGGGTGTCCCTGGAACTGAGCATTGTTTTTGTGGAACTTTCCGGTTCAGCCCTGATCAACTAAAACTGGGCCTTGTGTTGCTGTCCTTGGAAGGTCGCGCTTCACACGGCAAGAACTCCCGGGGGCCCCTGCAGTGGCCATTTGGGCCACTTGAGCGGCCATTTCCGCAAAAAGCCTGAAATTTCCGGGTGCCGTCCAGGTTGAAGCTCCATGTCAAGCACCCTTTCTGTTTGGCGGACACCGCATGCCAATGTTACTTCAATGTTGAGCCGGGCTGACGGACGGCCTTTGCACCTTTCAAATCCCCTTTCAATATCACCTGTGTCCCTGACTCCTTTCTCAGTCGGCACCTTATTCGGTTGCGTGGCTGCTGGTGTGTGGTGGTTGGGGGGGCCGTGTTTGTGTGTGTGTGTGTGTGTTTGTGTGTGCGCGCGTGCATCGTACTCTAGTTTTTTATTCATGGTCTTGAGAGGCCCACGGCCAGGGTGGGATGAAAAAGGGGAGTACCTTTTGGGACTGCACGAATAGGTAGCAGTCGTATGAGCTGAGGAGACGCGCAAAAGAGAGGGATTGCGGGATGAGTCTATCATTCCTGGCTGTGGAGGAGCTGGGGCCATTTCACGGGTAGTACTTGCCAGGTCGGGGGCCCCCATAGGCTTGCAAAACATACATACACAGCAGTACGGGGTTCACCTGATCTCGCTGGAAAAGGTAAACATTTAAAGCATGCAAAGAATCCGGTTGTTTACATGTTGAACCTCCACACAAGAGCGGTCATCCTTCATATGCCACGCCACGGAGGCGGCAACGGTCATGCCACTATCATTCGTGAACGGCCTCTCCCCTCGCCTACTCCCCTGGTCTTTTGCACTGACCCGCATGCACATGCTTCCAAATGACAGACAGCACAACACGCGAGAGGTGGGACAACGACAAACTCATGCAACGGCCGTACAGGAGCAGTGAAACCTGTCTGCAGCACAACGTGCGCCATCATCAGCCTCACATGCACCAGCCGTCCAAGCCAGCGACAGTGGGCACAACGCTCGCGTTGCACACACATTGCAAATAATCAAAACAATATGACACAATACATACAGGTACATCAGCTACGATGAATGATTGGATACGCTGTGCTGTGACAGCCCGACCACAGAACGCACAGCAGGTACTCTGGTACATCAGAGGTCATCAGCAGGTGAAACAGTAAACTGGCAGAGACCGAACCTAAGCGAATATAAAAAAACCCGACTGCAATGTCATGGCGGCGGCGAGGTCTACAAAATCCGACACCAAGAGTTGTAACCTGAGGCCCACTTGGAACTGCTGGTATCTCCGGAGGCCACAGCCTGCCGAATGAGGCACTGCTGCCTCCACCACATGTAACTAGCAAGCAAGTTTCTGATCCAGACTGCACATAATAGTATTTTGCAGCTCATCAGAAGACCTGAGTGATCCAGAAGTGCGCCCCTAACTCTGCTCTCCTTGCCACTACTTAACTCCCACATGGTGCATCAGAGCACATTAACGAAAAAAGGCGGAATCAAACAATGCCTGCTAATCAAACAATGCCTGCTGTCCATACGCCTCTGCCTACCTGCTCGCTATCCTGAGCATCAGCCATGTACATCTCACCTCAGTCAACAGGTCAGCAATGACGTCCCGGCCCCCGACATACACACACCCAACACAGTGGGGGCTCTCGCTCGCATTGGGTGGGTGCTTGCTTGTGTCACAACCCCCATAGCTGTGTCTCTGGAACAAAATGAATTAAATCACGACACAGAGGCGGTTGGAGGCCTATTCATCAACGTATACAAGTATGTCATCCCGCCACACAAAGGTCCCGACCGGCCACCTCCGTGGCGGCTCCACCTTCTTCACCGTCTGCTCCTTCCGAACCACCTCTGCACGCGCACAAGAAGCAAGTTAAACATTTGTGTCTTGGGGAGCGGCCCTTGCGAGGCAGGCCCACTTACCGTGCGGCCACTTGGCACGGAGGATGCGATATTTCGTGACGGGAGGAGCTGCTTCGCTTTCTGAGCACGCTGGTCCCGAGCAGCTAGCTGCTTGTTGGAAAAGGCGCCAGCACAGTCTGCAGACTATGCACAGTACCTGACGCAGTATGAGAAACACAAGCCCCCCTAGGAAGCTATCCAGTACTCGAACGCTGCAAACTGTCCATGCTGCCAAAGATTGACAGCCTAAGCGCAAGGACACCGACAGCTCGGAGCTGTTGAACATGGTGGGCAACCTATGCGCGGAGAACACGTCAGCAGCGCTGCTAGGCACACCCGCCGGTGTCGGTTCCGCAGTTGCAGCGTGGGCTGGTGCCTCAGACGACAACTCCGCTGGTGGCAAGGTCGTTGGGTCACACTCCTTGACGAAATCAGCGCGAGTATCAGCGTCCTTGACATTGTCACCTTCATCAGGTCCCCACAAGGCTGCACCAGGCTTCAGCGGCAGCTGTTGGCAGCTGTTGGCAACGACCACTGAATCACCATCGACTTCAATCAACCTTGCCTGGACGCCGGACCGAGGGAGTATGATACTCGTCCTGAAAAAAAAGGAAATATATACGGTCAGGCAAGGATCAAAGTGAGCAAGCTTCTAAGCCCAACCTACCTCGCAGTCCATTGCACCTCTGAAAATATGTCCGCGGCGCAGAGCGAAATATGGACGGCATCTACTTTGCTGTGATTTCTGGAGTAAAGCGTGTTGGGCGATGCATCATCGGTTGATGCGGCCGTCTGGGTTTGGGTTTCTGGGCCAGCGTCGCTGGCCGATGCCGCAGAAGAGGGCGATTCTTGCAAGGATATTGCCTCAAAGCTGCACAAGAAGAAGCGCACAGCGTCAACATTCCGAGCGAGCCGGGAAAAAAGCATTCTTGGGAAAGGATTCAATAGCGTACCTTTCCAAGGCCACCGTTGAAAACAGCAGGTCCCGCTCCTTGACAGAGTCGAGACGGTTACCAGCAAATTTGACATCATCTTCAACCCCACAATATGTTCCATCCAACATGGAAGGCGGAGAGCTGTTGGTAACAACCGCTGAACCACCATGAGCTTCGACCAAACCCGTCGACGCATAAAACCGAGGTACAATTTCCATTCTGGAGCATAGAAATAACAATTGTGAAGACAAAGATCCACGTGAGCAAGCTTCTTTACAAGCACCTACCTTGAAGTCCCATGCACCCCTGCTGGAAATTTCGTCGCAGCGCAGAACGTGCTGCGGGTGACATCCATGTTGCTATAATTTCTAAAAGAGATAAGACACACAAAGGGCAAGTTAGGCACGATATCGCACGCGCAAATTGGGCACGGGGACGCAAACCCTACGTGCTGGGCTCCGATATCGACGACGATCCTCCTGTACTTCCGTTGGTGCTAGGGCTCACGGTAGCCAATAAAAACGCACCCAAAACTAAGAGCGCCTTCAGGGCCACCATCGGACCACTGGCCATCGAGTCCACAAAGAGATATAAAATCTTATACAGCGAGCTTTAGATCTACCGAATATTGCCTCTCGAAAGGCCTAACTGTAATTAGCGGATGAGCGCAAGGCGATGAAGGAAAAAGTGCTCCGAGGGTGACAGAGTAACAGAAATGTGCAAAGTACGGGTCATAAACAGGTCGGAAATAGGGTGTATTGCATTGATACGTATGTTTGCGTAGCTGTCAGGAACGGCGGATGACGGTTGCTGACGGAGTCGATTTAACGACACGGCGGCGCAAGATATCTGCCGTATAACACGACAACATTACGCGAAATCTCGTCCGATGTTTGGCAGCAGGCAAGGCGTTTCCAGAATTCAAGCATGTTTTTTTCATACTCGAGTGATCTCTTTTGGGGATTGCGAGCAGGGTTTCGCGATGTATGACTTCGTGGGTTTGGATCCAGCCTCCTAGAATTCTCCAATTAGGGAATATGGTTCCTGGTCGCTACATATCGCAGCTACTGATCTCGGCCCTCGCGCATTGTAAAGGGTGTTACAGAGAAAGCTTGGTGGAGGAAGGGTTGGGAAATCTTGTATCAGTTCATGCATTACAGACATTGGGCTGGCCCACTGGTACTGGAGAAGGGAGGGGGGGGGACGTCCCTATGAAATCAAAGGGGTAGCTGTTTGTTCCCCGGAGCCCCAAACCTCCTTTCCGGGAGCACCCGGGGAACCCTAACTGGGTTGGCCCTAAAACACTCCGGGGTCCTTCAGAACCAAAAAACGTTTTCCGGGGCCCAGAAACGTTATTCGTAAGCCTGTCGAATAACGTATACTGAGCTCCCCTTAGTGTTACGCGGGGCACGTCATAAGGTTCTGGGGCCAGCGGGTGTCCCTGGAACTGAGCATTGTTTTTGTGGAACTTTCCGGTTCAGCCCTGATCAACTAAAACTGGGCCTTGTGTTGCTGTCCTTGGAAGGTCGCGCTTCACACGGCAAGAACTCCCGGGGGCCCCTGCAGTGGCCATTTGGGCCACTTGAGCGGCCATTTCCGCAAAAAGCCTGAAATTTCCGGGTGCCGTCCAGGTTGAAGCTCCATGTCAAGCACCCTTTCTGTTTGGCGGACACCGCATGCCAATGTTACTTCAATGTTGAGCCGGGCTGACGGACGGCCTTTGCACCTTTCAAATCCCCTTTCAATATCACCTGTGTCCCTGACTCCTTTCTCAGTCGGCACCTTATTCGGTTGCGTGGCTGCTGGTGTGTGGTGGTTGGGGGGGCCGTGTTTGTGTGTGTGTGTGTGTGTTTGTGTGTGCGCGCGTGCATCGTACTCTAGTTTTTTATTCATGGTCTTGAGAGGCCCACGGCCAGGGTGGGATGAAAAAGGGGAGTACCTTTTGGGACTGCACGAATAGGTAGCAGTCGTATGAGCTGAGGAGACGCGCAAAAGAGAGGGATTGCGGGATGAGTCTATCATTCCTGGCTGTGGAGGAGCTGGGGCCATTTCACGGGTAGTACTTGCCAGGTCGGGGGCCCCCATAGGCTTGCAAAACATACATACACAGCAGTACGGGGTTCACCTGATCTCGCTGGAAAAGGTAAACATTTAAAGCATGCAAAGAATCCGGTTGTTTACATGTTGAACCTCCACACAAGAGCGGTCATCCTTCATATGCCACGCCACGGAGGCGGCAACGGTCATGCCACTATCATTCGTGAACGGCCTCTCCCCTCGCCTACTCCCCTGGTCTTTTGCACTGACCCGCATGCACATGCTTCCAAATGACAGACAGCACAACACGCGAGAGGTGGGACAACGACAAACTCATGCAACGGCCGTACAGGAGCAGTGAAACCTGTCTGCAGCACAACGTGCGCCATCATCAGCCTCACATGCACCAGCCGTCCAAGCCAGCGACAGTGGGCACAACGCTCGCGTTGCACACACATTGCAAATAATCAAAACAATATGACACAATACATACAGGTACATCAGCTACGATGAATGATTGGATACGCTGTGCTGTGACAGCCCGACCACAGAACGCACAGCAGGTACTCTGGTACATCAGAGGTCATCAGCAGGTGAAACAGTAAACTGGCAGAGACCGAACCTAAGCGAATATAAAAAAACCCGACTGCAATGTCATGGCGGCGGCGAGGTCTACAAAATCCGACACCAAGAGTTGTAACCTGAGGCCCACTTGGAACTGCTGGTATCTCCGGAGGCCACAGCCTGCCGAATGAGGCACTGCTGCCTCCACCACATGTAACTAGCAAGCAAGTTTCTGATCCAGACTGCACATAATAGTATTTTGCAGCTCATCAGAAGACCCGAGTGATCCAGAAGTGCGCCCCTAACTCTGCTCTCCTTGCCACTACTTAACTCCCACATGGTGCATCAGAGCACATTAACGAAAAAAGGCGGAATCAAACAATGCCTGCTAATCAAACAATGCCTGCTGTCCATACGCCTCTGCCTACCTGCTCGCTATCCTGAGCATCAGCCATGTACATCTCACCTCAGTCAACAGGTCAGCAATGACGTCCCGGCCCCCGACATACACACACCCAACACAGTGGGGGCTCTCGCTCGCATTGGGTGGGTGCTTGCTTGTGTCACAACCCCCATAGCTGTGTCTCTGGAACAAAATGAATTAAATCACGACACAGAGGCGGTTGGAGGCCTATTCATCAACGTATACAAGTATGTCATCCCGCCACACAAAGGTCCCGACCGGCCACCTCCGTGGCGGCTCCACCTTCTTCACCGTCTGCTCCTTCCGAACCACCTCTGCACGCGCACAAGAAGCAAGTTAAACATTTGTGTCTTGGGGAGCGGCCCTTGCGAGGCAGGCCCACTTACCGTGCGGCCACTTGGCACGGAGGATGCGATATTTCGTGACGGGAGGAGCTGCTTCGCTTTCTGAGCACGCTGGTCCCGAGCAGCTAGCTGCTTGTTGGAAAAGGCGCCAGCACAGTCTGCAGACTATGCACAGTACCTGACGCAGTATGAGAAACACAAGCCCCCCTAGGAAGCTATCCAGTACTCGAACGCTGCAAACTGTCCATGCTGCCAAAGATTGACAGCCTAAGCGCAAGGACACCGACAGCTCGGAGCTGTTGAACATGGTGGGCAACCTATGCGCGGAGAACACGTCAGCAGCGCTGCTAGGCACACCCGCCGGTGTCGGTTCCGCAGTTGCAGCGTGGGCTGGTGCCTCAGACGACAACTCCGCTGGTGGCAAGGTCGTTGGGTCACACTCCTTGACGAAATCAGCGCGAGTATCAGCGTCCTTGACATTGTCACCTTCATCAGGTCCCCACAAGGCTGCACCAGGCTTCAGCGGCAGCTGTTGGCAGCTGTTGGCAACGACCACTGAATCACCATCGACTTCAATCAACCTTGCCTGGACGCCGGACCGAGGGAGTATGATACTCGTCCTGAAAAAAAAGGAAATATATACGGTCAGGCAAGGATCAAAGTGAGCAAGCTTCTAAGCCCAACCTACCTCGCAGTCCATTGCACCTCTGAAAATATGTCCGCGGCGCAGAGCGAAATATGGACGGCATCTACTTTGCTGTGATTTCTGGAGTAAAGCGTGTTGGGCGATGCATCATCGGTTGATGCGGCCGTCTGGGTTTGGGTTTCTGGGCCAGCGTCGCTGGCCGATGCCGCAGAAGAGGGCGATTCTTGCAAGGATATTGCCTCAAAGCTGCACAAGAAGAAGCGCACAGCGTCAACATTCCGAGCGAGCCGGGAAAAAAGCATTCTTGGGAAAGGATTCAATAGCGTACCTTTCCAAGGCCACCGTTGAAAACAGCAGGTCCCGCTCCTTGACAGAGTCGAGACGGTTACCAGCAAATTTGACATCATCTTCAACCCCACAATATGTTCCATCCAACATGGAAGGCGGAGAGCTGTTGGTAACAACCGCTGAACCACCATGAGCTTCGACCAAACCCGTCGACGCATAAAACCGAGGTACAATTTCCATTCTGGAGCATAGAAATAACAATTGTGAAGACAAAGATCCACGTGAGCAAGCTTCTTTACAAGCACCTACCTTGAAGTCCCATGCACCCCTGCTGGAAATTTCGTCGCAGCGCAGAACGTGCTGCGGGTGACATCCATGTTGCTATAATTTCTAAAAGAGATAAGACACACAAAGGGCAAGTTAGGCACGATATCGCACGCGCAAATTGGGCACGGGGACGCAAACCCTACGTGCTGGGCTCCGATATCGACGACGATCCTCCTGTACTTCCGTTGGTGCTAGGGCTCACGGTAGCCAATAAAAACGCACCCAAAACTAAGAGCGCCTTCAGGGCCACCATCGGACCACTGGCCATCGAGTCCACAAAGAGATATAAAATCTTATACAGCGAGCTTTAGATCTACCGAATATTGCCTCTCGAAAGGCCTAACTGTAATTAGCGGATGAGCGCAAGGCGATGAAGGAAAAAGTGCTCCGAGGGTGACAGAGTAACAGAAATGTGCAAAGTACGGGTCATAAACAGGTCGGAAATAGGGTGTATTGCATTGATACGTATGTTTGCGTAGCTGTCAGGAACGGCGGATGACGGTTGCTGACGGAGTCGATTTAACGACACGGCGGCGCAAGATATCTGCCGTATAACACGACAACATTACGCGAAATCTCGTCCGATGTTTGGCAGCAGGCAAGGCGTTTCCAGAATTCAAGCATGTTTTTTTCATACTCGAGTGATCTCTTTTGGGGATTGCGAGCAGGGTTTCGCGATGTATGACTTCGTGGGTTTGGATCCAGCCTCCTAGAATTCTCCAATTAGGGAATATGGTTCCTGGTCGCTACATATCGCAGCTACTGATCTCGGCCCTCGCGCATTGTAAAGGGTGTTACAGAGAAAGCTTGGTGGAGGAAGGGTTGGGAAATCTTGTATCAGTTCATGCATTACAGACATTGGGCTGGCCCACTGGTACTGGAGAAGGGAGGGGGGGGGACGTCCCTATGAAATCAAAGGGGTAGCTGTTTGTTCCCCGGAGCCCCAAACCTCCTTTCCGGGAGCACCCGGGGAACCCTAACTGGGTTGGCCCTAAAACACTCCGGGGTCCTTCAGAACCAAAAAACGTTTTCCGGGGCCCAGAAACGTTATTCGTAAGCCTGTCGAATAACGTATACTGAGCTCCCCTTAGTGTTACGCGGGGCACGTCATAAGGTTCTGGGGCCAGCGGGTGTCCCTGGAACTGAGCATTGTTTTTGTGGAACTTTCCGGTTCAGCCCTGATCAACTAAAACTGGGCCTTGTGTTGCTGTCCTTGGAAGGTCGCGCTTCACACGGCAAGAACTCCCGGGGGCCCCTGCAGTGGCCATTTGGGCCACTTGAGCGGCCATTTCCGCAAAAAGCCTGAAATTTCCGGGTGCCGTCCAGGTTGAAGCTCCATGTCAAGCACCCTTTCTGTTTGGCGGACACCGCATGCCAATGTTACTTCAATGTTGAGCCGGGCTGACGGACGGCCTTTGCACCTTTCAAATCCCCTTTCAATATCACCTGTGTCCCTGACTCCTTTCTCAGTCGGCACCTTATTCGGTTGCGTGGCTGCTGGTGTGTGGTGGTTGGGGGGGCCGTGTTTGTGTGTGTGTGTGTGTGTTTGTGTGTGCGCGCGTGCATCGTACTCTAGTTTTTTATTCATGGTCTTGAGAGGCCCACGGCCAGGGTGGGATGAAAAAGGGGAGTACCTTTTGGGACTGCACGAATAGGTAGCAGTCGTATGAGCTGAGGAGACGCGCAAAAGAGAGGGATTGCGGGATGAGTCTATCATTCCTGGCTGTGGAGGAGCTGGGGCCATTTCACGGGTAGTACTTGCCAGGTCGGGGGCCCCCATAGGCTTGCAAAACATACATACACAGCAGTACGGGGTTCACCTGATCTCGCTGGAAAAGGTAAACATTTAAAGCATGCAAAGAATCCGGTTGTTTACATGTTGAACCTCCACACAAGAGCGGTCATCCTTCATATGCCACGCCACGGAGGCGGCAACGGTCATGCCACTATCATTCGTGAACGGCCTCTCCCCTCGCCTACTCCCCTGGTCTTTTGCACTGACCCGCATGCACATGCTTCCAAATGACAGACAGCACAACACGCGAGAGGTGGGACAACGACAAACTCATGCAACGGCCGTACAGGAGCAGTGAAACCTGTCTGCAGCACAACGTGCGCCATCATCAGCCTCACATGCACCAGCCGTCCAAGCCAGCGACAGTGGGCACAACGCTCGCGTTGCACACACATTGCAAATAATCAAAACAATATGACACAATACATACAGGTACATCAGCTACGATGAATGATTGGATACGCTGTGCTGTGACAGCCCGACCACAGAACGCACAGCAGGTACTCTGGTACATCAGAGGTCATCAGCAGGTGAAACAGTAAACTGGCAGAGACCGAACCTAAGCGAATATAAAAAAACCCGACTGCAATGTCATGGCGGCGGCGAGGTCTACAAAATCCGACACCAAGAGTTGTAACCTGAGGCCCACTTGGAACTGCTGGTATCTCCGGAGGCCACAGCCTGCCGAATGAGGCACTGCTGCCTCCACCACATGTAACTAGCAAGCAAGTTTCTGATCCAGACTGCACATAATAGTATTTTGCAGCTCATCAGAAGACCCGAGTGATCCAGAAGTGCGCCCCTAACTCTGCTCTCCTTGCCACTACTTAACTCCCACATGGTGCATCAGAGCACATTAACGAAAAAAGGCGGAATCAAACAATGCCTGCTAATCAAACAATGCCTGCTGTCCATACGCCTCTGCCTACCTGCTCGCTATCCTGAGCATCAGCCATGTACATCTCACCTCAGTCAACAGGTCAGCAATGACGTCCCGGCCCCCGACATACACACACCCAACACAGTGGGGGCTCTCGCTCGCATTGGGTGGGTGCTTGCTTGTGTCACAACCCCCATAGCTGTGTCTCTGGAACAAAATGAATTAAATCACGACACAGAGGCGGTTGGAGGCCTATTCATCAACGTATACAAGTATGTCATCCCGCCACACAAAGGTCCCGACCGGCCACCTCCGTGGCGGCTCCACCTTCTTCACCGTCTGCTCCTTCCGAACCACCTCTGCACGCGCACAAGAAGCAAGTTAAACATTTGTGTCTTGGGGAGCGGCCCTTGCGAGGCAGGCCCACTTACCGTGCGGCCACTTGGCACGGAGGATGCGATATTTCGTGACGGGAGGAGCTGCTTCGCTTTCTGAGCACGCTGGTCCCGAGCAGCTAGCTGCTTGTTGGAAAAGGCGCCAGCACAGTCTGCAGACTATGCACAGTACCTGACGCAGTATGAGAAACACAAGCCCCCCTAGGAAGCTATCCAGTACTCGAACGCTGCAAACTGTCCATGCTGCCAAAGATTGACAGCCTAAGCGCAAGGACACCGACAGCTCGGAGCTGTTGAACATGGTGGGCAACCTATGCGCGGAGAACACGTCAGCAGCGCTGCTAGGCACACCCGCCGGTGTCGGTTCCGCAGTTGCAGCGTGGGCTGGTGCCTCAGAGGACAACTCCGCTGGTGGCAAGGTCGTTGGGTCACACTCCTTGACGAAATCAGCGCGAGTATCAGCGTCCTTGACATTGTCACCTTCATCAGGTCCCCACAAGGCTGCACCAGGCTTCAGCGGCAGCTGTTGGCAGCTGTTGGCAACGACCACTGAATCACCATCGACTTCAATCAACCTTGCCTGGACGCCGGACCGAGGGAGTATGATACTCGTCCTGAAAAAAAAGGAAATATATACGGTCAGGCAAGGATCAAAGTGAGCAAGCTTCTAAGCCCAACCTACCTCGCAGTCCATTGCACCTCTGAAAATATGTCCGCGGCGCAGAGCGAAATATGGACGGCATCTACTTTGCTGTGATTTCTGGAGTAAAGCGTGTTGGGCGATGCATCATCGGTTGATGCGGCCGTCTGGGTTTGGGTTTCTGGGCCAGCGTCGCTGGCCGATGCCGCAGAAGAGGGCGATTCTTGCAAGGATATTGCCTCAAAGCTGCACAAGAAGAAGCGCACAGCGTCAACATTCCGAGCGAGCCGGGAAAAAAGCATTCTTGGGAAAGGATTCAATAGCGTACCTTTCCAAGGCCACCGTTGAAAACAGCAGGTCCCGCTCCTTGACAGAGTCGAGACGGTTACCAGCAAATTTGACATCATCTTCAACCCCACAATATGTTCCATCCAACATGGAAGGCGGAGAGCTGTTGGTAACAACCGCTGAACCACCATGAGCTTCGACCAAACCCGTCGACGCATAAAACCGAGGTACAATTTCCATTCTGGAGCATAGAAATAACAATTGTGAAGACAAAGATCCACGTGAGCAAGCTTCTTTACAAGCACCTACCTTGAAGTCCCATGCACCCCTGCTGGAAATTTCGTCGCAGCGCAGAACGTGCTGCGGGTGACATCCATGTTGCTATAATTTCTAAAAGAGATAAGACACACAAAGGGCAAGTTAGGCACGATATCGCACGCGCAAATTGGGCACGGGGACGCAAACCCTACGTGCTGGGCTCCGATATCGACGACGATCCTCCTGTACTTCCGTTGGTGCTAGGGCTCACGGTAGCCAATAAAAACGCACCCAAAACTAAGAGCGCCTTCAGGGCCACCATCGGACCACTGGCCATCGAGTCCACAAAGAGATATAAAATCTTATACAGCGAGCTTTAGATCTACCGAATATTGCCTCTCGAAAGGCCTAACTGTAATTAGCGGATGAGCGCAAGGCGATGAAGGAAAAAGTGCTCCGAGGGTGACAGAGTAACAGAAATGTGCAAAGTACGGGTCATAAACAGGTCGGAAATAGGGTGTATTGCATTGATACGTATGTTTGCGTAGCTGTCAGGAACGGCGGATGACGGTTGCTGACGGAGTCGATTTAACGACACGGCGGCGCAAGATATCTGCCGTATAACACGACAACATTACGCGAAATCTCGTCCGATGTTTGGCAGCAGGCAAGGCGTTTCCAGAATTCAAGCATGTTTTTTTCATACTCGAGTGATCTCTTTTGGGGATTGCGAGCAGGGTTTCGCGATGTATGACTTCGTGGGTTTGGATCCAGCCTCCTAGAATTCTCCAATTAGGGAATATGGTTCCTGGTCGCTACATATCGCAGCTACTGATCTCGGCCCTCGCGCATTGTAAAGGGTGTTACAGAGAAAGCTTGGTGGAGGAAGGGTTGGGAAATCTTGTATCAGTTCATGCATTACAGACATTGGGCTGGCCCACTGGTACTGGAGAAGGGAGGGGGGGGGACGTCCCTATGAAATCAAAGGGGTAGCTGTTTGTTCCCCGGAGCCCCAAACCTCCTTTCCGGGAGCACCCGGGGAACCCTAACTGGGTTGGCCCTAAAACACTCCGGGGTCCTTCAGAACCAAAAAACGTTTTCCGGGGCCCAGAAACGTTATTCGTAAGCCTGTCGAATAACGTATACTGAGCTCCCCTTAGTGTTACGCGGGGCACGTCATAAGGTTCTGGGGCCAGCGGGTGTCCCTGGAACTGAGCATTGTTTTTGTGGAACTTTCCGGTTCAGCCCTGATCAACTAAAACTGGGCCTTGTGTTGCTGTCCTTGGAAGGTCGCGCTTCACACGGCAAGAACTCCCGGGGGCCCCTGCAGTGGCCATTTGGGCCACTTGAGCGGCCATTTCCGCAAAAAGCCTGAAATTTCCGGGTGCCGTCCAGGTTGAAGCTCCATGTCAAGCACCCTTTCTGTTTGGCGGACACCGCATGCCAATGTTACTTCAATGTTGAGCCGGGCTGACGGACGGCCTTTGCACCTTTCAAATCCCCTTTCAATATCACCTGTGTCCCTGACTCCTTTCTCAGTCGGCACCTTATTCGGTTGCGTGGCTGCTGGTGTGTGGTGGTTGGGGGGGCCGTGTTTGTGTGTGTGTGTGTGTGTGTTTGTGTGTGCGCGCGTGCATCGTACTCTAGTTTTTTATTCATGGTCTTGAGAGGCCCACGGCCAGGGTGGGATGAAAAAGGGGAGTACCTTTTGGGACTGCACGAATAGGTAGCAGTCGTATGAGCTGAGGAGACGCGCAAAAGAGAGGGATTGCGGGATGAGTCTATCATTCCTGGCTGTGGAGGAGCTGGGGCCATTTCACGGGTAGTACTTGCCAGGTCGGGGGCCCCCATAGGCTTGCAAAACATACATACACAGCAGTACGGGGTTCACCTGATCTCGCTGGAAAAGGTAAACATTTAAAGCATGCAAAGAATCCGGTTGTTTACATGTTGAACCTCCACACAAGAGCGGTCATCCTTCATATGCCACGCCACGGAGGCGGCAACGGTCATGCCACTATCATTCGTGAACGGCCTCTCCCCTCGCCTACTCCCCTGGTCTTTTGCACTGACCCGCATGCACATGCTTCCAAATGACAGACAGCACAACACGCGAGAGGTGGGACAACGACAAACTCATGCAACGGCCGTACAGGAGCAGTGAAACCTGTCTGCAGCACAACGTGCGCCATCATCAGCCTCACATGCACCAGCCGTCCAAGCCAGCGACAGTGGGCACAACGCTCGCGTTGCACACACATTGCAAATAATCAAAACAATATGACACAATACATACAGGTACATCAGCTACGATGAATGATTGGATACGCTGTGCTGTGACAGCCCGACCACAGAACGCACAGCAGGTACTCTGGTACATCAGAGGTCATCAGCAGGTGAAACAGTATCAGCGCCAGAAACAGCTTTAGCAATAAAAGTAGGTGTGTAATAACTACTGGTACATGGGATATCAACATTTGCCGGATATGTAGAGGATTTGTGGGTAATTCAAGGTTTAAAAATACCGGTTATATTTCGATCAGTGTTTTTTATGTAATTCCTTACCTTCTTTTGTAATTTCTATGAAGGGCGATCGTATCCTTATCGGCAAAACCGATAAGGAGCTAGGTCTGATAAACGGTGAAATAGGGGAGATATTAAAAGCTAGTAAGGAAGACCTAAAAGCAAATCCTAATACTATAGCTTCCGGTGTAATAATCGAACAAAATTCTGAAAATCAAATAAAAGAAATAGAAGACGCAGGATTTAAAGTTGACCGGCTGCTTTTGCCTTTATATCTCCTAATCTGCGTTGAGTGATTCCGTGGCTTGAAGCTTCGTTGCAACTAAATTAGTTGGTAAAGTAACAGATTCAAGGTACTTGGAATTAGTTTTTTTGTTATTTATCTCATCTGCGTAAAGAGGAGTCAGATGTAAAGCTGCCAGACTCAACCGAAGAAGAAATATAAATTTATGGTTTTTGGTAATAAAGGAAATAACTCTGCTACTGGGGTAGTATTCACTAGATCCCCTCTCCTCAATTAGTAGGTGTTGTAAATGTTACGCATGATTCTTTTTCAGATGGAGGTAATTTTCAAAAAATAATATTTTTAGCCCTTAGAAATGCCGCAAAAAAATGGACCATGCCCTTGAAAGACTGGCCATAACTGGCAGAGACCGAACCTAAGCGAATATAAAAAAACCCGACTGCAATGTCATGGCGGCGGCGAGGTCTACAAAATCCGACACCAAGAGTTGTAACCTGAGGCCCACTTGGAACTGCTGGTATCTCCGGAGGCCACAGCCTGCCGAATGAGGCACTGCTGCCTCCACCACATGTAACTAGCAAGCAAGTTTCTGATCCAGACTGCACATAATAGTATTTTGCAGCTCATCAGAAGACCCGAGTGATCCAGAAGTGCGCCCCTAACTCTGCTCTCCTTGCCACTACTTAACTCCCACATGGTGCATCAGAGCACATTAACGAAAAAAGGCGGAATCAAACAATGCCTGCTAATCAAACAATGCCTGCTGTCCATACGCCTCTGCCTACCTGCTCGCTATCCTGAGCATCAGCCATGTACATCTCACCTCAGTCAACAGGTCAGCAATGACGTCCCGGCCCCCGACATACACACACCCAACACAGTGGGGGCTCTCGCTCGCATTGGGTGGGTGCTTGCTTGTGTCACAACCCCCATAGCTGTGTCTCTGGAACAAAATGAATTAAATCACGACACAGAGGCGGTTGGAGGCCTATTCATCAACGTATACAAGTATGTCATCCCGCCACACAAAGGTCCCGACCGGCCACCTCCGTGGCGGCTCCACCTTCTTCACCGTCTGCTCCTTCCGAACCACCTCTGCACGCGCACAAGAAGCAAGTTAAACATTTGTGTCTTGGGGAGCGGCCCTTGCGAGGCAGGCCCACTTACCGTGCGGCCACTTGGCACGGAGGATGCGATATTTCGTGACGGGAGGAGCTGCTTCGCTTTCTGAGCACGCTGGTCCCGAGCAGCTAGCTGCTTGTTGGAAAAGGCGCCAGCACAGTCTGCAGACTATGCACAGTACCTGACGCAGTATGAGAAACACAAGCCCCCCTAGGAAGCTATCCAGTACTCGAACGCTGCAAACTGTCCATGCTGCCAAAGATTGACAGCCTAAGCGCAAGGACACCGACAGCTCGGAGCTGTTGAACATGGTGGGCAACCTATGCGCGGAGAACACGTCAGCAGCGCTGCTAGGCACACCCGCCGGTGTCGGTTCCGCAGTTGCAGCGTGGGCTGGTGCCTCAGACGACAACTCCGCTGGTGGCAAGGTCGTTGGGTCACACTCCTTGACGAAATCAGCGCGAGTATCAGCGTCCTTGACATTGTCACCTTCATCAGGTCCCCACAAGGCTGCACCAGGCTTCAGCGGCAGCTGTTGGCAGCTGTTGGCAACGACCACTGAATCACCATCGACTTCAATCAACCTTGCCTGGACGCCGGACCGAGGGAGTATGATACTCGTCCTGAAAAAAAAGGAAATATATACGGTCAGGCAAGGATCAAAGTGAGCAAGCTTCTAAGCCCAACCTACCTCGCAGTCCATTGCACCTCTGAAAATATGTCCGCGGCGCAGAGCGAAATATGGACGGCATCTACTTTGCTGTGATTTCTGGAGTAAAGCGTGTTGGGCGATGCATCATCGGTTGATGCGGCCGTCTGGGTTTGGGTTTCTGGGCCAGCGTCGCTGGCCGATGCCGCAGAAGAGGGCGATTCTTGCAAGGATATTGCCTCAAAGCTGCACAAGAAGAAGCGCACAGCGTCAACATTCCGAGCGAGCCGGGAAAAAAGCATTCTTGGGAAAGGATTCAATAGCGTACCTTTCCAAGGCCACCGTTGAAAACAGCAGGTCCCGCTCCTTGACAGAGTCGAGACGGTTACCAGCAAATTTGACATCATCTTCAACCCCACAATATGTTCCATCCAACATGGAAGGCGGAGAGCTGTTGGTAACAACCGCTGAACCACCATGAGCTTCGACCAAACCCGTCGACGCATAAAACCGAGGTACAATTTCCATTCTGGAGCATAGAAATAACAATTGTGAAGACAAAGATCCACGTGAGCAAGCTTCTTTACAAGCACCTACCTTGAAGTCCCATGCACCCCTGCTGGAAATTTCGTCGCAGCGCAGAACGTGCTGCGGGTGACATCCATGTTGCTATAATTTCTAAAAGAGATAAGACACACAAAGGGCAAGTTAGGCACGATATCGCACGCGCAAATTGGGCACGGGGACGCAAACCCTACGTGCTGGGCTCCGATATCGACGACGATCCTCCTGTACTTCCGTTGGTGCTAGGGCTCACGGTAGCCAATAAAAACGCACCCAAAACTAAGAGCGCCTTCAGGGCCACCATCGGACCACTGGCCATCGAGTCCACAAAGAGATATAAAATCTTATACAGCGAGCTTTAGATCTACCGAATATTGCCTCTCGAAAGGCCTAACTGTAATTAGCGGATGAGCGCAAGGCGATGAAGGAAAAAGTGCTCCGAGGGTGACAGAGTAACAGAAATGTGCAAAGTACGGGTCATAAACAGGTCGGAAATAGGGTGTATTGCATTGATACGTATGTTTGCGTAGCTGTCAGGAACGGCGGATGACGGTTGCTGACGGAGTCGATTTAACGACACGGCGGCGCAAGATATCTGCCGTATAACACGACAACATTACGCGAAATCTCGTCCGATGTTTGGCAGCAGGCAAGGCGTTTCCAGAATTCAAGCATGTTTTTTTCATACTCGAGTGATCTCTTTTGGGGATTGCGAGCAGGGTTTCGCGATGTATGACTTCGTGGGTTTGGATCCAGCCTCCTAGAATTCTCCAATTAGGGAATATGGTTCCTGGTCGCTACATATCGCAGCTACTGATCTCGGCCCTCGCGCATTGTAAAGGGTGTTACAGAGAAAGCTTGGTGGAGGAAGGGTTGGGAAATCTTGTATCAGTTCATGCATTACAGACATTGGGCTGGCCCACTGGTACTGGAGAAGGGAGGGGGGGGGACGTCCCTATGAAATCAAAGGGGTAGCTGTTTGTTCCCCGGAGCCCCAAACCTCCTTTCCGGGAGCACCCGGGGAACCCTAACTGGGTTGGCCCTAAAACACTCCGGGGTCCTTCAGAACCAAAAAACGTTTTCCGGGGCCCAGAAACGTTATTCGTAAGCCTGTCGAATAACGTATACTGAGCTCCCTTAGTGTTACGCGGGGCACGTCATAAGGTTCTGGGGCCAGCGGGTGTCCCTGGAACTGAGCATTGTTTTTGTGGAACTTTCCGGTTCAGCCCTGATCAACTAAAACTGGGCCTTGTGTTGCTGTCCTTGGAAGGTCGCGCTTCACACGGCAAGAACTCCCGGGGGCCCCTGCAGTGGCCATTTGGGCCACTTGAGCGGCCATTTCCGCAAAAAGCCTGAAATTTCCGGGTGCCGTCCAGGTTGAAGCTCCATGTCAAGCACCCTTTCTGTTTGGCGGACACCGCATGCCAATGTTACTTCAATGTTGAGCCGGGCTGACGGACGGCCTTTGCACCTTTCAAATCCCCTTTCAATATCACCTGTGTCCCTGACTCCTTTCTCAGTCGGCACCTTATTCGGTTGCGTGGCTGCTGGTGTGTGGTGGTTGGGGGGGCCGTGTTTGTGTGTGTGTGTGTGTGTGTTTGTGTGTGCGCGCGTGCATCGTACTCTAGTTTTTTATTCATGGTCTTGAGAGGCCCACGGCCAGGGTGGGATGAAAAAGGGGAGTACCTTTTGGGACTGCACGAATAGGTAGCAGTCGTATGAGCTGAGGAGACGCGCAAAAGAGAGGGATTGCGGGATGAGTCTATCATTCCTGGCTGTGGAGGAGCTGGGGCCATTTCACGGGTAGTACTTGCCAGGTCGGGGGCCCCCATAGGCTTGCAAAACATACATACACAGCAGTACGGGGTTCACCTGATCTCGCTGGAAAAGGTAAACATTTAAAGCATGCAAAGAATCCGGTTGTTTACATGTTGAACCTCCACACAAGAGCGGTCATCCTTCATATGCCACGCCACGGAGGCGGCAACGGTCATGCCACTATCATTCGTGAACGGCCTCTCCCCTCGCCTACTCCCCTGGTCTTTTGCACTGACCCGCATGCACATGCTTCCAAATGACAGACAGCACAACACGCGAGAGGTGGGACAACGACAAACTCATGCAACGGCCGTACAGGAGCAGTGAAACCTGTCTGCAGCACAACGTGCGCCATCATCAGCCTCACATGCACCAGCCGTCCAAGCCAGCGACAGTGGGCACAACGCTCGCGTTGCACACACATTGCAAATAATCAAAACAATATGACACAATACATACAGGTACATCAGCTACGATGAATGATTGGATACGCTGTGCTGTGACAGCCCGACCACAGAACGCACAGCAGGTACTCTGGTACATCAGAGGTCATCAGCAGGTGAAACAGTAAACTGGCAGAGACCGAACCTAAGCGAATATAAAAAAACCCGACTGCAATGTCATGGCGGCGGCGAGGTCTACAAAATCCGACACCAAGAGTTGTAACCTGAGGCCCACTTGGAACTGCTGGTATCTCCGGAGGCCACAGCCTGCCGAATGAGGCACTGCTGCCTCCACCACATGTAACTAGCAAGCAAGTTTCTGATCCAGACTGCACATAATAGTATTTTGCAGCTCATCAGAAGACCCGAGTCATCCAGAAGTGCGCCCCTAACTCTGCTCTCCTTGCCACTACTTAACTCCCACATGGTGCATCAGAGCACATTAACGAAAAAAGGCGGAATCAAACAATGCCTGCTAATCAAACAATGCCTGCTGTCCATACGCCTCTGCCTACCTGCTCGCTATCCTGAGCATCAGCCATGTACATCTCACCTCAGTCAACAGGTCAGCAATGACGTCCCGGCCCCCGACATACACACACCCAACACAGTGGGGGCTCTCGCTCGCATTGGGTGGGTGCTTGCTTGTGTCACAACCCCCATAGCTGTGTCTCTGGAACAAAATGAATTAAATCACGACACAGAGGCGGTTGGAGGCCTATTCATCAACGTATACAAGTATGTCATCCCGCCACACAAAGGTCCCGACCGGCCACCTCCGTGGCGGCTCCACCTTCTTCACCGTCTGCTCCTTCCGAACCACCTCTGCACGCGCACAAGAAGCAAGTTAAACATTTGTGTCTTGGGGAGCGGCCCTTGCGAGGCAGGCCCACTTACCGTGCGGCCACTTGGCACGGAGGATGCGATATTTCGTGACGGGAGGAGCTGCTTCGCTTTCTGAGCACGCTGGTCCCGAGCAGCTAGCTGCTTGTTGGAAAAGGCGCCAGCACAGTCTGCAGACTATGCACAGTACCTGACGCAGTATGAGAAACACAAGCCCCCCTAGGAAGCTATCCAGTACTCGAACGCTGCAAACTGTCCATGCTGCCAAAGATTGACAGCCTAAGCGCAAGGACACCGACAGCTCGGAGCTGTTGAACATGGTGGGCAACCTATGCGCGGAGAACACGTCAGCAGCGCTGCTAGGCACACCCGCCGGTGTCGGTTCCGCAGTTGCAGCGTGGGCTGGTGCCTCAGACGACAACTCCGCTGGTGGCAAGGTCGTTGGGTCACACTCCTTGACGAAATCAGCGCGAGTATCAGCGTCCTTGACATTGTCACCTTCATCAGGTCCCCACAAGGCTGCACCAGGCTTCAGCGGCAGCTGTTGGCAGCTGTTGGCAACGACCACTGAATCACCATCGACTTCAATCAACCTTGCCTGGACGCCGGACCGAGGGAGTATGATACTCGTCCTGAAAAAAAAGGAAATATATACGGTCAGGCAAGGATCAAAGTGAGCAAGCTTCTAAGCCCAACCTACCTCGCAGTCCATTGCACCTCTGAAAATATGTCCGCGGCGCAGAGCGAAATATGGACGGCATCTACTTTGCTGTGATTTCTGGAGTAAAGCGTGTTGGGCGATGCATCATCGGTTGATGCGGCCGTCTGGGTTTGGGTTTCTGGGCCAGCGTCGCTGGCCGATGCCGCAGAAGAGGGCGATTCTTGCAAGGATATTGCCTCAAAGCTGCACAAGAAGAAGCGCACAGCGTCAACATTCCGAGCGAGCCGGGAAAAAAGCATTCTTGGGAAAGGATTCAATAGCGTACCTTTCCAAGGCCACCGTTGAAAACAGCAGGTCCCGCTCCTTGACAGAGTCGAGACGGTTACCAGCAAATTTGACATCATCTTCAACCCCACAATATGTTCCATCCAACATGGAAGGCGGAGAGCTGTTGGTAACAACCGCTGAACCACCATGAGCTTCGACCAAACCCGTCGACGCATAAAACCGAGGTACAATTTCCATTCTGGAGCATAGAAATAACAATTGTGAAGACAAAGATCCACGTGAGCAAGCTTCTTTACAAGCACCTACCTTGAAGTCCCATGCACCCCTGCTGGAAATTTCGTCGCAGCGCAGAACGTGCTGCGGGTGACATCCATGTTGCTATAATTTCTAAAAGAGATAAGACACACAAAGGGCAAGTTAGGCACGATATCGCACGCGCAAATTGGGCACGGGGACGCAAACCCTACGTGCTGGGCTCCGATATCGACGACGATCCTCCTGTACTTCCGTTGGTGCTAGGGCTCACGGTAGCCAATAAAAACGCACCCAAAACTAAGAGCGCCTTCAGGGCCACCATCGGACCACTGGCCATCGAGTCCACAAAGAGATATAAAATCTTATACAGCGAGCTTTAGATCTACCGAATATTGCCTCTCGAAAGGCCTAACTGTAATTAGCGGATGAGCGCAAGGCGATGAAGGAAAAAGTGCTCCGAGGGTGACAGAGTAACAGAAATGTGCAAAGTACGGGTCATAAACAGGTCGGAAATAGGGTGTATTGCATTGATACGTATGTTTGCGTAGCTGTCAGGAACGGCGGATGACGGTTGCTGACGGAGTCGATTTAACGACACGGCGGCGCAAGATATCTGCCGTATAACACGACAACATTACGCGAAATCTCGTCCGATGTTTGGCAGCAGGCAAGGCGTTTCCAGAATTCAAGCATGTTTTTTTCATACTCGAGTGATCTCTTTTGGGGATTGCGAGCAGGGTTTCGCGATGTATGACTTCGTGGGTTTGGATCCAGCCTCCTAGAATTCTCCAATTAGGGAATATGGTTCCTGGTCGCTACATATCGCAGCTACTGATCTCGGCCCTCGCGCATTGTAAAGGGTGTTACAGAGAAAGCTTGGTGGAGGAAGGGTTGGGAAATCTTGTATCAGTTCATGCATTACAGACATTGGGCTGGCCCACTGGTACTGGAGAAGGGAGGGGGGGGGACGTCCCTATGAAATCAAAGGGGTAGCTGTTTGTTCCCCGGAGCCCCAAACCTCCTTTCCGGGAGCACCCGGGGAACCCTAACTGGGTTGGCCCTAAAACACTCCGGGGTCCTTCAGAACCAAAAAACGTTTTCCGGGGCCCAGAAACGTTATTCGTAAGCCTGTCGAATAACGTATACTGAGCTCCCTTAGTGTTACGCGGGGCACGTCATAAGGTTCTGGGGCCAGCGGGTGTCCCTGGAACTGAGCATTGTTTTTGTGGAACTTTCCGGTTCAGCCCTGATCAACTAAAACTGGGCCTTGTGTTGCTGTCCTTGGAAGGTCGCGCTTCACACGGCAAGAACTCCCGGGGGCCCCTGCAGTGGCCATTTGGGCCACTTGAGCGGCCATTTCCGCAAAAAGCCTGAAATTTCCGGGTGCCGTCCAGGTTGAAGCTCCATGTCAAGCACCCTTTCTGTTTGGCGGACACCGCATGCCAATGTTACTTCAATGTTGAGCCGGGCTGACGGACGGCCTTTGCACCTTTCAAATCCCCTTTCAATATCACCTGTGTCCCTGACTCCTTTCTCAGTCGGCACCTTATTCGGTTGCGTGGCTGCTGGTGTGTGGTGGTTGGGGGGGCCGTGTTTGTGTGTGTGTGTGTGTGTTTGTGTGTGCGCGCGTGCATCGTACTCTAGTTTTTTATTCATGGTCTTGAGAGGCCCACGGCCAGGGTGGGATGAAAAAGGGGAGTACCTTTTGGGACTGCACGAATAGGTAGCAGTCGTATGAGCTGAGGAGACGCGCAAAAGAGAGGGATTGCGGGATGAGTCTATCATTCCTGGCTGTGGAGGAGCTGGGGCCATTTCACGGGTAGTACTTGCCAGGTCGGGGGCCCCCATAGGCTTGCAAAACATACATACACAGCAGTACGGGGTTCACCTGATCTCGCTGGAAAAGGTAAACATTTAAAGCATGCAAAGAATCCGGTTGTTTACATGTTGAACCTCCACACAAGAGCGGTCATCCTTCATATGCCACGCCACGGAGGCGGCAACGGTCATGCCACTATCATTCGTGAACGGCCTCTCCCCTCGCCTACTCCCCTGGTCTTTTGCACTGACCCGCATGCACATGCTTCCAAATGACAGACAGCACAACACGCGAGAGGTGGGACAACGACAAACTCATGCAACGGCCGTACAGGAGCAGTGAAACCTGTCTGCAGCACAACGTGCGCCATCATCAGCCTCACATGCACCAGCCGTCCAAGCCAGCGACAGTGGGCACAACGCTCGCGTTGCACACACATTGCAAATAATCAAAACAATATGACACAATACATACAGGTACATCAGCTACGATGAATGATTGGATACGCTGTGCTGTGACAGCCCGACCACAGAACGCACAGCAGGTACTCTGGTACATCAGAGGTCATCAGCAGGTGAAACAGTATCAGCGCCAGAAACAGCTTTAGCAATAAAAGTAGGTGTGTAATAACTACTGGTACATGGGATATCAACATTTGCCGGATATGTAGAGGATTTGTGGGTAATTCAAGGTTTAAAAATACCGGTTATATTTCGATCAGTGTTTTTTATGTAATTCCTTACCTTCTTTTGTAATTTCTATGAAGGGCGATCGTATCCTTATCGGCAAAACCGATAAGGAGCTAGGTCTGATAAACGGTGAAATAGGGGAGATATTAAAAGCTAGTAAGGAAGACCTAAAAGCAAATCCTAATACTATAGCTTCCGGTGTAATAATCGAACAAAATTCTGAAAATCAAATAAAAGAAATAGAAGACGCAGGATTTAAAGTTGACCGGCTGCTTTTGCCTTTATATCTCCTAATCTGCGTTGAGTGATTCCGTGGCTTGAAGCTTCGTTGCAACTAAATTAGTTGGTAAAGTAACAGATTCAAGGTACTTGGAATTAGTTTTTTTGTTATTTATCTCATCTGCGTAAAGAGGAGTCAGATGTAAAGCTGCCAGACTCAACCGAAGAAGAAATATAAATTTATGGTTTTTGGTAATAAAGGAAATAACTCTGCTACTGGGGTAGTATTCACTAGATCCCCTCTCCTCAATTAGTAGGTGTTGTAAATGTTACGCATGATTCTTTTTCAGATGGAGGTAATTTTCAAAAAATAATATTTTTAGCCCTTAGAAATGCCGCAAAAAAATGGACCATGCCCTTGAAAGACTGGCCATAACTGGCAGAGACCGAACCTAAGCGAATATAAAAAAACCCGACTGCAATGTCATGGCGGCGGCGAGGTCTACAAAATCCGACACCAAGAGTTGTAACCTGAGGCCCACTTGGAACTGCTGGTATCTCCGGAGGCCACAGCCTGCCGAATGAGGCACTGCTGCCTCCACCACATGTAACTAGCAAGCAAGTTTCTGATCCAGACTGCACATAATAGTATTTTGCAGCTCATCAGAAGACCCGAGTCATCCAGAAGTGCGCCCCTAACTCTGCTCTCCTTGCCACTACTTAACTCCCACATGGTGCATCAGAGCACATTAACGAAAAAAGGCGGAATCAAACAATGCCTGCTAATCAAACAATGCCTGCTGTCCATACGCCTCTGCCTACCTGCTCGCTATCCTGAGCATCAGCCATGTACATCTCACCTCAGTCAACAGGTCAGCAATGACGTCCCGGCCCCCGACATACACACACCCAACACAGTGGGGGCTCTCGCTCGCATTGGGTGGGTGCTTGCTTGTGTCACAACCCCCATAGCTGTGTCTCTGGAACAAAATGAATTAAATCACGACACAGAGGCGGTTGGAGGCCTATTCATCAACGTATACAAGTATGTCATCCCGCCACACAAAGGTCCCGACCGGCCACCTCCGTGGCGGCTCCACCTTCTTCACCGTCTGCTCCTTCCGAACCACCTCTGCACGCGCACAAGAAGCAAGTTAAACATTTGTGTCTTGGGGAGCGGCCCTTGCGAGGCAGGCCCACTTACCGTGCGGCCACTTGGCACGGAGGATGCGATATTTCGTGACGGGAGGAGCTGCTTCGCTTTCTGAGCACGCTGGTCCCGAGCAGCTAGCTGCTTGTTGGAAAAGGCGCCAGCACAGTCTGCAGACTATGCACAGTACCTGACGCAGTATGAGAAACACAAGCCCCCCTAGGAAGCTATCCAGTACTCGAACGCTGCAAACTGTCCATGCTGCCAAAGATTGACAGCCTAAGCGCAAGGACACCGACAGCTCGGAGCTGTTGAACATGGTGGGCAACCTATGCGCGGAGAACACGTCAGCAGCGCTGCTAGGCACACCCGCCGGTGTCGGTTCCGCAGTTGCAGCGTGGGCTGGTGCCTCAGACGACAACTCCGCTGGTGGCAAGGTCGTTGGGTCACACTCCTTGACGAAATCAGCGCGAGTATCAGCGTCCTTGACATTGTCACCTTCATCAGGTCCCCACAAGGCTGCACCAGGCTTCAGCGGCAGCTGTTGGCAGCTGTTGGCAACGACCACTGAATCACCATCGACTTCAATCAACCTTGCCTGGACGCCGGACCGAGGGAGTATGATACTCGTCCTGAAAAAAAAGGAAATATATACGGTCAGGCAAGGATCAAAGTGAGCAAGCTTCTAAGCCCAACCTACCTCGCAGTCCATTGCACCTCTGAAAATATGTCCGCGGCGCAGAGCGAAATATGGACGGCATCTACTTTGCTGTGATTTCTGGAGTAAAGCGTGTTGGGCGATGCATCATCGGTTGATGCGGCCGTCTGGGTTTGGGTTTCTGGGCCAGCGTCGCTGGCCGATGCCGCAGAAGAGGGCGATTCTTGCAAGGATATTGCCTCAAAGCTGCACAAGAAGAAGCGCACAGCGTCAACATTCCGAGCGAGCCGGGAAAAAAGCATTCTTGGGAAAGGATTCAATAGCGTACCTTTCCAAGGCCACCGTTGAAAACAGCAGGTCCCGCTCCTTGACAGAGTCGAGACGGTTACCAGCAAATTTGACATCATCTTCAACCCCACAATATGTTCCATCCAACATGGAAGGCGGAGAGCTGTTGGTAACAACCGCTGAACCACCATGAGCTTCGACCAAACCCGTCGACGCATAAAACCGAGGTACAATTTCCATTCTGGAGCATAGAAATAACAATTGTGAAGACAAAGATCCACGTGAGCAAGCTTCTTTACAAGCACCTACCTTGAAGTCCCATGCACCCCTGCTGGAAATTTCGTCGCAGCGCAGAACGTGCTGCGGGTGACATCCATGTTGCTATAATTTCTAAAAGAGATAAGACACACAAAGGGCAAGTTAGGCACGATATCGCACGCGCAAATTGGGCACGGGGACGCAAACCCTACGTGCTGGGCTCCGATATCGACGACGATCCTCCTGTACTTCCGTTGGTGCTAGGGCTCACGGTAGCCAATAAAAACGCACCCAAAACTAAGAGCGCCTTCAGGGCCACCATCGGACCACTGGCCATCGAGTCCACAAAGAGATATAAAATCTTATACAGCGAGCTTTAGATCTACCGAATATTGCCTCTCGAAAGGCCTAACTGTAATTAGCGGATGAGCGCAAGGCGATGAAGGAAAAAGTGCTCCGAGGGTGACAGAGTAACAGAAATGTGCAAAGTACGGGTCATAAACAGGTCGGAAATAGGGTGTATTGCATTGATACGTATGTTTGCGTAGCTGTCAGGAACGGCGGATGACGGTTGCTGACGGAGTCGATTTAACGACACGGCGGCGCAAGATATCTGCCGTATAACACGACAACATTACGCGAAATCTCGTCCGATGTTTGGCAGCAGGCAAGGCGTTTCCAGAATTCAAGCATGTTTTTTTCATACTCGAGTGATCTCTTTTGGGGATTGCGAGCAGGGTTTCGCGATGTATGACTTCGTGGGTTTGGATCCAGCCTCCTAGAATTCTCCAATTAGGGAATATGGTTCCTGGTCGCTACATATCGCAGCTACTGATCTCGGCCCTCGCGCATTGTAAAGGGTGTTACAGAGAAAGCTTGGTGGAGGAAGGGTTGGGAAATCTTGTATCAGTTCATGCATTACAGACATTGGGCTGGCCCACTGGTACTGGAGAAGGGAGGGGGGGGGACGTCCCTATGAAATCAAAGGGGTAGCTGTTTGTTCCCCGGAGCCCCAAACCTCCTTTCCGGGAGCACCCGGGGAACCCTAACTGGGTTGGCCCTAAAACACTCCGGGGTCCTTCAGAACCAAAAAACGTTTTCCGGGGCCCAGAAACGTTATTCGTAAGCCTGTCGAATAACGTATACTGAGCTCCCTTAGTGTTACGCGGGGCACGTCATAAGGTTCTGGGGCCAGCGGGTGTCCCTGGAACTGAGCATTGTTTTTGTGGAACTTTCCGGTTCAGCCCTGATCAACTAAAACTGGGCCTTGTGTTGCTGTCCTTGGAAGGTCGCGCTTCACACGGCAAGAACTCCCGGGGGCCCCTGCAGTGGCCATTTGGGCCACTTGAGCGGCCATTTCCGCAAAAAGCCTGAAATTTCCGGGTGCCGTCCAGGTTGAAGCTCCATGTCAAGCACCCTTTCTGTTTGGCGGACACCGCATGCCAATGTTACTTCAATGTTGAGCCGGGCTGACGGACGGCCTTTGCACCTTTCAAATCCCCTTTCAATATCACCTGTGTCCCTGACTCCTTTCTCAGTCGGCACCTTATTCGGTTGCGTGGCTGCTGGTGTGTGGTGGTTGGGGGGGCCGTGTTTGTGTGTGTGTGTGTGTGTTTGTGTGTGCGCGCGTGCATCGTACTCTAGTTTTTTATTCATGGTCTTGAGAGGCCCACGGCCAGGGTGGGATGAAAAAGGGGAGTACCTTTTGGGACTGCACGAATAGGTAGCAGTCGTATGAGCTGAGGAGACGCGCAAAAGAGAGGGATTGCGGGATGAGTCTATCATTCCTGGCTGTGGAGGAGCTGGGGCCATTTCACGGGTAGTACTTGCCAGGTCGGGGGCCCCCATAGGCTTGCAAAACATACATACACAGCAGTACGGGGTTCACCTGATCTCGCTGGAAAAGGTAAACATTTAAAGCATGCAAAGAATCCGGTTGTTTACATGTTGAACCTCCACACAAGAGCGGTCATCCTTCATATGCCACGCCACGGAGGCGGCAACGGTCATGCCACTATCATTCGTGAACGGCCTCTCCCCTCGCCTACTCCCCTGGTCTTTTGCACTGACCCGCATGCACATGCTTCCAAATGACAGACAGCACAACACGCGAGAGGTGGGACAACGACAAACTCATGCAACGGCCGTACAGGAGCAGTGAAACCTGTCTGCAGCACAACGTGCGCCATCATCAGCCTCACATGCACCAGCCGTCCAAGCCAGCGACAGTGGGCACAACGCTCGCGTTGCACACACATTGCAAATAATCAAAACAATATGACACAATACATACAGGTACATCAGCTACGATGAATGATTGGATACGCTGTGCTGTGACAGCCCGACCACAGAACGCACAGCAGGTACTCTGGTACATCAGAGGTCATCAGCAGGTGAAACAGTAAACTGGCAGAGACCGAACCTAAGCGAATATAAAAAAACCCGACTGCAATGTCATGGCGGCGGCGAGGTCTACAAAATCCGACACCAAGAGTTGTAACCTGAGGCCCACTTGGAACTGCTGGTATCTCCGGAGGCCACAGCCTGCCGAATGAGGCACTGCTGCCTCCACCACATGTAACTAGCAAGCAAGTTTCTGATCCAGACTGCACATAATAGTATTTTGCAGCTCATCAGAAGACCCGAGTGATCCAGAAGTGCGCCCCTAACTCTGCTCTCCTTGCCACTACTTAACTCCCACATGGTGCATCAGAGCACATTAACGAAAAAAGGCGGAATCAAACAATGCCTGCTAATCAAACAATGCCTGCTGTCCATACGCCTCTGCCTACCTGCTCGCTATCCTGAGCATCAGCCATGTACATCTCACCTCAGTCAACAGGTCAGCAATGACGTCCCGGCCCCCGACATACACACACCCAACACAGTGGGGGCTCTCGCTCGCATTGGGTGGGTGCTTGCTTGTGTCACAACCCCCATAGCTGTGTCTCTGGAACAAAATGAATTAAATCACGACACAGAGGCGGTTGGAGGCCTATTCATCAACGTATACAAGTATGTCATCCCGCCACACAAAGGTCCCGACCGGCCACCTCCGTGGCGGCTCCACCTTCTTCACCGTCTGCTCCTTCCGAACCACCTCTGCACGCGCACAAGAAGCAAGTTAAACATTTGTGTCTTGGGGAGCGGCCCTTGCGAGGCAGGCCCACTTACCGTGCGGCCACTTGGCACGGAGGATGCGATATTTCGTGACGGGAGGAGCTGCTTCGCTTTCTGAGCACGCTGGTCCCGAGCAGCTAGCTGCTTGTTGGAAAAGGCGCCAGCACAGTCTGCAGACTATGCACAGTACCTGACGCAGTATGAGAAACACAAGCCCCCCTAGGAAGCTATCCAGTACTCGAACGCTGCAAACTGTCCATGCTGCCAAAGATTGACAGCCTAAGCGCAAGGACACCGACAGCTCGGAGCTGTTGAACATGGTGGGCAACCTATGCGCGGAGAACACGTCAGCAGCGCTGCTAGGCACACCCGCCGGTGTCGGTTCCGCAGTTGCAGCGTGGGCTGGTGCCTCAGACGACAACTCCGCTGGTGGCAAGGTCGTTGGGTCACACTCCTTGACGAAATCAGCGCGAGTATCAGCGTCCTTGACATTGTCACCTTCATCAGGTCCCCACAAGGCTGCACCAGGCTTCAGCGGCAGCTGTTGGCAGCTGTTGGCAACGACCACTGAATCACCATCGACTTCAATCAACCTTGCCTGGACGCCGGACCGAGGGAGTATGATACTCGTCCTGAAAAAAAAGGAAATATATACGGTCAGGCAAGGATCAAAGTGAGCAAGCTTCTAAGCCCAACCTACCTCGCAGTCCATTGCACCTCTGAAAATATGTCCGCGGCGCAGAGCGAAATATGGACGGCATCTACTTTGCTGTGATTTCTGGAGTAAAGCGTGTTGGGCGATGCATCATCGGTTGATGCGGCCGTCTGGGTTTGGGTTTCTGGGCCAGCGTCGCTGGCCGATGCCGCAGAAGAGGGCGATTCTTGCAAGGATATTGCCTCAAAGCTGCACAAGAAGAAGCGCACAGCGTCAACATTCCGAGCGAGCCGGGAAAAAAGCATTCTTGGGAAAGGATTCAATAGCGTACCTTTCCAAGGCCACCGTTGAAAACAGCAGGTCCCGCTCCTTGACAGAGTCGAGACGGTTACCAGCAAATTTGACATCATCTTCAACCCCACAATATGTTCCATCCAACATGGAAGGCGGAGAGCTGTTGGTAACAACCGCTGAACCACCATGAGCTTCGACCAAACCCGTCGACGCATAAAACCGAGGTACAATTTCCATTCTGGAGCATAGAAATAACAATTGTGAAGACAAAGATCCACGTGAGCAAGCTTCTTTACAAGCACCTACCTTGAAGTCCCATGCACCCCTGCTGGAAATTTCGTCGCAGCGCAGAACGTGCTGCGGGTGACATCCATGTTGCTATAATTTCTAAAAGAGATAAGACACACAAAGGGCAAGTTAGGCACGATATCGCACGCGCAAATTGGGCACGGGGACGCAAACCCTACGTGCTGGGCTCCGATATCGACGACGATCCTCCTGTACTTCCGTTGGTGCTAGGGCTCACGGTAGCCAATAAAAACGCACCCAAAACTAAGAGCGCCTTCAGGGCCACCATCGGACCACTGGCCATCGAGTCCACAAAGAGATATAAAATCTTATACAGCGAGCTTTAGATCTACCGAATATTGCCTCTCGAAAGGCCTAACTGTAATTAGCGGATGAGCGCAAGGCGATGAAGGAAAAAGTGCTCCGAGGGTGACAGAGTAACAGAAATGTGCAAAGTACGGGTCATAAACAGGTCGGAAATAGGGTGTATTGCATTGATACGTATGTTTGCGTAGCTGTCAGGAACGGCGGATGACGGTTGCTGACGGAGTCGATTTAACGACACGGCGGCGCAAGATATCTGCCGTATAACACGACAACATTACGCGAAATCTCGTCCGATGTTTGGCAGCAGGCAAGGCGTTTCCAGAATTCAAGCATGTTTTTTTCATACTCGAGTGATCTCTTTTGGGGATTGCGAGCAGGGTTTCGCGATGTATGACTTCGTGGGTTTGGATCCAGCCTCCTAGAATTCTCCAATTAGGGAATATGGTTCCTGGTCGCTACATATCGCAGCTACTGATCTCGGCCCTCGCGCATTGTAAAGGGTGTTACAGAGAAAGCTTGGTGGAGGAAGGGTTGGGAAATCTTGTATCAGTTCATGCATTACAGACATTGGGCTGGCCCACTGGTACTGGAGAAGGGAGGGGGGGGGACGTCCCTATGAAATCAAAGGGGTAGCTGTTTGTTCCCCGGAGCCCCAAACCTCCTTTCCGGGAGCACCCGGGGAACCCTAACTGGGTTGGCCCTAAAACACTCCGGGGTCCTTCAGAACCAAAAAACGTTTTCCGGGGCCCAGAAACGTTATTCGTAAGCCTGTCGAATAACGTATACTGAGCTCCCTTAGTGTTACGCGGGGCACGTCATAAGGTTCTGGGGCCAGCGGGTGTCCCTGGAACTGAGCATTGTTTTTGTGGAACTTTCCGGTTCAGCCCTGATCAACTAAAACTGGGCCTTGTGTTGCTGTCCTTGGAAGGTCGCGCTTCACACGGCAAGAACTCCCGGGGGCCCCTGCAGTGGCCATTTGGGCCACTTGAGCGGCCATTTCCGCAAAAAGCCTGAAATTTCCGGGTGCCGTCCAGGTTGAAGCTCCATGTCAAGCACCCTTTCTGTTTGGCGGACACCGCATGCCAATGTTACTTCAATGTTGAGCCGGGCTGACGGACGGCCTTTGCACCTTTCAAATCCCCTTTCAATATCACCTGTGTCCCTGACTCCTTTCTCAGTCGGCATCTTATTCGGTTGCGTGGCTGCTGGTGTGTGGTGGTTGGGGGGGCCGTGTTTGTGTGTGTGTGTGTGTGTTTGTGTGTGCGCGCGTGCATCGTACTCTAGTTTTTTATTCATGGTCTTGAGAGGCCCACGGCCAGGGTGGGATGAAAAAGGGGAGTACCTTTTGGGACTGCACGAATAGGTAGCAGTCGTATGAGCTGAGGAGACGCGCAAAAGAGAGGGATTGCGGGATGAGTCTATCATTCCTGGCTGTGGAGGAGCTGGGGCCATTTCACGGGTAGTACTTGCCAGGTCGGGGGCCCCCATAGGCTTGCAAAACATACATACACAGCAGTACGGGGTTCACCTGATCTCGCTGGAAAAGGTAAACATTTAAAGCATGCAAAGAATCCGGTTGTTTACATGTTGAACCTCCACACAAGAGCGGTCATCCTTCATATGCCACGCCACGGAGGCGGCAACGGTCATGCCACTATCATTCGTGAACGGCCTCTCCCCTCGCCTACTCCCCTGGTCTTTTGCACTGACCCGCATGCACATGCTTCCAAATGACAGACAGCACAACACGCGAGAGGTGGGACAACGACAAACTCATGCAACGGCCGTACAGGAGCAGTGAAACCTGTCTGCAGCACAACGTGCGCCATCATCAGCCTCACATGCACCAGCCGTCCAAGCCAGCGACAGTGGGCACAACGCTCGCGTTGCACACACATTGCAAATAATCAAAACAATATGACACAATACATACAGGTACATCAGCTACGATGAATGATTGGATACGCTGTGCTGTGACAGCCCGACCACAGAACGCACAGCAGGTACTCTGGTACATCAGAGGTCATCAGCAGGTGAAACAGTAAACTGGCAGAGACCGAACCTAAGCGAATATAAAAAAACCCGACTGCAATGTCATGGCGGCGGCGAGGTCTACAAAATCCGACACCAAGAGTTGTAACCTGAGGCCCACTTGGAACTGCTGGTATCTCCGGAGGCCACAGCCTGCCGAATGAGGCACTGCTGCCTCCACCACATGTAACTAGCAAGCAAGTTTCTGATCCAGACTGCACATAATAGTATTTTGCAGCTCATCAGAAGACCCGAGTGATCCAGAAGTGCGCCCCTAACTCTGCTCTCCTTGCCACTACTTAACTCCCACATGGTGCATCAGAGCACATTAACGAAAAAAGGCGGAATCAAACAATGCCTGCTAATCAAACAATGCCTGCTGTCCATACGCCTCTGCCTACCTGCTCGCTATCCTGAGCATCAGCCATGTACATCTCACCTCAGTCAACAGGTCAGCAATGACGTCCCGGCCCCCGACATACACACACCCAACACAGTGGGGGCTCTCGCTCGCATTGGGTGGGTGCTTGCTTGTGTCACAACCCCCATAGCTGTGTCTCTGGAACAAAATGAATTAAATCACGACACAGAGGCGGTTGGAGGCCTATTCATCAACGTATACAAGTATGTCATCCCGCCACACAAAGGTCCCGACCGGCCACCTCCGTGGCGGCTCCACCTTCTTCACCGTCTGCTCCTTCCGAACCACCTCTGCACGCGCACAAGAAGCAAGTTAAACATTTGTGTCTTGGGGAGCGGCCCTTGCGAGGCAGGCCCACTTACCGTGCGGCCACTTGGCACGGAGGATGCGATATTTCGTGACGGGAGGAGCTGCTTCGCTTTCTGAGCACGCTGGTCCCGAGCAGCTAGCTGCTTGTTGGAAAAGGCGCCAGCACAGTCTGCAGACTATGCACAGTACCTGACGCAGTATGAGAAACACAAGCCCCCCTAGGAAGCTATCCAGTACTCGAACGCTGCAAACTGTCCATGCTGCCAAAGATTGACAGCCTAAGCGCAAGGACACCGACAGCTCGGAGCTGTTGAACATGGTGGGCAACCTATGCGCGGAGAACACGTCAGCAGCGCTGCTAGGCACACCCGCCGGTGTCGGTTCCGCAGTTGCAGCGTGGGCTGGTGCCTCAGACGACAACTCCGCTGGTGGCAAGGTCGTTGGGTCACACTCCTTGACGAAATCAGCGCGAGTATCAGCGTCCTTGACATTGTCACCTTCATCAGGTCCCCACAAGGCTGCACCAGGCTTCAGCGGCAGCTGTTGGCAGCTGTTGGCAACGACCACTGAATCACCATCGACTTCAATCAACCTTGCCTGGACGCCGGACCGAGGGAGTATGATACTCGTCCTGAAAAAAAAAGGAAATATATACGGTCAGGCAAGGATCAAAGTGAGCAAGCTTCTAAGCCCAACCTACCTCGCAGTCCATTGCACCTCTGAAAATATGTCCGCGGCGCAGAGCGAAATATGGACGGCATCTACTTTGCTGTGATTTCTGGAGTAAAGCGTGTTGGGCGATGCATCATCGGTTGATGCGGCCGTCTGGGTTTGGGTTTCTGGGCCAGCGTCGCTGGCCGATGCCGCAGAAGAGGGCGATTCTTGCAAGGATATTGCCTCAAAGCTGCACAAGAAGAAGCGCACAGCGTCAACATTCCGAGCGAGCCGGGAAAAAAGCATTCTTGGGAAAGGATTCAATAGCGTACCTTTCCAAGGCCACCGTTGAAAACAGCAGGTCCCGCTCCTTGACAGAGTCGAGACGGTTACCAGCAAATTTGACATCATCTTCAACCCCACAATATGTTCCATCCAACATGGAAGGCGGAGAGCTGTTGGTAACAACCGCTGAACCACCATGAGCTTCGACCAAACCCGTCGACGCATAAAACCGAGGTACAATTTCCATTCTGGAGCATAGAAATAACAATTGTGAAGACAAAGATCCACGTGAGCAAGCTTCTTTACAAGCACCTACCTTGAAGTCCCATGCACCCCTGCTGGAAATTTCGTCGCAGCGCAGAACGTGCTGCGGGTGACATCCATGTTGCTATAATTTCTAAAAGAGATAAGACACACAAAGGGCAAGTTAGGCACGATATCGCACGCGCAAATTGGGCACGGGGACGCAAACCCTACGTGCTGGGCTCCGATATCGACGACGATCCTCCTGTACTTCCGTTGGTGCTAGGGCTCACGGTAGCCAATAAAAACGCACCCAAAACTAAGAGCGCCTTCAGGGCCACCATCGGACCACTGGCCATCGAGTCCACAAAGAGATATAAAATCTTATACAGCGAGCTTTAGATCTACCGAATATTGCCTCTCGAAAGGCCTAACTGTAATTAGCGGATGAGCGCAAGGCGATGAAGGAAAAAGTGCTCCGAGGGTGACAGAGTAACAGAAATGTGCAAAGTACGGGTCATAAACAGGTCGGAAATAGGGTGTATTGCATTGATACGTATGTTTGCGTAGCTGTCAGGAACGGCGGATGACGGTTGCTGACGGAGTCGATTTAACGACACGGCGGCGCAAGATATCTGCCGTATAACACGACAACATTACGCGAAATCTCGTCCGATGTTTGGCAGCAGGCAAGGCGTTTCCAGAATTCAAGCATGTTTTTTTCATACTCGAGTGATCTCTTTTGGGGATTGCGAGCAGGGTTTCGCGATGTATGACTTCGTGGGTTTGGATCCAGCCTCCTAGAATTCTCCAATTAGGGAATATGGTTCCTGGTCGCTACATATCGCAGCTACTGATCTCGGCCCTCGCGCATTGTAAAGGGTGTTACAGAGAAAGCTTGGTGGAGGAAGGGTTGGGAAATCTTGTATCAGTTCATGCATTACAGACATTGGGCTGGCCCACTGGTACTGGAGAAGGGAGGGGGGGGGACGTCCCTATGAAATCAAAGGGGTAGCTGTTTGTTCCCCGGAGCCCCAAACCTCCTTTCCGGGAGCACCCGGGGAACCCTAACTGGGTTGGCCCTAAAACACTCCGGGGTCCTTCAGAACCAAAAAACGTTTTCCGGGGCCCAGAAACGTTATTCGTAAGCCTGTCGAATAACGTATACTGAGCTCCCTTAGTGTTACGCGGGGCACGTCATAAGGTTCTGGGGCCAGCGGGTGTCCCTGGAACTGAGCATTGTTTTTGTGGAACTTTCCGGTTCAGCCCTGATCAACTAAAACTGGGCCTTGTGTTGCTGTCCTTGGAAGGTCGCGCTTCACACGGCAAGAACTCCCGGGGGCCCCTGCAGTGGCCATTTGGGCCACTTGAGCGGCCATTTCCGCAAAAAGCCTGAAATTTCCGGGTGCCGTCCAGGTTGAAGCTCCATGTCAAGCACCCTTTCTGTTTGGCGGACACCGCATGCCAATGTTACTTCAATGTTGAGCCGGGCTGACGGACGGCCTTTGCACCTTTCAAATCCCCTTTCAATATCACCTGTGTCCCTGACTCCTTTCTCAGTCGGCACCTTATTCGGTTGCGTGGCTGCTGGTGTGTGGTGGTTGGGGGGGCCGTGTTTGTGTGTGTGTGTGTGTGTTTGTGTGTGCGCGCGTGCATCGTACTCTAGTTTTTTATTCATGGTCTTGAGAGGCCCACGGCCAGGGTGGGATGAAAAAGGGGAGTACCTTTTGGGACTGCACGAATAGGTAGCAGTCGTATGAGCTGAGGAGACGCGCAAAAGAGAGGGATTGCGGGATGAGTCTATCATTCCTGGCTGTGGAGGAGCTGGGGCCATTTCACGGGTAGTACTTGCCAGGTCGGGGGCCCCCATAGGCTTGCAAAACATACATACACAGCAGTACGGGGTTCACCTGATCTCGCTGGAAAAGGTAAACATTTAAAGCATGCAAAGAATCCGGTTGTTTACATGTTGAACCTCCACACAAGAGCGGTCATCCTTCATATGCCACGCCACGGAGGCGGCAACGGTCATGCCACTATCATTCGTGAACGGCCTCTCCCCTCGCCTACTCCCCTGGTCTTTTGCACTGACCCGCATGCACATGCTTCCAAATGACAGACAGCACAACACGCGAGAGGTGGGACAACGACAAACTCATGCAACGGCCGTACAGGAGCAGTGAAACCTGTCTGCAGCACAACGTGCGCCATCATCAGCCTCACATGCACCAGCCGTCCAAGCCAGCGACAGTGGGCACAACGCTCGCGTTGCACACACATTGCAAATAATCAAAACAATATGACACAATACATACAGGTACATCAGCTACGATGAATGATTGGATACGCTGTGCTGTGACAGCCCGACCACAGAACGCACAGCAGGTACTCTGGTACATCAGAGGTCATCAGCAGGTGAAACAGTAAACTGGCAGAGACCGAACCTAAGCGAATATAAAAAAACCCGACTGCAATGTCATGGCGGCGGCGAGGTCTACAAAATCCGACACCAAGAGTTGTAACCTGAGGCCCACTTGGAACTGCTGGTATCTCCGGAGGCCACAGCCTGCCGAATGAGGCACTGCTGCCTCCACCACATGTAACTAGCAAGCAAGTTTCTGATCCAGACTGCACATAATAGTATTTTGCAGCTCATCAGAAGACCCGAGTCATCCAGAAGTGCGCCCCTAACTCTGCTCTCCTTGCCACTACTTAACTCCCACATGGTGCATCAGAGCACATTAACGAAAAAAGGCGGAATCAAACAATGCCTGCTAATCAAACAATGCCTGCTGTCCATACGCCTCTGCCTACCTGCTCGCTATCCTGAGCATCAGCCATGTACATCTCACCTCAGTCAACAGGTCAGCAATGACGTCCCGGCCCCCGACATACACACACCCAACACAGTGGGGGCTCTCGCTCGCATTGGGTGGGTGCTTGCTTGTGTCACAACCCCCATAGCTGTGTCTCTGGAACAAAATGAATTAAATCACGACACAGAGGCGGTTGGAGGCCTATTCATCAACGTATACAAGTATGTCATCCCGCCACACAAAGGTCCCGACCGGCCACCTCCGTGGCGGCTCCACCTTCTTCACCGTCTGCTCCTTCCGAACCACCTCTGCACGCGCACAAGAAGCAAGTTAAACATTTGTGTCTTGGGGAGCGGCCCTTGCGAGGCAGGCCCACTTACCGTGCGGCCACTTGGCACGGAGGATGCGATATTTCGTGACGGGAGGAGCTGCTTCGCTTTCTGAGCACGCTGGTCCCGAGCAGCTAGCTGCTTGTTGGAAAAGGCGCCAGCACAGTCTGCAGACTATGCACAGTACCTGACGCAGTATGAGAAACACAAGCCCCCCTAGGAAGCTATCCAGTACTCGAACGCTGCAAACTGTCCATGCTGCCAAAGATTGACAGCCTAAGCGCAAGGACACCGACAGCTCGGAGCTGTTGAACATGGTGGGCAACCTATGCGCGGAGAACACGTCAGCAGCGCTGCTAGGCACACCCGCCGGTGTCGGTTCCGCAGTTGCAGCGTGGGCTGGTGCCTCAGACGACAACTCCGCTGGTGGCAAGGTCGTTGGGTCACACTCCTTGACGAAATCAGCGCGAGTATCAGCGTCCTTGACATTGTCACCTTCATCAGGTCCCCACAAGGCTGCACCAGGCTTCAGCGGCAGCTGTTGGCAGCTGTTGGCAACGACCACTGAATCACCATCGACTTCAATCAACCTTGCCTGGACGCCGGACCGAGGGAGTATGATACTCGTCCTGAAAAAAAAGGAAATATATACGGTCAGGCAAGGATCAAAGTGAGCAAGCTTCTAAGCCCAACCTACCTCGCAGTCCATTGCACCTCTGAAAATATGTCCGCGGCGCAGAGCGAAATATGGACGGCATCTACTTTGCTGTGATTTCTGGAGTAAAGCGTGTTGGGCGATGCATCATCGGTTGATGCGGCCGTCTGGGTTTGGGTTTCTGGGCCAGCGTCGCTGGCCGATGCCGCAGAAGAGGGCGATTCTTGCAAGGATATTGCCTCAAAGCTGCACAAGAAGAAGCGCACAGCGTCAACATTCCGAGCGAGCCGGGAAAAAAGCATTCTTGGGAAAGGATTCAATAGCGTACCTTTCCAAGGCCACCGTTGAAAACAGCAGGTCCCGCTCCTTGACAGAGTCGAGACGGTTACCAGCAAATTTGACATCATCTTCAACCCCACAATATGTTCCATCCAACATGGAAGGCGGAGAGCTGTTGGTAACAACCGCTGAACCACCATGAGCTTCGACCAAACCCGTCGACGCATAAAACCGAGGTACAATTTCCATTCTGGAGCATAGAAATAACAATTGTGAAGACAAAGATCCACGTGAGCAAGCTTCTTTACAAGCACCTACCTTGAAGTCCCATGCACCCCTGCTGGAAATTTCGTCGCAGCGCAGAACGTGCTGCGGGTGACATCCATGTTGCTATAATTTCTAAAAGAGATAAGACACACAAAGGGCAAGTTAGGCACGATATCGCACGCGCAAATTGGGCACGGGGACGCAAACCCTACGTGCTGGGCTCCGATATCGACGACGATCCTCCTGTACTTCCGTTGGTGCTAGGGCTCACGGTAGCCAATAAAAACGCACCCAAAACTAAGAGCGCCTTCAGGGCCACCATCGGACCACTGGCCATCGAGTCCACAAAGAGATATAAAATCTTATACAGCGAGCTTTAGATCTACCGAATATTGCCTCTCGAAAGGCCTAACTGTAATTAGCGGATGAGCGCAAGGCGATGAAGGAAAAAGTGCTCCGAGGGTGACAGAGTAACAGAAATGTGCAAAGTACGGGTCATAAACAGGTCGGAAATAGGGTGTATTGCATTGATACGTATGTTTGCGTAGCTGTCAGGAACGGCGGATGACGGTTGCTGACGGAGTCGATTTAACGACACGGCGGCGCAAGATATCTGCCGTATAACACGACAACATTACGCGAAATCTCGTCCGATGTTTGGCAGCAGGCAAGGCGTTTCCAGAATTCAAGCATGTTTTTTTCATACTCGAGTGATCTCTTTTGGGGATTGCGAGCAGGGTTTCGCGATGTATGACTTCGTGGGTTTGGATCCAGCCTCCTAGAATTCTCCAATTAGGGAATATGGTTCCTGGTCGCTACATATCGCAGCTACTGATCTCGGCCCTCGCGCATTGTAAAGGGTGTTACAGAGAAAGCTTGGTGGAGGAAGGGTTGGGAAATCTTGTATCAGTTCATGCATTACAGACATTGGGCTGGCCCACTGGTACTGGAGAAGGGAGGGGGGGGGACGTCCCTATGAAATCAAAGGGGTAGCTGTTTGTTCCCCGGAGCCCCAAACCTCCTTTCCGGGAGCACCCGGGGAACCCTAACTGGGTTGGCCCTAAAACACTCCGGGGTCCTTCAGAACCAAAAAACGTTTTCCGGGGCCCAGAAACGTTATTCGTAAGCCTGTCGAATAACGTATACTGAGCTCCCTTAGTGTTACGCGGGGCACGTCATAAGGTTCTGGGGCCAGCGGGTGTCCCTGGAACTGAGCATTGTTTTTGTGGAACTTTCCGGTTCAGCCCTGATCAACTAAAACTGGGCCTTGTGTTGCTGTCCTTGGAAGGTCGCGCTTCACACGGCAAGAACTCCCGGGGGCCCCTGCAGTGGCCATTTGGGCCACTTGAGCGGCCATTTCCGCAAAAAGCCTGAAATTTCCGGGTGCCGTCCAGGTTGAAGCTCCATGTCAAGCACCCTTTCTGTTTGGCGGACACCGCATGCCAATGTTACTTCAATGTTGAGCCGGGCTGACGGACGGCCTTTGCACCTTTCAAATCCCCTTTCAATATCACCTGTGTCCCTGACTCCTTTCTCAGTCGGCATCTTATTCGGTTGCGTGGCTGCTGGTGTGTGGTGGTTGGGGGGGCCGTGTTTGTGTGTGTGTGTGTGTGTTTGTGTGTGCGCGCGTGCATCGTACTCTAGTTTTTTATTCATGGTCTTGAGAGGCCCACGGCCAGGGTGGGATGAAAAAGGGGAGTACCTTTTGGGACTGCACGAATAGGTAGCAGTCGTATGAGCTGAGGAGACGCGCAAAAGAGAGGGATTGCGGGATGAGTCTATCATTCCTGGCTGTGGAGGAGCTGGGGCCATTTCACGGGTAGTACTTGCCAGGTCGGGGGCCCCCATAGGCTTGCAAAACATACATACACAGCAGTACGGGGTTCACCTGATCTCGCTGGAAAAGGTAAACATTTAAAGCATGCAAAGAATCCGGTTGTTTACATGTTGAACCTCCACACAAGAGCGGTCATCCTTCATATGCCACGCCACGGAGGCGGCAACGGTCATGCCACTATCATTCGTGAACGGCCTCTCCCCTCGCCTACTCCCCTGGTCTTTTGCACTGACCCGCATGCACATGCTTCCAAATGACAGACAGCACAACACGCGAGAGGTGGGACAACGACAAACTCATGCAACGGCCGTACAGGAGCAGTGAAACCTGTCTGCAGCACAACGTGCGCCATCATCAGCCTCACATGCACCAGCCGTCCAAGCCAGCGACAGTGGGCACAACGCTCGCGTTGCACACACATTGCAAATAATCAAAACAATATGACACAATACATACAGGTACATCAGCTACGATGAATGATTGGATACGCTGTGCTGTGACAGCCCGACCACAGAACGCACAGCAGGTACTCTGGTACATCAGAGGTCATCAGCAGGTGAAACAGTAAACTGGCAGAGACCGAACCTAAGCGAATATAAAAAAACCCGACTGCAATGTCATGGCGGCGGCGAGGTCTACAAAATCCGACACCAAGAGTTGTAACCTGAGGCCCACTTGGAACTGCTGGTATCTCCGGAGGCCACAGCCTGCCGAATGAGGCACTGCTGCCTCCACCACATGTAACTAGCAAGCAAGTTTCTGATCCAGACTGCACATAATAGTATTTTGCAGCTCATCAGAAGACCCGAGTCATCCAGAAGTGCGCCCCTAACTCTGCTCTCCTTGCCACTACTTAACTCCCACATGGTGCATCAGAGCACATTAACGAAAAAAGGCGGAATCAAACAATGCCTGCTAATCAAACAATGCCTGCTGTCCATACGCCTCTGCCTACCTGCTCGCTATCCTGAGCATCAGCCATGTACATCTCACCTCAGTCAACAGGTCAGCAATGACGTCCCGGCCCCCGACATACACACACCCAACACAGTGGGGGCTCTCGCTCGCATTGGGTGGGTGCTTGCTTGTGTCACAACCCCCATAGCTGTGTCTCTGGAACAAAATGAATTAAATCACGACACAGAGGCGGTTGGAGGCCTATTCATCAACGTATACAAGTATGTCATCCCGCCACACAAAGGTCCCGACCGGCCACCTCCGTGGCGGCTCCACCTTCTTCACCGTCTGCTCCTTCCGAACCACCTCTGCACGCGCACAAGAAGCAAGTTAAACATTTGTGTCTTGGGGAGCGGCCCTTGCGAGGCAGGCCCACTTACCGTGCGGCCACTTGGCACGGAGGATGCGATATTTCGTGACGGGAGGAGCTGCTTCGCTTTCTGAGCACGCTGGTCCCGAGCAGCTAGCTGCTTGTTGGAAAAGGCGCCAGCACAGTCTGCAGACTATGCACAGTACCTGACGCAGTATGAGAAACACAAGCCCCCCTAGGAAGCTATCCAGTACTCGAACGCTGCAAACTGTCCATGCTGCCAAAGATTGACAGCCTAAGCGCAAGGACACCGACAGCTCGGAGCTGTTGAACATGGTGGGCAACCTATGCGCGGAGAACACGTCAGCAGCGCTGCTAGGCACACCCGCCGGTGTCGGTTCCGCAGTCGCAGCGTGGGCTGGTGCCTCAGAGGACAACTCCGCTGGTGGCAAGGTCGTTGGGTCACACTCCTTGACGAAATCAGCGCGAGTATCAGCGTCCTTGACATTGTCACCTTCATCAGGTCCCCACAAGGCTGCACCAGGCTTCAGCGGCAGCTGTTGGCAGCTGTTGGCAACGACCACTGAATCACCATCGACTTCAATCAACCTTGCCTGGACGCCGGACCGAGGGAGTATGATACTCGTCCTGAAAAAAAAGGAAATATATACGGTCAGGCAAGGATCAAAGTGAGCAAGCTTCTAAGCCCAACCTACCTCGCAGTCCATTGCACCTCTGAAAATATGTCCGCGGCGCAGAGCGAAATATGGACGGCATCTACTTTGCTGTGATTTCTGGAGTAAAGCGTGTTGGGCGATGCATCATCGGTTGATGCGGCCGTCTGGGTTTGGGTTTCTGGGCCAGCGTCGCTGGCCGATGCCGCAGAAGAGGGCGATTCTTGCAAGGATATTGCCTCAAAGCTGCACAAGAAGAAGCGCACAGCGTCAACATTCCGAGCGAGCCGGGAAAAAAGCATTCTTGGGAAAGGATTCAATAGCGTACCTTTCCAAGGCCACCGTTGAAAACAGCAGGTCCCGCTCCTTGACAGAGTCGAGACGGTTACCAGCAAATTTGACATCATCTTCAACCCCACAATATGTTCCATCCAACATGGAAGGCGGAGAGCTGTTGGTAACAACCGCTGAACCACCATGAGCTTCGACCAAACCCGTCGACGCATAAAACCGAGGTACAATTTCCATTCTGGAGCATAGAAATAACAATTGTGAAGACAAAGATCCACGTGAGCAAGCTTCTTTACAAGCACCTACCTTGAAGTCCCATGCACCCCTGCTGGAAATTTCGTCGCAGCGCAGAACGTGCTGCGGGTGACATCCATGTTGCTATAATTTCTAAAAGAGATAAGACACACAAAGGGCAAGTTAGGCACGATATCGCACGCGCAAATTGGGCACGGGGACGCAAACCCTACGTGCTGGGCTCCGATATCGACGACGATCCTCCTGTACTTCCGTTGGTGCTAGGGCTCACGGTAGCCAATAAAAACGCACCCAAAACTAAGAGCGCCTTCAGGGCCACCATCGGACCACTGGCCATCGAGTCCACAAAGAGATATAAAATCTTATACAGCGAGCTTTAGATCTACCGAATATTGCCTCTCGAAAGGCCTAACTGTAATTAGCGGATGAGCGCAAGGCGATGAAGGAAAAAGTGCTCCGAGGGTGACAGAGTAACAGAAATGTGCAAAGTACGGGTCATAAACAGGTCGGAAATAGGGTGTATTGCATTGATACGTATGTTTGCGTAGCTGTCAGGAACGGCGGATGACGGTTGCTGACGGAGTCGATTTAACGACACGGCGGCGCAAGATATCTGCCGTATAACACGACAACATTACGCGAAATCTCGTCCGATGTTTGGCAGCAGGCAAGGCGTTTCCAGAATTCAAGCATGTTTTTTTCATACTCGAGTGATCTCTTTTGGGGATTGCGAGCAGGGTTTCGCGATGTATGACTTCGTGGGTTTGGATCCAGCCTCCTAGAATTCTCCAATTAGGGAATATGGTTCCTGGTCGCTACATATCGCAGCTACTGATCTCGGCCCTCGCGCATTGTAAAGGGTGTTACAGAGAAAGCTTGGTGGAGGAAGGGTTGGGAAATCTTGTATCAGTTCATGCATTACAGACATTGGGCTGGCCCACTGGTACTGGAGAAGGGAGGGGGGGGGACGTCCCTATGAAATCAAAGGGGTAGCTGTTTGTTCCCCGGAGCCCCAAACCTCCTTTCCGGGAGCACCCGGGGAACCCTAACTGGGTTGGCCCTAAAACACTCCGGGGTCCTTCAGAACCAAAAAACGTTTTCCGGGGCCCAGAAACGTTATTCGTAAGCCTGTCGAATAACGTATACTGAGCTCCCTTAGTGTTACGCGGGGCACGTCATAAGGTTCTGGGGCCAGCGGGTGTCCCTGGAACTGAGCATTGTTTTTGTGGAACTTTCCGGTTCAGCCCTGATCAACTAAAACTGGGCCTTGTGTTGCTGTCCTTGGAAGGTCGCGCTTCACACGGCAAGAACTCCCGGGGGCCCCTGCAGTGGCCATTTGGGCCACTTGAGCGGCCATTTCCGCAAAAAGCCTGAAATTTCCGGGTGCCGTCCAGGTTGAAGCTCCATGTCAAGCACCCTTTCTGTTTGGCGGACACCGCATGCCAATGTTACTTCAATGTTGAGCCGGGCTGACGGACAGCCTTTGCACCTTTCAAATCCCCTTTCAATATCACCTGTGTCCCTGACTCCTTTCTCAGTCGGCATCTTATTCGGTTGCGTGGCTGCTGGTGTGTGGTGGTTGGGGGGGCCGTGTTTGTGTGTGTGTGTGTGTGTTTGTGTGTGCGCGCGTGCATCGTACTCTAGTTTTTTATTCATGGTCTTGAGAGGCCCACGGCCAGGGTGGGATGAAAAAGGGGAGTACCTTTTGGGACTGCACGAATAGGTAGCAGTCGTATGAGCTGAGGAGACGCGCAAAAGAGAGGGATTGCGGGATGAGTCTATCATTCCTGGCTGTGGAGGAGCTGGGGCCATTTCACGGGTAGTACTTGCCAGGTCGGGGGCCCCCATAGGCTTGCAAAACATACATACACAGCAGTACGGGGTTCACCTGATCTCGCTGGAAAAGGTAAACATTTAAAGCATGCAAAGAATCCGGTTGTTTACATGTTGAACCTCCACACAAGAGCGGTCATCCTTCATATGCCACGCCACGGAGGCGGCAACGGTCATGCCACTATCATTCGTGAACGGCCTCTCCCCTCGCCTACTCCCCTGGTCTTTTGCACTGACCCGCATGCACATGCTTCCAAATGACAGACAGCACAACACGCGAGAGGTGGGACAACGACAAACTCATGCAACGGCCGTACAGGAGCAGTGAAACCTGTCTGCAGCACAACGTGCGCCATCATCAGCCTCACATGCACCAGCCGTCCAAGCCAGCGACAGTGGGCACAACGCTCGCGTTGCACACACATTGCAAATAATCAAAACAATATGACACAATACATACAGGTACATCAGCTACGATGAATGATTGGATACGCTGTGCTGTGACAGCCCGACCACAGAACGCACAGCAGGTACTCTGGTACATCAGAGGTCATCAGCAGGTGAAACAGTAAACTGGCAGAGACCGAACCTAAGCGAATATAAAAAAACCCGACTGCAATGTCATGGCGGCGGCGAGGTCTACAAAATCCGACACCAAGAGTTGTAACCTGAGGCCCACTTGGAACTGCTGGTATCTCCGGAGGCCACAGCCTGCCGAATGAGGCACTGCTGCCTCCACCACATGTAACTAGCAAGCAAGTTTCTGATCCAGACTGCACATAATAGTATTTTGCAGCTCATCAGAAGACCCGAGTCATCCAGAAGTGCGCCCCTAACTCTGCTCTCCTTGCCACTACTTAACTCCCACATGGTGCATCAGAGCACATTAACGAAAAAAGGCGGAATCAAACAATGCCTGCTAATCAAACAATGCCTGCTGTCCATACGCCTCTGCCTACCTGCTCGCTATCCTGAGCATCAGCCATGTACATCTCACCTCAGTCAACAGGTCAGCAATGACGTCCCGGCCCCCGACATACACACACCCAACACAGTGGGGGCTCTCGCTCGCATTGGGTGGGTGCTTGCTTGTGTCACAACCCCCATAGCTGTGTCTCTGGAACAAAATGAATTAAATCACGACACAGAGGCGGTTGGAGGCCTATTCATCAACGTATACAAGTATGTCATCCCGCCACACAAAGGTCCCGACCGGCCACCTCCGTGGCGGCTCCACCTTCTTCACCGTCTGCTCCTTCCGAACCACCTCTGCACGCGCACAAGAAGCAAGTTAAACATTTGTGTCTTGGGGAGCGGCCCTTGCGAGGCAGGCCCACTTACCGTGCGGCCACTTGGCACGGAGGATGCGATATTTCGTGACGGGAGGAGCTGCTTCGCTTTCTGAGCACGCTGGTCCCGAGCAGCTAGCTGCTTGTTGGAAAAGGCGCCAGCACAGTCTGCAGACTATGCACAGTACCTGACGCAGTATGAGAAACACAAGCCCCCCTAGGAAGCTATCCAGTACTCGAACGCTGCAAACTGTCCATGCTGCCAAAGATTGACAGCCTAAGCGCAAGGACACCGACAGCTCGGAGCTGTTGAACATGGTGGGCAACCTATGCGCGGAGAACACGTCAGCAGCGCTGCTAGGCACACCCGCCGGTGTCGGTTCCGCAGTTGCAGCGTGGGCTGGTGCCTCAGACGACAACTCCGCTGGTGGCAAGGTCGTTGGGTCACACTCCTTGACGAAATCAGCGCGAGTATCAGCGTCCTTGACATTGTCACCTTCATCAGGTCCCCACAAGGCTGCACCAGGCTTCAGCGGCAGCTGTTGGCAGCTGTTGGCAACGACCACTGAATCACCATCGACTTCAATCAACCTTGCCTGGACGCCGGACCGAGGGAGTATGATACTCGTCCTGAAAAAAAAGGAAATATATACGGTCAGGCAAGGATCAAAGTGAGCAAGCTTCTAAGCCCAACCTACCTCGCAGTCCATTGCACCTCTGAAAATATGTCCGCGGCGCAGAGCGAAATATGGACGGCATCTACTTTGCTGTGATTTCTGGAGTAAAGCGTGTTGGGCGATGCATCATCGGTTGATGCGGCCGTCTGGGTTTGGGTTTCTGGGCCAGCGTCGCTGGCCGATGCCGCAGAAGAGGGCGATTCTTGCAAGGATATTGCCTCAAAGCTGCACAAGAAGAAGCGCACAGCGTCAACATTCCGAGCGAGCCGGGAAAAAAGCATTCTTGGGAAAGGATTCAATAGCGTACCTTTCCAAGGCCACCGTTGAAAACAGCAGGTCCCGCTCCTTGACAGAGTCGAGACGGTTACCAGCAAATTTGACATCATCTTCAACCCCACAATATGTTCCATCCAACATGGAAGGCGGAGAGCTGTTGGTAACAACCGCTGAACCACCATGAGCTTCGACCAAACCCGTCGACGCATAAAACCGAGGTACAATTTCCATTCTGGAGCATAGAAATAACAATTGTGAAGACAAAGATCCACGTGAGCAAGCTTCTTTACAAGCACCTACCTTGAAGTCCCATGCACCCCTGCTGGAAATTTCGTCGCAGCGCAGAACGTGCTGCGGGTGACATCCATGTTGCTATAATTTCTAAAAGAGATAAGACACACAAAGGGCAAGTTAGGCACGATATCGCACGCGCAAATTGGGCACGGGGACGCAAACCCTACGTGCTGGGCTCCGATATCGACGACGATCCTCCTGTACTTCCGTTGGTGCTAGGGCTCACGGTAGCCAATAAAAACGCACCCAAAACTAAGAGCGCCTTCAGGGCCACCATCGGACCACTGGCCATCGAGTCCACAAAGAGATATAAAATCTTATACAGCGAGCTTTAGATCTACCGAATATTGCCTCTCGAAAGGCCTAACTGTAATTAGCGGATGAGCGCAAGGCGATGAAGGAAAAAGTGCTCCGAGGGTGACAGAGTAACAGAAATGTGCAAAGTACGGGTCATAAACAGGTCGGAAATAGGGTGTATTGCATTGATACGTATGTTTGCGTAGCTGTCAGGAACGGCGGATGACGGTTGCTGACGGAGTCGATTTAACGACACGGCGGCGCAAGATATCTGCCGTATAACACGACAACATTACGCGAAATCTCGTCCGATGTTTGGCAGCAGGCAAGGCGTTTCCAGAATTCAAGCATGTTTTTTTCATACTCGAGTGATCTCTTTTGGGGATTGCGAGCAGGGTTTCGCGATGTATGACTTCGTGGGTTTGGATCCAGCCTCCTAGAATTCTCCAATTAGGGAATATGGTTCCTGGTCGCTACATATCGCAGCTACTGATCTCGGCCCTCGCGCATTGTAAAGGGTGTTACAGAGAAAGCTTGGTGGAGGAAGGGTTGGGAAATCTTGTATCAGTTCATGCATTACAGACATTGGGCTGGCCCACTGGTACTGGAGAAGGGAGGGGGGGGGACGTCCCTATGAAATCAAAGGGGTAGCTGTTTGTTCCCCGGAGCCCCAAACCTCCTTTCCGGGAGCACCCGGGGAACCCTAACTGGGTTGGCCCTAAAACACTCCGGGGTCCTTCAGAACCAAAAAACGTTTTCCGGGGCCCAGAAACGTTATTCGTAAGCCTGTCGAATAACGTATACTGAGCTCCCTTAGTGTTACGCGGGGCACGTCATAAGGTTCTGGGGCCAGCGGGTGTCCCTGGAACTGAGCATTGTTTTTGTGGAACTTTCCGGTTCAGCCCTGATCAACTAAAACTGGGCCTTGTGTTGCTGTCCTTGGAAGGTCGCGCTTCACACGGCAAGAACTCCCGGGGGCCCCTGCAGTGGCCATTTGGGCCACTTGAGCGGCCATTTCCGCAAAAAGCCTGAAATTTCCGGGTGCCGTCCAGGTTGAAGCTCCATGTCAAGCACCCTTTCTGTTTGGCGGACACCGCATGCCAATGTTACTTCAATGTTGAGCCGGGCTGACGGACGGCCTTTGCACCTTTCAAATCCCCTTTCAATATCACCTGTGTCCCTGACTCCTTTCTCAGTCGGCACCTTATTCGGTTGCGTGGCTGCTGGTGTGTGGTGGTTGGGGGGGCCGTGTTTGTGTGTGTGTGTGTGTGTTTGTGTGTGCGCGCGTGCATCGTACTCTAGTTTTTTATTCATGGTCTTGAGAGGCCCACGGCCAGGGTGGGATGAAAAAGGGGAGTACCTTTTGGGACTGCACGAATAGGTAGCAGTCGTATGAGCTGAGGAGACGCGCAAAAGTGAGGGATTGCGGGATGAGTCTATCAACGACCTAAACGCCGACGTGCCGGATTACTTTATGCGAAAATGCTGTGTCTTGTACTTGGATATATTTATTCCATGCTATTACAATTCTTGATATAATTCACTGACGGGTGACGGTTGCACGGCATTGGGTCCGAATGAGCGGGCCCATCTTAGAACGGAAACCAAAGTATGCATTGTTACAATTTTTAAGTTCGTTTTATATTTTCTATTGTTATGTTTTGGTCATGGTGCAGGTTTTGTCTCGGCCTTGGATGGCTGATGAATGTCTCGGTCGTACAGTCTATCAAGCTTGTGACAACCTTACCGTCCCTCGCTAACTCTAAGATTGACCAATGGAACACTAATGCTGATTTGGTTGACATTCAATGGGAGCCTCACCACCACTCATGTATGCTCCGTTGGTGGAGGAAAGCATGGTTGGCCCCAGCGTACCACTCTGGAAGGGTATATAACTTAAAAACATATTGAATTGGAGTAAAATTTATTTAATGAAACGCCCTTATCCATCGCTCCTTGTAGGTCTTCTTTTTGTTTTCCTGCCCTCCCTGGTCGTGTTCATTCTCCTTGACGTAACCTGGATTACCCTGGTGGGTGGCAGCATTTACAAGACCGTCCTGGGGAACTTTTTGCGGTCCACGCCTCAGATTGTTCCGGGGCTGCTAGCGTGGGTGTGCATCGTTGGTTCTGTCTACTTGTTCGCGCTACCCAACACAAGGACCCCAGCGGCGGCAATTCGGCAGGTACGGGACTCGTATATGTGAATAGAGATCTGCGGGCTTTGGGCTTCTTGCTTATAATCGATTTGGTCGCTTCTTGCTCCCCCATCGGGGGAAGGGATTCACCTGTACTTGTCCCTCAGTACGTTTTATTTCAATGTACAACACATTAATCATTTGCCTCTTCTGTTACCGTACCTGCAATACGTGATCTGCAAAATACTTGTTAATACACCACCATTCCTTAGTTGCTTCAATCTAATGGCCGGTACATACATCCCATATGATCGGACGGAAGCACGCATTCGCACATTAATTACTTCTCGAAAAGGTTTGTATAGTTTATCCGTACGGGTGGGAGATGGATGGTTAACCCCATCACCGCCGTCCTCCCATCCCCATCACCCTCGTCCAATAACGGAGATTATTGACGACGATACATTATATACCCGATGATGCTCTACCGTAAAGTGCGTTTCTCGAGGCGAGCCATTGTACGGCGTTCTCGTACCAAGAACCTGCCGTCTTTTCAAGATTAGCCATCCTTGTTTACATGGGCAGCAGTACTCCAGGAGGGTAGATGGGCGGCTCCTGCCTCACAGGAAGTTGTTTTGCATGGCTTTCCTTGTGCATGAATCTGACACGTTTTCATGACACCTGACCCTGACCACCATAGCGAGCAACGATCCCCTGGTGCGGTGCGCTGTTTCCTTAAACAGTGGTTTCCATATATCATTTCGCTTCACGTGCATGCGTGCACGTGCTCGTACACGCACATATGCCACATGCCAACGCAGGGTCTAATCTTAGGTTTGTGTCTATATGGCACGTACGAGTTCACAAATCTGTCTATCCTTGTCCCCTGGACCTGGGCTCTGGCGCTGGTGGACACTGCCTGGGGGTCCATCGCCTGCGGGGTTGCGGCCGGGCTTCAGAGCTGGATTTACCGGAAGCTCCTGACGTCGTGAAGGCAGAAAAGCGCCAGCAAGATATTGGTAGTGATGGGGGTCGTATATCCCTGGTACCGTTAGGCCATTTCTCATTATTAGCAGTGATGGATCGTCGATGGATGGCCCCCCGCCCGCCAGAGGTGTGGATGGTAATTTATGAAGGGCGCGGCTGGACGGCAGAGCCCCTCATACAGGGGTCTGTAGTGCCTGATATTTACCTGGCACTGCCGCAACAGACGAAATGGGAGAGCAACAACCCCCCAGCAACAGCTCTTAATAAGTGGCTAATGGTGCGGTTATTAGTAATAACATACAGTGCCGCGGGGATTCGGGGCTGGGGTCGGAGCCGGGGGCGACAGGTATCCAGCGCGGTGTAACACGTTGCGTGTATCTGGAGGGCGACTCATGCGGACATTTTCCGAAACGGTGGGTGGTGAAAACAGCGGACACGCCTTGGGGTGATGTAACCGGTGGTGTAAACGGATGACTTCAGTGGAGATGTGGTGACATGCAGTGGACGTAGGGGTGCTGCCAAAGGCAAGGCTTGGGAGGAAAGCGAGGGGGTAGCGTGGGGGGGTGGGTAGGCACTGATCCATGTATACGTGCCAATTTTGGTGCCAGTTTTGGAAAGAGCACACTGTACAGCATCCCGGACTCTTAATCTCAACCCTCACATGCCGACGTCGAAACCGAGGGTAAGCTTCCTCGGAGAGGGGGGTTGTATGAACGAGTCGCACCATTCACGAACATGACGGACGCCGGACGATGCAATTGATGCGCCTTGCCTGGAGGTCCTTGGAGCTAACAGCGTTACGGGTTGCAGCAGTAAGGTTTATGTGTGGTGGTGTGCATCTCGTACGAAAAGCAGGTGTACAAGAAAAAGTACATGTTGCACCAGGCCAGACCATCTACCAATTTTTAGCTCTGAGATCGTGCTCATTTTTGATGACACAAAGAGTCATCCAGGCCTCTGGGTCACGCTCGGTGATGAGAATTACTCCCTGACCAGAGTAAGAAGAGAAGGACCACATAAACCGTTACACTACCGGTTGGCTTGGCAAGAGCCAAATCTCCCCCCCCCACACACACTTCTGAAAAGGGTTCAAACCGCTTAATGGAAACGTTAGTGTGCCCGAGTGCCATACCTATTCCTTATCATATGCTCCTTTTCCTTTCCACGTGCTGACACGCAGCATGAGTCCCATTCCGGTAAGGACATGTCAGTGTAGGGAAGATTACTCATACAACCTTGGTGCAATTAGGGAACCAAGTAAAAAGGCAATTAATTGCTGACCGCAATGCACTGGTGCAACCTTTACCACAGCAAACTGTCGACCAGATGGACGGCGAGTCTTTACGGCAGCTGCCGTACGGGTAAAATGGTGATTGGTCGTCGGTTCATGTCACAGGTTCAGTCGAGGCTGCACTTCAGCAGCCAATGGGTACGTACGGCATATGTTCTCTGCTGAGCAGTGCATAAGCCAACTGCGTCAGCTCTGAAGCCACCTCGTACGGCACATGCCGTAAGAAGAACGGCAGGAAGTGGGCCGCCTCGCAAGCGCCGTGCGTTTCCCCAAGCAGCACCCGAAGAAGCAACTGCACCCGCGCCAAACAGTGTCCCGCCGCCACCGCGGCGACCCCGGCGGTGGCCTCCACCACCGTCGCTACCGCCGCCGAGCCATCCGCCTCCATACACTCCACCGGCTTTGTTACTCCAGCAGCATCACGGGAGGTCACCAGGCCCCTATTCGCACGCACACCCTCATCACCCAGAGGTGACGGCAGCAGCTTCCGAGCTGATGAGGACCCACATATCCCTAGCCAGTCATTTACAGCTGCGGCCGCCACCGCAGGCGCCACTGGCGGCGTGGACCGCCGGACTGAGTCCGAGCTGTAGCGGATCTGATTATCCAGCCGGTGGCATTCCCAGAAAAGCGCCGCACAGGCCGTTGCGGTGGCCTTCTGTGCCGTGTAGCGCCGCCAGCGGATTCCCCCCGACACCGTAACTTCTGCTGCAGCCATGGGCGCGGAACTACCCAGGTCCTTAGCGCCGCGGCCGCCGCTGCCGCCGCCGCCCCCACCAGGATCAGCAGCAGCAGTAGTAGTTGAGGCAACAAAAGCGGGAGTAAGCTGCGGGACTGGCTCACCGTCCGCGATTCTGCGCCGCTTAGTGTCACCGCCGCCACCACCACCGCCACCTCCGCTGCCGCTGCCATCATCCCCCGACCGCCGTCGCCGCCGCCTTGGGCTGTGGCTCAGCTTTACGATTTCCCTCTCCAGTTCCTGCACGGTGCTTTCCAGCCGCCGCTGCTCATGGGAATGACGGCAGCGGGACGGAGAGCGAGAATGCGGGGGAGAAGGGGAACTTGGGCGGAAGCAAATCCGCAAAGCCCCGCCGAGGGGGCGACCGTCGTCGTCGTCGTCGTCAGCAGCAGCAGCAGCAGCAGCCCGATCGGCTTGGCGGGGAGGTGACAATTGGCCCTGGCTGCGCTCATCATCGCCGCCGCCGCTGCCACCACGGCCATGCTCCCCGCGCTTGTCGTCGCACCCACCAACGCAGCTTCTGCTTCGAACACGGCCGTCGTGCCGTGAGGGACTACCGCTTCCTTCCTGTTGCTGCCTGGTTGCTTCTCGGCCGCTGCCGCTGCCACCAGGCCTACCCCGGAGTACGGCCCTACATTCCCTGTCTGTCAAGGGATCGCGACTTCGATCGTCATATCGTTCCCACTCCATTTGCTCCCGGCCGCCATCGTGCTTGTTGGAGTCACGTTTTCGAGACCAGTCGTAAGCCTGGCTCCTGTTTCGACAGCCGTGCCGCTCCCGCTCCCGCTCCCGCTCCCGCTCCCGCTCCCGCTCCCAGTCACAGGGATGTTCGGCATTACCTAGCTGTTGCGCGAACCTGTGACCATCTAAGGCTCTTCTTCCTCCTTCGCCGTCATCATCACCATCAGCATCACCACCATCATAATTACCACCGCGACCACCTTCCGCATTGAACTCATTGCCCCACTGGGACTTGCGGCGCTGCTCGGTCCGATCCCCTTTGCAGCTCTCTCGATAATCTGGAACAAATCCGTCACATCGCGTACGATTGTGACCTGGATCCCGACTCGTATGGATGGAATCCTGTTTTCGAATATGGTTTCGATCCGGATTTCGATTACGATGACCATCACTCGACGTGTCATCCCGCCGCCTGTCCACTTCATTCCCTACTCCACTGCCCCGAATACTGCGCATCTTCGTCCTCTCCTCATCCTGATTCCGTTGCTGCTCCGTCCGCTCCACTGACCATGACCGCTTGCAATCCTCCCGACTTGGCCCCGCACGCCCGGACGCGTCCTCCTCGCTACTTCCTCTCTGCTCCGTCCGTTCACTGCGCGACTCGTCACGCGTCCGGCGCTCACTGCCTCCTCCTGCTGCTACTGCTGCTGCTCCCGTCCTCTTTAAATTGGCACCTTTCAGACTACCTTTACGCTCCAGCCGGAGCCGCTTGCCCAGGGGCGATCCCTCGGGTAAGGCCCCATGGCCCCGACCCTCTGGCCGTTGCGTCAACCACAGCCCCCGGGCATCACTACCGCTGTCGCCGCCATCGATGACAGCGTCGGCCCCTTGACCATTCTCAGGCCCCGGGTGTTCGGAGCCGATACCGTGACGGTGGAGTTTATGGCGGTGGTAATGGCGGTGATAGCCATGGTGGCGCTCTTCGCGCAATCGCGACTGTGTGAATGAATACTGCTTCGGTGGACAGCGCTCCATCAGGGCACTGCGCTCCACTGTTAGAGCCGCCCGCACCGCCGCTACCAAGGCCCCCCGTGTCCAGGTAACCCTGCTGCGAGCCTGCGCACCATCACTGCCATCGCTATCATGGTCACCGCCGCGAGAGCAAGCTGACTGGCTGCCATTTTCCGTGACCGCAGAGGCGGCTGCCCGTATGTCTGATTTTATCCCCGCAGCGGCCGCACCTGTCGGTCGCCCTGATCGGCCCGGGGCCGGCTGCGCTGGCTGCCTCGTCGCCCTGGGGATAGGATTCCACACTCTGTCAAGGAGCGCACAGGTCCCGGAAACGCCGACATCTGGTGCCGATCCTGTTGTTGCCGTTGTTGCTACCGCTATGGCCGTTGGGCGAAAGCATTCCGTCGCTGCTGCCGTGTCGAACAGCGCTGCAAGCATCTCACAGACGGTGCTTGCGGCGTCGCTCCAGGAAGAAGCGGCCAGCTGCAGCAGCGCCGGATCTGCGGGTACCGAATTCAGGTTGACAGACAAGACAAACAGAGAGGCAGGTATCAGGTAGATAGACAGACGGACGTCAAGACAAACAAGTCGCAGCATGGTGGAGATGTATGACGCGACTTAAAAAGAAAATGTAGAAAATCGACGATCTGTACGCTGGAACGCCTACCGGCATCTCGGTTTGGCGTGTTGTGGGTCGGCGGGCGGTACAGGGTGAGTGTCTGTAGTAGTAGTGATAACCATATTTATAAGCGTACCCGTAACCGCAACCGCAACCGCTCAGTGGAATACACGATACCAGCATGTATTACTTTCCTGATCCTCCCAACGGCTTATGGATACCGACGACACGAATCGCGTCATCGGGGGTCTCATCAACCTCGACACACGACGTATTCCACAGAGACTCATCACCCTTCGCCATGCGCCATTTCCTAAATCCGCCACACCCAGGGGCCGGAGCAGCCGCAATTCAGCCATCCGGAATGTAGCCCATTGACATGTGAGTGAGCAGTGGTCGCCGTGAGCTATGACCCGTGGGTTCCTTGCCTTCCCTCCCCGGCCCCGCACGTCCCCGGCGGACTCACCTGCCTCCAGCAGCCGCTCCGCAGCTGCCGCGCCTGCCAGGGATGCGCATACCGCCCGCATCCACCAGCCCACCACACCAACCTCCGTCGGCACGACGACGCGGGGGCTGGCGCCATCATCGTTTATTTGGCCGCCGCCGCGAACTTCCACTGTCGCCTCCACAGTGCCGTGAGTGGGGTCATCACCTCCCACAAGCGCACGTGCACCGTCCTGAGCCTGCTGGTGAGACCGTGCACGGGCTTCGTAGGCTCCAGGGGTGGTGATAGCTGCGGTGGCGGCGGCGGCAGTAGCGACCCTGGCGGAACGTCTGGCGGCACTCGCAAGCAAAGTGTAGGCATCTAGACAGGCGGCGTGCTGTGGATGGAACGCCAGTCCGCGCGTCCCGCCACGTAACGGCGCTGCGCCGGCGCCGGCGATTCCTATAGGCTTCCAGGGGGCTGTTGGTTCCAGGGGTGCTGTTAGCGCCTCCGCCTCCACCGCAACTTGCACTTGCGCCTCCGCCAGTAGCTCGTCCAAGCTGTGAATGAGCGTCGCGTATATCGGTTCAGCCGTCAGCTGGCCATCCGACGGACTCGTCGATTTCTCCTGCAATAGCCGGTCGCCACAATCACGCACTAGCAGCTGCAGCCGCTGCTCCAGGCTTAAACCTGCCTCTGCAGCTGCCAATGCTGCTGTAGTAGTGGCTATGGCTGCGGAGACTGCATCCCCATGACCGGCCGCGCCTTCCATGTGCTCCTGCTCAATGTCGCGCTCCTCTTCCTTGCACGGTGGTGGTGATGCATATGGCGACTGTAGCGTTATTGAGCAGTCCGCATCTGCACCCCCCCCCTCCGCACACATCATACCGTTCCCTGAGTGCTGAATGCAGCGGACCACCTGCCTTCCTCCCACCTCCGCCTTCACCACCGGTTCCGAAACCCTGTCCAAACCTTCTCGATTACTGCCACCGGCATTTTCCGGCTCGTCCGGGCCCGGCAGCGGCCCGGTACCACATGCAGACAGCAACTGATCAGCGTCAAGCACAGTTGAAGCGGGTGGCGTTGTTCCGGACTTCTCGCCGTCAGCAGCGACAGCGATAGGAGCGCCGCTGTCACTGCTGCAGCAGCGTTCACAACAGCACTCAAATCCGTATTTATCACGGAGCTGGGCGCAACGGCGGCTTCGCGGCAGTGCCAAGTCAATGTACGACACCGTGACCTCGGCGCCCGCGTCCAGGTCCGCTATCAGCCGTACGGATATCTGACCCCCGCGCCGGAAGTGGTAGGCGGCGGTTGGGCGGCAGGAGTGGTTCAAGCGACAGCTGCTTCTGCGTCGGTAATAGCACGGGAACCAGCAAGAGTTTTGCAGAATTGCCAACAGAATTAACGAAAATTATGATTTGGCAGCTGTAGCAGAGACCTGAGGATCCACATGAGGACATGTTCAGCCGCCGGGGACGATCAACAGCATGGCGCGTTGAACGGCCTCACCCGCGTCAGGATACTGCTGGAATGTGAGCAACACTCATATACGAAAGTATGTCAGAGCAAGTAATACGGCCAGGAGGGGCCGGGCGCTATGCTGACTTCAACAGATACACATACGCACACACATATACTCGCACCTGTACATCGCCAACGGAAAGTCCAGGGGCCTCGCCGTCACCACTGCTCCCCCAGCCCCCGCCGCTCTGCTTGCGCCAATGAGACCTGCAGCGAAAGGTGGATGCAGCGCCACCTCCAGCGCGTTGGTCAATACCGTTGCCAGGGCCCGCGCCGCCATACTCACTGCCTGCACTGCTGCTGCTTTAGCGGCGGTGGCACCTGAGGCATTCTGACGCTGCCGACGACACCTGCTGCTGCCGCTGCTGCCGCCATTCCCCTCTACGTCCGAATCGGCGCCGACACTGGCCGAGCCCATTGAAGTCCAAGTGCCGTTGCACTGCAAAGCGGCAAGTACCGATTGGAGCTTCAGTACGGACCACAGTGTGTCTTCGACGCCGGGTCGCAACTGTGGATAGCGGCAGCGATCACGGCGTGGCGCTGTGGCACCGGCGCCGTCGTCGGAGGAAGAGGAGGACTCGTACGACGACTCAGAGGAACTCGATGGCATCGGAGCGGCGGTGGCCGGGTTAGCCTTTGCCGCCGGCTCCGCCGCAGCAACAGTCTCTGCTGGCGCCACTGTCTCTGTGAACGACGACGTCTCCACGCGTACGTCTCCTGCTTTGCCAGCGGGGTGCTGCTGCTGTGACTGCAGCGGCGGCAGCGGCGTGGACCGCTGCAGCTGCTGCTCTTGTCGCCGCTGCTCCCGCTGCAGCTTGCGCAGCGCCCGGCGTTGTACAGCACGTTTGTGTGCCGCCGCAGCCGCACGGCCCTGCCATAGGGAAAGTTTCCGATGATCAGAATTGTTTCCAAATTCGTCCGCCTGTCGCATGCCTATTGATCCACATCATTCTCTCGCATCAACGACTCACTGTGCCCCGCGCGTGTGTATTTTAAAAAAGTACCCCGTCTTCGTTTTCTCTTTGCCTTGATGTCTATAAAAGCAAGTCATAGGCGCTGCAGGATCTCTCCATCTACCAGTTTCCACCAGTGCTTCCCACACGCCGCTCACCGCCAGCGCCGCCCTCGCCAACACCGTCCCTAGAAGCCCCAAACCCGGGCCCAGCCCCGCCGCCTCCGCCAGCATTGCCGCCTGGGCAACTGCCGCCTCCGCCAGCTTCCCTAATGGCAACACAGCCACCGTCGCCGCCGCCGCCCTCCTCTCGCCGCGGTCCTCTACCTCCTCTTCCCCCTGCGGGAGTCGCGTCACTGCGCTGGCCACCGCAGCTGCCTGCCAGTCCGCCAGCTCCCGCTCTAATGGAGAGCCCGCTGCCAGCAGGGCGTCGTGGCAGGATAAAGCTAGCTGGGACGTGGGCGAGCCCGGCCGGGGAGAGGCTGTCCGCGTTGTCGTTATTGCTGCTGTTGTGGCGGTGGCCAGTATTGATGTCGCTATTATTGGTGGTGGGGCGGCGGCAGTGACAGGGACAGTGGTTGCGGGCCCCAGTGTGGTGGCGGTTTGCGCAGTTGTGGCTGTTGTGACGTGCCGTAAGGCCAGGACAGCTTCTCGCTGCAGACCTGCGGGAGCAGCCAGGCTGAGGAAGGGAAGGGAAGGGAACAACTGAGGAAGGGAAGGGAAGAAGGGGAGGGAACTGGGTCCGGGTAATGTGATAAATGGGGTATGGGAGGGTTCTGAGGTAAGGGTCTTCCCAATATGGAACGATCCCACAGCTTTCAGCACACGAGTGGTGTGGCGACGTACCGAGGAAGCCCTATGACTAACGCCCTCTCTCCCAATCTCTCCTTCACACCCTCCCAAGCACGCGCGACTTACCTTAAACCCGCCGCATGCTCGTATAGCCAGCATTCGCCGCTGTCCCGGTGAGGCCTCCTATCCAGTGATGCGCACTTGTAGCTGCAGTAATACGCGGCCCCACACCTGGAGACAAGGAGATGCGCAAATAGTTGGGGTGATGGTGACACGACAGTGCGGCAATACGGCATAACAGCAAGCGATTGCAGACTGCCTCGACGCACGACACCCTGAGTAAGCAAACGCTGAGGTTATGTTGTTTGTACTCTTCAAGATGTTAGGATGGTGTTCTATTGAGGTTGCGTTGGGGCGGTGGGGTGTGGAATGCTTTTCGATGAGGGACATGATCCTTGAATTGGAGATGATTCTCACCGTCGACAGCGTTGCAAGCTCTTAGCGGCCGCACTGATACTTCTAAAGCATGTGCGGCATGTTACGGGGACACACTGTGGAAGCAACGAAGTAGCGTAAGGACTTTCCTGAAGATAACAGGGAGAGGCGTGGCGCGAGGTTACGAACGTTTTTTGTGGGTTGGGTTTGGACGGGGCTGAGCGGGGTATAGCCGCCAACCGCTTAATGTAACCCGCCCAGCCGCCTTCCTTACCTTGATAGCCACCGTGCCCAACGCAATTGGAATCCTTGCAACAACACCAAGTCCTTTGTTTTCTAAATTCCTACAGGGCGAGCCAGCATTAACAACCTGCTTGGGGTCGCAGTCAAGCTTGCAGATTTACGACACCCGCACCTCAGCTCTACGCCTGTCAACAAATATTCGTTTTTCATCATCGAACCCTACATGTAGCTTAATCTGCGGAAGATCTTGGCTCTGGCCAGCTTGCCTCTAACTTTGCGTAAGAAGTTCGTTACACGTAGACGCCCTTACTCATTGTGTTATCTATACTTCCTCAAGCCAAACGGCTGCCAGTACTAAACGTTTGTCAGTTGTTGTCTTGTATGCGAGTAGCGAGCCTACTTAGGGCGGTTTAAAAAGCCCCGTACCGGACCCGTCCCTTAGCAAAGCGCCCCACGGATTTCATAGCTGCGACCACTATGGCTGCGGAGGAACCGGAGGTGCGACCTTTTGGCATTCATTCCATGATATTGCGAACCCTGCGAGTTCAACAGCTTCTATCTCCACTCCCTGCGCGCGACCCAGATTATATTAGATGTCAAGGACAGCATCGCCTTTGTGACGTTAAACAGGTGTGTATGAAACGTGCCTACCTCCGCGCGCGTCTATTGGGTCGCAATATGTAGTGGGCCCCAATACCTCACAACAAGCAAGGGGCTGGGATGGAACCGCAAATACCTATTTCACTGAAAAGATAGCACGAGACCAAGATAGTGGGGGGAATTAGTGGGTCTGGAGACAGAGCCTAAAACAATGTTAACAACCAAAATGAAAATGCTGGGATCCAGGGTTTGGGTCTGGGTCTGGGCCTGGCACCCGCCTCGTGACTCAAAGGCTGCAACCCAGTTTAGCCACACTTTTGTCCCGCGTCTTCTCGTGAGAACCCCCTGTCCTGGTGGGATGTGAGAGGGCCTCCACCTTGCATCACCGCATTGCCTTCCACATCCCCTAGCCACCCGTTCTCCCCCGCAGGCCCCGCGCTCTCAATTCTCTCAGCTTGGGCATGGTGAGTCCATTCGCCCTCACAGGCTTGCTGGAAACGTACGGGAGCTATGTTGCTGCTCTTTGACCTGGTGTAACGAGCATGGGACCCCTGCTGGTGTCGACCCCTCGTATAGTATCGAATCGTATCGTTTGTTGTTCGTTACAGCTGGTATAGCGAGAAGGTAATCATGGGAAAGAGCCGACATAGATATAAGTGAACCGTAACGAGTCATGTGAGCCGAAAGGGACTCAGGAGAAGGCCTCCGTCGCCGCGGCTGTTGCGCACCAGCGCATCACTATACGGCTTTGTTTCACGTCCGTCCGCCCTCGCGTCCACCGCCGATGGTATTTTCGTGATCCCGCAGTTTTGGCGGTTCCGTCCGCGCGTAGATGGCGGTCTCTGTGCTGTGCTGCCCTATTTGTGCCCTCGTGCGCTCGCAAGCGCGCCTCTTGTCCGTCGCGTCTTGTTTGTTCCCTTATGTACCCGCAGGTCCATCGGCTGCTGTCAATCAATCAGGAGTTGAGCCAGCCCGGCTCGAAGGTGGCGTGCGTAGTGGTGCAGGGAGCAGGTGGCAAGGTGGGAAAGAGGCATAGTCTGGTGGGATGCTGGGGGTGCGGGTGATGAGGATAGGGATGGGCGTGGGGATGGTGGGGAGTGTGCGACGGACACCTATGGATTTGTTATCCCTTTTCTCCCCCGCTCCCCAGCGGTCAGTTAGCCTCGCATGGCTATAAACACATTCAAATTAGAAATAGTGTAGAACTGTCAAAGACACTCTGACTTATATCCAGACTCTTGTCTACCACTTTCAGCAGTGCCCTACTCTGTCAGCTACTGAATTCAAATTATATTGTAAATGTTGACGAGGATTAGCTCGCGCCGAGACTCGAACTCGGGTTGGTGGATTCAAAGTCCACAGTGATGACCACTACACCACGCGAGCGAGTTGTAATTGGAGAATAGTTCTACCTTCTCTCGATACATTCGTAATCATAGTCCTCTGGCATTGGCCATTACTGCCACCTCCCGAAACCCTAAAACCCCACCACCGCGCGCCCGCCCGGCCTCAGGCGTTCTGCGCAGGCGGGGACGTGAAGGAGGTCGTCATGCGAGCACGAGCCGGTGACTGGTCGTACGGCAGTGCTTTTTTCCGTGCCGAATACGTCAATAACGCAACCATCGCACAGCTGCCGATGCCGTACATCGCCGTCATAGATGGCATTGTTATGGGTGGTGGCGTCGGGGTCTCGTACCACGGCACCTTCCGTGTCGCCACCGAGAGGTTGGTTTCAGAAGCCGCTGTAAGGAGGAGGGGCATGCGGACGGGGTGCGTTACCCGAGCCATCCGCAGTCAAAGCAGGAAGGGTGGGCCCTGGGCTCGGGGCTTCCCGGAACAAACAGCTACCCCATTGAAGAATCCTGATTTCGCCCGAGTTCATTCCTCCGTTAATGTCGCATGTTTTACATAGCCATGAAATCATATGTATTGTTGGGGGTGAGCAAAACCCAAAGAACTGCAGCAGGCGGATTTACAAGGCTTGTGCGTCGGAGGAATTGGAGACAGCGTGGTAGATGGTCCGCCGGGGTAGAACTAGATGCTGTCGGACCGAACGACGAGCACGTAGGCGTGGTCACCATGATCTTGACACGTGAGGATGGGGAAATCTGCTGCTGCTACCAGCTGTTCACGAAGCAGTGGAGTAGCGCGAGAACGCAGTTGGAAGCGACGTTTGCTTTGACGGGAGAAGAGGGGGGACGCGTATGCTTAAGCGAGAGAAGAGGGGGGACGTGTGCTTTGGCGAGAGAAGAGGGGGGATGCATGTGCTTTGGCGGGAGAAGATGGGGGACCGTGTGCTTTGGCGGGAGAAGAGGGGGGACCGTGTGCTTTGGCGAGAGAAGAGGGGGGATGCATGTGCTTTGGCGGGAGAAGATGGGGGACCGTGTGCTTTGGCGGGAGAAGAGGGGGGACCGTGTGCTTTGGCGGGAGAAGATGGGGGACTGTGTGCTTTGGCGGGAGAAGAGGGGGGGCCGTGTGCTTTGGCGATAACTCGGCAGTAAGAAACTGCTGTTTGCTTGTCGCCACCGTTGATACGAGGGAAGGTATCACCTTCCTGGGCTCACCTTCCTGTCATATGCCGTCTAAACCCCACTCTCCCTTCGCATCCATCCGTTTCTCCACCCAGCAGTGGTAGCAACACTCGTGTGTTCGCCACCCTTTCTCCTCTCCGTCTTCCCTCGTCCCCGCCTGCAGGACGGTGCTGGCTATGCCTGAGGCGGGTATCGGGCTGTTCCCCGATATCGGCGCGTCTTTCTTCCTGCATCGTCTGCCGGGCCACATAGGCCGCTATATGGGCCTTACAGGGCAGCGTCTCAAAGGTAAGAGGAAGGAGAAGAAAGCACTTGCTAAAGAATTGAATAAACCTATAACCGGTATATTCAATTCTTTAGCAAGTGCTTTTAACCCTTGAGTAATCTCCGAAACTTCAACAACTCTATTTCCAGATTTACATCATCAAATTTTGACATTTAGAAACTCTTCAATTAAAGAATATAACTCTTGTGTGGCTTTAGGATCTGTTCCAATTTCGTCTACACTTAATCCAGCTCCAGAAGCTATAAATAAAATATGGTCAGTTTCAATGGTGCCGTATTCAAACGATATTTTCACAAGCACTAAAAACTTTTGAAACAGTTAAAGAAGTGCTAAAAACATCCTCTAGCGCTTGATTTTAATGCAAGGGATGGTATTTCTACCACTGGTACGTTTTCTATGGCATATAGATGATTTGGTAGGCCGTTTACTAAAAAATTTGTAAATTATTTGTAAATTATTTGTAAATTATTTGTAAATTATTTAAAAGTAGTTGAAGGTTTTAGTGTTGAGGATGATTCCGAAGCGTTAGATGCGAAGAGATGGGGCCGCTCGTACGAGTGCCCCTATCTGTTCGTACCCCTCTTAGCGTGCATGTTGCGACACGTCTTTTGATTATGTGGTTCTTGGAGGAGGTAGTGGCCTAAGTCAGGAAGGTCGGGAAATTTATGTCTGAACTCATCATGAGAAGTTTTTCTGGGACCCCCCAAACCGACTGACCGAACGGTCTGGAGCAGGAATATGTCGTACACCTCGAAATCTTTGTCAAATTGAGCCAAAGAGAAGGCTGAAGGCTGTGTACAGTATTTTATATATGCAGAGATAGCACGCATGGAACCCTTCTGAGCCTGCACCTCCCCCACCCCCACCCCCAATTTTGCACATCTGAAGTCGTCCTGGCCTTGTTGAACAAAGAAACTCCGGTCTAGCAAACTCCGGCCCATGAGTAACTTCTTTGCCGTATTTCAGTCCATGGTGTTGCGGTAGGCAGCTTCCACTTGTGAAGGGGCGTGTAGAAGGTCCCCCAGCCCTTAGAAGGCCCAGCACGTAGGACTGGTCACGTGTCTCAATCGCATTTGCATTATGTTACACTATATGTTATCCGTCTCCTAACTTGTTACGATACCATCTCAATTTAAAATGCTGATTTGGTTCTGGTTGCCTGATATTTTTTTACCTAACCTTCAAAACTTCTGAATCCGTTTATTTGTGTTTACGTGCCATTAGCTCGTCTTTGGTGTTGCCTGCTGGGCTGCCACCATACAAGGGAATGTCCACAGTGACAACAACCCACGCACTAACTTTTTTCTCGCGTGCCCAAATACGGCAAAATCGAACTGATTGAAAGACATCTTCTATGTAATGTAATTCATGTCTCAGAATCCCAAACGGGAAAAAGTTTTACACAAGAATAAAGATTAAATTAGTACGAAGTAAGCCAAGAATGGTTCCATATCTCATATTTCCCTCCCCCTACCCCCTCTGCCTTAGTCATCATTACCTTCCATGCGGCTAGATAGGCCTTATGACCTCATGCACTCATGGCCGGTATTGTTAAGGGAAGTACGCAGGGCGTAGCAGCCCTTCCTTACCATCGGGTAATCCTTGAGCAGCATCCTAACACGGCCCCGCAGGAGCTGAGGTTAAGGATGCGGGCTTCGCCACACATTTCATCCCCTCATCACGCCTGCCTGATCTGGAACGAGGCATATTGGAGCTTGGGCCCAGTGCCGCGGACCTGGCGAAGGTCGATTCAATGCTGCGTTCCCTGGAGCAGCCGCCGGCCGCCGGCAGCGGCCACAGTGAACTGCTCAAGTGGAAGCTGCCGTTGATTAACGCACACTTCGGGTTGGGCAGCGTGGGGGAGGTGGTGGCGTCGCTGCAGGCCGCAGTGGATGCGGCAGATGGTGATAATCGAAGTGGAAGCGGAAGTGAGGCAGCTCGGGCATTCCTGCGTGACACACTGGCGGCGATGCGCAGGTTAGTGCTGCTGGGCGCTCAAGAAGTGAAAAGCTCGCGCCCCGAGCGCAATGAAGAGGGCACTGTTGTACCTTTTGACCGGGAAGAGATTGGGAAAATCAGAAGTGGCATTGGATCGTTAAGTGGGAGGGAAGAATTTATATGGGGAGAGGTGTGGGACTCTACCGGCAGTGTCAACAAAGAAAGGGGAGATGATCGGGTGATTAAGAATGAGTAAAATGGCATATAGCAGCAAAAGGAAAGGGATTTATGATAAGGTCCCGAGGCGCTGAGGCGGGTGGGAGTGCAAAAAGCATAAAAATGGATCTCACATCGGAAGGGGTTCGCTGTGGCAGTGTTTAGCAACCATCAGTCGTCCATTCGCCCATTACACCAAACATCATACCAGCACCTTGGCTTTCATGCCTGATGCATAGATATCTATCGGTGCGAAGCGTCCATCGCCTTCAACATCTCCCGGTTTGCGTTTCCTTCCCTGACCCTCTGGCTAGTCTACGGGTACTTGCTTATGATTGTGTGCGATACTTATATCGCCCTTGATTTCTCGACTCCTCTTTATTCGCGTATTTGTCGTACCTCCGCTAAAACCTCAGCTCGTGTACATGGATTAACCTGCGCCGATTAAGCTAAATGAGTTTAACCTAAACCCTAATGAGTTTAACCCTTGTCCCAAACCCAAACCCTGCCCTCCCCATGTTCGTCGCATCTTCCTGTTCTCACCCTACACACGCACACCCCACGCTGCGCCACAAGCCGTTGCACTTGTACAGCTTTCCATCTTCTTTACCCTCCTCTTGGATATTTCCTCTTAGTACTCACCACAGCCTTCTTTGGCCCCGTACCTCTTTTGGAACACATCTTTCCCCAACATTTCAACGGCAGGGGCTCACCGCTGTCTCACGCGGTGACCTGGGAGATGCTCCGCCGCAGCGCAGCCGGCCACCTGACCCTCCAGCAGTGCCTTCAACTGGAGTTTTGGTTGGCTCGGCGTTTCGTGGCAGGCGAGGCCGACTTCCTAGAAGGCGTGAGGGCGCTGCTGATTGACAAGGATAACAAACCCAGGTGGCGGTACGGCGACGTCAAGCAGGTTCCAGGTGTAGTTGTGCAGCGACTCTTTGAACCATTGCCAGACGAGCCACCCCTGTTCAGTAGCTGCATGGCCGTCACCGCCGGCGGTGCGCACGCTTCACGGATGTAGGTAGAGCATCTGCACAGGTGGAATACATGTGGTTGGTGCAAGTGGTCCTTGTAATGGGTCAGGTGTAACATCGAATGAAGAGGGGCGGTGACTGGGGCCTAGCTGCGGCCACGTGGCACGCGGTATTCGGGGTGGCAGCGACGGAGCCGGGGTGGCAGTGTTGGGGGCGTGGATGAAGAACGAACCAGAGAACCAAGGGAGAACCCTAAAACCCCATCTCCAACACCGTGGGTTACTACCCACGGTGTTGGAGATGGCGGTGGTAGTGGCGCTGATGGTTTAAGCGGGACGATGGCGATCAGATAGTCCAGAGAGCAGAGATGCAAGCCTCTGCACCGCCCAACGAGAAGGCGACCCAGCCTATTTCTGGTATAGACGGGTGCCCCGCCTGTTGTTTGCAAATCGGGTTTACACGACAAATCCTCCATTGAAAGAGCTCTTTTAAAGATGTGTTACTCTTTTAAAGATGTGTTAAAGATGTGTTAGCGTGCAAGGGTGTGGCACACGCTCTGAAGCTCTCGTTCGTTGCTCATGTGTCAGATGTTCGTTGACAAGGAAGGTTGAGAGCTAGCGGGCGGCTTGCTTGTCTTGTTCCTTTCGCGTTTTGGTGTCCCTTTCTGCGTTATGGCCTGTAATCTGTGCTGTGAATTCTGGGGCTCGAGTTTTTAGCCTTCCGTTGCAATGCAGGTTGGGTCTGTTGGGATGCTGGTGTTGATTTTTACAACTAGGCGTGTGAGGCCAGGCTCAGATTTTGCATGTATCTCTGCATCAACCGTCCTCGGTGGTTAACGATCTGCATGAGATGAGATGCCAGGATAGGAAGGATCCCAACAACGTGGATAGCATTCACCCATCTTAATGCAGGCCGCGGCGCCAACTCCGAATAGGTTCATGCGCGACCATACTTTGCCGAGAGGGGAGTACCAAAGGAGTACCATACCTGCCATGGCCTATGCCCCCGAGGGTCACGGCGGTGACGTCGCAGGTGACGTCGCAAATAACTGATGAAGCTGTTTTCCGTTATATCAAAACCGGTCTACATATGGCAAATGACGCGTATGTTACTCGCGATTTACCGCATGAGAGCAAATTAGAGAGAATGAGCGTGCCAAACGCTGGTGGGTTGGAGTTATTAGTGGTAAAGAGCGCCTCCCTGGCGCTGCCCCAGGGGTTGATCTTGGCTGGGCGAGGGGCTGGGCGAGAGGATCTGGGCCCGTTTCGGCCTTCTCACAAGGTTATGTTACCCACCAGAACTGCTGTCGAGAGCTGAGTAAATGACGAAGTTGCTTCCTTACGACCCATGGTTCTGACGGGTTCACAGCTAAGATAATTTTATGTGGACATGATAATTGTGTAACAATACAAATTTGGAGCTTATTGCCTGCATTTATTCTTCTCCGAACGCAGAAGTCAGTGACATAACTCGATGAGATAAGAATTTTCACAGGCTGCTTAACACAAATGGTTTATGCACAGTTATTATGTTAATCGTTTAACGGTTAAAAATGAGGTTTTGCGTCTTGTTGTGCCTCTCTCGTGCAATTACGACAATAGTGGAAAAAGTGCACCTCCTGCTTCACCTATTGGACAAAAGGTATGTTAACCAAGTCATTCACATATATTGCCTGTACAGCCATGAATTTTAGGCGCTGTTTATGCCGTGTGACATTTTAGCGGCGGACTTCTTGCAGCAGGATGCAGACCGCCCGTGGCTCCTATCACAACTTGGCTGGCCTTGTAGATGGAGGGCTACCTCACGTAGTGCAACCCAGCCCTCTTTCCGGCGTCCGTCCACCTCTGAGCCCACGACCAAGTATTGAGAGCCATGATGGGCGAGCCACCAGGTTAGAGCGCAGCGCTTTCATAATCACCTGTCATATTGGTTGTTTGATGGCGGCTGACTGCATATGTAGGTTAATTATTGTGTCCAACCACCTGCCGCTGAGAGTCAAGCGTGGCGCTACCGGGTGGGAATTTGAATGGGACGAAGATGCTCTTGTTGGTCAGGCTAAGGTACGCGAAAACGTTTTTCCTATGTGGATATTGGCCGGCTCTTACGGGGGCGGGGCCTGCCTTGCAGGAAGGAGTCCCTAAAGACCTCGAAGTGCTATACGCTGGCTCACTTCCAGTCGATGTGGCATTGGAGGAGCAGGATGTAAGTCCAAATTGCAGTATTGTCAGCTTATGCGTCAGCTGACTGGTTTGCTCTTTATGCCGTTCAGGCGGTGGCCGTTCAGCTTAAGCGACTGTACAACTGTTGTCCTGTGTTCTTGGATAAGGACATTCGTGATAAGTTCTACAAGGGTGGGTTTACCTTGACATGACGGTTGCGATAGGTCTCGCAACCTGTATTTCTGTGTGTCTTCCCCTCGCCCGGGGTTGCCTGTGCGGTTATATTCTCGCCAGGCATGGGCTAAATACTGAATGGATTTATGGAGCATCAAACCGCGGCTGGTGCCTTCGCAGGATGTTGCAAGCAACAGCTGTGGCCGCTGTTCCACTACGTCCTGCCTGTGTCCCCGGATAGCTCGGGGAGATTCGACCAGGAAATGTGGCAGGCGTACGTGAAAGCCAATAAGGTATGTATTGAGCAAACCAGCCATCCGGCAAGCCGGTGAAGCTGCACCGCCAGTGCTTGCTGCTGTCCATGCAGTCTTGGTGTGGAAGCCACAAGTCAGGGTGCTAAGCGCCATGCCTACACGTTCCCGACAGGTGTTTTGCGAGAAAGTGGTGGAGGAGTCGGCGACGGATACTGACTATGTATGGATCCACGATTACCACTTGCTGGTGCTGCCCAGCTTGTTGCGTAAGCGCTTCAATCGGATACGGTGCGGCCTTTTCCTTCACTCGCCTTTCCCATCTTCGGAAATCTTTCGAACATTTCCAAAGCGCGAGGAGCTGTTGCGGTCGTTGCTGAATGCAGACCTTATCGGTAGGTGATCATGGGATAGAGGATAGGCATGAAAGCTCGTAGGCCGTGCTGTGGAATTGGGTTTCGCATTTCGAGCTGAGGTTAAGCATATGGGACCGGGCTGAAGCACAGTCTGTGGGGTAATGGAGCTGGTTATGGGGAGGCTGTTGTTAAATTTCATTGTGGTGTTAATGAAATTGGGGCGGAAATGAAAGCGTTTACGTCCCTACGTTAAAAGGAGCAAGGGGTCAATTCATGGAACCAAGCGACATATCAATGGATTATCGACATGGTTACATGGCAGATATGGCAAGGAAAACTCCGGGGTTGAAGCGCCACAGAACTGACCAAACGTATAGCCACGCGCATTATAGAGCAACACCAGCAATCGTTGTGCAGCAAAAGTGCCACCGCATGATTTAAGCCAGTAATGTAACCAAATAGCCGCGCAAGGACTCCTGGATTTGGTGATGAGAAGCCATGATTCGGGTGGCGACGAAAACATCTCATGGCAAGGTGTTGATACTAATGGCATGTACGGGGCCGGCCCTCCCCAGTGTTGGTGTTCATGTGAGGGGTCGGCCAGAACAGGTGCGATGCGAAGAGATTATCAGAAGGGGTGCCGGCTGAAAGTACACGCCCAAATCTTGCAATCACAGCCCATTCTAAAGAAGGCACCTTAGCGCAGCAACCCCGCACAGATTATTTCGCAGGGCTGGCTGGTCGAAGGCAGTTAACATCGCCCAGTCTCAGGTGGCGGCTCGGGGTGGATCCTAACCCGGGCCACGTTAGCCAGTACAGTGGTAGTATGTCAGTGGATTATGGTATACGACCGCGCAGCTCGATCTTGCATAATCCGCGGTATGTCTCCACAGATGCCGTTGAAGCACAACTTGCGAGCTGTCCTGCCGCGACCACGCCTGCAGCTGTCGTGGGGAGCATTGTCGTTATCATCCACTGCGCCACCTCTCTTCCTCGCACATCTGGCTGGGATTTCCGCGCACGCATTGCACAAGACCTTGTGCAATTATACCTTACCCGTGTGCATTGTAGACCTTTCCACATTGCGACATCTTCATATCCCGATTTTTACGCAGGGTTTCATACGTTCGACTATGCGCGTCACTTTCTTTCCTGCTGCACGCGCATGCTTGGGCTGGAGCATGAGACGTCGCGTGGATCGATTACGATTGATTATTACGGGCGGACGGTGGGCATCAAAATTATGCCCACGGGTGAGTTGGAAATCGGTCGATGATAACCGACCTGTGTAATAGGTGCAGCGAATGCTATGTTGATGGCCATATGATTGTCTGCTGGCGGGGGGTACAACAATCATTGGGGCTTGTCCCATTAATAATAGCTATCCTTGGTAGGCAGCTTCCGCAGGTATGGGTTTTGGTAGGACATGTGTGAGGGGTAAAAGAACTCTTTCTATCGGGCGTAGTTCTCAGGCCGGCTGGCGTTCACTCTGATATTTCCTAAGCTTCTCCTCGTTTAAAGGGGTTTCAAGAGTTGGTTGCGATACTGATTCGAACCAGAGTGTTGGAAATTGGGTTGGACAGTCACGCCGTGCATCCTTAACTGAATTTCACGCAGGTGTCAACCCGCGACGTTACCTTGATGGATTTTCCTGGGATGAATTCAAATGGCGGCGTGGCGAGCTACTGGCACAGTACGCAGGCCTGAAGGTATTGGTGGGGTGCGACGACCTGGATGTGTTCAAGGGCGTGGAGCTCAAGCTGCTAGCGTTTGAAAGGCTTCTTGAGCAGCACCCGGAATGGAGGGGCAAGCTTGTACTGGTGCAGGTGGGTAAGGGGACTGGCGGACCCAAGGACTAGGATGGTCGGCATCGGGAAAAACGGTGTTAGGTTCCTTGACCGCGACGGGGAAATGCAGGGAGGTTAGGACCGAATCCCAATTGATGTAGCTGTGCTTTGGAGTTGTTAGATGGCTTTTTCTATAGACTTGTCGTCTCACTCAGACGGCCGGGGTGGCGCTATGGCGTTTCAGCGCCAAGGCTGAGGGTGTACGCGCGTTTGGACCTCATGCAACTCCTCTTTCCCGCTTTGGCGTGCCGAATTGCCCACGGTTGCCTTTCACCTGCCTTTCACGGTTTGTTCGTTGGCCAGATTACTAATCCGCCCCGCTCCACGGGTCGCGACATCACGGAGCTGCATCGCTGTGTAAACAACCTGGTTGACTCCATAAATCGGAAGTACGGCAAGGGGTCATACCAGCCGGTGCAGTACCTGGAGCGCCACGTGCCGCTGCACGAGCGCATGGCGTTTTACTCAATCGCTGATTGCGCCGTCGTGACTGCCACGCGCGACGGCATGAACTTGGTGCCCTACGAGTATGTAGTATGCCGTCAGGGTCCGGAGGGTTGGGACAGCGGGACCGGTCCCGGCGGCCAGCGTGAGAGCATGCTGGTGGTCTCAGGTGAGCGGCCGGGGCAGGTGAGGCAAGGTCAGGAGAAGGCGAAATATACGCGGGATAAAATGGAGAGGATGATTGCCGGTCACAATGTTTATCGCGTCTCACTTAACAGTTGGATAAGGAGTCGCCCCGCGTTTCTGCAGAGTTCGTGGGTTGCTCTCCATCCCTGAGCGGGGCCATTCGTGTCAACCCCTGGTCGGTTGAATCTACGGCGGACGGCATCTATGCCGCCATTAAGCTGACCCGCGATCACCGACAACTGCGCCATGACGTACACTGGCGTTACGTCAGCCAGCATACGGTGGCCTACTGGGCTACCAGCTTTGTGGCGGAGTTGCAGGTGCGCGGAAAGAAGTTTGCGGTTGCATGGGCTGGGGCTGGGGCTGGGGTCACGCGCACGGTGAACAATGATCGTAGGGGTTCCTGGGGCCAGGTAGTGAAATCGCAGGTCGGGTGGGTACATTTGCAACCGGTGGAGCCAACGGTTGAAAGGCAGTACTGGTTCGCGTTAACAACTCAGTGATGCGAGCTGCTGCTGTACTACACATTAAATCAAAGTGGGAATCCAGAGAACCTGGCGCCAAGCTGATGCCATCAGTTACAAACCAGAGAGGTCATCCTTCTCCGCTTATGGGTCGGTCTGACAAATGGGGTCGCGGAGCTTACGTTTGAAAGTACTTTGCTCCACTATTTCCGGGGCGCCTCGTCATTTGTGGCCGCACGTACTCAACGGAGTGGCATACACTGGACTGGTTGTGCAGCGTATGACCAAGAACCACGTGACGATGAAGTGTTATGGGCTCGGATTGGGACTGGATACCTTCCGCATGGTGGCACTGGACGCAAACTTCCGCCGGCTGGATGACCGGCACGTGGCCTCCACTTATTTAAGGTGGGGCGGGCGCGACAGCCGGTTTAATGCCGTTTGGGCTTTGGAGTTAGGGGCGGAGTACAGGCCGGGAAGCTAGAGACTGCATCAGGGCTAGGCTGAAGTGCGGGTCGACATATGAACAACTTATTGATGACTGTGCGTCTCGGTATCAGGGCCTGGGTGGGAGGATGAAGGCCCGCAAAGTTGCCGGACTACCATGAGAGATGTACAAGATCACATGCCTGACCGCGGCCATGGCACCGGTCGCACGCCTCCGTACTGCCTGCATGTCACGTGAACAGCTGCAAAAGTGTCGGCAAGTGTTGACAACAATTTCCGCTTCGTTTAGCGGAACCTACCGATTAATGCATTTAACTGTTTTTTCCCAATCGATATCGTCCCTTCCTCCTCCGCAGCTCGCACTTCCGTGCTTTTTTCCTGGACTATGACGGCACGTTGACGGGCGGCTCCTCGTCGTCGCTGACGCTGGCTCCCTCGGAGCAGCTGCTGGCTGTACTGCGGGCGCTGGCGGCGGATCCTCGCAACCGCACCTTCCTCTTTAGCAGCAGCCCAAAGTCTGACCTTGCCACATGGTTCGCATCTATTGTGAGTAGGTTCAGCGTACACCGGGCGGTGGAAGGTCTGATGAGCAACTTTCTCCTACACTCTTAGGTCTGACTTTAGTCCTTACCTGTTTTGCGCTCTCATCGGACGGGAGATCAAGTGGGAGCTTGGGATGTGGCCCTTGGGGCCGGTACATCGTGTATGAAGGCACGATCGTGCGTGTATTGCTGGGCCACTCTTGGGCATTGCATTCAGGCCAGTTCCGCCGATCGCCTACTGGCCTGCTTGTTTATTTCCTTGCCCGATGTGTTTATTGCTTCCCACTGCTGTTGTACTGATGCTTCCAGCCGAACCTGGGCCTGGTGGCAGAGAACGGCTTTTTCTTCCGGGCCATCGGCAGCAGCAACTGGGAAACATTGGTGCCGCATGCTGACTTCAGCTGGAAACGGATGGCGGAGCCCATATTGAAGCAGTACGTGGAATCCACAGATGGCTCCAGCGTGGAGACTAAGGAAAGCTCGTTAGTGTGGCATTACCGGGACGCTGACCCGGACTTCGGGGCCTGGCAGGTGCGTGCACGTTTACATGCGTGCGTGTTTACAAGTGGACTAGTAAAGTATGGAGGGAAAGGGTGATTGCACATGGGGTCGAAGGGAAGATTGAGCTCTCTTTTAAGGGCGCGCATCTGTCTTGTGCTGATTTCAAAGCTGCGACCGGTGGGGTTCGAGGGGAGGATCGCTCATGCAAGCCTCTGTTATTTCCTTTGATTGGGCCCTGGCTGGCGGCCTGGGTTCCATTTCGTTTCTATAACATAGGCACCTCGACGCTTTTACTCTCTAGGAGAGGGCTTTTCGCTATCCCCTATGCAATATCCTTGAAGACACCCTCGGTGCACCTCACCATCCCCTGCATACGTTCGGCTCTCATACCATGAAATCAACCTGGGACAAGGTGCCCTTGCTGCGACATTGGTTAACGCTATTTTATCGTAGTAAAGGTTGAAACAACAACACCTCCAGTGTAACAGCATTTCTTTCTCTCCACCGTGGCCAGAGCTTTTGCTGCTGCATATTATCATGCAGCTCCCTCACTGGGCGCCTCCACATCGACCTTGCGTGCTGCGTGCCAAACTCAGGCAAAAGAGTTGCTGGACCACTTGGAAGGTGTGCTCTCCAACGAGCCCGTGGAAATTGTTCGCGGACAAGGCTATGTGGAGATAAAGCCACAGGGCGTGTCCAAGGGCCGGGCTCTGGAACGCCTCCTGGCATCCGCATGCTCCTCTCCACCCTCAACGTCTTCACCATCATCATTGCAGCATCACCATTATGCTCGGCCACCCACGGGTCTCTCCCAAACCGCAAACGGGCTGGGGGGCCCGGACTTCATGCTGTGCATCGGGGATGACCGCAGTGACGAGGACATGTACACCTCGATTGAGACGATGAAGAAGTCCTCATCCACTATGGTGGGCGGCGATTTTGGCGCCAATTAGGTGCCGCCTTGTAAGGGGGCCTGCATTTTTATGGTGGAATTATGCAATCATGTATGCACCTGTACGTACGTACATATTATATGAACGAGAGGGGGGGTCCGTTGTCACAGGAGGGAAGCTAGTCTAATTTGCCGTGATGGGCGGTATTGTAGAAGTGGTGATTGGCCTCGTGTTCGATCCTCCGTTATGTTAGCCTTTTGAATACTGCTGACTCCCTTACCTTGCTTCTTGCCGTGCATCTATCCTTACCCCGCCATCTGCCACTCAGGTGTTTGCGTGCACGGTGGGCCAGAAGCCCAGCCGGGCGCCCTTCTACCTAAACGACCCTGGGGAGGTGCTGCAGCTGCTGGCGCGGCTAGTAGACATTTCCCTGCCGCAGCATATGGGCTCTTCACACTAGAAGGCAGGAAATAAAGAGCATTGAGTTGTTGCTTCCTGCCCGTGAAGTTAGTTCACGATCATGTGTCGGTGAGGTTACTGAAGATGATAACTGGACGCGCGGAGCTTGGAATACCTGCGTGCATGTTTGCAGGACCCCAAGTCCTTACGTGTCCCCGGCAGGATTGAAATGACGGTGGCAGAGGGTTAAGATTTGGGAAGATGGATGGCTAGGGGTCGGCAAAGGGTGCTTTTGCACTGGGTGCATCTAGCTACCGCAGTCTAGGTCAAGCACTGCAGCTACCAGGTTCATGGTGTAGATGGTGAGCACGTTCCTGATGTCATTAGGCTATCCGCTGGGTGAAATGTCCAGTGACCTTTGCCGGAGTGGGGCTTCAGCGCTTTGTTGCAAAGGAACAAAGTAGGCGTGCTGGAGGTCGGACTACTCCATGAAGCGTCTGGATTTTTCTGGTGGGGGACATGCGTGTAAGATGGAGAAGAAGCAAGAGAGCCTCGGGCAGGGCAATCAAACGCATCAGCGCGGCTGAGCTGGATGTGCTATTATAAAGATTACGCGAGACATGCTGGACTGCATTGACGTAAGGCCAGGTGGGATCAGGGCCACAGCTTTCCCGGTGTTGTTAGTTGTGTGGCTGGTTATAATAGTACGCTGCGTATGTGTGCGCACATCGGGGCAGGGAACGACACTTTGGGGGTTTACACGCTTACCGCCCGCCTAAGGCGATGGTCCCCGAGTGCAGTGTTGTCATTCCATGAGATGTCACGACTTCTGCGGGGGCGCAAACGACCACATGTTTGCCCCCTGGCTCGCCGTGTTTCTATGCATGTATGCTAGTGCTCTCTATACCGTGCTTTTGCAATAGTGCTTAAGGCTGGTGGTTCTTTAGCACGGCGGCGCGCTTTGCCTGCTGAATGCATCCCTTGTTATGGCTGCTCATCATCGAGCTGAGCCACCTCAAGTTGATTTGTTCGCAGCCAGTCCTCAGTCCTTAGGGGCAAGTATAGTAATGGCATACAAGGCTAGGCCGGCTCCACCGTGTGTTTTGAATCGTCGTTAAGGCTAGGCCACAGCTCCTTCCATCGCTTCCTCTTCGGTTTACCATGTTGGGGGGCCAACTGCTGTTATGGCGCTCCCCATTGCTGCCCGTAACGTGACCTATTAGCATGGTCCGCCTCTATCTGCTAGAAGAGGATGAGTGGTGACAGCTTGACATACGGGCTGCGGGTGATATAGTTGACGTGTGGCACTAACACTCCCTGCCCACTCAAGGTGCCGTATATCGATCGCTAGGTCTCCTGCCGATAATTTCTACGGTCTGGTCACGTAGGGTGTAGGTGTGGTCAAACTCGGATTTATAATTATGACACGTGAGCCATCACAGTTAAAATTCTGACATTCTCATCAGGTTTGCTGTTCCTCACTAAGGTATTGGTACGGCTTTTAAGGCTTCTTTTGAAGATGCGTTGGTAAGCAAGGCAAATAATAAGCTACAAGATTGTCATTTGCCAAACCACATTTGGGTGCCATTCAATCAAGGAAGTAGCTGTTTTCTCCGGGGTTTCCCGGAGCCGCAGAACTTCCTTTCCTGGAGCACGCCCGGAACTCGAACTGTATAGGCCCTAAACCCCCAAAACGGGATCTGTTGAGCGGAGTGAGTTTCATAAAGTAAGCTTATGAATAGGACTGAAGGACATCCTAACGTGGTGCTCAAAAGCCCAGCGCAAGCAGCTCAGCAGCACTGAAACCGATTCCCGACCCATCTCTTCCTCTACTCCCGTTCTTCTCCTCTTCCCCTAGCTAACCTCTCCATCCACATCAACATCCATCTTGGCTCTGCACCTCACCAGGCTCATCATTAACTGGAAGCAGCTGCGCTGCACTTGCTCACCAAAGCGGTGCGTAAAGCTTGCTCTTAACTCCAAGAGCCTCAATGAGTCCGGCCAGGTGGGTAGACGGACATTCAAGATGATACATGCGACCACGGGCTGTGGACGTGGACGTGTGCAGTGTTAGCGCTCCCTGGGAGGTTGGCTTCTTGAGGGCCGCGGGAGGCTCTTTGAGGTCGCGGCACCTGTGACGCCGGGGGCCTGTGGTACAAGGGTGGAGGAACCCGCCATTTAAGGTCACGCGCTCACACCCGGACCGCCATGCAACAGTCCCGGAGACTGACCTAGGAATGATCCAGGATTCAAGAAGCGGTGTCTCCCGCGAAACGAACCTGCAGGTTGATATTTGACAAAGGACAGTTTCTCTTCTCTTTCAGCTTTCTGTATTGACCTGTATATGGCTCTTCCCTGGCTGCGCTCTCTTCGATCATGAGCCGGACATCGATATGTGCCGGTCGTTGCAAACGCTGCAATCCCGCCAACCCCCAATGAAATGCTCCCCGGAACGCAGCCTCTACCATCCGGCTAGTTGCACATGGTCACTTTCTCGCGGCTGGGTATCCAGGTTCCGGAGCTGCGCGGAGAATCGGGTCAACCCCAGCACGTGCAATGGTACGACGTGAAGCGCCCACCGACGCCATTCGGAAGCTTGCGCCCAGCGTGCTGGGCCCTATGGTGACGACCAAGCCGAACTGGTGTCCCGGGCATTCGCGGCCTGGCTGACGGGCAAGCCACTGCCTTAGCTTGCGAAAGCGGCCGGGAGCGGGACTGAGACGATGGTGGCAAGCAGGTGGCAATTTTGGCCGCCATGGCGAAGGTACAAAGTTCACTAGGCTTTCTGGCTGCTTATCTACAATGGGGTTTACCACAATTATGCGTTTCATTAGTGTCAAGCGTCATGCCGGCAAGTCATACTTGTCTTGGACCTTGCTTTTGGCAAAATCTTTCCTGCTAAATCCAGAAAAATTTTGTCCACACTGGACATTTCTTCTGCCCCCGGAAAGTCACACGTCGCGCGGCAAACAAACCCCGTGGTTCCCAGAGGGGGCCTAACACTTTTACGGGCACTTTCGCTAAAAGCTAAATTTTTCCGGGTCACGTCCGGGATGAATTTTCCTGCATAACATACCATCAATTGTCAGTATCAGGAAGCGATTGAAACATGTAGGGCTTGAATCGCCTGCTTTCTGTCCGTTTTTTGGCAAATGGCTTCTGTGTGTCTGTTGGGCGCGTGTAAGGAAGGGTTGGGTCGGCATAGTGGCAGAGCGTCCCTGGCACAGAGTTTTCCAGCCTGACTTTGATTTCAAAAGCACCCAGCTAATCCAAGTCAACGTCCTCGTGTCCGTCAGATGCATCCGTATTCACATCTCCTTTGAGAAGTTCCACTTCCGCCAGAAAGTTCCCCTCCGTCTCTCCCCACTGCCGTGGCCTGCTCTAACCGCACAGTCCAGCGTGATTGCACGCCTTGACGACCCACAGTGGCGCATACAACTGTAACGAGATGTTACCACCATCCAGGCCGCCCGCTCGCTCAGCACATCCCGGTTTGTGGCTAATCATGCGTTAAGTTAATGGTGTTCTTTTTCGCACGAAGCAGAAAAAGGCATCTCCCCTTTATCCCAATCCGCCAAGACCCACATCACTCAGCGCCCGTCATTCTGTCCTGTCCGGCACCCAGTCGTCCCCACCAGCTACACTTTCGGGCCCTTTTGGGATGGCGACAAACCTGCTTTGGCCTAAACACGTAATTCGCAAAACCCTGCCACAAGCCGCCTTCCGCGCATCATGGGAGTAGAAACATGTCGCCATCCTACTAAAGCCTGCCATGGGCCGAGTCTGATTGTCTTCTCCCTCCCAGCCTGCGCATGACCTACATCTTAGAGAAGCCCACCAGGTACTGCCTGAGGAGTGCTGAAGCCCCTCAATGAGATACTGAGATCGCAATGCAACTCGCCCTTGCATGAAATGAGGCCCACGGCACAGGTCGCACAGGTCACAACAGCGTTGCATGCACCATGTTACGAATCCGCACTCACCCTTGCGACCACTACACATCCTGCTGTCCTCCAGCTGCATTCAGCTTTCATGCTGCTGCTATTGCGGATGTAGCCGCGTCCCCTCCGGCCATATTGGTTCTAAACGTCCTACTAGTACTCATCATCACCGTCATCACGCGGCTTGTAGCTCTGCACCGGGTCATAGGGCTTTGGTACATAGTCTGTGGTGTACATACTGACGCCATCGAAGGGCCCCTTGCCCCGCAGCGCCCGAGTCCCGCTGGTGGGGCGGCCCGCCTTGGCCAGCAGACCTCCCCCCATCTTGTGAAAGTCAGTGCGATAAGTGGTGGTGCCGTCGAAAGGTCCTACCGCCGCCAGGTTGCCCGACGCACTGGGGCCCACTTTGGTGATTGGCTGCGCGCCCCAGTTCTGGAAGCTGGTCTTCATCTCAGTGGCGTCCTCGAACGGCCCGGCTGCGGGTTGCAATTTTGGCGATGGCCGGAAGCGTTGGTACGGCACGTCCTAGGGATGGGACAGTGGGAAAAGGTAGGGAGGGGCGGCAAGGAGCCAGTGAGTGTCCAATCCTGTGAAACGCATCTGGGTATTGGACAGCGCAAACATATGCCCTGCCAAAGTAAGGTTGCCCCAAACCCTAAGCGGTAGTGAAAGGAACGGAGGAATTGTGCAGACATGCAGAAAACTCGATGCCATCTCATGCCATCTTGTTTGACTGCTATCCCCAGCCGGCAGCAAAACCCCCGAGGGAAAGGCCACCCTAAAGACAGGTAGAGATTGTATCGGCGTCGCCCATTCGTACCCTGGGTAGGGCCCTTTGGTCGTACCTTCTTCACGAAAGAATCTTTGTACGTGCTTAAACCTTGAAACGGCCCCGTGTCGCGTGGGTCATCCGCCGGCCGCCCTGCCCGTTCGTACTCCGGTGCCGTACGAGGTCGAAACTCCGTGCCGTACGTTGTATCTCCGGAGAATGCTCCCTTAGGCAGTGCCGCACCCGAAGCGCCCACAGTCGCAGTCGCGCGCGGTTGCGGCCCACCCCCCTTCTCTATGTAATGCCGTCGGTACTCGGTCGACGGTATGCCATCGTACCAGCCCTCCGGCCGCAAGGTCTCATCTTCGTGCCGCGCCCTCTCCGGCGGATCTACTTGCTTGGGCGTGTAGACAGATCTATGGGTGGTGGTGTCGTTGAAGGCGCCTCCAGGTAAGGCCGCTTTCTGCCCCAGCAGTGGTGCAGCGGCTGGTGGCCGGGCGCCAGGCCAGCGACGGTAATCGTCCTGTCAGTGTTAACCGTTGGAGGATGTGGGCGGAGAGGCGGGCGGTGAGAGGCGGGCGGAAGATGATAATAACTTGCTAGGTGATTCAGGGGTGCGGGGTGAGGGAATGGGAAGTGGCGAAAGGAAATAGATTACAGAAGGGGCAAGTGGTAGTTATCGCTCCCAGTGCAAGGGGAGGGGATGGGGAAGGGCGAACGAACGGAGGGAAGCCAATATCTGCCGAAGGAGGCGAGTGTAGCCAATCCTCTTAAACAACAACAGCGTCAGCTTCTTTAAACCCACCCTAGCCCAATCGGGCTATGGCCACAGCTTGTGACATCTAGATCTTAACATCGGGACCACTTCCCCCCTTTTACCCATCAGCAGCATTCATACTTGGGAGCTGCCATGGCCTGTACCACTCTTATGGTAATGTCGATGCGGTGGCACCAGCGTCCGCCATCTATGCTCTGTGACTTGACAACCGATCACGGACGACCTCCTGTGTTATCCCAGCCTCCCCTAACCCCAGATCCCATCACGTCGTACTGCCTTGCCTGCAGTGCTTTCAAACGATAGAAATCTCATTCCATGACCTCGCCGCAAAGTCAAGCCCCACCTTGTAAGCGCTGACACCATCGAATGGCCCCACGCCGCGCGGCACTGACACAGAGCGCCCAGTTGCGGGACTAGATGGCTTCGCACCCGCCCAGCCGGGGTAGGACTCCTTCATAGTCGTGGAGTCCTCAAATGGACCAGCCGCGGCCTGAAGCTTGTGCGCCGGCCGTACGCGACTGTATGGCACGTCCTTAGCTGGGAAGTCGACTCTGATTGCACATAAGGAGAAATCAGACGCGCACAGGTTTCAGGAAAAGCGACTTGTGACCAGGTCCTGAAGAAAAGGCAATGTAGTGTATCGCTGGACTACTAGAAGGCAGGAAAACGCTGCGCGCAGGTTTCTGTAACATTACCAGGATGCGTTGCGCATTGAAAGGTCGTTTATGTTGTACCTGTGCTGCTGATGGTATGGAAGATCCCACAAGCAATGCTACTGCCGATACGTACGTAGCTAGGTGGCGTTGCAGCTGTCTCATATGATCGTTATCACGTGCCGTAGGAGGCATAGACCCTTGTCCCAATGAACCACACCAAGCATTTGCGAGGATTGACTTTTTCCTATCATAATCGAGGATGTCATGGATGTCATGCACAGTGCACCCGGCTTTTCCTGAAAGAACATGCAGGGAACGGCGCTGCTGCCGCCTTGAGGGTTGGGCGGCTTGGGCGGGCAGGATATGCAGGGAAGGTATAAAAGTGCCCAACAACGCACTTGTAGGTGGTCCAAGGGCTGAATGGCAGGTTCTCCTTCTCCCCTTGCGGCGGCTTGAAGGTCTGTGCCGGGCCCGCGCCCTCGGGCGCCTAGGCAGAAAGGGGTACCGGAATCGTTAGGAAGGGTAGAGTGTTAAGTAACAATAAATCCCATAGATTATGATGCGATTCTTATACTCCAGACGGTTGGAAGCGAACAGTGAGCGGTTGTACGCGTACCTTGAAGCTAGTGCCGTAAGATGTCGTCCCATCGAAGGGACCGTCTGGTCCTAGCTGGCTCCTGGGTAACGTAGCCGTGGTGCGGTCATGTGGGGCTTTCTTCTCCCAGTATTCCTGTAAAATTTATAATGATCGGTCAGTATCGCCGTGTTCCGGCATGTACGTGGTGCTGGTGCATAACTCTTTCGGTTTCTTAACGTACCTTTTGGTACTCCGTAAGGAGCGCTCCCTCAGTCCATGGCTCCTTTCTTCGTCTTTGTCCGCATGGTTTCTGCACAGGGTTTCCACCGCATCGTGGCGAATGATAGGTTGGCTTTGCTGGCATCGCAAGTTGCAACATTGCCAGCGCGCCGCGGCCCAACAGCACGAGGCTTATTGTGTTGACAATAAATTTTGGTCGGATCCTAAATTCATGACGAACTCTCTCGTAAAGCGTGGTGAAACCAACCTTTTTGGGCTTGCCCATAATCGACTGCGCAAGCACTTCTTGTTCGTCGGCCATTTGCTGTGCCATGTTGATTTATAAACAGTCAAATAGGGTAAGCTTTGGATAAAACCCGAGACTGGTGACAGATATGAGCGATCGCTAACTATCACGATTTATGTGCAGCACTTGGTGATAATTACCAAAGGCGGATTGACTTAAATGTGGTCATCGGAAGTTATCAGAATATGAATTTGATTACCTGCGGCAGGCTTCTGAGGGTCCTCCGCCGGTTCGAAGCATGTACGGCGATATGTAACGATACGACTGGTAACACCGCGGAGAGCATAATCGGCCAGCCCAATAGTGCAACGATCCACTGTAATGCTTCAATGAATATCCTGAAATTCATAACTGGGATGAAATCGGATGCTAATCGACCTCGCGGGAGGCGCTCATATTTATGCGTATAACGTATGCATCACATTTGCGCACGCCCAGTCCATATATAAAGAGACCCGGATCTCCCACAGCTCACTATAGTTGTATAAGCATAAATTTGCTCCGGCCTCACCAAAACACAAATTCGCACCGGCAAAAAGTGGCATGTTCTCAGTGGCAAGAAGTACACAGGATGACTCACAAAGTATATTGGCACTTAATAATCCATACCGATATCCGATTTCCAGATTTCCATGAGGATAAACCCGCTGCGTCGGAGACAAATGAAGGCAGCAGGTGAGTACCCAACGCTATCCACCACGCAGCTGTCTCCTCTTTACATGTAACCGCGCCGCACAATGTTGTCCACCAGTAGCTTTCATTCATTCTGTAGCAGCACATCTGATCTGAGGAGGTCGGTGCAAACTCAGCATTCAGGTATGTGTTGGGCGGTGAATACCTTGGCTTGTATGGGGTAGGTACACGCTTACGCCAAATACTGTGCTGACAAGGAGGTTATTGCTCATATTCATCGCTTTTACTTTCCAAACATGCCTAGAAAATCACTCACTTTTCCGGCTGCATCAATCACACATACATCACAGCTTGGTGCGGGTGGTGGATGCATGTCCACCACGGATGAGCCTTTGGTCAAAACGTGTCCCGCTGAATCTTGGTGGAAATGGTGAGAAGCGGGGCAGGTGCTCTTGAAAATGTCGACCTCTTGAAAATGATCCCACCAAGCTCATGTTCTTTCCGTCCGTTCAAATCAGCCACTTTTTGTTCCATGCTTACGCCTTGGTCTTTCATTCGTCGGAATATTCCTGCTTGCTGGTTATCTAACTAACCCCAGTGAGGGCAAGGATGGTTACTATTTCGATGTGGAAACCTACGTGCTATCTATCTAAGACTGAGAAAGATGGGTGCGTCCTGCCTTAAATAAATAAAATGGCGGTTACCGTTAACATGTCTATATAAGCAGAATCAGCCCGAAGCCAACAGGGGGCGTGCAACCAGCATACCTACCCGCAAAAAGAATGAACACCGACGCACGGGGGCGCATGATCGTGTTAATCCTACGTAATCTTACAAGCAAAATAGCCTAAATATTCCTCGGCCGCCAGGTGAGGAAGACAGAATGGCACCAAGCACATTCTTTGTGGCCGAGATGTGCATATGCGCATGGGTGATCAATAGGGCGATCACCCAGTCCAGGCTCGAAAATTGAAGGCAAATGCCAACCTAACACTAGCACCGACGAGTTCCTTTTGTGTTACTTTGTGATTTCATGACCATGTGCTTCGCATCATGAAGGTACGTACCATGAGGGAGAAGAACACCCAGCTAGCTCCATGGCCACCACAGACTTGGCAGTCATGGAGCATCCGATAAACACGTATATGTCTGACTGCTGCGGCCCCTGTACACCTGCCTCAACCTTCAAGCATTCTCCACACCTTCCTGCCGCCTGGCCGTCGCAAGGTCACTGCATACGGTTGCAAGGTATAGCTCTTGCCCCCTCGGACCTCAACCTGAACTGCAGCCCGAGGCCTCAGTGCAAACACAGCCGGTGGCCAGAGAAGACCTTTGGGAGCCACCACCAAATGCGCACAACTGTCCAAACGAGTCATCACAAGGTCGTGGGTGCGTCAGTGCACACGGTATCGATTGAGAGCTGCATCACATTGCTGATCCCCACAATGATTGATGCACATCTGATCCCTGATCCCCACTGATCCCCACAATCATTGATGCACATCTGATCCCTGATCCCCACTGATCCCCACAATCATTGATGCACATCTGATCCCTGATCCCCACTGATCCCCACAATCATTGATGCACATCTGATCCCTGATCCCCACTGATCCCCACAATCGGAGATCGCCCTCGGATTGAAGGATAACGCGCAATTGTCTTATCCTTGAGCCGTTATTTGTCCGGCCACAGGGTACAGCGCATGTCCCAAGTGCAGGTCTGCTTGCTCCCGCTGCCCCACCCCAAAAATTGCCAATGACGGCGGGCACTGTTGGGAACAGGAGCCGGTGCAGGTGCAGATGCAGGTGCAAACAACGACTTACGTTGACATGATATTGTCGGCGCAGGTTTTAGGCCGTTTGGAGGGCCGGTTTACACGAGGCTCTGCATCATAAGGCTAAGTGACCCACGGGTCAACAGGACCAGATGGCGGCGTGGACCACAATTCAGGACGATGTCTTACAGCAGAGCGGCAATAAATATAATAACATAATATCAGATTGCTGATTCACCTGAATGGAGCTAGCAGTTCGTCCCTTGCTGCGTAGGTAGGTTATCGTCGGGAGAGGGAACATGGGTGGTGAAGTTGGTGATGAAGAACATAGATGCCGATTGCTAATTAAGGAAAAGTGGGGAGCGCAGCTCGGCAGTTACTCTCCATGGGGCGGCTAACCGACACATAATGAGCATGCAACCTCAGAGACTGAGCCCGGAATATATTTTAATATATTCCAAATATTATTAATTATCGATTAGGCGTTTTATGTATGCTTTGACGGGCATGAACTTGGACCAACGAAAGTCGGCTCAACGCTCGCGGTCAGAGGGGCTCTCCTGCTCTGCTCTGCTCGCGGCACATGCATTTCATTGAACTTATGCAGATTTCAGCATGATTATTAGCATATATTGCAGACTAACTTTATACTACAATGTTACTTCCCGAGGAGCAACGATGAGAATGGCAGCGTCGAATGATCCACCGCCTCATTGCTACATGGTTTTTAAGATGCAGCTGCAGCTTGGTATGCGCAGAATGTGTTCACACATTAGCTTGCTTGGTCGATGCTTCAAAGACACTGGATTTTGTACGGAAGCGTTTCAAGAACGATGGATGGACAGTGGTGACGAACCACGGGTAAGGCTAGGCCACCAAGCTTGTGGCATACAGCCTTGTAAATATGACAGTCTATATGTGCAGGTGCAGCTATATCTAACAGACAGCTGCATTTTTGTGGACTTACATCTTGCAACCCCGCCGAATCATCTGCTGCTCATCGCCTTAACCCATCATCTTTTATTCCATTCCTCACTTTGTTCATTAAGTTGTATGGCTCACGCCTGGGTAAGCATCCTTGCGCAACCATTGCTGCGGCCCTGTCGGACAGCAGTTTTCTCGCAATAAAGCTAACATTTAATTATCTAAGTATATGCCCTATCATTGTTTGACATGCGATTTACAAGAGCGCATGTGTGGGGAAAATGTTTTTGGACTCCGGGATGCAGTTCAACCGGTTGAGGAGTCCAGGTGTGGTTGCTTAGATCTTAGGTTAGGGGTTGACGGATAAGCAGTTCAAAATTTGCTCAGGTCCAAGTCAGCTTTCAATATTGTCTGGTTCTGGGCAGTATGATTTCTACCAAATCGGTCACCCGGGTGTTACGTGTCTAATTGAGCAGCTACGTCGGAATTTCTGGTTGCCGCGCATGGCTAAGGGCGTTGAGAACTTCGCCAATGCTGCAGTGAGTTCCAACGGAAGAAGAAGTCAGCGTCTGGTAAAGGCCACAGGCTATTGAAGCCATGGCCATTGTCCCTGGCGTACCATGGGAATTGTATCCCTTGCCTTTTTGTCCAAGAAAGGGGCAGGATACGATGTGGTTTTAGTCATGGTTGATTACCTGACTAAGACGGTGCACCTTGCGCCAAACATTGCTGAGCATGCTGTGCGGTTGCCCCTTGCAGGTGAACTTATGTTAAAGTTACCCTGGTGGAGTGCTTGGGCCAGGCAACAAAGTATTACGTTACTAGTTTTTCGGAGTTCAAGGCTGCCACCGGTTACCATTAGGTATACCAGTTTGCTGTATTGTCATACTTGCGAGCCATTTCTAAGCCGACAAAGTCGACGCTTCCGCATAGAAACTCTAGCATCGTTAAGGTGACTGCTACACTTCTATACCATGTCCAAAATGGCCTGCTGAACTAAGCCCTAGACTGGTAGGTGGAGCTTCACGAGAGGCTTGGTGACACTAATGTCACTGGTAGTTTGGAATATCAATTATTCCATTGTATGGACTATTGTTGTATGGGGAACACAACGAAGGATGGCATTGAAAGGTACCATAGCTGTGCCCGATTATATAACATCAAAAACCAGGTATCCAAGTCACACTTTGTGATGCTGTAGAACCTTGAATTGGGCGTGACTTTCAGAAGTCACTCTGATAGCCGGAAAATCAGTGAACCAGGAACCATGTATAACACAGGGTGCATTAACATGTGATACCGGGGTGTGAGTTCCCGCATTACATCCTCCCTGCAGGAAGTCCTGGGGCACCCCTGGCACCCTGTAGGGCAGCTTGCACCCTGCACCCTGTTGTATCTCTCCTTCGTTGCTCATACAAAATGGATGCGGTTCTTTTGTTTTCCTGGCATTACCGCCCATTTCTCTTTATTATATTGGCGGCGGGTTATAACTCTGATACAGCACCAGCCCGGGCGTCCTCCCTAGGGCAGACGGGTGTGATGCACACCGGATTACCGACAGGTTCGGTATCTCGGGGGGGTGGGTAATAATGGCGGCTGGTATGGTGGCTGCACCTAATCCGTAATCCTGATTTGCGATGGGATTATTACGAACTGGTTACAAACAGTTAGGCTGGTAGTTAATCAAACTAGAATTAACAACAATAAAGATAATGTTAAACATCTCTTGAGCATATACTGAAATGCATTAAGGATACGACCCCATATTCCAACGTACAAGTACATGGTGATGGGATACAGGCTCTGCGTCAGAGATCTGGCCTATCTGGCCTGGCATCGCACGCAGCAAACCCATGCTCGTGCTTTCGTGCATAGCCTGTGCCCTGTGTCCCCCCCGGGTGAAGGGGATGGAAAGTCCCCATTAGGCCCGCCGGTCACATCTCCCCCAGCGACGTTTCGCCGTCCAGTTTATTATTTCCCTGAACATACACTGTTTCCCGAACATTCATGGACCTGTAGGATGTCCTCCGAATGAGATCCCACAGATCCACGCACCCCGTTTTGCTAAGCGATTTCTCGCAGCCGCAATGCTGTCTGCCGCATGGAGTGCCACAAGCTTTTCCATGCTTTCCCATACCTCTGCCTCCGCCTGCAAGCTCTAGCCGGGGTTCCCAAGCAATAACTGCTTCACGCAGCTAAGCATGTCATGATGCGACTTCTACGCTAGCTGGAGAGGGCCACCTTGCGCTAACTTAAGTGTCCAGCCAGAGCAAGATTTCAAACCCTAAACCCGGAACCCTAAGACAAATGATTGCTATTCATGGAGTGAAGTCCAGGGAAGCTGCTCTGCACCGAAACCTAACTTAAGTCCCTTTATAGGAAGCATAAGGCTGCCCGAACTGACGCACACCTATCAAAACCGGGGGAGGTCGGGCTTACTATCTGGCGACGGGAGCAGATCCATCGGGGGATGGGGGTTACGATATGGATCGTTTGCATGCGGCAACATTGATGTCATTCCCAGGTGCTGGGCGTTGTGATGTGGCAGTGCAAGCCTGGGCATCAGGTAGCAGCGAGTGACCAAACATCTGAAGGGGCCTGCGGCAACTAACGAGGACAACCAGGTAAGGGGTAAGCGACAGTCGCTGGAGGGCTGCCCCACGCGCGGTGCATTAAGCGGCAGTGGGTTGTTCGAGAGCGCATAACCTGAAGGGAAACTGACTTTGTTAATTGGTCAAGTGTGTGAAACATGGAATTGAATAACCAAACCTGGGCATCAGCAAGGATAGTTCATCGATGGGGTTAGGAGAGAGGGTGGCCGCCTATTGCAAAAAACCCAGCAGAAGGCCAAAACTCATTGAGCCAACCCATTTACTGTTACGAAAAAGCTGTCTGCCATGCGATGGAGCTTGTTTGAAGGCAGCGGTGTGCACTCTTGCACGGAGTTCCTTTCCCATGCGCACAGAGTTCACAGCTCTTCGCTTCCCTTTCACAACCCCCAGTCCCTTACATTTACGAGCGACGGCCTGCACTACCTTCCACCTAGCAGTCAAGATGCACGACTCTGAGAATGCAATTTCGGGCCGCGGATAGTGCATCTGAGCGTTTCAGCTACCGGGGGTCGCTGACTGACTCTGTGTCGCTCGGGAGCAAGGACGGGTTGGGCCGCAAGCAGCACGAACCAAGAGCTTAGGATGTTTATTTGATACCAATAAAGATTAAATAAAAAGCGGGACTGAAAGAGAAAGTCACGCCCAATGGACCTCAACCGACTCCCCAAGGCAGCGACAGATAAGTCGTAATTTATCCTGATGACGCAGTACCTGCCGCAGAGCTCCGCCGGCTTAGGGGACTCAACGCCCTGATTCCATGTGTCAGGATCCGAAAGAGTGCAGCACTCATGCGTAGGTGTCAAAGAACGTAGGCGCCAAAACACCACGGCATACAACTGGCATGGGCATGTATGTTCCTAATGAAGCCTTCAGCACTGATATATGATGTCTCAAACCTATTTCCTTCTTCTCAGTAGCTGTAATGATTTGAAGAATTGGCTGTTGCTGTGCCTGCTGCGCTCTTGGTGCTGAGTGTCCGCCGCTGCTTGTCCTCGACGACTGCTCGTCCCCGCATCTGGGAAGGGCTGGCTGTGAGCTCGTACGAGCCAACTGCTCTATTAATGCGTTGTGGTCCAGTGCCATCATTCTTTGCTGCAGTTCAATGTGCTCCCCTGCTCCATCTTCGTCCTTGTTGCTCTCCGTGGCACTGGGTGCAAGACTGGGTCTCTTCTCGACGGCCTTCTCAGGAACAGAAGCTGACTCTTTCATACGCGTGGTGATTATCCATACATTGCAGCTCAACGAATCTTTGCATGCAAGCAAGCGCAGGACTATCACCACGTTTTCCACCTCGAAGGCAGTGATACATTCATGGCTCAAGAGATGTCTTAACCTGTGGAGGCACTTCCAGCCACTCACAAGGAGTTTCGTGACGCGGAGATGGTCATAGCCTAGTTGGACAAGGCCTATAATCACCTGCATAAGGCCCAGCTGCTGCAGTATTACTAAGATTCCGTTATTGCCCTGAGAAAGCCGGTGCACATATAGACATGCACTTCGATGCACTTCCTGACCTGCCAATCATCTGGCTCTATTGCATTCAATTTTGTTTGCATGGTCTTGTTCTCGTGTGTCCTCTACACGTGCCATTTACACGTGTGTGTGTGTGTGTCCGGGGATGATGGGGGACCGGGCAGGTAAGTGAAGGGGACAGCAGGGTTTGATGGAAATACCATATCTGGGCTCAAGCTGCGGTTATTAATCTTGTTGCTGCTGTTTGGACTCATCATCATCATCATCATCATCATCATCTTAATGATGATCATCCGCTTTACAGGGTCAATACATGCACATACCTCTGCACTGCATGCCAGTAATTCGGGTGCTAAACTGCCGAATGTAAATGACATGTGGCTCAGGGTCTCGTTGCGCCTTTCCCTTATTAACTTGGGCGACTACACTACTACTATTGGTCTACAGACCTACATACTTCCCTTACCAGCCACAGTGCAATCAGCCATCTACAAAGGCGTTCGCACCCCTCGAAAATCACATGCTATTAACGCATGAATAGCATCCGTCGAACCTGAGCACCTAGATGCTCCCTTAGTAGGATGGAAGCATCGCGCCCACCCCTGTACAACAAGCCGTACTTAATACGCTTGTCCATACCTATCATGGCCCTCATGCCCGTGTTAATCACTTTCAAACGCTCGCTCAAACACTCGACTCCATCTTTAGGGGCTCGCCCTCTTTCACTTTGAGCTGAGCTGCAACCTCATCGATCGAAGCGTTCAGTTGGGCAATCTTCTCAATAAGGTCCTGCTTCGTCTGCTCCGGGTCCTTGGGTTGCTCATCCTCCAGGAACCTTGGCAACTTAAGCCTCTGGTCATCCCCTAGGAGGGCTTTGGAAATCTGGGTCGCAGCGGAAAGGGTTGCTTCAGTTGCCACGCAAGCAAGACCTGCACAGGCGTTGAAGCCGTGAGCCTACCTGAGGAGCAAACAGGAAGCCGAGTGCGCCGAATACAACGCCGCCAACAACCATTCCAGCAAGGAAGCTATCGCTGTTCTGACCGTTGCCCTCCGCCCTGTGAGCGTTTTAGTAGGGTGGGTCAGTCGCCCACACTTAGCACCGTTGCCGCTGCAATAAATGGTTCTTCATCCAGAAATATATACAGTTGGGCACATCTGGACCTTACCGCACAACAATCGCCGTCCGAAGGACGGGGGGCCGGTAGCCTAACGCCGGCCGAAGACGGTTTACCAGAACCGCCCGCTGAGGCAGAATACCTGCATTGAGAGCATCCTCCGTTAGCATTAATTAAGATCTAGCTTGAATATGTTATCGATGTAGACCCTGCAAACTGCTGAACACGCGTTGAAAGCTCAATCGCTTCATGTCCCACCTTGTCGACTAAGCATTGTAACTCGTTTGATTGATAACAATCAACTGTTCGATACGATCGGTTCATGCTTTATTAGTGACCTGGTTTCGGAGCAGTACCGCCCGAAAATCGCAATGAAGTGTAAACCTGTTTCAATTCAGGCTAATCCTAATTAGTCACGCATGGCAATTCGCATACTGCATCCCAGGTTTTGGCAATCAGTTGCATGCCTTGTCCCTCTCGGAGACATCCGAACCTAGGACGACAGCTTTGAGGTTGAAAAGCCAAACTACTTCAGCCTTTGGTCATCCAATTAAATATGCACTTACCCCTAGCAGCGATTTTCATATGCCTGGTGATTGCCGCGCAGCTAGCGTTTTTGGTGCTGCGCCCGCGTGGCCGCATCGTGGTCCTCGCTTCCTGGCCTCACCCCATCTGGCTGTATATCCAAGCTTTGGCCGCAGTCAGCAAGTTCCCCAGCAAGCGTAAGGACGTTCCAGACATGGATAAACCCATCCAGGTGGGCGTCTCCGACACGCGAGACGAGTCGTACCCTGCCACAACGCTGCCTTAAATCGACAGCTGTAATTAATATTTTCAACCAGGAGTGTTTTTATGAATGGAAGTTATTTTGGATCTTCGCTGCTTTAGCGCGTTAATTCATGAGTCCTTGTCCTTTTCCAATCGTGGCGTTTTGTTGCCAGGGCGCGGGTGCATCAAATTTGTACGTAGCCCGCAGGGGGCCTGATGCCATATGATAAAATATGCTCGCCTCTTGTATTGCTAAATGCCATATAGCGCCCTCCGTTGGCTTCGTGACTGGGCTTGGATAACGCTTCCCCGTTACCACACATACCTAAATACCCTTCGTCTCGTTCCTATAGATTTCACGATCTCTGATTATACTTGTTCTTGCGCGCGTGCAAACATGCCCCCATGATGCTTTTGTGCAAGCAGCTTCCCAGCTTCCTGCAAGCGTGACCCGGCCTTCCGGGCCTATACATTTAAAGTAGCATCAAAGCACGTAGGCAACTCACGGTGTATAAAGCGGCCCCCTCATGGGTCTGTCTTTGGTGAAGAATTGAAGACTTCCCCCACCTCCAAAACGACATCGCCGCATACGTCCCCCTGTGAGCTCAACATTGTATGTGGGGAATTATGAGAGTGGATGTATCGTGATTGAAGACTGGGGTGTGAGCGAACCCATTGTGGCTGCGAAGTCCATTGAACACCAGTAGTGGTAAGCGGACTCTTCTACCGAGCGCTTGGCGGTGATATCATAGAAAGATGTTTGGATGGGTGGATGTGGGGAATAATGGGGAGAGATTGATGATCATGGTGATGGTGGTGGTATGACACGCCTCCTCTGGGCAACGAGGAGTGTGCTGCTTCTTCGACAGTCACACGGTGAATGAACGCAATAAAGAGTAGGTGGCCCCACCGGCAAATGTCAGCGGGCCCAGCGCGAGATATGCAGCACACAGACACATCCCACCGCTTGAGTGCTCTATTTACTCCTCCATTCGTTCCCCAGGTGGGCACCAGCAGGCCGCACCAGCGCCCCACCCATCACAACCCGCAACCCATTCACACACACTGTGTGATGTACTTATTTGGTTGATGCACACCCCGCTTTAGTTAACTAATTAGACACGCACGCACATGCGCAGGTGGTGCTCAGCCGCCCCGTGCACTTTTCTGCGACCCGACTGCGTCAATACCTCACGCTGGCGGGCTTCATCAGCGGCACCGCGGGCGATGTGCCGCTGATGTATCCCCTCGTGGAGGCCTTCCGACTGGTGCGCGGGGTTGCCACTCGATTGGGATACGTTGTCCGGTTCAGGCCGCCAAGAGGAGAGCGAAAGGGGGGAGAGAGGGAGGGGCGAGCAGGAACAAGAATATATGATGGAAGTGGAGCGGCTGAGGGTCCTGAGATTACAAGCGCCCCGTGGTACACGCAATTGAAGTGTAGGTTGGAGTAAAGGAAGGGACACGTCGCTGCCGTGGCCTGCGGGGTTTGGTTTAGGGTTTAGGGTTTAGGGCGTACCCTGTCGTCGTCGTCGTTGTCTCAAGGCACTGAGGCATGAGGGACGCGATGCGGTTGGTTGCGCAGCGGCAATTTGAAAATGTGGCCACGCACATGATACGAGATTGGAGTCTCGCAAAAGTCGAAGGGAAAAGGCTTTAGCCGGGATGGCGTCATCTTTCGTGGCGGGATGTGGCGGCATTTCTCTCCGGGTCGGACGCATGGAGCGTTATGGGGATATAAGGCCCCTCTCGGGATGTAAGGTATCTTCTGGGGATGTTCGCGCCCTTCACAATCTCCCTCGCGCGTACCCCGCCGTCCTTTTTTTTGTGTAGTCTCCTTTACGTTCCCGAGTCCCGTCGCCACCTGTACGTTCCGGTGCAGGTGTTTGATTGAAAGTTGAATTCCTTGAGTTTATTGAACGCCTACATCGCAAGGTATGTTGCCGCCCCTTCTTCCCCGCATCCTTTCACAGGTTATGCAAGCCATGCTTTTGCCCGCCTTTCCCTTCAACGTATTGGGCAGCGTGCTGGCGAGGACTCAAGTGGTTGCGATAAGGCGGATTGCTGCGGATGAGAAGCTCATGTACAGGTGAGCCAAGTGAGCGAGCGGCGCTACCAGGGGTGATGCTGGGGGAGGCTACTGAGGACGTCTGCGGCGGAGGCGGAGGCGGAGGCGGCAGAGCGAGGAAGCGCTACACCGCCCAGCCTCCTGGCCAGTGTTCAAGGGAAGGGAAGAACTCGCTCAAGTAAAAATGGAAACGACTGGGGCCGATTTTAGGCTGAAGCATCAGCAGCACCTCCCAGCCCAGGAGGTCACGGTAAGTAGCCAGAGGAAACGGTAAAACACAGATACACATACGTACACATGGCCGACATCTGATATGTCGCTTGGCGGGTCTCGCTTTCTTTATGTGAAGCAGAGCTGCTAACTTCTAAGAGCTATGTGGGCAAAATGACCCGCGGGTCGGTCCCTTCGTAGCTGCCGTCTGGAGCCGGTATTCCGTACAACCTCCAAGGGTCACATTGAGGTGTATATTGTGGTAGAGGCGCGCTCTGTTGGAACTGCCGGCACGACGGGGGGCGAGGTCATGTTGGCTTGGCGCAACGTCACCACCGTCATCATCCTGTCTTCCCGGCGGACCAAGCGGGAGGCCCCGGCGGATGAGGGACAGGTGCGCTGCCGGTGCACGCGTGAGGGCCTCGTATCATGATACTGGCCAGGCGGGCTGGGGTCGGGTCGGGTGCCAATCGTTCCTTTCATTTGTTCGAGGGTTCATGGTGCATATCCGAGCTAGCAAAGAAGTGAGCGCCCAGCAGAGGAAATTCGCTTAGTGGCAATTCCCTTGTTTGCACCTGTTTGCCTGCTCGCCTGCACCTCCTGGTCCTGTGGCCAGATTTGTGCGTTTCCCGCCATTCCTCCTCCGAGGGTGCGGGTGCGGGGCTGGGACTGGGACTGGGGAATACCGGCCTGGGTGGTGGGTGGTGGGGGTGAAGGAACCCAGAAGAATGCGATTTCCTATTTATGTGAAAGTGTGCTACACTGTCGGCGACTTGCCCTCTGCATGAAGAGGCACCGGGGGCCTGACCGGGCCGAACGGCAGCACAAGGGGTGTGTGTGCACGCGGCGGCTTCGTCTGCCTGCCTTGCATGTATGTGTGTGTATGTGCACGGACCATATTGGGGTCCGTACAGCTTGCTTTCTCTCTCCCTCCCCCTTCAGCCGCAAAGGTCCACACCGAAGAGGCTCACGTCAAGGCCAAACGGCCAAAGGTCTCCTCCGGACTGCGTACAGCACAGGTAGCGCCGGGCCCGCTTCGCACTCACATCCACTTACGCCCACCCACATCCCAATCTGGCCGTAGTTAGTTGTCCAATCGCCTCCCGCCTCACACCTCATGGTTCCCCCACCCACTGTGTGGTGACCTCCTTCAACCGGACCCACAAACTCCTGAGCCGCCACCAACCCAATTAGATTCTTTTCCTTCCCACTATTCCCCGAACCATGAAGCCTCCAGCGGGGCCAACGGAAGGCAAGGCTGAGGGCGAGGCGGCCCCCGCCGAGGCGGCTAAGCCCACTGTGATAGAGACGTGGAGCCTGGGGCCCAGTACCGGCCGCCGTTATGGAATGCTGAATGGCGACCTGAATCCCATCCACCTCTACCCGATCACCTCCGCACTGTTTGGTTTTAAACGGCCCATCGCTCATGCGCTGTTCCTGACGGGCAAGGCAGAGGCCTCAATGCGCAAAGCCGGTGAGTGGATGTGTTATGGGGACCGGGCGCGGGTGCGTGTGTGGGGGTTTGGGTGGGGAGGTGGGTGATGCACGCGGTAGAGCACGCTGGCGGTTGTAGGGTCAGGTAGGGTCAGGCAAACCCACGGTGCGGAAAGCAGGGCGTTGAGGATGGGGTGTTTTGTGCAGCGAGTAGCGAGTCACCAAAAGAGTTTTACTCGTGTCCTGCAGCTCCAGGGTCAAGCAGAATCCCGCACGCATCCTCCACTGGCCCTCTTGAGGGCACCAGTCTGTTCACTCCCGCGATCTGGTACGTCTTTTCCTCTCCGCGGAGTGCGATCAGAACCGGGCCCTAGGCCCTAGGCCCTAGGCCACACCTCCGCTATTCTCTGCTCATGCCCGATTCCCGTGGTGACTGCGGCAGCTACTGGCGGCAGCCTTGATGGCCCAACCCCTCTTGGTTGTAACCCAGCAGGTCTGGAGCTGCGCTACCCCTGCGTCCTGACGGCGGAGTTTAAGCGCCCCACGCTGCTTCCTGCCCGACTGCATTGCGCATGGATGGGGGGAACGGGCGGCGACGGAGCGGTGGCTTCCAATCTGGACAGCTCGCAGGGAGCCCGCTTTGCTCTGCTGACTTCCGACCTGTCGAAGGAAGTGCTGGTTGGCAATGTAAGCTGCCACCGGGAGACCGTCGACAAGGCGCTGGCGGCATGAAGGAGTGAGTGGTGATCGAAATGTGTAGAGGAATGGAAAGGCGGCCCGGGGGACGACAGACTTGGTCCAGCAGCAAGCAGCGCCTGATCCCGAGTCGAGTCTATGCGGGTAACCGGCGTATAGCAGCAGGGGCGGAATTGGCGGGCCGGGACACTGTGGGGCTGGGCCTGGCTGCCGGGTACCTTCTTGCTGGGCCAGCATTTCCGGCTTTTTTTGCAAGTTTGTGGTCTTTTCTGAAAATGATGTCTGGGGGTCGGCGCCACCAGGAGTTTTCAATGGTCCTTCAGCATTATGCATTGCGAATCGGCACGCAGGTACCGAGCATGATGCATCTGCACGCAAGCCCTTTTTACAAATGATTCCGAATAGTCTTAGATGGTTGATTCTGGTGTGCGTATTTCTCCTAAGTTCTCTTAGTTGACGTTACCTTTGTCTTCTGATTGGCGTTATTTCGATATGGAAGGGTTGTGGTTGATGAATGTGTGGGATCTGCCCTTTCCCACATGAGACAGTTGTACACGATAGGAGGTCATCAATTGAAAGTAGATTCCCTGAAACAGCCACTTGGACCCGCAGAAAGCGCAAACGAAGAGTACGTAGCTTGCAATAGATGAATTTTTCTGTTGCAAGTTAGTAGGGTGGAAAACCGTGTGCCACAAATTGTACGTAGGCGATTTAATAAGGCCACCAAAATTAAAGCGCTTTGAAAAGATCTACACAAAGATCTACACACGGAATACAACATCCGAGTTACGACTGCCCAACTGAGCCACGAACAAGTCATTCCAAAATACATCCGACAACAACGACTGCAAGGGAAACGTCTCCTGCCGGACTCGCCATGCAGTGCGGAAAGCGTATCCCGCTTTGCCGGTCTTCGTGCACCGGAGGGCCCTCTCTATGCCGGGAAAACGAGCTATGTAGATTACGTGTACAGAGAATACAACAGGAATACCGAAGATATGGAAACAAAACTAACAGAACCAAAGAAGAACAGTGGCAGTGCTGATGTCAAGCCGTTGAGCAACATCGTAAATCCAGCATCATCTCACATGCCCCCTGCATGGATGTGCCCTGACATCTTCCCTAATGGAGATTTTACTCCGGCCGCTGGGGAGGGGGTCTTCCCTAGTGGAGACTAAATACCCCGGCCATCTGGCAGCTTTTTCCCTGCACGCCAGGCTGCACTACCTAAGCCTGCGCCGTCGCACGATGAATCCTACCGCCATGTATGCAATACTGCAGCCCCGCCATAAGTTGATTTCCTTCGCCCCGTAATGTATTGTTACAGCAAGGCCAATCCCAGCCAACCCGCGCGAAGGAGTACCCCTTCAGATCCCATGTTTATGCCAAACCTAATCATCATCCAGGGTCAAATCGTAAGGATCGTGTTGGGCTTGTTTTGCCTCAAGCGTCGAGGCAGTGTCCAGTGATCGACCTTTGCGAGGATAATCTGGCTTGACCTTGGTCCTGGCCATCTCCGCTCCCTGCCGCATGTAGGCATCAATGCCTCCTCCCCCCGGCCCGCTATTCCCACTACGGTGCTTGCCATGCTTGCCGCCTCGTCCACACGTTGAGCCGCCAGCACCGCCGCCGCGGCTGGGCGTGACACCCTTAGTTGACGAACACGGTTTGCTGCCGCTGTGGCCACCCCTCCGGCCCCTGCCGCGACCCGGATCTTTGCGGTTATACCCGCGCGACCGGCACTGTTCTTGCTTAGCCTGCTTGCCACATGCCCATGGCGTCATGGTCTTAGTCCTTCGCGACTGGCCAGTCCCGGGACCCCTGTTCGCCACGAATGCATCACCGCTTTCTTCGTCCGACTCGTCGCTCCCATCAGCACCCGGAGCCCCCTCTGTGTCCAACTTGTCCTCTTCACTGCTGTCATCCAATGCCTCTCCGTCGTTTTCCGTCCCCGGGCTAAATCGGCGAGTACCAACACCCCTTCTCCTTGGGCCCTGCGCCTGTGGCGGCGCCGCGGCGGCGCTGCCATCTCCACCGCAATCCATTTCACGCGCCCCTTCTGCCAGATGCTCCTCGCTTTCGTCATCTACATTGATAACCAAGGCGTCTGGCTCTCCGCAACTTTCTGCTCTCCAAAACGCGCCGTCTGAGCATACGGCTGCAGGGCTAGCCGCTGCCCTTCCATGAGGCGCCATCCGCAGTTCTGCGTTATCATGTTCCCTATCAGGCGCCGCTGCAGCGGCATTCCAAACTGCTCTCGCTGCGCTTCCGGAGACTTCCTCCACTGCTGCTGCTACTTCTGCACGTGAAGGCCCCTCGCCCATATGGATCCCCAATTGCTGGGCCTGGCTGCTAGCTACTTCCTGTTGCCGGGTGCAACCTGCGCCTATGGAGTCACGCGAGTTTGAAGACCTGTGCGCAAGACCTGTGCCGGGGGCCTGGCTTCTGTCCTCATTCCACATGGCTGTCCCTGGAGTGAGTGGGGCGGCCATCCGTTGCCCGCTGACCTTACCACTGCTACTCAAGTCCCCCCCGTCGAGCTGCTTGTGCATGGCAATCCGCATTGCATCGTCCACGTCGGGCTTTGCGCTGCTTTCATCCCCGCCCACATATCCTGATGGCTTGTTCCTCAGGCCGCCTGCGCTCGAAGGATCTGCCGCAGCCCAGGCCGCTGGGGCACTTGCTGTTCCGCTAGGCATGCCCTCTGCTGTGGGGACTTGCCGGGAGGCTCCAATCTCTAGCCAACGTTTCCCGACTATATGCCCTTCCACAGCTGCTTTCCAGAACATGGACATAAGCGGCATGATATCACTATCGCACGCGGACGCCGGAGCTAGCAGATCAGGGGAATCACCCGCGCTGCGCTCTGTGGATGTGGTGCCGTTGGCCGCAACCCCTGTAGTACACGGCACGGGGGCCTGCTCCGTGGAGACACAGGCGATGCCGCCACCCCCTGAGAAACGCGGCAGTGTCTCGTCGTCCGTAACCAACAAACCTTCCTCTGTGACCCGCCCCTGCCCTGCCTGCTCTTGTGACCCGTCGCCATCCTGCAGTTCCAGTCTCAATGAGGGTGACTGATGTGGCGGCGGCTGGTCACTGTCCGGACACTGTGACTTGGCTGCTGATGCCGATGCGGTGGCGCCGTCAGGCGTTGAGCCCACAGCCCCAGGCTGCAGCTGCCGACTAGCGCGCTGTTGTGGTCTGGAAGCGTCCTGCGTGGGGTGCTGCTCTGACGAGCAATGGTCCACACGATACGGTTTACGATGTTCAACTCCAAAGGAGCCACCATCAACAGCGGCGGTAGACGGCAGCCCTCCGTCCGATGGACCGCCCTCACCAGCATCCAACGCGCCCTGCAACTGTGGACCTGACCCACCCGTATCTGCCTCCGCAACTGGCTTGCGGAGTGCGTCGCCCCTGCCTTCTGGTACGGCGGTGCCATCACGCGATATCCTCGGATGCCCCGCTGTACACCTGTGGCCAGCGCCTGCATGCGCGGATCGGGAGCGTTCAACGACCGTTCAACGACATGATGATACATGCCAAATAGTTCAGAGCCCCGTAGCACATTGCCGTTTGCACCCAGGCCGCTTCGACGGACTACTCATGCACTCAAAAGCTGCCCGCATCAAGAGCTCTGCGCGCAGCAGATAACGACAGCGGCCACACCCGCAGGGGACTTCCAAATGCATCCCCGAGACCAGTATCATCGGAACGATTTGCGTTCACTGCGCCTAGCAAACATCTTAGCAGTACGGTCTCGCCTACCGTTTAATTGTCGGAGATCATGTTCCAGGCGCTCTCTTGCTTCTCGAATCTTGTTACCTCTTTTCATATCGCCTGCGGCCGATAGATAAATGTCAACGATGCTGAGCCCGGCAAAGCCACTAGGGCAAAAGACAAATATCTTTGGGCAGATGGAGGTTAAGTAACCCTAAGTTCTGCCCAAGTGCGAATGTGTGCGATTGATCAATGTGGCTGAAGGGCTGAAGTTGGCCTGCACTACGCACAATCTGATGTCATGGAGCCTTCAATTCTGTTCAAGTGCCAACATACTAGGCGAATGCATAACATCGCATGGGCAACCTCCCGCCCTCCATATAGTTCACACCTTGTTGTGCAAGCGACGCCGGCCTGGGCTGGGCCTTGCAGCCGGATGGCCGGGGTGTTGCACTTGGACCAGGCCACAGCACCGCCGGTAATGGCTGTTGCATGTGTGCTTCACTTGGTGCCTGGATCGATTGCCGACAATGCTGGTCATTTTCATGTTCCGACTGGCTGTAGGGGGTCCCTGCCATTTGCAATCGGGCGCCCTGCACGCCGCCGACTGGGCTTCCCAGGTCCGTGGGTTGTACGTCCTGCAAGAAGGGTTGCTGTTCAACACACCCAACTTCTTCGAGCACCCCCAGAAAGCGTAGAGCCAAAACAATTGGCCTACTCTTTGTGGTCAAAGCTTTGGGCTCCGTGTGCTGCCCAGGTGGATCCCTTGGTTCGGCTGATACAGACCTGCTAGTTGCACTACCTTGCCCATAAGCCGGCTGCCCAAACTCCTGGGCAAAGTCAGCCGCGCCGGACATTGCCATCCGTGGGCCACGCAGGAGAACGGCGTCAACTGCTGCAAAGTTTGCATCAGCACAGGCACCGCTACCAACAGCAGCAGCGGCCGATGCCTTTTCGTTGAAACGCACGTCCAAATGCGCACCGTCTTCCGCACTGTCCGCAACTTCCGCACTGTCCGCAACAGGAGCTCGTGCAGCCGCATTTTCTGTGTGCACCAACCGAACACGGACACTATTGCGACGTCTTCGCTTTGGGCGGCTTCCGGAGCCGTAAGAGCTGCCAGTGCTGGATGCCCCGTCTTCCGAGTAGGTCTGCTGCTGCTGATCGCCATTGTGATGTGATGGAGACCCGCCGGCCTGCGCGTCAGGGCACGCCACGAAAGATGTGCACAGCTGAGCTTACGAAAGTTAAGTGAAAACGTCCTGGGACAAATTAGTTTAGATTGCGTTACATGCAGGGCCCTTATGTGCGGGCCGGCACTCAAGGCCCGCTGTTCATAGCACTCATCAAGACCTCTCCGCACTCTGGAATCGGGCCACACCAGGATATAAGCACCGCCTTTCGATTGCGTACTGCGACAGCAGGTCGCGCTGAACACATGCTTGCATGCGCAATCCGAGGTCACACGATTCATGTATCATGTCCCGAGGAGATCAGTGCTGCACGTGCACGTCCTTTCCCAGGAATAACGGCCAGGAATAACGACCAGACTACAGAGTGGTTAAAAAAACAATTTAAGTCCAACATGACTGGCCACCCGACTCGCAAGATTCGTCAGTCAGTTCAAGCTCCTCTCGCCCAGTACAGACGCTTAACTGCGTGAGGCACCACCCACATCACGGCAAGGTTCACATGCGGGAATGCATACATGTATTCTTGTGAACAATGACCCGAGCACCAAGCAGAGCGCATCATGCGGCTGACGTTTCTTCTGCTATCGCCAACAGCCAGACCGAGACCCCGCCGCGCGCACCTTATCGGCGGAGATGGGAACCAGCTCAGTCGTAGGCTCTGCGTCGTCGTCGTGAAACCGTGTGTGTATACGGTAGGCAACATGCGCCTGGGCACCATGCCCCTTCGACAGCCCTATTGCAGCTGCTTGCTGTGACAGTGCACGTGCAGAGCCGCCAAGCTGAGGCGCGGACACGCATTGCTCATCGCCGCTACTAGGACTGTCATCAGCATATTGCTTCACCCTCCCGTCACGCAGCCAGGACGGGTCACCATTGCTGTCGAGATGGTCCCCAGGGATTAGGCCGTCCGGGGGCGGCGCTACGAGTTGGCTGGCCACCCGAATTCCATGCGGCGACAAACGGCATTGGCCGCTGCTACGCCTATTCCTCATATGGTCAGCGGCATGGTCCGGTGCGACATCGCAGCTCACGCCTGCAGGTTTGCCCGTCTGAAACTGCCTTTGCAAGTCGTTCCGTTCTATCGCGGCTGCCGTGCCTGGCTTTGTCGCCTCCTTAGTCGCGTCAGCCGCAACCGAAGAGCCTGCCGTGGCACCGGGCGCAACTGCAGCCTTGACCTTTCGGCACCGCTTGCCGGCCGATGGTGTTGGGCTTTGTCTGTGGCCGGCACTGAGCCCAACAGCCTCTCCCTCCAGAGCCTGCTCTGATGCATGCGGGTCGGAGGACTGCTCCGCGCCTGGCGGAGGGCGCCTGACCGGAAGTGTTTCTGGATCTTGTTGCGACGGTGGTGTCACAGGGCTGCGTGTCACATCTTTTGTTGTCGCCTCTTTCCAAGCTAAACCAGCGTTGCAGGTGTCCTGACCATGCTTTCGGCCGGTTGCTCGCTGTCGCCGCCGGTACCGCTTTGGAATTTCTCCTGTGCCCTCGTCCTCTGTACTGCCTGCAAGACCGGACATAACCCGACAACGGGCGGCCAGGGAATTTGATGTAGGCCTTCGACACACATTCCAAGAGGCCACGCCAAGCGAAGCAGAGCACGCAGAATTGAATACATGCATTTTGGTTTCCTTAGATATCGACAAACGGCAATATCATTCTGCAAAATTGAGGGAGGTTTTGTCAACCTGCCATGCAAACTCGTAAATTCAGGTAATGGAAGGGCAGGAAAGACGAAGACAAAAGGGTGCTACTGCGAGATGGATACATTTGTGGAGAGCTGACGCCAGGTTGCACCTAGATCAGCGTGGTCAACAATCATCTCGCACCTTGGACTGCTGGGCTCGCCGCAATGTCCACCCGGGAGGTAGGCACCACCTTGCCAGGGCTGGGTGAGTCGACAGCACAGTTGGTTGCCTCAGAAGCGGCACCAACACGGCCCACGGCGGGTTCTTGCACCTGCAGGACGAAGCACACATCATTAGCTTATTTTGCTTGCAACATACTTCAATGGATAGATTATATGCTTCAATACGACGTACCAATACCACCCAACGCCAATGCTTATTACCCCATTGCCTGTAATGTGTTGCAGGTATCCCGGCCCCCCCAACCCTGCCTTACCTTGTCCCGCTCCTTGCCCGCGGGCGTATGCATTGGCAACGCCTCGTCAGGCCGCGTGCCAGCTTTCTTTGCAGCCGCCCGTGTCGTTAGGCGCGATGGACTTTGCAGTACGTTCTTGGCGTCCCCAGCGGGCTAGTATCCAAGGGGGGTGGGAAATGCGCGCTATTTAACATCATTAGGATAGTTAAATAAACAATGGGCCATCCAAATCCAAAATGACCTACATGAGAGGTAATAATGTCCAATACACCCCGATGAATCTGCACTAGGTGCAAATTCCTGCTACCTTACGGCGCACCTCAGCATCCGAGCCACTGGAGAGGACGTTCCCGTATGTAATTGAGTGGTCCTCATCGGGGCACTCTCGCACAAAATCTAAATAGCCCTCGGGGTCCAGGTATCGCAAGCCCATCCTGCATGCAGCACAGCATACGCAGGAGATGGATTCCTTCGTGAATACGACCAAAGTCCCTTAAACCAAGAAACCAGCACGGAATTATGTTGACTGCGTCCGAACCTCACATTCGCAACTAGCCAAGAAGCCCATGTTGGTTGCTATTAGCTGACACACGCGCTGTAAGAACGTTATACATTGTGGCAGATTGAGCCAAACCTAAAGAGCGCATACATGTGCCGGTGGTACAGCAGTGGCATACTAGATAGATGCACGTACATCCACCTACTTGTGGGGCTTGTTATCGTACTCATTTACAACACATTCAAGCGCGCTGCGCCGCGGGTCTTCTGGAGGAACGCAATCAAGCATGAGACGGCAGATGATGGTGCGCAGGTGGTCCCGCAATCGCGCTGCATTGCACCTGTGGAACCAGCCCTTCTGCAACAGTGTCTCGGACTTCGCAGCCTTCGAGCACGGGTCCAGCGCGTGCACATCTGCGGTTAAACATATAACAGGCGGGGAATGGAGCCGGCGTTCACACCGAGCCGCACCTACAATTTATTTCTACTATGCAAGCGAAAGATGCGGCTTGAGCCTTTAGCCAGGCCGTAAAATGTATTATTACTACACCTCCAATTTGAAGACCTGCAACTGCACTATATACATAGGGGCGCATACAAAGCATGACACTTGGCCAGGTCCAGCTCACATTCCGTTAAGAATTCACGGCACGGTGTATCTAAGCATCTGAATTCAACAAACAATCCTACCTTTAATGGATTAGCTCAGAAAGCGCTTGGCTAACAATCGCAAAGAAAAAATCTGACTTGCGGATGGGGATGTTACGACATGCCGCCCCGTCCGTCTGCAACTCACCTTGAGCATTGCTCCCTTCGCTGACAATGCAGCGGGGGTTGGCTGCTGCGAAAAAGTCCATATAGGACAGCAAGAACAACCCGCAATCCGTGTGGTTATCCTGCTTTGGGAGCCGCGCCGACATGCTGACCCCGGGTAGTGTATGTGCAGTGAAGCGGACATCCGGTGCCTGCACGCCAGCTGTCAGGAAGCGCTCCTTCCATTGCCGCGGCACTGACTCCTGCGTCTCATCGTCCATCTTCCGCTTCCATTCCAGCTCCAGATAGCTGCGTAGCCCCTCGAAGATGGTCTTTGGCGCGTGGTTGCCTGCAACAGTAGTTCACCATCACCATCGTCCAGCGTCAGTATCACGATGTGGGTAGGGGTCACGGCTCAGACCTCTCATGCAACCAAAATGCTCCTCACCTGTCCAACACATGCATGGGATATGACAACATGAGCGAAGCGTGCAACCCGCACATGGAGGCTGAGCGCTTCAGTTTTCAGGCCCGGCCATCTGGCTTCAGAGGATGACCGTTTTGCCACTTGCGCGAGTCACATGGAATATGCCCTTGTTCCCTGACCACCACATTACCCGCAAGGGAGTCAAGATGTAGCATAAGGGGCGTGCCAGCACCGGGCCCATGAGTGGCCGCCGCGCCCGCCGGTGGGCGCAACCTTTCATCATGATGCACCACGTTGCCAGGATGGCATATTAGCACCAGCGACCAGTGCAGGTGACCATGGATGGGCACGAAGATGAAGTCCTTGGAAAACAGGTCCACGTGCTGAGCGGCCGTATGCGACATACAGTGAGGATGGCGTTTTAACAACCGGAAGATGGCTACGAGAGGTCTGGGAGGAACGAAGAATGTGGATGCCGTGAAACCAATAGCCGCACCCAGAGGTCGTTGAAGGTATTGGGGCAGGCAGCTCTACCTAGTATGCTAACTAGGAAACAGAATAGGGAAGGCTTGAGCTAGGGGGAATCTGGGTTGCGCGTACCAACTAAGGAGGGCTTGTGCTATAGCTGTGTCGAGGTACACGTATATATTCGCATCGAGGACAGGCAACAGGTATTATGCAAAGATTGAAGAAGCAAGTTGCTAAACGAAAACTTGCAAATTTGTCCCTCCAATTTGGTGAACTTGCAAAAGAGACCTTTGTAATAACTTCATCTGCCAATCCATGAGCAACGAGTTCCCCCCCTGCTGCACGTCCAGCACCACACACTTCTGAAGCATGACACGAAGCAGAGTACAGTAGGGCTCTGTCTCTCAATATGCAAACATTACTGACGAGGCTACCATGCTTGTCCGCATGTTTATGAATAACGAACAGCACCCAGCAGATCGTGACAGGCCACTTTCTCCAGTGCTGCCCGAAAGCGCATTATGCCTTCCAAGATCCCTTTCAGCATTCTACAACGACGAAAACTTGGCGCAGTTACGACGCCAGGGCACGTGTCTACAACCAGCCCATTAAATTAGCTAGCTGCCTACCTTGGTCCACTTCTTGACCCGCTCATGATCATGTTTGACACGTTCCGCCTTGGGGAGCTTCCCCATTTTGCCGGGCTTCTCCTGCAGCTTCTTAAGGAAGAACGAGTTGAAGAAGTGGTACCGCGCCCGAACATCTTCAGGCAGATGGGCTTCAATGTACCTGGACAGGAGTGGCCAAAATTGCGAATACACGGCATTCGTACGGAAGAGTGCCAGAACCCAAGCACCAGGTAGAGGCTTCTGTCTAACCCCGAGGCCTGAGCATCCCTAGCCGTTCTTTCCGACGTACGCGACCCTTACTTAATGTAGAAGTCGATGCAGGTATCGTTCAGGAATTCGCCATTATCCAGGCGTGCCAAGTCCTCCGCGGCCACCTCCACGCTGTCTTTCCCTCCATCTACCGGAAAACAGCACTTGAGACCGGCCAGCCGATTACACAGCTTCAGGAAGCTGCTAGATCTGTTACTCGTGGCCTTTCCCGAGGCTGCCATCGAGGAACCTGGATCGCCCTCTGTGCCAGTGTTGGCCTGCTGAGCGGCGTCTGTGCGCGCAGCGCCTTCATCATCGGTGCTGTCCACAAGTACGATGGGTTCCTGGCGGATGGGATGGGGCAGAAACGCAGCGGCAGACACAAAACAGATCAGTTTGTGCTAGCTAACCTGAATCCCTGTTACCTATATAATACCGGTCAAAATCGCCAACGCCATAGCTGCGGGCACCAACACCACGACTCGCCTTGTCCTCCATCGCATCTGGTGCTGACCGCCGGCCCCGCGTCCTTGCAGCAACTGAGTCACGCTTTGGCGGCGGTTCCTCGTCCCCGGGATCTGCGGTCAGCCGCTTCTGGCCAGATAGCTTTTGCTGGGGCTGCTGTCCCTTTTTGCTGCTGCGGCTGCTGTCCCTTTGATCGAGGCCACCGCTGCTGCCGCCAGTAGCGCCACTCCGGTGTAATGCACCACTTGAACTTGCGCGCGGAGCCCCGCTGCCTGAAGGCTGGCCCGCTCCTCCGCGTGCGGCAGCCGTCTTAGTACGAAGCTTGGCCACCTGCAAATAATCGACGTCTATAGTCACCAAGCAACGTGGTGCGCGATTAAAATACCATACATCAATTAAATGCCGGCATGCACGCTGTATGTTGACACCACCCTTGCTGAACCAATGCCACCCACCATGATTCCTTTATGTGACTCTTGGGCTAAGTCCAGGGCGTTTGCTTGCTTCTGGAAACACGGGAGGCACGTCACTATGCCCTGCACAAAACCAACACCAAAAGAAGTCTAGTAGTACGGCAGAAGCGTCAAAATATCTAAATACAGTAGGGCAGCTGGCTTACGTCGGCGTCTGTAGCGGCATCCCCCTGGACCTGTTTTGAGCAGCTCACACACTGCCTGCAGTAGTGGCACACGCATAATTGCGATAACTTTAGACCTCCAGGGTAACCCAATACCATAATATCCGTACGGTGCTTACTGTGATTGTTGCTCTCCTCGCCCGTGCGCCGCAGCAACATGCTGGTTTGTCCCTGCACGGAGTTTTGTGACCCAGGCTTAGCTCCCACTCTGACCCAGAGCCAGCTCTAACAGTGCCCCGCTAAGTGCAACACTTTCTTGGACAGGTTCACGTGTGTAAATGGTTGAGTACGAACACATTGAGGCTGCGAGTTAGAGTGCAACCAGGTGATGCCAAGGCAAACCCGGGAAACCATCCACTCCAGACCCGCGACCTACTTGCAGAGTTTTCCACCGCCATTCGCGTATTAACGCTGTGAAGTGGCAGCTGCCGTTTTTGGACTCCTGCGCCAAAAAAACCGTGCTTACCTGTCATGCCGTGCAATGCGCTCAGTGCAAAAGATTTAAAGCAGGTACGGGAGCAACTCACCTTGACATTGCCGGAGCTGCCGCGTCCCATGGGTATTTCCCTACCAGGGATGATAATTATGAAATGTTACTACCGTTGCATCCGCTATCAGTCCCTGTCGAGCTTCCTCACCTACCATCTGCGCCTGGGGTACCATCCGTCGTTCAGACGGCGGTGTTGGACCTGGCCCCTGGGGCGCAGGCACAGCAGCGACGCCCGAGGCGATATTGCGGCAGCTCTCCTGGCCCTGATTCTCCTGCGAGGATAACCCGATCCAGCTTGGTGAGCGCGCCCCATCCTGCGGCATCATGAGGGGGTGATGGACTTGCTGGGTTTGTTTACCTGTTTGGCTTCCTCCGACCGCCATCGGATTTCCGCCGCGATGCATTTCAGCTGCTCTTCTAATTTTCCTTTTGGACCTTGAAATGCGCTCCAGGTGATAATCTGATTGCGAAGCGTAGTCTGAAGGTCGGATAACATCTTTGAGAAATATGGTTCAGGCCTGTCAGCGGGAACATTTTCCAGAGGCCCTTCAAGCATTTCCGCCACGATGGCTGGCCGCTTCTGCGGGGAACCGCCAGCCATGTTCCAAAGCCGTTGTCGCCCAAAACAAGTCCCCCGGGCAAACTTTGCACATGCTAAGGCATATTACTAAATAAAACTGTGTTTTACTTGCATATGATATAAATTCATGTCGCCCTCATATGCAGTCCTAGCACGGGTGCCCCTGTCAAAGCACCCGGTTAATGGATTGCGTCATCACTGATAACTATCAAAACATATTTTGTAAGAAACTTCTTCGACCGTCTCTTCCAAATCAGTTTGTAAATGCTGAGTGAAGTCGGACGGCAAGATGAAATAATCGCGCAGATAACAAAGGGCCGATGTTCACGCCTGGACTGAAACGACGACGCCAACCATTGCTTAGCAATTAGTCACGTTATATAAAATATGTCATACGTCTTGCCATGCTTCGGATGCTGTGTTGTACGAAGCATGAATGATACGGCGCAAATCCTTCACAATGCCTTACGCAACGTCTCGAATTTAGAACATATAAAATACATTAAGAAGCTCTTATTTTGGCACCTCCTTTGCTTTGGGCATCTGCTCTGTATCATGATATGCACAGAAACGCATATCACATATAGGAACCCCTAAACAGCAATGTGGATTTCCTTAAGTTTAGGAGTTAATGCATTGACTACCTCCGGGGATTAAGAGGTAGTGAAGACGGGGGCGTAGCTGTCTATGTCCACGACAGGATCGAAAGGTGTGGATCGGTAACAGTTACAGTGTGTTATGAACCCATGGATTTGTTTGAAACTGTGTGGCTGGGGCTAGACATGAACTGGGCTAACGCAGGTGTGCGCAGAGTTACGCGCGCCTGAAGCTGCTTCCAGGTCTTACCATTCAGAAGGACGACCGGAGGCAGCAAATGCCAAAGTAGCTCTCAAAGTATTCACCTCTTTCAGCCATGGGATGTATAATATGCGGCGAGATGAAATCTAGCCTTGCTAGCTGGGGACTGATTTGCAAGAATATTGGAGAATGGCCAGATAGTGTGTGCTAAATAGGTCTTAATGCTTTCAACCATAACCTGCTTAGTACCGGATTAAAAAGAGCTCGGTATAACGGGAGAGGTGCTGTCAGGAGCAGATCAACGCAGCAATAATTAGTAAAACAATGCCACCTCCATCTGGTCCCCATCTCGCAACCGAACCAAGCGATGCGCCCACCCGCCTGGAGGATGACGGAGGCTCGTCCTCTGGCAAGGAGTCCTCAAGACCCAGAACGAGACCCCAAAGAACGCAAACGCCACTCCTCTGCCTCCGTCTGAATCAACAGCCGCAAACCCGCTAAAACCGTATGTGTACTAAAACTTGCATGTGTACGGCAGATGGTCTGGGTGGTGGTGGCCTCTCGAAGGATCGGCTGGTGGGTCTTTCCCCCGCGGCATACCCCCTGTCATCCTCCCAGAGTCTACCCACATCCAGGAGGGGCTGCGTGAAAGGCGCGACAGACCTCTGATGTCACTCTGTCCCTCAAGGGAAACACCTGAGGGGGACGGGGACGTCCCCAGCGGGGAGACCTCCCTGCGGCGGCTTGGGAGCGGCAATCCAGTGCTAGCCTAGAAGCCAGGCAACACCATCTGACGCGGGAAATCAGTTGCAGATGCCACCGCTGCCAGCATCGGCAGAGCCCCGGCGCCATTCGTGGCGGCTGCCGCATGCCGTGATGATACTCTCAAGGGCTGCTCGGCGGGTGCCCTCGGGCTACGGAGCGGCGTTGCAGACGGCGTGAGAGGCAAAGGGGCACCCCAGCATCCCGGACGCGTCAAGTAACTGCGCCGGGGGGGGGCCAACAGTCGTTAGCTTGGGGGAAAAGTTTTAGGTAACTGCGCCGGGGGGGGGGCCAACAGTCGTTAGCTTGGGGGAAAAGTTTTAGTAAAGGGACTATTAATAATTCGTTCAGCAGCAGCCCGTCGGCAAAATATGCATGCAGGGCGGAAGCAACTGGTGTTGTTGCCTGCTAATCGTCGTGGACTGCCTCCGGAGCCCGCAAGCGCCCATGTCAACACCAAGACCTTCCCCACTAGCAACGCCGCAGCAGACACTGACGCGAATGCTTTCAACGGCGTGCGATGAGCCTGCCGCTGGCTTCAGCTGACGGCCTGACCGTCTTCGGTATCAGCTCCATCGGCGCACAAGGCCACACGGCTCGCGGCCACGTCGGTAATGGCTCACCCGCTGCCAACATTGAGCATGCCGTACGGTACGGCGGCAGCACTTGGCAACGCAGAGTCAGCATGGTTGACGACAGACTGGAGACAGTTGGCGGCGCTGAAGCCGCAGTCCTCACCCATTTGGCTCGTATGGTAATGTTATGTCGCAGCGGCGTGCGCAAGATGATGTTCGGACGTCTGGACCACCCGGCACTGCCGCGCTTGTGAGGTGGCATTTGTGGGGACACGCCCAGCGTCGGAGGCTGCAGAGGCCTGCCACCACTGCTCACAAGCGTGGCGGTACTGTTGGCCGCCTCCATCTGCCTGGAAGGCGCAGGTGAGGGCTTTGCCCAGCTGGATGTCGTCATGTCGTCGCCGCAGCTGCTGCCGAGGCGTATTAGCGCCGCCGGCCCTTTTCTGAGCTGAAAATTACGCTAGCAAGTGGAGGCATTGACGGCAGTATGCTGCTCCGCATATTCGTGGATGATACAGAACAGCTGTGGGCGCGTGTAGTGGCGGCACCTAACGTGGACGTCGACGTAGCAGCATTGGTGGAATTGACCGCCATGGATTCCATGATGGTAATGGTATTCCACGATGGTAATGATACGACAGAAACAGATCAGCAGGACACGGCTCACCTCGCCACGCTACAGCTCCCGTCGGTACCATGGCTGCTGCTCCCGATGTTGTAAGCGGCGCCACCATCGCTGCTTAGTACCGCAGACTTTCACACCGGCGTCGGAGGGGCAGCCCCTGGAGGCGCGCACACTGGAGTCAGCGCTGCAGACCTCCACGCTGTCGGTCGCCGCTGCCGTCACTGCGCCGTGTTGCCTGGCGCACACCTATGCCGTACATAGGCTAATGGCGGGGCCACCAGAAGCACCATGGCAAGTCCAGTAGCGGTGCTTGGTTTCCGGTAGAAGCGGGCCAGCGGGCTCCGTTATCCGCCCCGAGGGCGCTCCATCAATGTAGCCTTCACTGCTCAAGTCGCCGTCCATGTCACTTCCGAAGTCCCATCATGCAGCCGACCGCCGCCAGTGGAAGCACTGGTCTTCCAACCAGCGCGCATTAGAGACGCGGTACTGGTCGCCATCGACGCCGCCGGCTCCAACGTCGCTCGTGCCGTCGCCACCACGACTACCACTGATGTCGCGGCCTGTATCGACACTACCGCCGCTGACGCCGCCCAGTGGTTGGACTAGCTTGTCTTCGTACTGGACGTGATGATACAAAGACTATGATCTCGACATCCAGAGGTGTGATTGGTATTTGGATATAAATCGAAGGAGAGTAGAAAAGTAGGATGTAGAAGACGGACCTAAGGGCACGTGGGAAGCGGCTGACCCGCACGTGACAGAGAGCGTTCCCGGCAAGTGGCGCCAGATGGATTAAGATCGGCTTTGACCTTACGTATCGGATTTTACATAACTCTCTTCTCCCCCTCACCTGAAAGTTGCATTACACTTCCCCTAGACAGACAACTCCGACAATCCTTTTGTTTTTTTGTTATTGTTCCAAAGTTTCTTAATACTACCGGCTGTAACATGATATTTAACACATGGATGTGTTGTAAATGAGCTGCTGTTTGTGGCAATGCCGCTGTGTGGCTACTTAGGCGCGGAGCGACTCTCACAATGCTACAAGCAACTGACGAACTGGTCTCCCACTGGGAGGGGTCCTCAGGCCGTACAGAAAGGCGAGGGCCCGATACAAAACAGTAAACCAGAAACATAGGTCTGGCCGAAAGGTCTCTGACCCTTTACAACACTCCCAGTATACCATAAGTATATATACCTCATATATACCTTTCCATGAGGATGAGGGTTATCAACATATACCTATCCAGGGTTAGGAAAAACAGCTATCAGGGTTATCAACATATACCCAAATTCTCCTTCTCGATCGCGAGGTACGTCTCTGTTATCCATGAGGATGAGGGTCTCGATCGCGAGGTACGTCTCTGTTATCCAACAGCGTTACCCCAGTGTACAAGCATAACCATATGGGGAGGTATATATACTTATGGTATACTGGGAGTGTTGTAAAGGGTCGGAGACCTTTCGGCCAGACCTATGTTGCTGGTTTACTGTTTTACCATAGATATACCCTCATCCATATCCCTTTATATTGCCTCCATAAGCGGAGAAACCTTATATGTACTATATGGTTACCCATACAGGTTTTGGAGGAATAGTTTCTCCGCTTCTGTTTATTAAACTAATTGAATTCACAATTTATAAAGCTGGTTTAATATAATGAAAAATCTGACACTTAGCTTATTTCTTTATCTTTTCTGTTTTCTAGTTATTGGTATGTACACTTTAACTATTCATTTAATTGGTAAGACTTTCTGGCCGGAAAAAACCAAGGGGAGTTGTCATTTAAAAACATTATCAAGCAGATAGAGGATGCCTGCTATGTTGAAGAGAGTATGGCAGAGGTAACATTATCAACTATTCATAAGTCAAAAGGTCGGGAATGGGACAACGTGTTACTTGAGGACGATTTTATTATTTTTACTAATGAAGTGCCGTTAGAAGCAATCTTGGTCAGTCCATATGGTTAGGAATCCTGTGAAATATGTTTCGTATAAGGATTTAAAAGAAGTCACTAGAGATTTAAAGAAAATTTATACCGCTGCTACCGAAGAAATGGCTCATTTTGAGTTAAAACAATTTGGAGCAAAATGGGATAATAAATATCCTGTTATGAGTCTGTAATACACTTTGTGTAAGTTAAAAAAAGAAATGGTTTTTGGTTTTCTTTAATTTGAGCAATAGCAGCTCTTGCATCGGTTAAGGGTTTGATAATTGCGATTAACGGAATATTGGCTCTCTATTAATTAGATAATATAATCTTGATAACCTGATGCACCTCCTCTATCTCGTCCCTAAGTAACTCTAATGAAGTCCTGGTTGCCTTCTGCTGTGCAATTAACAAGTGACTTGGTTCATAGTTTGAATCTCTAGCGGTAAGGAAGATTCTTTTTATTCTTATATTTGAACTGGCTATAACGTACATATTACACTTCAATAAAGTACAGGCATAAATACCCCAATGAGGAGTTAATGCAGCAAGCCAGAAAAGCTATAGAACAATTGCATTAAGCTAATAATAATTTTATAATTAATGTTATAAGCTGCTCTTATTGAACGACGACAAGGGTTTTTTAGGCATGATAGATTCATTTCTTAAATCTTATGGAAGCGTAGGACAAGCTCCATGGAACATGTTACCCCTTAGTGATACAAGGAGCAATAATTATTAATGATCTTAGAAATTTATTACAGAAAGGGAAGGATTTCGCTGTCCACATAAGGATTATTTGCTTTCCGATAAATAATAGCAAATTTGGGGTAAATATCTGTTATATGTCTTATGACAAAATCCCAATTAGCCTGATGAGCCCTGCACATAAGCCCCGCCTTTTCCAGGTTTTGTGTGTTCATGGGTTTTAGCAACAACCCATAATTCACCTTCGTAATCTAGGATGTTACCGGATTTTATATCATTTGCTGAAATTCATAAGCTTGTACTAAAACCGTTTATGTTATTATATACATATATATACTATATATACCCCAGATGGTGATATCTATGGAACCATACCTCATTATATACCATAGCTTATAACATACCATAAGTATATCCTATATCCAGAGCTATTCCCTTTTAATAATTGTAATATTATTACGTAGTTAAGATACATTTATAATATTTACTACGGATCATGTTTTGCTAAATTATTAATGCACTCTAATCCGCTAAGTTCCGTATTGCTTTGCCTGTTAATTTTTCATTCGCAATAGATGCTAAAACCTCGTTCATATTCATGTTAGTTTGGGTTCCAGAACCGGTTTGCCAAACCACCAAAGGAAAATTATCACTACTATTTGCGCTATTTTTGTAGGACTATACATTGGAACTGATTGGAGCAAAAAATGTAGTGTTGAGTTATGATGTATTTTTTCAACAAAAGATCGATAACCCAACATGAAAAAATGTATCACAACTGTGTATTATTTAATAAACAATTTTTGAGATACCATAGGGTATACTATGGTATATAACCTTAAGCTTGTAAGGTAATACAGTATAACCAACTGCTGTTGAATTTATAGAAAAAATGTATCAGGATACGCTTTTTGTTCAATTACAGAATATTATTAAAGATACTATAACCCAAATGGAGAATTACAACATTAATGCTGTTTTAGATCATATTATGTACATAACCGAACAATCAAATATTTATATAGATCGGGAAGCACCATGGAGCCTCAAAAGTTCGGACCCTAGTAAAATGAATGAAGTTTTATACAGAATCGTTGAAATAGTTAGATATATTGGTATTTTAATGCAACCGCTTATTCCTAATGCCGCAGCAAAAATTTTAGATCAACTGAGTGTTCCGGAGGATAATCGCAATTTTAGACACTTAACCAAAGAATTTGCCATTAAACCTTGTACTAGAATAAGCGAGCCACGGCCGAGTCTAATAAACCTATAATATTATGGTTCAGACAAGACCTGCGTTTAAGTGATAATCAGGCGTTAGAGTATGCGGCCAAATCTTTGCGCCCAATAATTCCAATTTATATTGTAGATGCTAGCACTACAATAAGTAAGTAAGTGGTGGTTAGGGATATTTTTCATCAACCATTCAAGGCTTATGTTATCAAAGCATCCTTTGATATCTCCTTCTAGAATCCAGCTTGGTCTACCCCCTCTTGCTAATAACAAATAACATGCTTGGATGGCATCCGCGCAAGATCTTTCATAAAAATCTAGCCCAGATTTAAACCTCTTATCTAACTCTAATTGAAGTGGCAATTTAATAATAGTGTTAAAATGTTTGAGGTGTAGATTTTTTACTAAGTAATTAAGAATAATCATGGCAAAACAAGAATTTATTAATCATATTACAAATCAATACAAATGTACTAAACCAGAAGCAGAAAAAGTAATTAATATGTTTACTTCTTCAGTAATTGATGCTATTGGGCAAGGTAAGCAGATATCACTGATTGGTTTTGGTAATTTTACTATCGGTAAAATTCCGGCCCGGACAGGACGTAATCCTAGAACTGGTGCAGCCGTGCGCCATGTAGCGCGTCAAGAAATTATTAAGAAACTTACCCCAGCAATTTGGGGTAAATACCAAAACCGCCTTGATTTACTGAATGCAAAAGCTATTGATGAAGCTTATCAAGAACTTACTCGGGTTAATACAGATTTAGTGAGTACAGATTTAGTAAGTCGATGAAGCAACTCGCAAATTATCCGATCAAATAAATAGACTTGACATAAGATCACCATCATACGGTTACGTTAAAGGTTTAAAAGTTAAAACGATTGGGGGAGTGATTGAATCGGGCAAAGCACCAAATACCATGCCGTTAACTCCCAGAGCTATTCCCTTTTAATAATTGTAATATTATTACTAATGGTAGTATCAGTCTAGGCCACAGCGATAGATAAAGGATGCAAAATTAGGCTTATAAAATCCGGTAAAAAGAATTCCTGGCAAATATTTTTTGGATATTGCCATCAGGTTTTGTAAAACTTTGGGTAATTGATGAGACAATAACTTCAAATTAAAGCTTTTAGATGAAAAAGAGGAAAGGATTCTTTCCGCTCAGCAGCTTTTAGACCTTATAAAAGTTACACCTAATTAGTATAACTCTTTAAATAAAGCTATTTACATAATTTTATTTTTACCCAGCTGTAAGAAACTTAAAAAAGGGCATACCCCTTTTACATATAAGTATATATGGAATAGCTGATTTCTTCCGTAACAGGACTTAGTTTAGAGGAAATATCAAAGCTAAAAAGTAAAGCTTAAAAAATATGAGCTGCAAGACCCTCCATGACTTTGAATACCTTAAAAAAAACTATGAACCCAGCGAAATACAAAAACTTTTAAATAACAGTAAAATTAAAAGAGAAGTGTATCAGGAATTGAAGGTATCCAAGTATGTTTTGAATGTGTCTATTCATCAATGCTTCATTTGTTGTTGAAATACCCAAAACAGCAGCAAATTGTTTCATTAATTCAGGTGATCTACTTTCATCATGAATTGCCGCTTTAAGCATTTTGCCGGCTTCGGTACAAGTCATAAAGCTTCCAATAGATCCATCTTTATTTGATGCTTTAATCTCTTAGGGTCTAATTCCCCGAAGCTATGCTTCGTGATATACTGGTTACGCTGGACATGGGCTCCTTCCGCATTGACTTTATGCGGTAACTCTTTGACAGAAACCCTATAACCATCTTCCATTACACTGTACATTTTATTTTTAATCGCAATTCTAACCAATTGGCTCTTACCAGGTGCTATCTTAAACATCACAGGAGTGACCGTTAAATCTTTTGTTTCCTTTAAGACTTCTTTACCATGTTCATTTTCTACGCTTTAGGCGGAATAAAATCAGTTACTTTTACCGATATAATCCAGTTTATTACTTTTTATGCAATAATCCCAATAGTAGCTTATACTTTTTTAAATAATGTTGATAATACTGATGCAATAACAGATACTGTACTAAATAACCCTTTATTTGATTACAAAAAAGAACAAGTTTTGGTCTTCAAGGAGATTCCCGCTGGTCTTTTAGATAAGGTATACCATTATGATATACTGGGCTACGTCATAGGGGGTTTAACGTTATTTATTTTTAGTAATTATTTTAATCTCCAAAAAATCATAATTTATATACCCCATGTTGTAAATGGTGTATGTGTTATTACTCCAATAATGCTCCACCACTTGTGCGAGCCCCCGTCAATTCCTTTGAGTTTTAATCTTGCGATCGTACTCCCCAGGCGGAGTGCTTATCTGTTAACTACGAAACCGAAAGAAAAACTCCCGATATCTAGCACTCATCGTTTACGGCGTGGACTACCAGGGTATCTAATCCTGTTTGCTCCCCACGCTTTCGCGCCTCAGCGTCAGTTGAAGTCCAGATGACCGCCTTCACCACCGGTGTTCCTCCTAATATCTAAGAATTTCACCTCTACACTAGGAATTCCATCATCCCCTACTTCACTCAAGACTAGCAGTTTTGAAAGCAGTTCCGAGGTTAAGCCCCGGGCTTTCACTCCCAACATACTAATCCGCCTACGCACCCTTTACGCCCAGTAATTCCGAACAACGCTAGCCCCCTCCGTCTTACCGCGGCTTACTTACAATAATAAAAGTAATTTATGAGATATTAGTAATGCCGTTTACTATAAAATTTGTAAATTATTTACAAGCAGTTGAAGGCTTTAGTGTTTTTGAAAAACCATCACTAAAAAGGCTTCTACCCAATTTTCTCAAAAGGTCTTAAAATAAAGCTATAAGGTTGTAGGATCAAACATTAAATTTTTCAAATAGGCGGCCACATGCATGGTTTGATTTTTTAAAAATATTTGATCGCCGCCGTTAGGGCAAAGGGTCAGTTTAATGGAATGTTCCTTATTTAGCTCTGTTCTATATTGATCAAAATAAGTTATTGCGAGATTAGTTCCATGTTTAATTTTTCCTTCTATAGGAGTCAATTCTTTTTGAACAAATTTATGTTGCTTGTGTTGATGGATTAAAGGGTTTTCCTGAGGCAATAGGCAGCATTTTTCCAAATACTATAGTGCAGCTCTGCATAGTCCATATGGTTAGGAATTCTGTGAAATATGTTTCGTATAAGGATTTAAAAGAAGTCACTAGAGATTTAAAGGAGATTTATACGTCTGCTACCGAAGAAATGGCACATTTTGAGCTAAAACAATTTGGAATAAAATGGGATAATAAATATCCTGTTATTTCTGATATCTGGCAAAGAAATTGGTCAGGAATTGTGCCGTTTTTTGCCCTTCCTGCGGAAATTAGAAAGGTCATATATACTACTAATGTGATTGAATCAATAAATCGTCAAATCAGAAAAATCTCTGGTATCCGTTTACTCCTTATGTTATACCATGGCTGTTCCCTGCATCCTGTCCTTATCAATCGACTGCGATGGTAAAGTATGCCAGCGATAGCGCATCCTCTTTTGAATAAATATTTCTGGCTGGCGCCTGACACCACGCAACTAAAACTTAATTGTGTTGTGCTACGGTTAGTTTCCCGCCGATGTGTAGGTCGATGTGATCCTACAAGGCGAAGTGCTATTGTGATGAACACATTGCATATGAATGAATCTGCATGATATAAATGTATTCGTGTACATTTATATATGCATTTGACATGTTGTCATTACCCATCGCGACATCGCACCATGGCAAATCCGCCTAGCATGCATGATAGCCCGAAGCATTGAAGTGCGCATTATGCTCGTGCTACGAAACGATAAGTAATATTATCTGATATAATATTACTTCATTACAGCACACGTTGAGAGCGCCGCACTCATCGCGACACATACCCTGCAACCGGATATCGTTATCCGGACCCTTGCATCATGCGAATGCCGGAAAGGCTTATACGTTGTTATGCGTAGACATCGCCTAGACGCAGTAGGGTTGTCACATCTAGGATCGGCCTCCTGATGTGAATCATACGGCATTGCGATGCTGCGAGTATAACAGATGCGAGGACGGCTAAGCAAAACAAGACATTCGATACCGGAGAACACTCGTGTGTTCTATATTACTATTGCTATACGCTATTCTACTTAGCCCGAGCTAAGCCTGAACTTCGCTAATCACCGCCGCGTGATGATTGCTTGCTTCCGGCACTGACGGCGATTTCGTCTATTGCATCGTTCCGATCTGTAAGACTGTAAGTTATATCTCTCTTCCTCTTGAAGTCTTCCGCTGTCTCTGTTTGCTCTCGCTTGCCTTGCTGTACTTGCAAGTGCTCGCGCATCGGTGTCGAAAGTCTCCAGACGTGCAGATACTTATGAGCAAACGCGAACGAGAGGTACAACAATTTGGTATCGAGACAGGTTCGTTGCCTAACTGTCTCTCTTTGTCTAATCGGAAGTAGGCTCTTTCTATGGCGAGTTCCAGCGACGAACCACGAGGACCGCTAGATACTTTTGCCGAAGACCTAGGCCGCGCCGTTTTGGACGCCGCCGCTTCCGGTTTGTAATTGTTTAATTGCTTTTGCTTAGATTGCTGCACTTGTTGTGCAAGTGTATGCTCTGAGTCGCAAGTAATCTCAGTGCACCGGCATTGCTTGCCGCGGCGACTGAGACCGGCTTTCGTCCGGACCAGTTGGCGACTCTCATCGCCCAAACTACGGAGATCAGGACTCAGCTGGGCAAGTACTTGCTGAGTTTACTGAATCTTCTCAAGAGTACTGTCGGTAGGCTCACCGAATCGCTTTGTACTCTTGCCTTTGCGATAGAAGTCGGCTTCTATTACGCAAACCTAGGGTATCGTTTCGTGCTCCATGTCCGCGGAACACGACGATACGCCGCACACAAGCCTAGCTAGCCAACCCGATTTTGTTGTGGCTGCTAGAGCACCGGATAGAGGTCTTGAGACTGTTGGCGCGTGAGCCACTCAAGAGCCCCTTTTCCTTCAGACCCCTGCTCACTTAATTGTGCCGCATTCAGCAGTGAACATGAATATGGACAACACTGCTGGACCAAGGGTTCTGCCATTACCTCAAGCTCGAGGGCATGATGACATCCCTGAGGTGATGAGATTGTCGATTCCCGTTCCTAGGCTCAATATTTCGCTGACCGACAAGACACCAGGGCATAGCATAGCCGATGCAACTCGTGCGTACGTGCTTGACGCTAAAAAGTACCTCCAAGCTGTTCATGGTGGCGATAATGACGGTATCAGGTGTCTCTTCGTTGGTAACACCCTCGAGGGCTCAGCGAAGGACTGGTATCGCAATTGGACCAACGCCCGGGGCAACTATACTTTTGACGAGTTGGTCGCCGCTTTGCTCGCACGATTCGCTACTGAGGTTCAAGCACGCGATGTGGAAGCTCGTAACGTTTTGGCAGCCGGTAGCTACCACATGCGTCGGGATGAAAATGTACCTGCGTACCAGTCACGCTTCGAAGCACTTGTGACTCCCATTGCTGACCTCACTGAATCCGAGCGTGTCTTTTGGTTTAGGCGAGGCCTGACGAAACTTTTGGCTAAATGGTGCGCTACTGACTTGGTTGGAGCACAGATCAAGTCGTATGATGCTTTGGTCGCTTTTGCTAAGGGCACGGAGATACGACTCCTTGCCGGTGAGGAAGAAGTCAAGTCTGCCCCTCGTGCAAATGCCGTGCAAGTGCAGGATCCGCTTGGGGAAGCCGTAGCTCTTGACCAGGACTTCGGAGCGACCCGCCCCACGCCTACTGCCGCGACGTGACGCAGCAACCGGCAACGCCAGGCGCGCGGGGGCGCTAGCTCGGGTGTCCGTGGGTCAGGAGGAGCAGGTCCGAGCTCGGACCCGGCTAAAAACAGGAAGCGTGGTGGTGCGCCGTCGACGGCAGCCGCACAGCGTTCCGACCCCAATGCGAAGCGGACTCGCACGGACGACACGTATATGCCAAAATGGAATTGCAATCGTTCCGAATTCGAGCGTCGGAAATTGGCCAACGTTTGTCTACGGTGTGCGGAGAGCCATTCCACGAAGGATTGCCCGCTAATGCCGCCGTTTGTACCTCAGCCGAAATAGGGGCTTGCCCGGGTTCCTGCGGAGGGGGCACCACCTGGGATTTCTGAACTAACGCGTGGTCGGTGGTCATCCTTACGGCCAGCCGTTAAGGCATTGTTGCCTTGTGTACTTGGACACATCGAGCGAGTCATTGCGCGACGCATCACGCTTGACGGACGCACGGGACTTCTCTGCTTCGATCCGTTGTGTAATTTGTTTACACCTCGCCGTCCCCTGTCGTCTATCGATCTGTCTAACCACGTGGTTTTGTTCATCCCCTCGTCTCTGCGTGAGATGTCGGAACAGTTGGCCATATACAGGAGGTGTAGGCGTCAATATCCAGGCACCGCCGCATGTGTTTTACTCCCCGCTTTCTGTCGGCGCAAGGCAGAGGCATCGTTAAGGGGTATGCGGCATGTCCACCGGTTCGAGCCAGGCACCGTTTTGTTTAATGGTGTGGATCGGGAGGGTACGCTGGCTCCGTGGCCAAGCACATCCTACTCGGTTGACGTTTGGTACGAAGCTCCTGACGGGGGTGCCGTGTTGTACCTCTCGTTCGCGTTTGCTCATGAGTATCTGCACGTCTGGAGACTATCGACACCGATGCGCGAGCACTTGCAAGTACAGCAAGGCAAGCGAGAGCAAACAGAGACAGCGGAAGACTTCAAGACGAAGAGAGATATAACTTACGGTCTTACAGATCGGAATGATGCAATGGACGAAATCGCCGTCAGTGCCGGAAGCAAGCAATCATCACGCGGCGGTGATTAGCGAAGTTCAGGCTTAGCTCGGGCTAAGTAGAGTATCGTATAGTAATAGTAATGTAGAACACACAAGTGTTCTCCGGTATCGAATGTCTTCTCTTGCTTAGCCGTCCTCGCATCTGTTATACTCGCAGCATCGCAGTGCCGTACGATTCACATTAGGAGGCCAATCCTACATGTGACAACCCTACTGCGCCTAGGCGATGTCTACGCATAACAACGTATAAGCCTTTCCGGCATTCGCATGATGCAAGGGTCCGGATAACGATATCCGGTTGCAGGGTATGTATCGCGACGAGTGCGGCGCTCTCAACGTGTGCTTAAATGAAGTAATATTATATCAGATAATATTACTTATCGTTTTGTAGCACGAGCATAATGCGCACTTCAATGCTTCGGTTATTCATGCATGCTAGGCGGATTTGCCATGATGCGATGTCGCGATGGATAATGACAACATGCCAGATGCATATATAAATGTATGCGAATACATTTATATCATGCAGATTCATTCATATGTAATGCGTTCATCACAAAAGCACTTCGCCTCGTAGGATCGCGTCGACCTACGCGTCGGCGGGAAATGAACCGTAGCACAACAATTATCCCCCCTCCCGTATGCAGCGTCCTCGCTGCATCATACAGCATCGACTGCAGGGGTCATTGGGCTTGCGTGGCACGTTTGCGGGCTTCTTCGAGCAGGGGTTTCATGTCCTGTGAGAAGTTGCGTGCCGGTTCCCATGAGTTGTGCTCGTCGGTATACCCTGTCCACTTAACCAAGTACTCGTGTACTGTTCGCTTACGTCGGTGTCGGCCCACACGACGCGCGCGATAATCTAACACCCGCTCCACATCGTAAAACTTCTGTTTACCAACGATCCAGGTCTCGGGAACTGGTTCGATCGCTGCGGGGGTGTTAGCAGGCTCAGGGACGGGTTCCGTACCACGATACGGACGAACAAGCGATACGTGAAACATGGGGTGAATGGTCATATCAGCGGGCAATGCAAGCTGCACAGCCACATTCCCAACCATGCGCACGACAGGGTACGGACCAATCCAGCGAGGTAAGAGTTTTCGGGATCCGTCGGCCAAGGAACGCAAGTTCTTGGTGCTTAGCAACACGAGTTGCCCCTCCGAAAACGTCACATCCTGCTTGGATTTGTTGTAGTATTCCGTCGTTCGTTGCTGCGCCGCGTCCAAACATGACTTCGCGTCTGTGATTCGGGACATAAAAGACTTGGCAAAAAGTTTAGCAGCAGGCACGTTCACTTCCAACTCACGCCACACGGGTAGCGCGGGATGAAATCCGTAGTTAAGAAAGAACGGACTTTTGCCTGTAGAGCGGTTAACAGCGTTGTTAAGCGCGAATTCTGCCGCAGTCAAATACGTATCCCAAACGAGTGGTGTGCGACCAGCATAATTGCGCAACATATCACCCAACGTGCGGTTTGTGCGTTCGGTTTGACCATCAGTCTGCGGGTGGTACGCTGTGCTCAGGTTGACACGCATGCCAACTAGCTTGCAGAGCGCTTCCCAAAACTTAGACGTGAACTGTCCTCCGCGGTCCGAGATCACATTTTTGGGAACCCCGTGTAACCGAACCACATTGTCGAAAAACAAACGTGCGGTTTGCTCAGCCGTGCAGGATGATGTGCATGGTGCTAGGTGAACCATCTTAGTCAGACGGTCGACCATTACGAACACCGCATCGTATCCCCCCTCAGTTTTGGGCAGCGCGACTACGAAGTCCATGGAAACACTTTCCCAAGGCGCATCCGGGACAGGCAACGGTTGCAACAACCCATGGCCCTTACCGGACAAAGCCTTATTGCGCTGGCACAGACTGCATGTCTGGACGAAGTTCGCCGCATCCTTAGCCAAACGAGGCCACCAAATGGAACGTTGCACCAAGTCGATCAATCGCTTGCTACCAGGGTGTCCTGCTAACTGGTCCTCGTGGAACCGCGCAAGGATGTCGTAGCGTAGCGCGTCGTCGTTCGGAACGACGATTTGCGTAGCTGCACCCTCCGTCCGTAGCCAAAGGCCATTCTGCTTGCGAAGGTTTTCTACATTAGCCGGGTCCGCGAACCAGGCGTCTGCGTTGTAGGCATCCTTCAACCGCTCCGCGAGGTCCGTCGCGATCGGTACCTCCTCGCTACGCGGCCGCACGACGGGCGCTGCCAAAATTGCAGCGTGTAGCGACGGATGTCGACTGAGAGCATCGGCAATATTCAATTTGCCAGATATATACTCCCAGGTGCAGTTGAACCTAGCTAGATATTCCATCCACCTAGCTTGACGGCGGTTCAACGTCGGAACGCTTTGCAAAAACGTTAGGGGCTTATGGTCAGTCTTTAAAGTAAACGGGCGTCCCTCGAGGTAACAGCGCCATTCCTTTAAAGCATGCAGCACGGCCAGAAGCTCCTGTTCCCCGGTGGTGTAGCGAATCTCCGCACCAGAAAACTTCTTACTCGTGAAGGCGATCGGTCGCCCTTCCTGTAACAATACAGCGCCGCTTCCAAATATTGAGGCATCAGACACTACCTCAACACGAAATGGCAACGAGTAATCAGGGAATGCAAGGGTGACATCTTCGGCAATGATTCGTTTGAGCTCTTCGAATGCCCGCTGGCATTGCGACGTCCACGACTCGAGCGAAACGAAAACGCCTTTGCGAGTTAAGTTAGTAAGCGGGGCCGCAATGATGGAATATTTTTCAATGAACTTTCGGAAATAATTGGTCAAGCCAAGGAACTTACGCAGCTCCGTGAGGTTCTGAGGCGCGGGCCAATCGCGAACCACGGCGACCTTCCGCGGGTCCATCTTCACACCGGTGGCCGACACAATGTGGCCCAAATATTCCACCTGAGGCTGCGCCCAAAAGCATTTGGCGCGTTTAGCAAACAATTGCTCCCGCCTCATAACGTCGAGCACGAGCCGAAGATGCTCCAAGTGCTCCTCGCGCGTCTTAGAATATACCAAGATGTCATCCAGGTAGCAAACAACGAACCTGTCGATAAACGGCCTAAACATTCGGTCCATAACCGCCTGAAACGTCGCAGGGGCATTAGTCAAACCAAATGATAGGACCGTATACTCAAAGTGACCGAAGGGCGTCCGAAAAGCGGTTTTCGGGATATCAGAGGCAGCGATGCGAATCTGATTGTAGCCCTGTTGTAAGTCAATTGAGGAAAAATAAGCCGAGCCCTTCAGCTTATCCAACAGGTCGTCAACGCGTGGCAAAGGGTAGCGATTTTTCACCGTAATCGCATTTAACCCCCAGTAATCAATGCACATGCGCAAGGTCCCATCCTTCTTACCGACAAACAAAATCGGTGCAGAAAACGGGGATGTGCTGGGGCGTATCATACCCTTCGCGAGCAAATCCGTCACCTGGCGCTTTACCTCATCCAGCTCCAATGGACTCAACCTGTACATTGGCCGGGCTGTAGGCTGCACTCCAGGCATGAGAGGGATTGTGTGATCAACAGGACGCATAGGTGGTAGGCCAGGGATATCTTTAAAGACGTCCTCATACTGCGACAGTAGAGCCTCAACCTCACGATCCGCAGAAATCTGCGCGGTGGTGACAACAGCTCACCCGCGGCCTTAAAAGCAGTCCGTGGGCACCCTTCCGTAACAAACGAACGGCCTCCTTACGCCCGACTAGCTCTGGTTCGATTCGCGCGGCCATTGCGGTCACAGTGAAATTAACCATAGGCACCGCCTCAGTTTCGCCCTCCTTTGGTGTGACATGTTCGAACGACAGGAAAGGTACCTTAATCGACAGAGTACCCTTGCACATATGCAGGGTTGCGGTCTCCATGTCGATGCGCGCGCGGTACTGTCGTAATGTCGACGACCCCATTATGTACGGTGCAGTCTCTGCTAAGCCCTGCAGCACGTACGGCCGGGTCACAACACGCAAAGGGCCTATCGATAGGCTAAGGGTAATCCTGCCCACGATGGGATGCTTACCCCCGTCAGCAAGGGTAACCTGTGGACAATCAGACGACTCTGGGGACAACCCCAGCGCGTTCACCTCTGCGACAGAGATGAAGTCGTCGCTGGCACCGGTGTCAACAAGTGCCTTCAGAGTACGGCCATTCAAACCGATCTGAACCACAGGGACACGGTTATCTACGAGCGACTGCCCAGCAGACAACGTCAGTGCACTTAAGGCGGGTCCGTAACCAACGGCACCCCCATCAGGAGCTTCGTACCAAACGTCAACCGAGTAGGATAGGCATGGCCACGGAGCCAGCGTACCCTCCCAATCCACACCATTAAACAAAACGGTGCCCGGCTCGAACCGGTGGACATGCCGCATACCCCTTAACGATGCCTCTGCCTTGCGCCGACAGAAAGCAGGGAGTAATACACATGCGGCAGTGCCTGGATATTGACGCCTACATCTCCTGTATATGGCCAACTGTTCTGACATCTCACGCAGAGACGAGGGGATGAACAAAACCACGTGGTTAGACAGATCGATAGACGACAGGGGACGGCGAGGTGTAAACAAATTACACAACGGGTCGAAGCAGAGAAGTCCCGTGCGTCCGTCAAGCGTGATGCGTCGCGCAATGACTCGCTCGATGTGTCCAAGTACACAAGGCAACAATGCCTTAACGGCTGGCCGTAAGGATGACCACCGACCACGCGTTAGTTCAGAAATCCCGGGTGGTGCCCCCTCCACAGGAACCCGGGCAAGCCCCTATTTTGGCTGAGGTACAAACGGCGGCATTAGAGGGCAATCCTTCGTAGAATGGCTCTCCGCACACCGTAGACAAACGTTGGCCAATTTTCGACGCTCGAATTCGGAACGATTGCAATTCCATTTTGGCATAAATGTGTCATCCGTACGAGTACGCTTCGCGTTGGGGTCGGAACGCTGTGCGGCTGCCGACGACGGCGCACCACCACGCTTCCTGTTCCTAGCTGGGTCCGAGCTCGGACCTGCTCCTCCTGTACCACGGACACCCGAGCTAGCGCCCCCGCGCGCCTTGCGTTGCCCGTTGCTGCGTCGCGTCGCGGCAGCAGGCGTGGGGCGGGTCGCGCCGAGGTCCTGGTCGAGAGCTACAGCTTCCCCAAGCGGATCCTGCACTTGCACGGCATTTGCACGAGGGGCAGACTTGACTTCTTCCTCGCCGGCAAGAAGTCGTATCTCCGCGCCCTTAGCAAAAGCGACCAACGCGTCATACGACTTGATCTGCGCTCCAACCAAGTCAGTGGCGCACCATTTAGCCAAAAGTTTCGTTAGGCCTCGCCTAAACCAAAAGACACGTGTTGTGCTACGGTTCATTTCCCGCCGACGCGTAGGTCGACGCGATCCTACAAGGCGAAGTGCTATTGTGATGAACACATTGCATATAAAAGAATCTGCATGATATAAATGTATTCGTGTACATTTATATATGCATTTGGCATGTTGTCATTATCCATCGCGACATCGCACCATGGCAAATCCGCCTAGCATGCATGAAAGCTCGAGGCATTGAAGTGCGCATTATGCTCGTGCTACGAAACGATAAGTAATATTATCCGATATAATATTACTTCATTAAAGCACACGTTGAGAGCGCCGCACTTGTCGCGATGCATGCCCTGCAACCGGATATCGTTATCCGGACCCTTGCATCATGCGAATGCCGGAAAGGCTTATACGTTGTTATGCGTAGACATCGCCTAAGCGCAGTAGGGTTGTCACATCTAGGATCGGCCTCCTAATGTGAATCGTACGGCACTGCGATGCTGCGAGTATAACAGATGCGAGGACGGCTAAGCTAGATAAGACATTCGATACCGGAGAACACTTGTGTGTTCTACATTACTATTGCTATACGATATTCTACTTAGCCCGAGCTAAGCCTGAACTTCGCTAATCACCGCCGCGTGATGATTGCTTGCTTCCGGCGCTGACGGCGATTTCGTCCATTGCATCATTCCGATCTGTAAGACCGTAAGTTATATCTCTCTTCGTCTTGAAGTCTTCCGCTGTCTCTGTTTGCTCTCGCTTGCCTTGCTGTACTTGCAAGTGCTCGCGCATCGGTGTCGAAAGTCTCCAGACGTGCAGATACTTATGAGCAAACGCGAACGAGAGGTACAACAACACGCTCAGATTCGGTGAGGTCAGCAATGGGAGTCACAAGTGCTTCGAAGCGTGACTGGTACGCAGGTACATTTTTATCCCGACGCATGTGGTAGCTACCGGCTGCCAAAACGTTGCGAGCTTCCACATCGCGTGCTTGAACCTCAGTAGCGAATCGTGCGAGCAAAGCGGCGACTAACTCGTCAAAAGTATAGCTGCCCCGGGCGTTGGTCCAATTGCGATACCAGTCCTTCGCTGCGCCCTCGAGGGTGTTTCCAACGAAGAGACACCTGATACCGTCATTATCGCCACCATGAACAGCTTGGAGGTACTTTTTAGCGTCACGCACGTACGCACGAGTTGCATCGGCTATGCTATGCCCTGGTGTCTTGTCGGTCAGCGAAATATTGAGCCTAGGAACGGGAATCGACAATCTCATCACCTCAGGGATGTCATCATGCCCTCGAGCTTGAGGTAATGGCAGAACCCTTGGTCCAGCAGTGTTGTCCATATTCGTGTTCACTGCTGAATGCGGCACAATTAAGTGAGCAGGGGTCTGAAGGAAAAGGGGCTCTTGAGTGGCTCGCGCGCCAACAGTCTCAAGACCTCTATCCGGCGCTCTAGCAGCTACAACGAAATCGGGTTGGCTAGCTAGGCTAGTGTGCGGCGTATCGTCGTGTTCCACGGACATGGAGCACGAAACGATACCCTAGTTTTGCGTAATAGAAGCCGACTTCTATCGCAAAGGCAAGAGTACAAAGCGATTCGGTGAGCCTACCGACAGTACTCTTGAGAAGATTCAGCAAACTCAGCAAGTAATTGCCCAGCTGAGTCCTGATCTCCGTAGTTTGAGCAATGAGAGTCGCCAACTGGTCCGGACGAACGCCGGTCTCAGTCGCCGCGGCAAGCAATGCCGGTGCACTGAGATTACCTGCGACTCAGAGCGTACACTTACACAACAAGTGCAGCAATCTAAGCAAAAGCAATTAAACAATTACAAACCGGAAGCGGCGGCGTCCAAAACGGCGCGGCCTAAGTCTTCGGCAAAAGTATCTAGCGGTCCTCGTGATTCGACGCTGGAACTCGCCATAGAAAGAACCTACTTCCGATTAGACAGAGAGAGACAGTTAGACAACGAACCTGTCTCGATACCAAATTGTTGTACCTCTCGTTCGCGTTTGCTCATGAGTATCTGCACGTCTGGAGACTATCGACACCGATGCGCGAGCACTTGCAAGTACAGCAAGGCAAGCGAGAGCAAACAGAGACAGCGGAAGACTTCAAGACGAAGAGAGATATAACTTACGGTCTTACAGATCGGAATGATGCAATGGACGAAATCGCCGTCAGCGCCGGAAGCAAGCAATCATCACGCGGCGGTGATTAGCGAAGTTCAGGCTTAGCTCGGGCTAAGTAGAGTATGGTATAGTAATAGTAATGTAGAACACACAAGTGTTCTCCGGTATCGAATGTCTTCTCTTGCTTAGCCGTCCTCGCATCTGTTATACTCGCAGCATCGCAGTGCCGTACGATTCACATTAGGAGGCCGATCCTAGATGTGACAACCCTACTGTGCCTAGGCGATGTCTACGCATAACAACGTATAAGCCTTTCCGGCATTCGCATGATGCAAGGGTCCGGATAACGATATCCGGTTGCAGGGCATGTATCGCGACGAGTGCGGCGCTCTCAACGTGTGCTTAAATGAAGTAATATTATATCAGATAATATTACTTATCGTTTTGTAGCACGAGCATAATGCGCACTTCAATGCTTCGGTTATTCATGCATGCTAGGCGGATTTGCCATGATGCGATGTCGCGATGGATAATGACAACATGCCAAATGCATATATAAATGTATGCGAATACATTTATATCATGCAGATTCATTCATATGTAATGCGTTCATCACAAAAGCACTTCGCCTCGTAGGATCGCGTCGACCTACGCGTCGGCGGGAAATGAACCGTAGCACAACATGCCGTAGGTTACGGACCCGCCCTAAGTGCACTGACGTTGTCTGCTGGGCAGTCGCTCGTAGATAACCGTGTCCCTGTGGTTCAGATCGGTTTGAATGGCCGTACTCTGAAGGCACTTGTTGACACCGGTGCCAGCGACGACTTCATCTCTGTCGCAGAGGTGAATGCGCTGGGGTTGTCCCCAGAGTCGTCTGATTGTCCACAGGTTACCCTTGCTGACAGGGGTAAGCATCCCATCGTGGGCAGGATTACCCTTAGCCTATCGATAGGCCCTTTGCGTGTTGTGACCCGGCCGTACGTGCTGCAGGGCTTAGCAGAGACTGCACCGTACATAATGGGGTCGTCGACATTACGACAGTACCGCGTGCGCATCGACATGGAGACCGCAACCCTGCATATGTGCAAGGGTACTCTGTCGATTAAGGTACCTTTCCTGTCGTTCGAACATGTCACACCAAAGGAGGGCGAAACTGAGGCGGTGCCTATGGTTAATTTCACTGTGACCGCAATGGCCGCGTGAATCGAACCAGAGCTAGTCGGGCGTAAGGAGGCCGTCCGTTTGTTACGGAAGGGTGCCCACGGACTGCTTTTAAGGCCGCGGGTGAGCTGTTGTGTCACCACCGCGCAGATTTCTGCGCATCCTGAGGTTGAGGCCCTACTGTCGCAGTATGAGGACGTCTTTAAAGATATCCCTGGCCTACCACCTATGCGTCCTGTTGATCACACAATCCCTCTCATGCCTGGAGCGCAGCCTACGGCCCGGCCAATGTACAGGTTGAGTCCATTGGAGCTGGACGAGGTGAAGCGCCAGGTGACGGATTTGCTCGCGAAGGGTATGATACGCCCCAGCACATCCCCGTATTCTGCACCGATTTTGTTTGTCGGTAAGAAGGATGGGACCTTGCGCATGTGCATCGATTACCGGGGGTTAAATGCGAATACGATGAAAAATCGCTACCCTTTGCCACGCGTTGACGACCTGTTGGATAAGCTGAAGGGCTCGGCTTATTTTTCCTCAATTGACTTACAACACGGGCTACAATCAGATTCGCATCACTGCCTCTGATATCCCGAAAACCGCTTTTCGGACGCCCTTCGGTCACTTTGAGTATACGGTCCTATCGTTTGGTTTGACTAATGCCCCTGCGACGTTTCAGGCGGTTATGGACCGAATGTTTAGGCCGTTTATCGACAGGTTCGTTGTTTGCTACCTGGATGACATCTTGGTATATTCTAAGACGCGCGAGGAGCACTTGGAGCATCTTCGGCTCGTGCTCGACGTTATGAGGCGGGAGCAATTGTTTGCTAAACGCGCCAAATGCTTTTGGGCGCAGCCTCAGGTGGAATATTTGGGCCACATTGTGTCGGCCACCGGTGTGAAGATGGACCCGCGGAAGGTCGCCGTGGTTCACGATTGGCCCGCGCCTCAGAACCTCACGGAGCTGCGTAAGTTCCTTGGCTTGACCAATTATTTCCAAAAGTTCATTGAAAAATATTCCATCATTGCGGCCCCGCTTACTAACTTAACTCGCAAAGGCGTTTTCGTTTCGCTCGAGTCGTGGACGTCACAATGCCAGCGGGCATTCGAAGAGCTCAAATGAATCGTTGCCGAAGATGTCACCCTTGCATTCCCTGATTACTCATTGCCATTTCATGTTGAGGTAGTGTCTGATGCCTCAATATTTGGAAGCGGCGCTGTATTGTTACAGGAAGGGCGAACGATCGCCTTCACGAGTAAGAAGTTTTCTGGTGCGGAGATTCGCTACACCACCGGGGAACAGGAGCTTCTGGCCGTACTGCATGCTTTAAAGGAATGGCGCTGTTACCTCGAGGGACGCCCGTTTACTTTAAAGACTGACCATAAGCCCCTAACGTTTTTGCAAAGCGTTCCGACGTTGAACCGCCGTCAGGCTAGGTGGATGGAATACCTAGCTAGGTTCGACTGCACCTGGGAGTATATTTCTGGTAAATTGAATATTGCCGATGCTCTCAGTCGACATCCGTCGCTACACACTGCAATTTTGGCAGCGCCCGTCGTGCGGCCGCGTAGCGAGGAGGTACCGATCGCGACGGACCTCGCGGAGCGGTTGAAGGTTGCCTACAACGCAGACGCCTGGTTCCCGGACCCGGCTAATGTAGAAAACCTTCGCAAGCAGAATGGCCTTTGGCTACGGACGGAGGGTGCAGCTACGCAAATCGTCGTTCCAAACGACGACGCGCTACGCTACGACATCCTTGCGCGGTTCCATGAGGACCCGTTAGCAGGACACCCTGGTAGCAAGCGATTGATCGACTTGGTGCAACGTTCCTTTTGGTGGCCTCGTTTGGCTAAGGATGTGGCGAACTTCGTCCAGACATGCAGTCTGTGCCAGCGCAATAAGGCTTTGTCCGGTAAGGGCCATGGGTTGTTGCAACCGTTGCCTGTCCCGGATGCGCCTTGGGAAAGTGTTTCCATGGACTTCGTAGTCGCGCTGCCCAAAACTGAGGGGGGATACGATGCGGTGTTCGTAATGGTCGATCGTCTGACTAAGATGGTTCACCTAGCACCATGCACATCATCCTGCACGGCTGAGCAAACCGCACGTTTGTTTTTCGACAATGTGGTTCGGTTACACGGGGTTCCCAAAAATGTGATTTCGGACCGCGGTGGGCAGTTCACGTCTAAGTTTTGGGAAGCGCTCTGCAAACTAGTTGGCATGCGCGTCAACCTGAGCACGGCGTATCACCCGCAGACTGATGGTCAAACCGAACGCACAAATCGCACGTTGGGTGATATGTTGTGCAATTATGCTGGTCGCACACCACTTGTTTGGGATACGTATTTGACTGCGGCAGAATTCGCGCTTAACAACACTGTTAACCGCTCTACAGGCAAAAGTCCGTTCTTTCTTAACTACGGGTATCATCCCACGCTACCTGTGTGGCGTGAGTTGGAAGTGAACGTGCCTGCTGCTAAACTTTTTGCCAAGTCTTTTATGTCCCGAATCACAGACGCGAAGTCATGTTTGGACGCGGCGCAGCAACGAACGACGGAATATTACAACAAATCCAAGCAGGATGTGACGTTTTCGGAAGGGCAACTCGTGTTGCTAAGCACCAAGAACTTGCGTTCCTTGGCCGACGGATCCCGAAAACTCTTACCTCGCTGGATTGGTCCGTATCCTGTCGTGCGCATGGTTGGGAATGTGGCTGTGGAGCTTGCATTGCCCGCTGATATGACCATTCACCCCACGTTTCACGTATCGCTTGTTCGTCCGTATCGTGGTACGGAACCCGTCCCTGAGCCTGCTAACACCCCCGCAGCGATCGAACCAGTTCCCGAGACCTGGATCGCTGGTAAACAGAAGTTTTACGATGTGGAGCGGGTGTTAGATTATCGCGCGCGTCGTGTGGGCCGACACCGACGTAAGCGGACAGTACATGAGTACTTGGTTAAGTGGACAGGGTATACCGACGAGCACAACTCATGGGAACCGGCACGCAACTTCTCACAGGACATGAAGCCCCTGCTCGAAGAAGCCCGCAAACGTGCCACGCAAGCCCGATGACCCCTGCAGTCGATGCTGTATGATGCAGCGAGGACGCTGCATACGGGAGGGGGGATAATTGTTGTGCTACGGTTAGTTTCCCGCCGATGCGTAGGTCGATGTGATCCTACAAGGCGAAGTGCTATTGTGATGAACACATTGCATATGAATGAATCTGCATGATATAAATGTATTTGTGTGCATTTATATATGCATTTGGCATGTTGTCATTATCCATCGCGACATCGCATCATGGCAAATCCGCCTAGCATGCATGAAAGCCCGAAGCATTGAAGTGCGCATTATGCTCGTGCTACGAAACGATAAGTAATATTATCTGATATAATATTACTTCATTACAGCACACGTTGAGAGCGCCGCACTCGTCGCGACACATGCCCTGCAACCGGATATCTTTATCCGGACCCTTGCATCATGCGAATGCCGGAAAGGCTTATACGTTGTTATGCGTAGACATCGCCTATACGCAGTAGGATTGTCACATCTAGGATCGGCCTCCTAATGTGAATCGTACGGCATTGCGATACTGCGAGTATAACAGATGCGAGGACGGCTAAGCAAGACAAGACATTCGATACCAGAGAACACTCGTGTGTTCTACATTACTATTACTATACGATACTCTACTTAGCCCGAGCTAAGCCTGAACTTCGCTAATCACCGCCGCGTGATGATTGCTTGCTTCTGGCGCTGACGGCGATTTCGTCTATTGCATCGTTCCGATCTGTAAGACTGTAAGTTATATCTCTCTTCGTCTTGAAGTCTTCCGCTGTCTCTGTTTGCTCTCGCTTGCCTTGCTGTACTTGCAAGTGCTCGCGCATGGGTGTCGAAAGTCTCCAGACGTGCAGATACTTATGAGCAAACGCGAACGAGAGGTACAACAGGCAGCCCTCAGTACAGCACCGTCTAGAGGAATCATTGGGTTAGGAACGTGCTTGGAGTTTCTGGAGCCATGAAACAATTTTGGTTAGGAATGTGCATGACGTTTTTTATGCGATGATAAAATAATAACCGTGCTGAAAATTGTGGCGTGAATCCGTTGAACTATTCATTCCCGTGCAGTGATTGAACTATTCTGCCTTGCCTTATGTCTGGATTTGGGAAGCATTGGGGTCATAGATTACGTCTCACACATGGTCATTTTCATGGTCAATTTTTGCACCTACGCAAAGCTGCTATGGTGCTTGCCGGACAAGGCTATATAATTTTGGGGGCCTGCTCGATGTGTAACTGTGGCTCTTGGTGACTTTGTTTGGGTCTCCATCTGGCAACATTGTTGCCTGGCTACTGTGTAAGGTTTGCTGTTGCCAAATTTCCGCGATCCTTACCCACGCTTGCTAACTCCGGCAGCTTGCTGCTTAATAATTAGAAACCCTTCCATCATTAGAAAGGTAGCCATGAACAGCCATGTGTGGCACTTCAGAGTTTTATGTTAAAAAGTAAGCCACATTTACAGGTTCTAAATCCATATAATGGTAGCGATTTAGCGATGTTAACAAGCGTTCACCAGAGCAATCTCTTGTACAACGACTAGTATTCATAGCGCTATCCTAAATTGAAATTAACTTTGAAGATATTTTATGCACAAAGTCTCCAATGCTACTGCACAATAAGAGCAAGTAAGCAAACTAAATAAATCTGGTGAACCCGTGCTCCGAACTTTATTATGCGCTATCTACATAAACTTTGCGTAAACTGCGTTACAGTGCGTTACGTGCGTATGGTAACGCAATGTACGCAAGATATACGCAAGCTGTTTGCGTAAAGTTAACGCGTGCGTTAGGTTTGCGATCGCGAGCGTTAGGTTTGCGTTAGGCTCGCGTTAGAACATACGCAAGCCCCCGATTTTCGAGCACCACGAAACGTAATAAAAATTACAGGGAACTTTTATAATCATTATAAATATTGTTTTCATTTAAACGAACTTGAAAACGACGCACTATAACAGACGTTCTGTCCAGTTTTCTATTTCTTTGCGTTAGGCTCGCGTTAGGCTAACGCAACCGCTAACGCACAAAACGCACACATACGCGCCCTAACGCAGCCTAACGTGAGCCTAACGCACGAATCTGTTGTTATAGTGATCACCAGGCAAAGAAACTAATAAAAAAATTTATCTGCTGGCATATTAGGTTTGTCCCAGGCTTCGTATGCCTTAATTACCTCTATAACTCCGTCAGTTATCGTTGAAATTAAATCTTTAGAAATTTCTGTCTGGTAGATCTCTTCTAAATGCCCTTGAATCTCGCTCATGCTCATACCTCTAGCATAAAGGGATATTACTTTATCATCGAAACCGTTGAACCTTCTAACACCTTTAGGTAATAATTGTGGGGTAAATTCTCCTTCTCGATCGCGAGGTACGTCTCTGTTATCCAACAGTGTTACCCCAGTGTACAAGCATAACCATATGGGGAGGTATATATACTTATGGTATACTGGGAGTGTTGTAAAGGGTCAGAGACCTTTCGGCCAGACCTATGTTGCTGGTTTACTGTTTACCATAGATATACCCTCATCCATATAGGAGGAGATACCCTTACAGGTTTACCGTTAAACTTACGATAAACCTTAAATGATTTAGTACCTTGATCTGTTACCATCAATTCAAGACCATTTATTTTTTTCATCGTAAAAGTAATGGCGTTTATTTTTATCAGGTAGATTACTGCCGGGAATTTATGAGCTATAGCAAATCTGGGGCTGCGAGCAATAAACCCTAACCGCTCTTGTAATTCAAAATTATTAACTTTATATACTACCCCGTCAATTTCTGATGGCTATAAGATATACCCTATGGTACGAGGAGATGTTTACCCCAGATGGTGAGCATATATACTGTCCAGTACAAGAAAGTATCTACAGTTAAGTAATTTAAAAAATAGCCTGTTAATCAGAAAAGCTACCGTGCTAAATCAATTTGAGCATAAACTATCAATTAACAGCTCTATTCTAGCTAGCCTAGATTATAATAAAGTACTAGCTAGAGGTTATGCTATGTTAAAAGATCACCATAATAACTATATTTCAACAGTATCAGAGGTTCAGTCCTGTTGCCGATATTGAGTTTGTTTAAAGAAGAAATTAAGGGATCCTTATATATAACTATATGGTCATTGCCATATTTGGCTGTTAAGAATTCTGGATATTTCTCAGGAGAGGCATGTATATAACTTCTCATACTCATATAAGGGTTACCAAAGCCGTTGATGTAAAACTTTAATGCATAATAGCAATCATCCTGGTCTTTTATTTCATCTATTAGTTCCTTGGTATGTAAGTATCCATTATCAAACCATTTTCTAAATGCAGGATCGTCTGTATCCTTAAATGGCGCGGAGTTTTCTTCTATATTTTTTCTAAGATACGTAAGGTCTTGCAAGCATTGGTGTTGGTAGTGAATTATTTGGTCGCGGTGGATTATTTAATAAACTTAAAAAGCAAATAGTAGAGAGAATTCTTGAAAGTGAATTAGAACATGCTTTAGGTTATTCTAAACATAGATACCAAACAGAAATTTCTAAAGATTTAATTTCAACAATAACTGACGGGGTTATTGACGAGGTAACGAGATGGCAGAATCGGCCACTTGATAGCATCTACCCAATATTATATCTGGACTGCATCCATGTAAAATCCCGGGATAATAATATTGTAATCAACAAGGCCGTATACACTTCATGGTAATTATGAGTTCACTAGCTATTGCAATTAACACTAAATCAATACTTACAAAGTTAATGGTGATAGGCCTTATATCAATATTTTTTAGTCACGTGTTTATTAATATAGGAATGGTAATGGGCATGATGCCAGTAGTTGGTGTACCATTACCATTTATTTCATATGGTGGTACAATGATGGTATCAATGCTTATTAGTTTTGGTTTAATTATGAATGCTAGCATTCATCAACATAGTAATTTGCACACCAATTAATTATGTACAGATCATCAAGGTACATGCTCCCATAATGGCAATTTTCTGTCCCACTTCTCCGCCGCCATAGTAATAATACATCCCTTTTAGCTTTTGAGTATCCCATGCAGTAAGCCCCATAAATATCCAGATTCCAGCTACAGAAAGTGCAAAATTTACCTCTGAGCTTTGCATAAATATATTTACAAGAGATATTATAACGAGTCCTATTAATTCCATTATCAAAAATGAACCAACGGAAGTAATATCTTTGTTAGCACTAAACCCAAGTTTTCTTGAAGCTTCTTGTTGCAGAGAAGATGTAATAAAAGGAGCAGACGGATTTCTCTTTTGTTGTTTTTAATCAACTGCTAAAACTTTGCCGGTCTGACTGTATTAAGTTATGTGATTTTAATTGAAACTAGTAAATTCCGAGATCAGCTAACAAGGCTTGGTTTAATTAATGGTGCTATATTATGTAATAAATAAGTCAATAATATGTTATATTGCCTCTATAGTTACGTCAAAAAGCAGGCATAATAGCACTAACCTTAAATACAAAGCGTTCCATCTTTTTGCTTCATCAAGTAAAAACTCATGGCACATTTTGAGCTAAAACAATTTGGAATAAAATGGGATAATAAATATCCGACACGGCTTCAGTTTATCTTCCCTTCGCCTGAAAAGCACGGGATTCTATGCCATTTCTTCGGTAGCAGACGTATAAATCTTCTTTAAATCTCTAGTGACTTCTTTTAAATCCTTATACGAAACCCTCATCCAAGGGAAGATGTACATATCAGATACATATATACCTCCAAGAAAATACGTTTAAAGTTAAAACGGACCTTTCTGGCGACAAGGGCAAAAATAATGGGCTTACACATGCATGGTTATCTAGTTCTCTTGAAAGCTCTAGCACAGAACAAATCACGTTCTTAGGAAAATTGTTAAATCATACACTACCTGTAAGTAGACATGCCCATGAAATGACAAAAAATATTTTATTTGTAGAAGAATTAGCTGGTGGATGGAAACTTTATGGCAAAACTGGCAGTGGTGTCCTCCTAAGCTCAACTATAATCACTTTTTGCTTCGCCCTGCTCCTTTTAAAAGCAATTATTATTGCTGGATTATGTATATTATTTGGATTTAATAAGGGGGTAGCTATTCATGCCGGTTTATTGCTTTCTCAAGGGGGAGAATTTTCGTTTATTTTATTTGACCTTGGTAAAGAATATGGAGTTCTAGAAGAAAGTGTTGCGAATATTTTATTACTGGTTGTAACTGCTGAAAAAGGTTTAATAAAAAAAGCAATTGAAGAAATTTTTACAGTTAAGGTTAAATCTGTAAATATTTTAAATCAGTAAGGTAAAAAGAAAAGATTCAAAGGTATGATGGGCCGTAGATCTGATGTAAAAAAGGCTATGGTTACTTTGGAAAAGGATTATAAAATCTCTTTGCTAGATTAGTGTCAAAAATATTGTTAGCATACTGCCAGAAAAGTAGATTTATCACAACCGCACTCCATAACTCACAAAAGACATACATGAGCGCATAACTCCACTTGCTTGCTATCAAAATAAACCATTTAAAGTTAGGATAAAGTATAGCTAAACTTTGTGCATATTCTGAATTCGGGTGATAAAAATCTTGATCTGGATACAAAGGTGGCCTTTTACATCCTTTGTTGTAAGCTCAGATTTATTAATATTATTTGCTCTGCAAAAACCATTAACAGCTTGGTCAGAACTATCAATACGAGGCCCTTTTATGGAAACGAATTTATCTTTCGTCTCTTTATCAATTTCTGCCACATAAATAGTGATTCTTCTTGGCCCAATAAAAACTTGTTGAACTGTTTGATGGTTTATATATGAGATATATATACTTATGGTATGTTATAAGCTATGGTATATAATGAGGTATGGTTCCATAGATATCACCATCTGATATACCATGAGGATGAGGGTTAACATCATCCATAGTTATACCATATGGGGAGGTATATATGGAACATAAGAATTTAGACTAAAACTTTAAACTAATAGGAACAATAGCAATAGCGCTAAAATTTATGAATACGTATGGATTTTGGTTCTAGGAGGTAATGGAAATGACAAGTACTTTAGATCTGTGGTAGAACTTCTAGCAGATTGCCTAGGAAATAATAAATAATTTAGAATAAACATCAAATAACGATGGCTTTTACCGTCTATATCCATTTAGTCAATAAACTAAAAATGATAATCATCATTTTTATACAGACAAATCAAAAAACTCTTCTATAGATTTAATCTACTCTATCTTTAACTATAACTGAAAGTCTTAATTAAGGTGCTTTTATAATAATCATTTTACAGACTGGATTTGCCGCCCGAATAATAAGATAGTATTTCTGCCAGAATCAATTGTCACGAAGAATTAGATAAGTATTTATGTAAACTTTGCGAAGGCATTGAAGTTACCTGAAAGTTGCATTACACTTCCCCTAGACAGACAACTCCGACAATCCTTTTGTTTTTTGTTATTGTTCCAAAGTTTCTTAATACTACCGGCTGTAACATGATATTTAACACATGGATGTGTTGTAAATGAGCTGCTGTTTGTGGCAATGCCGCTGTGTGGCTACTTAGGCGCGGAGCGACTCTCACAATGCTACAAGCAACTAACGAACTGGTCTCCCACTGGGAGGGGTCCTCAGGCCGTACAGAAAGGCGAGGGCCCGATACAAAACAGTAAACCAGCAACATAGGTCTGGCCGAAAGGTCTCTGACCCTTTGCAACACTCCCACGCGGACAGACCACCTTGTGGTCCTTCAGCAACTAGTTAGCGCACACCCATACCGCGCACGCACTTCTCAAACTGCGGCAATGGCAGCGCCCTGGTCAGGCCTTCAGCCACCGTGCCCGCGGACTTGACATACACAAACGAAATCTCGCCATGTACAGCACGCTCACGCACAAAGTGGTGCTGTACGTCAATGTGCTTCGCCCTCGCAGACGTAATCGGGTTGTTGGCTAGCCTGATCGCCGCTTGGTTGTCACACTTGATCGGCACACTCGAAACACCTAGCTGTAAATCTTGAGCCAGGTGACGGCACCACAGCGCTTCCTTTACTGCAGCTGTACTCGACATGTACTCGGCCTCTGCCGTTGACGTGGCAACCGTCGGCCGTAGCCGACTAGACCAACTCACTGCACCCCCCGCATTCAAAAACACGTAGCCATTGGTGGACCGCCTCGTGTTGACACAGGCGGCGTAGTCCAAATCACATTAGCCGTGCAGGGCTACTGTGCCGGACTTGGCCGTAAAAACAATACCTACTCCCATGGTGCCAGCGATGTACCGCAACACGCCCTTTGCCGCCTGCCAATGATCCTCTGTTGGCTTCAACTTGTGCCGTGTCAGTACTCCCACGGAGTTCGACAGGTCGGGCCTCGTGCCCACCATAAGGTACAACAGGCTTCCTACTAGCTCTCCATACCGGTACTCCTTACCATCAAGTGGCGCTCCCTTAGCCCGCAATGTATTGCCATACGACATGGGCACCAGCCGGGGGTTGGCGTTGGCTATGCCGTATTCTCGAGCAACTCCATGGCGAAATGCTTTTGCGACACTTTCAGCATGTGCTCCGACCGATCACGCTGGATCTCAAACCCCAGAAACCCCAGAACCTCCCCCAGGTCTCGGATGTTAAACAAGGACTACAGCTTAGCTTTCAGCTGCCGCACAACCGCCAACTGCTTCGCCCCAATCAGCAGATCATCCACGCAAACAAGCATGTACACGCGCTTGCCCATCCTTGTAGAATAGGCCAGGGTCGGCCTGCGACACCTGGATTCCCATGGACTCGAGCTTCTCCTTCAGGCACGAATACCATGCACGCGGAGCCTGCTTGAGCCCCTACAGCGCCTTATCCAACCAGCACACCATGCCTGGCTCCCCCTCTGTATATCCGGGCGCCTGCTCCACGTAAACCACCTCTTCCAGCTTTCCAACTGGTGCAGCTCAAGATCACGCGCCGCCACAACCGACAGCAGAGCATGCAGTCTGGTGTGCTTGCTCACTGGAGCAAGAACCTCCTCATAGTCCCTGCCCTCTACTTGCGCAAAACCCTTTGCTACTAATCGGGCCTTGTAACGCACATTTTCACCCTTCTCATCACACTTTACAGTGAGCGTCCAGTTCACCGGCAGAGGCTTGATGCCTTCCGGTGGCTTCTGCAGGGTCCACACATAATTCACAAGGATCGACGCCATCTCCTCGTCCATCACCTGCTTCCACATCTCAGCAGCAGGAGACCGCATGGCCTCCTCATACGTGCTTGGAACAGATGACCCAGCTACAAGAGTTATCCGCGTCGCCGGTACTCCTTTGTTAGCACGCGCAGATCGCCGCACTGCAGGCTCAGGTGGTCTCTCCTCACTCGACCTCAGCAAGGAAGCATTCGAGCGGCTGCCCCCTGCGCTATCATCCTCCCCGCTTCCGTCGCTTATGGGAGAGGAAACATTCGACGCTCCCACTGGACTTATACCGCCAACCGAACCCCCACTGGACTCAGAGCCATGTGAGCTCGACACACCCGGGCTGCCGCTGCCAAAGCCGTGTCCGCCGCCTGGCGAACCACTGAAGCTGGCGCCAGAGCTCCCTTCCTCACGTTGTAGACTGAGTCCCGGCAATCCACAAGGAACCACCAGTCCTCCTGGAAGTTCCACACCCTGATCCTCAATGACTCCCCCTCAAAGACCGCCCAACGCGCCGTGAGCTGGCTCAGTGACAGCAGCCGGTACTCAAAACCTGGGATGAACAGCACCCCTTTAAGTGGGATAGCCTGCTTCTTGTGCCACCCGTAGTGCACGCGATTCTCTGCGTACGATGACCGCTTGGACTCCACAACCACGTCCCCATAACCCACTGCCGTGTACACAACACCGCCAGCCGCCTTCACGGTGATTGGCTCATCCAGGTACTTGTAGTTGTGTAGGCACGACGTGTCTGGCGTCACATGGTAGTATGCGCCAGAGTTGACATGCCATGCTGGTGTTGTACTGCTGCCTCCTCTGCCGTACTCCGCCAAAGGCGGCTCCTTGGCAGTCACCATCATCGTGAGTTGTGCTGCCTGTTAAGGCGCCTTAACAGGCAGCATAAGCTCCTGCTGCGGTGCCGCCAAGACTGGCGTCTCCACGGTTCCCGGTGGAACTTTCTCCACGGGTGGCTTCGAAGCCACTGCCACTGCAGCCTCCACCTGTGGTTTGTGTACCAGCGGTGGCTCAATGTTGTATCTCTGTTGTGTCCGCCTACAAAGGCCTAATTGGAAGATGACCATACACGGTCCATCCTGGACCCTAGCACTACCCGTAGATACCCCAGGATACTACACTCAGCAGCCACCGGCACCGACAGGAACATTGGGCGCTCAGGCAGGTCAGTGTCACTGCTCTTGATGCTCTCGTCGAATTTCTTCTTGCGCCAGATTTCCTCCATATGGCTCTTCTTCTTGCAGTAGGCGCAGACGATCTTGGTCTTCCTAGGGTTGGGGCCTCCGTCGCACGGTGTGTTGTATATGGAACCCAATGAAGGGTGGTATCAAAAGATACTGGTTGTTGTGCCAGAGCCCGATTATATAGCATCACAGACCAAGTCGTACTTGGGATGCCATAGGGCCTAGAATCGGGCGTGACCTTCAGAAGTCACTCCGACAACCGGAAAACCAGTGAACCAGGAACCAGGTGTTCCATCTTTTACCATTCAGTCGGTAATATGCGCAAGGACGACCAATAGCGAGCTCCTTCCGAGTTTCCAGTGGGATAATCGTCAGTGTTATCATATCGAGCTATATTACGCTGAGATTGGCCTGAGCCAAGCCTGAGCATTATTAGCCAGTTAGATGATGGTTGCCTGGCGTCGGTTCTGATAGCCCAATGCACCGCATTGAATTGTTTGGACTGTAAGTTGTACCCTTTTCGCTCCTGAAGGCTTCTGGTGCCTCATAGATTGCGTCCGGATGCTTGGTTTATTTTGTGAGCATTTGGCATTTGGCACTTAACATTTAGACGTGCCGATAAGTGCATGAGCAGGGTGAAGGGATACAACATCCCATACAGTAGGTGTGCGTCCAGCAAAGTTGCGGAGCATATCACCCAGGAAACAGTTAACCCGCTCTGTCTGCCCATCAGATTGGGGGTGGTAGGCGGTGGACAGGTTCACCCGCATTCCTACCAAAATCCCCAGGGTGCCCCAAAACTTACTTGCAAGTGCCGTGATCAGATACCACAGACTTGGGGAACCCGTGCAAGCGTACCTGTAGTATCCTGGGGTATCTACGGGCAGTGTCAAAGGATCCTGGACCTTAGATGGTCATCCTTCCGATCGGGCCTTTGTTGGCCGACACAACAGAGATACAACATTGGTATCGAGCAGGTTATCCGGGTTCGAATCCCCCCACCTACGGGATGGTGAGGGCGGTTCTGACTGGTAGATGGCTTGGGAAACCGTCACCAGGCCGTGAGGGATCGAATCGTCTGACTGCAGACTAGGGTGAGGGCTGGCCCTTAGACTGTAGGATGCGAGGACGCACCCTATCTGAGGGGGAATACTTGTAGTATCCTGGGGTATCTACGGGCAGTGTCAAAGGATCCTGGACCTTAGATGGTCATCCTTCCGATCGGGCCTTTGTTGGCCGACACAACAGAGATACAACAGTACCACATTATCAAAGAACAGACGGGCCGTTTGCTCAGCTGTGCAGGATGATGTTGTGAGGGCCAAGTGAACCATCTTAGTGAAACAATCGACAAGGACCAACACGGCGTCGTATCCTCCCTCAGTTTTGGGCACCACAAGAATGAAATCCATGGAGACGCTTTCCCAGGGAGCATCAGGGATAGGCAGAAGTTGGAGATGCGCATGTGGTTTGCCAGATTGGGCCTTGTGGCACAAATCACAAGAGAGGACATAATTTTCAGTGTCCTTAGCCGTGCGGGGCCACCAAAATTGGCGACACAAAAGCTCCAGTAGCCGCGTGCTGTTGTATTACAGTTCATGCGTTGGTCAATGCGACCTAGCAAGAAGATAAGCAAACATAATGAATGCATTCCTTTTAATAAAAATATATGTGTGTATATTAAACTAGTTATGCATTTCGGAATCCATTCAATTGGGATTCTTTGTGTTGTGTTGAAAAAAACTTAATAAGTGATTATCAAAAATTTTATGGAGATAAATACTATGGTAGCAAACGGTAAATTATATACAACTGCATTAGAAAGAAACAATTGGTAAGCATGATTTTCTATGTCACCCTTATACTCTGGTTTTCTGGGGTTGTGAAAAATAGTTGTGAAAAATCTGATTTAGTCTGACAGTTGTATATTGGAATCCAGCTATATCAATATTGCGCCAACCAACAAACGTTCAATTCAAACCGATGAACTTGGTTAATAAGTGTTAAATTGGCATGAGCTGTTAAGTAATATTTGCTGTATTATTAATTCAATGCTGGCATGAGCAATGCATAAGTGTGAGAAGTGCAACGACCACAGTGGTTAGTCTGCAACCAAATATTGATGTTCGGCCATTCGCATTGCATAAATGCTGGGAGGCTTGATAATACTGCATGCGAATATCTGTGATATGTTGCTAGTGTTTATCACACCTGCGGATCAGATCGGATGAGATGTACTGTATATCGGTATCATTGGTATCATCGGTATCACGAGTATAATATGTGTGAGGATGGCCGAATAGCTTAACCTTTTACTGAACTCTAATGCGGGCTTGCGTTAGGAAGCTGGGTTAGTTAGGTGTAAGGCCTAGGTAAGGCGTTTAAACTAAGGGCCTTACCTCAGCCCATGTCTTCAGGGCTGTATTTATTCGCGTGCGTTCCTTTTATCTTGTTTTTGTTGTTCAGCATGCACTGAACAACGAAGCGGATCCCATGCCCCTTGGCGCGCTTCTGTTTAAAAACCACTGTGCTTTCAGCTTGTCAGCAGGACCCATCGGGTAGAATGTCTTCCTACATCGCTCCGTTTGTTTCTACAATGATCATCATCATCATGGTGCTGGTGGGCGTCGTGAATGGCGCCCTTGCCATGGAGGCCCTCGGCAGAGGATTACCGGTCAGCGGCTCGACCTACATCAACCCGCTTGGAGGTTTTTCCCCCCTGGGACGCCGGTAGGACCGACACTCCTGAATCATCAGGGGGTCGTGATGACGCAACATGTGGGTCCAAGTGTCGCCGAGCAACAAACAGCTCTAATCCTTCAACTGCAACAACAAGTCCAGACATTGTCCCCTCAGTTAAATCAAGGTGGGCAACCAGGAATTGCGGACTTTGAATTCCTGTCACGCTACTATCAGGACCCGCGAGCCCAGCAATCACCGGAAATGGGACGTTTGTAGTATCCTGGGGTATCTCAGGTAGTGTCAAAGATTGAGCCCTCGACGGTCATCTTCCGATCGGGCCTTTGTAGGCCGACACAATAGAGATACAAGAACGCTTCCCTTTCCCTAGACATATCATTTCTGGCCTTCCATTTGGAGGAATTAATGCAAATAATCTCGTCCTGCTTAATTTCAAAGCTTTTCGGGAATGGCGTGATTTAGAGCATGCGCAGCCAGGTCAACTGGACCATGCAGGCTCACTGCTTTACGAGTTCAGAATTTTAATGACAGCTTTATCAATTGCAGAGCTGACTGCTGCCGGCCTCGAATCTTTGATTAAGAGTGTTGCGCATATAGGAATGAATCAGGGTTGGTTGGCAGTGGTTTCTAATACCCATTGCACCTTGCATTATAATGTCAATTGGCTCGGGGAGCTGATGTCTGCCCGCATAAATTGCATAATTGGGTTTTCTTCACATGGTAGGGACGGCCTTGTGGCTCTACACCAACGTTACTTTGCCACGGCAGAACGTGCAGTTCAGGATGATGTTTTGCGGGAATATGATGATGAGTTTGCCCATGCCTGCCAGAAGGTTTCCTTGAAGTACCTCGCAGAGAAGGAGCACAGGAGTCATACTGGTGGCAATACTGGAGTTTTCTAATTTAATGGCACTCGCCAACACTGGGGGTGTGTGTTGTATCTCTGTTATGTCAACCCAGCAAAGGCTCGATCAAAAGATGACCGTCGGCACTCCAATCTTTGACACTACCCATAGATACCCCAGGATACTACAATTATCCCCCTTCTCATGGATGTGTCCTCACAACCCAGGGCCAGGGTGCCCCACGTCCTGGAAAGAAAGATCCCACGCATGGCTCCAGAATCCCGCATCGACCAGGTACACGCGTTCGACCTGCAGTCCATGGGCTTCTAACCTGGATAAGTCCTTCAACAGTCTCGATACCATTGTTGTATCTCTGTTATGTCAACCCAGCAAAGGCTCGATCGAAAGATGACCGTCAGCGGTCCAATCTTTGAGACTACCCGTAGATACCCCAGGATACTACAGCGTGGTGGTGGTTTTGCAGGGCGTGGTTTCCCACCCAATCGTGCCTCTGCTGTGGTAGGGAGCTCCACCTCGGGTGCTAGTGCCCCAGGGCAGAATTGAAGTAATTTTGAATCATGAGCACCCCTTTGCATGCTTGTGTTCAAGCACACCTAGCAGCGTGGAAGGCTATTGGGGCAGACACTCGGACGCTGCATGTGCTGAAGCAGGGGGTTCCAGTGGAGTTTCGTAATGGTTGTCTGCTCCCTGCCTTTGATCTCCCGAGTTTTCTGGTCTCGGAGATACAGCAACGGTGGTGGCAGGATGTAGAAGAACCCTGCCTCATTGCTATTGGGGCCATCTTCTGTTGTGTTATGGTTCAATGTGATGCTACAAGGCAATGTGCTGACTTGATGAATGCATGATGAACATGAATGAACTTGCATGGATATAAATGTATTTGCTTACATTTATATATGATTGGCATGTTAATATCACACATCACAACAGATCACATCGCATCATTGCTGATCCGCCTAACATGCATAAAATCCAGAACAATTGAGGCACGTGTTATACTCATGCTATGGAATGTAAGTAATATTATTTGGTATAATATTTACTTCATTGCGGCACACGTTGGGAGCGCCACACTAGTCGCGATGCATGCCTTGCAACCGAATATCTTTATTCAGACCCTTGCATCATGTGAATGCCAGAAAGGCTTATCTGTTGTTATACATGGATATCGCAGATACGCAGTAGGGTTTATCACACTTAGGATCGGCCTCCTAGTGTGGGTTGTACGGCGTAGCGATATCACAAGTATAACAGATGTGTGTGTGTGTGTTGCTAGTTGCTTATGGCATGTATGACATGTAACTGTCTTGTCACATCATGCAGCATTCCATACAGCACGCCTGCTGCGCTATGTCCCTTTGCGAAAAACGCATTTTGCTGGCTAACACACTTTGTCACGCATGAAATGGTTGTTACTGTAAGGTGTCCTTGTGATAATCATCTTGGACCACAACATCACGCCACACCATCAAATTTTAGGCCGCCTCTCAAATTTTAGGCCACCTTCAGACGGGACCGAGCGGGATTGGTACTCCTAAGAAGCAGCTCGAATGCTTATGTTGATGCGCGCACACTGCATGTAACTGTTGACAGACCCGCTCATATGGCTGCGAGCTCCTTTAGTGCTCAAGTTTCTGCCTTCATGAGCCTCCAGAATCCGTGGCACTCCTGAATGCGATGGGAAACAGAACTGACCATTATAGCCGACAACGGGATACCATTATTGGATTCGAAGTAACCATACCCTTGCCCCCTTCCACCTGCGGCCACGCAAGGATGCCACCACTCTATATTCTACATTTACCCAGATTCTCCATCGTGGTTACCCGTCCATTCCTAAAAATCCATTGTATCCCTGTATGACGATATGGATGTGTGCATCCTTCATTTGAATGAGGCAAGAAGGACCACTCAGTCACCTGCGATGGTAAAACGTTAGGTATAACCAATGAGACCAAGTTCACGCATCTTTAAAAAAAACCCTAACCACACATACCCCTACCCAGCACCGTTATTTGTGTTTTACAATTAGGTTGACACCGCTTTTTAGTTAAAATCTGTAGGCTGCGCGTTAACACCGGACAGGTCTGTCACGTCACAAGTCTAACCGTTGAATTAGCAATTTAAGAGCCGTAACTTAATTGTGCAAGATACTGCATGGCGATCAATGGCCCAGCACCATCTGCCTTCCAAGCTAAGCCTTTTGATGTCAATGGTCCTCGCAGCTTTGCAACCTTCTATCCTTATTCGGATCCTGACGTGACAGACCTGTCCGAGGTTAACGCGCAGTCTACAGATTTTAACTAAAAAGCGGTGTCAACCTAATTGTAAAACACAAATAACACAAATTCCCTTGGGAGGTAAGGAATACCAGAACCTTCCACAAGGGTGGAACACGGGACAACAAGGAGTCCCATGCGCATGTGGTGCATTCAAATGTATGGCCAGGGAATATTAATGAACGTGGTACTTACCGTGGTAGCAGCACCTCGCCTCACCAGCCAGGACTAGCACGTCTCCGCCATGCAGAAGGATGGCAGAGGGGGAAACGTCCTTCGTGGATCCGCCCATCAGGAAGATGGCAGGGCACCCAAGGCTAACACTGATAATGGGCTGCGCCATATCACGCTCCACATCATCCAAGTGACCGCCCAGCACGTCGCCTGAGACATGAGATCATACGGGCTATGGTAAAAGAGAGGCCTTAAAAGGGATCGGATGTCCAAGGGCTGGAGAAATGCTCCAAGCTTAAGGAGTTCGCAGCCATACACAACTAGAGAACCTGGCGACACCCTGACTAACTAGTTGCTGAGTCGTGTCAGTTTCGGTCCCAGGCTGGTGCACGACAGGGCAGGACAGCACCGGTTTGGCCCCAGTCTTGCACAAGCTTGCATAAGCTTACACAAGCATTGGAGTGCATGCATAGCCGAAGTCAGACACGGCGCAAAATACAGCGGCGAACAATTCCCGACAGAATGGCAGGTCGGACAAGCAAGGGATGCTCGTGGGGCTGAAACTGACAGAAGTCCCTTGAGTGCTTCCTGCTCACGCCAATTGGTCAACACCTGACTAGCGCTAATAGAGTGCATCCACCATTCTGCAGTCTGTGAAACGCGAGCTTGCGTCATAAGAGGCCATGGGCCTGATTCCCAGTAGCCCACCTAGAGAGCTGCTGTCCACAAAGCTAAGATGATAACGCTGAAGCCTGCCTGGAAATTGCACCCGAACCATAGGCGAAGCCAGAAGCTGGCGGCGCTACCAGCGATTACTATTTTGCAACACATTTCCGAATTCAGAAGCGGTGCCTACCCTGCTGATAATAATTAACGATTGCCGCGTCTGGCTTGTATCCTCCAGAAGCCGCTGACGATTCAGTCAGTCATCAGCATGGGGGCGAGTTTGGGGTGCGGCCATGAAGGGGTGGCATGAAGGGGGCGATAGACGCTCAGTGACGACGCTTCGAATTCAGGCCCTTCACACTAACGGGAGCTGCTGTTGAGCAACAACCTCCGACACCACACGACACCACATACGCGCACGGTGGAATCAACACCAACAATTGCATATGATCACAGTACCTTAGTATTCATAGTTTTCATTTGGCCCTCAAGTTAGCTAACCTGCCTTGCCTCAAGGTCTCCCTCGCCCCTATGGCAATTCTCGGCGCAATCTCAACCCGGAGTTCCAAGACCCGACGCAGCCCTACCCGCGGGCGGCAGCACTTTCAGCCCAGCAACCTGCAGGTTTTCCACCACAGCCGCCAGCTGAATGGCCAGACCCTCGAGGGAGGAAGGCAACTGCCTGTAGCCATACAAGTATTTGCCATGCTTAGATTGATTTTAAATAACATAATTCATCCCGTGTCCTTCATGTTCAAGAGCTAGACACAATGACACAACTCCGCAGACGGTGTTAGGAAGGAAGGCGCCCCCCGCCCTTGCCCTCAACCCCGCCCTCACGGTATTGCTTCTTTCGTACTTCTCATTCTCCTCTTATACATGTATTGCTTATTTCAACGGACGGCCCACTGGGCTACTGGGCTTCGGATATAACATTTACCCGCACGATTTTGTTGGAAGAAGAGACACAGGTCGGTGGACTACTTGGGCCAGCAACGGGACAGCCCGAGCTGACTGAAACCTCCCACGTTTTTCCGGCAAAGGGGAACCACTTTCATCTGTAATAGGTCAGCGATATTCCCTGAAAGCACATCGAGCGCTTCGGTCTTCCTAGGTGGTGCGGAAGAGATACACTGATGCTCACGCTACAGTATGATGCCTGATTTCTACCCTACTTCTACCGGCGCCCACCTGTGCACGCCCACGAAGTCGTACTGCCGCTGTGACCAATTGAACTGCGGACCCAGCGTCGCCCATCTCAGCTTCCGAAGCAACTTCTCCGCCGGTGGTCCCCGGCCGTCAATGCTCCAACAATCCTTGAATGCGGGAGCATCTACCGCATCGCCTCTACAGCCATCGCTTCCACTATCACTGTGGCTGCGACTTCCGCCAACACTGCTGGTACGGCTGCTGTTGCTGCAGCCGCCGTCATCATCATCTGCATTACACTCCTCCTTTTCGCCCTGGGCCCTTGGCCGCCCAGAGGCCGTGGCTCCTGACCCGCAGCCTTGCCCATTCAACTCCCGCCCGGGTCCTCTTTGCATCTCAGCCCCGGCATCTGCAATGGTAAGTACCTTGGGTAAGCGCCAAATTTGCTCTGCAGCCGCAGCTATATGCGTCAGATGTACACGCTTATAAAGCCATAGTAGCGAACTACCCAACTAGCATAGCGGATTCCAGGTGGGCCTTATGCATCTCACACCTGATGCAAAAGGCACTTGGGATATCGCTGTCCCGTTCACAGAGCATGACTGGCGGCACCGCGTTTCCGCACATTGAAACCTTGATGGACTCCCTGCGCAGCTATATGTGCTCCGAGTTTGTGCTGCTGTACCCTTCTTAGTTTCAAAGCCGTCATCAAATGCGGCTGTGGTTGACCCTTCAGGCCTGGTCGCAGCGGGACCAGTAGCAGCCTCGGGTTCCTCGGACCCCACCCCTGGACCCGGATTAAGCCCATTGTCGTTGTTATTCTTGGTGGTGGTGATGGTACCGAAGGCACTCGGACCGTCAGTATCGGGGTAGCAGTACGGTGCTATCTGGGTATGTTCACGTTCCGCGCACTCTTGGGCATCTGCCAGAGGGGTGGGCAACGTAGATGGGTGGCTGATGTTAGACTCTCCTTCGACCTTCCTTCGCGCCATCGCACCCCCATTCCATGCTGCTGTCCCGACGCCCCCATCTCCCCGTCCCCTCCTCGTCCCCGCTGCGCGTCTCCTCGTCTGTCCTCCTCTCCCTGGATGACTGAACAGCAATAAATCTCGTTGTGCATGCTGCACCGGCGGGCTAAACGAACTAAGATTGGCTTGACTAAGATGGCTGGAACCTCCGTAGCGAAAGAGGGGTTGACGGGTAACACTCATTTCTTCCTCGTGCCTATGGTGTGGTATGAGACGGCCCCCATCCCTTCCGAGTTCCCGCTGACGCCCCACCTGCGTGCGGGTTATCCCTGCGACCCCAATTGAGCCTCAAGCCCTTCTGGGCAGCGCGCCAGAGTCCTGTCATCGGCCCATACTGCAGCACGTGGTTTGTGCGTGCGGGAGGCTCCGGGTAATCTGTCAGCGCGGCGGTGGTGAGCTCCAGCTGCTGGGCCAGCGGAAGGGCGCTGGGAATGTACACTAGCCCTGGGTGCCCCGGTGGGCATCATGTATGGATGACAAGTAGAGCGGGACAGAGGGGGCGGAATGCCTATTTCACACAGATCAGGAATACACAAGAACGGTACGGCGTATGTTGTAATCAGAAATGAAAGTGTATGTACGTATGTATGTCTGCGTGACGGGTGAGATGTACTTGACCAAATGGTGCATGTGACGTATATTTGGGAAGGAGGGCTGGTGCTCGCTTGCAGACTCACCGGGGTGTCGTACGAACGTGTAGACGGAGCTGTCGTAATCCGGGACCTGGTGACGAAGAACTTCCGGTGGCAGTGAGTCACCTTGCCTTCCGTGCAGGTCCATTACATCACTCATATCAATTGGACGCGTCAACAGCTTTCCAGGTTTTTGTTTCCCGCGCCTGTGCGAAATGACTGGATGTAACTGAGTTTGCGACAAGGCGAAGCATAACCGTATACGCAATATTGCCTCACTTCATTTTCATTTTTTGTTCGCGGAAGAGTTGGTATCTTTTCTCTGCCTCCCTGAATGCTGTTCGCGTTTGCGCGCCGTCATCGACGCCGTTGTATCCACCATATTGCATCTTGCGCAGGTCAGACCAGTGCTCAATTATCGGGATATCACAATCTGTAAAACAATGCCTCTTGGTCACAAGCCATAGTCACATCGCGGATATCCCTTGCCCTTATCACGTTACAACAGAGCCACAAGCAGATAACGGTATTACGTGACGTCATATTTGGATACGCCTCATCATCTATGGTGTATAGATATGCACGGCAGGTTATGGAGTAGCAAAATTTATTGCCGGCACCAATGACCTTTTCCAGCCAAAAGTTGTAAACGATCAAGACATATAAAGGACAAACGTCATGATAGGACCAGATACCCCATGGCCCCTCCGCGACGGCAAACGGCTGTTTTCGAGCAACCGCGATCCAATAACGGTGGCTGTACACGACAGCCAGCCAGCCATGGGGACATCGGTCGGAACAATAGTGGAGACTATGCGTTATGGATTCGAGGATAATATAAGGATCTATCAGCTGCAAGTCCTGCGTTGTCATTGAAGGCCAAGTGCAGGCTCATCAAGATCACGGACCAGCGGTGCCACAAGCTCATCGACCAGGCGGCGACGGCGGCTGATGCTTGGACTGAAATCCGCAACACCTTCATAAAGACGTCGGCTCTCACTTCCTTAGTAATTCACAAGGAACTGAGTGACCTTAAACAGACCAGTAGCAAGAGCATCGAAGGGTACTACAATGCGGTCGACGAGTTGCGGGAGAAAGCCGGAGCCATCAACTGCGTCATCACAGAAGACCACCTTTTAAGTGCATTCGTCAGAGGTCTTCTACCGCAGTTTAGCGTGACAGTGGATGCCTACTTTGCTTGTAAAAAGTCTAACGACGTCGACATCAGGAGTCTGAAGGAGTCTCTCCAGGCTGCCGAGTTGCGGTTCAACCAAAGCCAGGAAGCTCCTCGTGTAGGCGCCCTAGCAACTGGGTGCAGTGGTGGGGCCCGCGGTGGCCGCAGCCGGTTCAGCGGCAACAGGCGGCAATATAACCGTGACTTCCGTGACTATGGTAACGGTGGTGGAGGTGACGGAGCTGGGAGAGATGGCGGTGGTGAATCTGGAAGCGCTGGGGTATCTCGGCTGTGCACCAACCCTCATGCTGACTACCGCTGCCGCAAGTGCAACGTGTTAGGACATATCAAACGCGACTGCCCGCTGCTCAAACACCCATTGCGGGAAAGCAATAGAGGTGAGGGCGGTGGCGGCAGGGGCAGCGGCGGCAGGAGGCAACAGTGCAATGATGATCGTCGCAGTCGCCAGTATACGTATGTGGTGCGGGCAACCATGGATGCGGTTGCCAGATCACCCACTGTGGCGGAGGTTCGCTCTGCTTTAGCAACAGTCAACAACAAGTACCACTGGAAGCTGGACTCCACATGCCAGACTCACCTCACTGATACACGTGAAGACCTAGTGAACTACCGGTCAGTATCAAATGGGCCAATCGTGGAAGGGATTGCGGGTACTGCGTGCTGGATCGTGGGGTACGGTGATGTTGAGTTGAAGACGGATGATGGGATCGTGGTGACACTCAAGGACGTTGCTCATGTCCCAGAGGCTGGGCACCGGCTGATTTCGCTAGGAAAAATGGTAGAAGCAGGCTGGAACTTCCTAGCTAAGGAGGGGCACCTTCTTCCTCCCAAGCAGAACGTGGTGCGAGAAGAGAGATGGCATAGTCCCAGGATTTGCTCCCTAAAACAGGACTCACCCCTAGAAACTATCATGGTGGACTGCATGTGGTTTTTGAGAGCCCTGCCTCTGCATGCACGTGAATCCTGGAAAACCCTCACGGTGCTAGAGCAGTCCGTCGAAGAGTGGCACCGGCGGTACGGCCACCTAGGGTACGAGAACCTAGGAAGGGCAGCAAAGATGGTGGACGGGATGTCGGTGAACGTTGACCAGATCCTAGAGTATGCGCGGACCAAGGGGAAGTGTGATGTGTGCATTGAAACCATGGCGACTCGCGTGTCCTACCCAAAGTCAAATGACAGACCTAGGGACGTGATGGACCGAGTGCACATGGATGTAGTTGAGATGCCTATGCAGTCCCTTGGAGGCACATAATACGTTCTCACTATCCTTGATGAAGCATCAAACTTTGGGGTGGTACGTTGTGTGGCGAATAAAGCACATGGTTGCGTCGACCTAAAAGGAAGTTCTCCTATGCATGGAGAGGCAGTCAAGGTGCAAGCTGCAGTCCGTGCAGAGTGACCGTGGTGGTGAGTACCTAAATCACGAAGTAGAAGCGTTCTTCACAGAGCATGGTATCAAACATGATAAGTCTGCGCCCCGCACATCTGAGCAAAACGGCAGTGCTGAGAGGCTCAACCGCACACTGCTAGACCGGGTCAGGGCCAAGTTGAGGGATTTGGGGTTGAAGGCAGAGATGTGGGCCGAAGCTGTCAATACGGCGTGCGCAATTCACAACTGCTCCCCCAGCCAAGGCATTACCGTTACACCCTTCGAGGCGTTCCTGGGTGTGCGGCCTGACGTGTCTGGTTTTTGTGTGTTTGGCTGCACTGCATGGGTGTATCAGGACCAGCAGCCGTGCAACAAGCTGGAGCCAACTGCTGTCAAGAGGGTGTTCGTGGGATACGAGCGTGGCAGCAAAGCATATCGTGTTTTGGTCAGGGATAAGGTCCTTGTGAGCTCGAACGTGGATTTCGATGAGAAACATATGCGGTAGAGAAAGTCAGCCGTCAAAGCGACAGTGGCAGCAGTGATGGGGCTGAGTCGGTTGACCAGATTCCCATGGCGGAATTCCCGGCAGAAAATGATCAGTTTGAAGAGGCGCAAGAGGCTGCTCATTAGTAAAGTGAGATTGAAGAGTCCGGTGATGAGGCGCAGGCAGATGTTGGAAGTGTAAACGGTGGTGCAGCTGGAGGGGGTGATGAGAACCCACCTGGCCGTCACTACCCAGTGCCTAACAACCGCGGACAGGTACCTGCACATTACAATGCATATACTGTGGCACTGCGGAATGTTGTAGTTCCTGAGTCGTATCAAGAGGCAGGCAGGGAGGCTGTACACTGGCAGCAGGCAATTAATGAGGAGATTGGATTTCTTGCCGCCAATGATACATGGGACCTTGCCAAGCCGCCACTCAGTGTGAATGTGATCCCTGTGAAGTGGGTTTGTGCTGTTAAGCGGAATGCAGAGTGAGAGATTGAGAAGTACAAGGCTCGGTTTGTTGCCAAGGGTTTTAGGCAAAAGGAGGGCATCGATTTTGACAAGGTGTTTGCAATAACATGCAACCAAGTCACTGTGCGTTCCTATCTGGCCATGGCCACGGAGAAGGGGTATAACGTGCAGCACTTGGACGTATCCACGGTGTTCCATAATGGGGAACTTGACGAGGAGGTTTACTGCGACCAGCCGCCCGGTTCTGTGGCAGGTGGTGCAGCATGAAGTGCAAATTAAAGCGGGCGTTATACGGCCTGCGGCAAGCAAGCAGGGCATGGCATGAGAAGTTGCGCAGGACCCTTGAGCAATTGGGGTTCCAGGCCTCTGAGTCTGATCCGGCGTTATTTGTGCTGTATGGAAAGTCGTACACCATCTGGTTGCTGGTGCATGTTGATGATCTACTGGTAGCGGGAAGCAACAAGGTTGAAGTGAAGAAAAGGAAGGAGAAGCTAATGAGGGAGTATGATATGTGTGATCTGGGGAGGTGTCTCTCTTTCTAGGTATGGAGGTGGAGCGCAACAAAGCAGGGGGTGAGCGGAGGCTTTTACTTAACGGCGTTATACTGCGGAGCTGTTGCAGAGGTTCCAGATGGCAGAGGCCAAGGAGCAGTCGATTCCTCTGAGCTCTGCGGTTGTCTGAGCAGAAAAAGAGGATGAAGTGGTGCTTGAGGATGCGACGTGTTTCGTGAGTTAATTGGTAGCCTGATGTATTTGGCGACCTGTATCCGTCCCGACATTCCCCAGGCTGTCTACATGCTGGCACGGTACATGTTGGTGCCTACCCAGACTCACTGGGAGGCGGCTAATGGCGTATTGAGATACGTGAAGGGCATGATGAAGTTCGGGCTGCACTACAAACATGGCAGTTTAGTGATAAGAGGGCTATTCCGATGCTGATTGGGCAAAGGACCGTGACAGCCGTTGGTCCACCATAGGTTTCGTTTTTCTACTGAATGGTGCAGCGATGGGCTGGAAGAGCCGCTTGCAGCCTGCTGTTGCAACGTCATCAATCAAGGCTGAATACAAGGCCGCAGCATTCGCCATATGTGAGGCGCTGTGGATTCAAAAGCTCTTGTTCGATTTGGGCATCGAGCAGCAATATGGGAAAACCAGGGGGCGCTGAGCCTCATCAAGGATCCGGTTACCATGGAGCGGTCGAAGCACATTGATGTGGTCCACCAATTTGTCTGGGAGCGGGCTGAGCGCGGCGAGGCTAAGTTTAATTACTATCCCATGGAGAGCATGATGGAAGAGCATGATGGAAGTTCACGGAGTTCAGGATTGACTGACACTAAGAGTAAGCAGACGATAATGGTGTTTCATCCGAAGGGGTGTGTTGAACATCAGTTGGAACAATAGTGGATATGCATAAAGGATAGAACAAGTAGTACTGGTATCTTTTCTTCCTAATATAATAGTCAGTGCGCTATCCTAATGCATAAACAATTATGAAACGGAATACGGAGTTGCTTTTCTGTCCGACAGCATATCACAATCCATTCAAACACCACCATCGCATTTGACAAGGCCTGTCGGCAAAACGGCAAAAACATACAGGCAAAAACATGCCTTGTTGACGACGGCAAATAGTATTCTCCTGACTTCCGGATGTCCCCAATCTGAAACCGGCGCATGTCGACCTCACAAGCCAACCTGCGTTAACAGCAATCCCACCTACCACCTGACTTTGCCTGCCCCGACCCTCTCCTCCACCTGAAAACCCCAACTGTGCGGCTGTCTCCGTGTCCCAAACTTCAGCTGGATACCCTGCGTGCGAATTCCCTGCGTGCGGATACCCTTCATGTTACTGTCGAGGACCAAAGAACTTGTCTGTCCACGTGCCATAGAGGCCGTGAGGCAACGGGCTGGGCAGGGCTAATCGTGCCACAGGCCCCGCCATGATCGCCCAGGCATCAAACACGAGCAACTCACTCCGCCGGGAAGCCGAATCGAACCCGTAGACCAATAACCTGCGGGTGCATGTACGGGAATGGGAAGATAAGCAAAGGTTTGGAGTGCAGATATGCATTCCACTCCACTCTTGCATAAAAACACCACATCCAAATGCTGCGCGCATCATGATCCTCGGCTCAAGTCCTTCATGCTGTTGTATGTCGATGGTATTCCAGCACGCAACCCGGAGGGAGTCCAAGTTGTAGAGATTGAGGGTCTGCGGCTTTGTTAGTTCGCGTGCAGAGCAACAATGGTTGTGGCATGGGGGGTCGGGGAACACAGAGCATGAGGCCTTAAATCTTCGTTGCGGCATTCCTTTACCCAATTACCCCTCTCCGCATTGCCCATCCTGCACCATCATCGCCAGATCCCTGCTCGCGGTGGCAACCCACCGCGGTGGCAAGGTTGCTTGGGTGAACCCAAAATGGCCATCTTGTGGACCGATGCCTACATCTTTCAGCCGACCAACCACAACCACAAACACACACACACACCCACGCACACACATGCACCATCGCCGAAAACGTACCGGAAGTAATTCCCAACCCAACCAGGATGCCGGGACCCCTACTTGCTCTCCTTAAGGCATCATCACAATTGTAGCTTGCCCCAAGACTCCAATGGCGCTTTACACCACACGGTCCTCCTAACCTCACCCCTTCCCGACTTCCCCAATCTCCGCTAACCTGAACACCCCGAAGAAGAAGCACACACACTACAGCAATCACCCGGCAATTGCATATCACCACACCACACGAGGTTGCAGAGCGGCCCACCATCCATCATCTTCAGCTAGCTGCCGCTGCACCACGGACGGTGGTGGTGATTCCTCGTCCGGATGCTCCTTGTGAGGGGTGCTGTAGCGGGTTGGTCGTCTGCCCGGCTTCCGTTCTGCCGTCACCGCCGCTGGACCTTCCGGGCCCACTGGCAGACGCGGCACGAAGCAGGGCTCCAGACAGATGTACCCAGGGCCTGGAGCCCAACGCTGGGCCTGCTGAGTCTCCATATCTGCCTTCACCACTCCACAAGAGGCGTCCTCAAACAGCACACTGGCCCCCAGGCAGGTAGAAAGGAGATACGTCACCAGGCAAAAAGGCATCTCTGATAAAAATCAAAATTCGGAATGCGCACTCGTCCTTGTTTGCATGATCTTAACTCGGCGCAAAGTAACCTTTGGATTCCCCTGGAGTGGTTATTATGCGGCAGCTTCGAGGTGGTCAGGTGCAAAGGTTCAGCCGTCTGGTCTGTATCGCGCCAGCAGTGGCGTCACCCGTTAAGAGATCCCCTGCGATGTTCTCGCCCGAACCAGTCCACATCCCCTACCTGCAGCCGTACACGTAACGATACTTCCGGCCCGTGTATGCGGTGTTGAAGGTGGGGAGCTCCAGGTGGCGGTCGGTATCCGCTGTGGTGTCCATGGGTTGCAGGGAGCCCCCGGGCACGGGGAGGCGGCTGGCCGTGGCGGCTGCTAGGTCCACCACCAACCGCTGGAGCCTACGAGCAGGGAGCCGCCCGGAACACAACACCAACCACCTTAGGGACTACCAGACGCGTTCCACAGTGTGCCATGCGCAATGTTGTGAGGGACGCCGGGGGAGGGGGGGAAGACGAATGAAACGAACCAGCTGGTGCTGATACTGAAGGAACGAGGATAACCGTGAAGGTCGGATGATGGCTGACGTCGTCCAAAGCGGGGCAGGGGGAAGGAGATTCCGCACAACACATAGACACGAAGAGGTGGTGGGACAGGTGCATCTAGAGGAGGTTTACCCCTGGGGGCTGTGACCGCCGGATGTCGGTGTATAATTTGCACGGTGGCGATGACCACGGTCATGACAACGGTTGGCGCAAGCTCTTCGCTGTGGTTACGGAAAGGCTCTCCGCTCTCGATGACGTTTTCCATTCTCTACCCCAGTGCGACGGCGGCACGGCAGCAGCCACTGACATCCGCAATGCACATACGGCACACAGAAATCCCCCGACAGCGGATTGCGCAAAAGAGCTTTTCACAGGTTTTTGTGAAGGGCAGGCACTTCCGCTGGACTTCGGGCTCCCGTGCCCAGGTCCGTTGTTTCCTCGCGCCGGGGCGGTGAGCCTCATCTCTGGCTAGATGCACTTCCCTACCATCGCCACCTTCCCAGCTCAGCTCCGAATCCAAGCTCCCCACCTGGGCCTGCACCCAACGTCTGGAGCCACCGCCCGGGCCACCTGCTCCTGCAGGGGCTGCGCGCCAACAGCCGGCAGACTGTCGTAGGCCACGCTGTCCAGCACCAGCGTGCCGGTCTGTGTTCCCTCAAAGGCATTCACATGGTGCAGAACGCACACGGCTGGGCGCAGTGGCACCTGAACGGGCCGCTCGCCTCGCCTGAGTTGGGGGATAGGGGATTGGGGGCACGGGAAGGGAGGTTGCGACATCCTAGCATTAGGCCGCATGAGTAAGATACCCCGAAAGAAAACCGTCCGGAGCTGTGCCGCTAAGCAAGTCGAGGTAGAGTCAGTGGCCCAGCATGTATGCTGTATTTGTTATTCGCGCGCTAGTGCGGGGCGGCTTCGTCGACAAACCTTGCAGGTTGATAGTTTTGTAAGCCATTAGCATTACGTTTCGCAAAGAACTCATGTGACGTGAAGGCGAAAAGAGTCAGTAGTGCAACAATGAACACGACAGCAGAAGCAGCAGAAACAGCTCCCATCCAAAGCCCAAGTTACAGCTCCCCCAAAACCTCAAAGCCCCAACCCGAACACGAGCTATGTCATGTGAAAGAGTGCAACCGTGTACATTTGGTGTAGACAACGAAATCGACACCCATCCCGCCGCACCTCTCTGCATCTGAGCCAGGTCGCGGTATGACATGCAGCACCGCCGACTCTCCCTCACGCCAGCGAAGGCAGCTGACGGGACCAGACTCACCCAGCAGATACGGCAACACCTGACGGAGAAAACAACACCGACAACGATAACATAATTGCAGCGGCCACAGCGGAGGAACTGCGTGAATGCTCAGGAGAGGAAGTGTGTTTAGGAGGGGGAGGGGGGATGGCCGGACAGAACGAACGCTGCTGGGGTGAATACGCAAACGATGTGGACCATCTGGGCTCCGACCCGACCCGGCCTGGCCCGACCTTGTCAGGTGTGGGAATAAGAGAGAGTGATGAAGTGCGGCGTGGATGCTTCGCATACCTTTCAATTGCGTGACCTAGCCGTTCAGCATGCCTCATTACCAGATAGCCACGGACTGCAGAGAGGTAACTGACACTGAGGCTGCGACCGCACCTTGGAAGTGATCCTTTTTAGCTCCACACCGCGTCAGTCTCCAACTGCACCGCTCCCTGCGTCTCTGCCCTCACGTGCCTTTCGTCACAGCAGATGATTGTATATTTTCCGCCTCTCCCTTCATATCACCTCCCTTCCCTGCGGATGTGCTGCGACCTGGGACTAGAGGCTTAGGGCACTGTCCCCTACTCATGCACGATTACAGCGCGCACCTTCTACCTAACGAGTCCATGTTTACCTGCATGGCCCCTGTGCTACAGCCCCACCCTTTCAAAGCCTTGGCTACCTCACCTCCGGGTGCACTGGCGGCTGTAGCAGCAAGTAATAGTTGGGCGTGAGCCCTATATCGTGACTCGTCGCTGCCGCAAAGCCAGGTAGCCGATAACGAAGGCTCCGCGGCCACCCGCGCTGCTTCTCCCGCTCTCGCTCCCGCAGCAAGTCTGGTGGCACCTTGACGTCCTCATCATCTTGAGGATGACCAGACCCGTAATCTCTCTGCTGTTGTGGCGGCAGCTCATGCTGCTGCCCCTGCTGCCGCCGCTGCTCCGGTGCCATATGCAGATCCAAGTCCTCGTCGGGCTCCACCTCCCAGAACCTGATGTGCGTGTCGAAGCGCTCCTGCGGTCGTCGCCTCAGCCAGCGCACCGCCGACCCTAACCAAGTCAGTGCGTCGAAGTTCTCAGCACCCTCCTCGTGCTCCTCCTGCCGGTCCGCCGGTCCTCCCCGCATACCTTTCCTTCGCGGACCCCCGCCACTAAGCCCTGCATGTCGGGTCCCGGTCCCTTCAGTTCCTGTGCCCCCCACGGCCGCCGATACTGTGGTGACCGGCATCCCCGCTAACAGCGTTCGATGAGACCAAAATACCCTCCGACCAGTGACACCACACGTGCGTGGCCGCGCAGAACAGGCGTCACCACCCAGCGCGGCGTGCGTGGCTGGGAGACGGTCGTTGAAACCCAGCATGCGGTTCAGACGACCCAGCGCCCGGTCGGCAGCGGCACTCCCTAATGATAGCGGGACGCCGGGGGACAGGGTGCCGCCAAGGGAGTCCGACCCGTGGGTCGCCAGGGTGGCGGGATCTAGAGCATAAGGTAGGCCACCCTGTATGCAACCGAAGTGGTGGTGGTCGTGGTGTAATAACGTCTTGCATGGTGTATCAAAAGTTGTGCCGTGGATAGAGGTGCTTGCGCGTCATCAAATTAACTAAATAGGGGAAGGTAACAACCAGCAGGCTCGCCTCGTCCGACAAAGGCTAACGCACCTTCGCGCATATTTACCCGCCTGTCCATGCATCTCTTAAGCTGCAGGACTACTAGTCGACATAAAAGGCCAATTAAGTACGGCATCCTGTGACACTTAGTTACACGCTACCGCAGCGTAAATCGTTCTTCAACTCAACATACAAGGCACTAACAAGGCACACTTCCCATTTTCGGGTTCGATACCCACTCCCAACCTTTCCGCTTCCCGGATATCGATCCCCTGGAAACTCTTCCCAGGAGTTTAATTCGTTTCTGGACCCGCTTCTGAGCTCCACACTGAAACAATCAAAGCCGGGTGAGACCGTGAGAACTTCCCGGATGCCTACCGGGTACAAAGCCAGCAGTTTGTCGCCCTGCAACGCCACACCCGCGTTGGCAGCGTTGCGTAAAGTTAGGTTTCCCACGTTGCCCAGCAGCCCACCCCTCCCGGGTGAGGATATCGCTCCGCGGAACAACATCCGCCCGGCCAGGTCCTCTGCGTCGTGCCTTCGTGGGGAAAAGAGGCACCGAGAACTCGACGCGGTTCGCTCAGCGTCGGGGCGTTCGACTGTGCTCCCGCATATTCCTACGTGTCTGTATTGTGTGTCCCCCTGTTCATGTGAGTTCGTGTGTGTGTATATCTTTCATAACTTATTCATTTCCGGGGGGGCACAACCCAAGAACGTTGAGTCTAAGAAAGGATGCCTTACGTGGAATGCTGAAATACCATCAGAAGGGATAGCCCCTTGAAAACCGCGAGCTCCATTCTGGGTCAGCCCCCGTCCCCGCCCCTGCCCCCCCTCCCAGCCCCTGGGTGCTGCCACGCCCAGACCACCTTTATACCCAATCCCCGAATACCCACTCCAATGTGCGCACAAATGCGGAGCGGAAGAACGCCCGGCCATCCCCGGGAAAGGCTACTGAGGCTACCAGTCCATCGCCATCGTATGGATGGCCGTGCACGTCCGGGCCGCGGCTGAACCGCCCCGGGCCGTTGCGGAAGAAGGTGCCACGGAGCTCAGTTGGCAGCTTCCCCTCGGCCACCTGTAATCGATTGCACATGTCCAAGTAGGAGGCGGATTCCTTGACATGCTCTGGGAAATGGTGACGACAAAGTGACGCGACGTCACGACGTGATGTGTCAGAAGGGAGGAAGGGCCAGATTCATCGGCCGGAGGAGGTCCACGCGGCAGGCACGAGACACGAAGGCCGATGAATGGTGGCGGCTGCAGCGGCAGCGGGCAGCAGCGTGCGAGCACATTCTCGGTGCGGGTTGGGTTTGCGGTTGTAAGTCGCGCTGTAAATTCTGGGATGGCGCCTGAACTAAAACAGCGCTCTACCGGGGGGAAGCGCTCTACCGGAATATTGCAGGCCAGTGATCTGCCCAGCCTGTCGTTTCAGCCACCAGATACCGTCCTGCCCTCCCCGATCCCCCCCTCACACGCAACCTGTCGTTAACACGTTCCGCACCTCAAGCCATACACCCAAGGGCATCTCCCGGGCGTTGAATCCGAATCCCTTTTCCCAGGCATCCTGCTTACGAATGGGAAAGAGGGAAGAGAGAGGGAAGGAGGAGCACCAAGGAATTGGTACGTGCGGTCATGGAGGGACGGCGGCGCGACCACTACCACCACCAGCAGTACCGTGCTACCACCACCACCACCACCGGCTACCGCCGCCATCCTCAATGTGAGCTGGGGCTCAGCGGCGCCAGTGAGCGTTCCATCATCCAAGCCCATATCACGGCGGCAAGACCTCTGCCCGTATTGCTAGTGGGATGGGGCTGGCTGCGAGTCAGATATCCTTCAAGTGTCGCTTTTAAAAGTACCGTGTGCAAATCGCCCGAGGACTCGCCACTCAGCCGCGGGCCCTGGGACATGGAAACTCTCTGCGCCAGCCATGGCGAAACAGAATTCCTATAACCGGCCAGGCAAACACGCCCTCCGGGAAGCGGGGAAAAAGCTTACCAGGAAGGGGCGGTACTTGGGGCTTGCGCGGGTGTTTTTGCTGCTGTTCTCCGCAGCAGACACCGTAGCGGCCACAGCAGCGGCTGTGGCCGCTGCGGGTGCTGGGGCGCCCGCAACTCGTTGGAAGGCTACCGACGGGGCTTTGCCGCCGAGCGATGGTGGGCGTAAAGCGATTTGTTTATCATCGGTGGATGATATTAGCAGTTTTTGCGACTCCGATGGTCGGGTGGCGACGGGTCCCGCGTTGCAAGCGCCATGCCAGTTTTTACGCTCGAAACTCCGCTGCCGCTGCGTCCTGACAACAGACCTCCAGTAAAAGGAATGTGCTTTACATTCCGGTGGAATTCGTGACGTTTGCCTGCAGGAAATTTGCATCCCGCTGGCTGTCGTTCGACGCGTTTTTCAAAATGGGCACCGCGACAGAGAAGCATTCGCAATATAATGAGGTATGCCATGATCATCAAAGCTAACCTGTAAGATATCTTCATCCTCCAAATCGCTCGATGTCTTGCGCACTTTTGCAGAGGAAACGGCGTAGGACCCTAATTCAGCAAGAATGTGTTGGGTGCTTATTGCATCTACCCGTTGGGTCATGCATATTGCTGAAGGTCGTAGTTCATTTGATTCTGTGGCAGTGTGATGCCATGAACTGTCTGATGGTCTGGGCTCCGGGGGATGGGGACCCTGAGCTCGTCCGCTCAGTTGACAGTTGACAGAGAAACGGGGAGCCGCGTAGCCCAGCTCCAACGCCGACACAGACAGACAAAAGCATGAAACGATTAAACGAGCAAAAGGACTCGCCATCTTCCTTCAATGTTTCGCGAGGTTTTTTATTAAGGTCCTCTAGGTTTCGGAGCTACGGGATTCCTGCAATGATCCGACAACAAATCCACCTTACACGAAAAGATGTTTACGGGGAGTCGCAAATCACCTTGTCAGGTTAAGTTGTCAGGATAAGTTATGTCAGGTTAAGATCCTGCCGGGAAACGGAATTGGTGGGGGAATACAATGCTTCCGGGAAAAGTATACCTGCTGCGGAGTGATTCTCCCAGAGCTTACCTGGACCCTGGTTTCACCGTTTGGCAGTGAAAGCTTCCTTTGAAGCTGCACACATCTTCATGATCCAAAGGCATTAATGTAACCAGTAACATCTCATAGACTGGTATTTGGGGCTTCAAGAACTGCAAGTCAGAGTTTGATTGGATTGGCTATGCCTGCTCCATGCGTCCTTGAATGTCTTTGCCATGATACGAAGTGGGTCGAAGTGGGCCGATGTGGGTTCCAGCTCATGCTGTCATCGTAAGCCGCCCCATCACACCGCCGCACAAGCCAGCTACGTAACGCCCCTCCCCAGTCCCCGCCCTCCCCAGGGCCCACTATCAAGGGCGCCTCACGCTCGACCTGCGCTCACCTCCACCTTCTCCTTTTGTAGCATGTCATAAATTGTGCTGAATTGGGCTGCACAGCGAGCACAGACGGAAGAGTTGTAAGGACTAGAAATGATTAGAAAGGACACGGACCGTGTGCCAGTCCATGTCCGATGCCCCAAGGCCACCCTTGAAACCCTTGAAACTGGACAGGTAAAGGGATGCGCGAAGACGACCACAGCCTGACCCTGGAGTCCCGGAAGATATAACACGCACACTCGTGTCACAGTCGCGTGTACTGTCCTTGCCAATGCGAGGACTGTACACGCGACGGTGACAAGTGTCCTCTTCCCTAGGTAGGTACTGCTGCATGAAAAATGGCCAGTGGGGAGTGACCGGCGTGGTAAAAGTTCTCGTCAGCGCCAGAGGGAACTACCCCCATACGATTTTATCGTGCATCCAGCACAGCAATCTGCAGTATGGCCTTTCGGCAGATACCAGATACCGCAAGCAACACTTCTCAGGGAAACGCTCTCACTTCCATTCGGACGGACTGCACCACTGTAAAAGCCTTTTCACAGGACCGCTAAATCGTAGGGGCGATCTTGGATTTGTGTGGAGGATGTAACGGGCTGATTGAAAGGAAGTCCAGTATGCTGAGACACAAGGTACTCTAAGAGACGCTGTTCTCGTTCCTTGTTAGATACGCATATGGATGAGCAGCTGTGGAGTTGTACCGAACGTTTTGTTTGGGGTGGCACGTTGTGCGCGTCCCTTGGCCCCATGCAAATCGTTACCTCGTGGACTTTGAGTATCACGAACACTATGAGGATGGTCAGGGGGCATGGGGCACATGCGCACGCACCAGAGGTAATGAACAGAGTGACAACCCCACATCCGTCACGCCCATATGTCGCATGCCGTTCCTTTTACCGGGCCTACGACGTGCTGACAAGAAGTTGCGCAATTCCCATTTTTCAGCACGCACATATATAACTACATCTGCTCCCGACATACTGCATCAACACCCGCCAGGTAAGTTTATATCGTAGCCCACAATGGTGGGATTTCCGTCACGTGCGGCTCCACTCGTTCGTTGTGGTTCCTTTTCGTTTCCATTCACCTATTGACCCCTCCGCTTTCATCATTTCCGCAAAGGGCCAAAGCCTCATCCCTTTAAGGCCTCTCTAGGATTTGTAAGCACTGCCAACAGCCCACCGCAAGGGCCACCGCCACAGCTCGCAACCTCCTGTTGCCTACAGTCCCCATCAATAAGGATTCCACTAATCCCGCTTTCCCAGCAGCCCCCCCCCTCGCACCTCGCTCACTCACTATAGCAGTTACAAGCAGAAAGTCGTGCGAAGGCCGTACGTTTAACAAAACACACACACACAGTTTCCCTCCCACCTCTGCCCCGAGGGGAGAATACGACGGGCCTCGTTGGTTTCACTGTCCCGACGGCCTAAACATCGGCTTCCACCTTCCACTATCCGTCCCCCCTCCGCTGCCAACCTCGTTCCAGATCCCGCTTGCGTAGCAGTTTGCATAATGCGATGGCAACCCGTTGGTCACCAGGTCGCCACCCCTGCGGAGCGCTGACTGGCCCCGCCCCGTACTTAGGCTATCGCTAACCGTCCTTTTCAGTCTTTCAGAACCAGGCGGTGTAGCGCTAGGCCATTGCGTGCACGCGCGTCACGAGCCCAGCGCCCCATGCGCGGCTCCTGGCCCACAGCTGCGACAACAAAGCGGGCGCTGCGGGCGATGGCCAACCCGTTGACGAATCCTCGCTGTGGGAGAGCGCCGATGCAGGCCAGTGACCCGGCGCCGCCGGATTTGTTTTGGTTGACGGACCAGAGCCGGATGGCGCCGTCCCCCGCGCCGCTGGCCTGCGGGGGCAAGAATAGTATGTGTATGTATATGTGTATGTGTATGTGCCCCCAGGCCGTTGTCTGATGTCGATTCCTGAATGTTGAACTCATAAGGACTCGCAAACTTGCTTCCAAAGAGCCCTACTCTTCGCCCCTCCGATACCCTTCTCGTAGGAAGGGGTTCGGTAGCTGAATCCCCTTCAGTCTTAAAAGCTCCGTTCGGGGCAGGAGCGGGACGAGCGAACAATCATCAACAGGAGCTTTCTCGTAGTTGACGGCGGGGTGGGGTGAGAAAGCGAGGGGGAGAGGGGCCCAAGGAATCAACTGCCACCAACACTTGGGAGACCTTCGTCACCCTCGGCACACATGAGTATTCGCTCGCGGAGGAAGAGGGATATATATATTGCACATGAACCTACCATGCCTGTTCTGCCCCCACATCTGCGCCCAACCAAGCCAAAGGAGTCACCCAGCCTTCTTCCAGCTAACAAATATAAGCTGGCTGTACATAGAATGCTTAATCCCGTACGAGCTCACAGCGGGCCCCAGAGCCGCAATGCTACTTACCAGGAGGTCGGTATTGCGGCAAACCGCAACTGACGTTACCCAGCCATGCTCCGAAGACAGAGCTGCTGCCGCTGCCGCAGCACCACCACCACTGTCGGCAGGTGGCGCCGCGTACGTGGTCCCCGCATTCGGGCCGTGGGCCCCCCGCGCAACGAACACGGGCTTCTTCTTCATCTGGCTCCACAGCTGCAAACCGCCGTCGCAGCCGCCAGACACCCATTCAGTGCTCGTAACGAACCTGACGCAATCCAGCACCCTGTCGTGGGCCCTGCACGTATGTGAACGAGGGACGCGGGGAGAAAGAGACGGGTAGGGAAGGGGGGGGTAAGGATAAAAGTAGGAAAAGCCCACCGGGAGGATGTGTGGGGTTACCTTGCTTCTCCCGCCGTTCCTTTCCCCTCCTCTCCGCACGCACGCACGCACCTGAATATGAGCTGGCTTTCCTCAGGGACTTTCCAGAGCCTGCACGTGTGGTCATGGCCCGCCGTCAGCAGCCGCTCCGCGCGGAGGAAGTCCAGACCCAGGACCTCCGCCTGGTGGCCGTACAGCGTGTCCATGTAGGCCCGATCGTCCAAGCTCCACAGCTTAACGGTGCGGTCCGCGGAACAGCTCGCCAGCGTGTGAGTTCCATCCCTGCATTCCGCGGTGCCGCGTGTAGGTGGGTAGGTTAGCTTATGGTGGGTGGGGTTGTTGTAGGGAGTGGGGCGAGGTGTAGCATGGGACAAAAACTTGGTTTTGGTTGGGTGGAACAAGATCTGACTGAATTCAATGGATAAATGGCCATCAGTGACATAGAAGCTGGAATTGGATTTGGTGGGCGGATCATACACCCCGGGCGAGTGCAAGGGCGAGTGCCTGCCTCATGGTTTCAACGGCAAGATGGGCCCTATGGAAACATCCTCGCAGCACCTGATGGAGGTCGAGAAGCGCGAGTGTAAGTGAAGCAGCGCGGTTAGGAATGGAGCCAGATAGAGACCCGTTGACGGTAATGGGATGGCAAAAGAAATCGTAATGCCCCATGGAGACGGGGGACAAAGGGCGGGCGAGGCGCGGTGATCGTACAATATCCACCTGGTAGAGGGCAGGGTGTGAAGTCCTTTTATAGCATACGCCCAACAAGGATCCCCAGCGCTGCATTGCACTGATTATCTGCGCCAAGGATATTGTTGGGCCAATGATTCCTCTTCTGCACCTGCCCTCTTCCATGCTCAGCGTCAAGATAAGCCCCCCGACAGCTTTGCAAATGTACCCGCTCATGTCGTACTATAAGTACTATCGTATGTACCTGAAGGCCAACCCTGTGACCACGTCCTTGTGTCCGGGGAAACCCTGCAGGTAAGTTCCGGAGTTGGCTTCGAACACGTGGACATTGTTGTCGCCGCCTCCAACCGCCAAGTAGCGCCCGTCGCTGCTGACGGCCACGGCCCCCAGCGAGGCGCGGCTGACGGAGCGGGCCTTACGTGCAACCCAGTCCGCGCCGCCACCACCGCCGTCGCTGGTGCTCGGCGGTCCCGAGGCTCCTCCGCCGCCAGCGCGGGGACCGTCGCCAGGCCTGAAAGATGGCGGCGTGAGGACAACCCTTTAGCGGTGCTGATCTCCGAACAAGGGCGGGGCGGCAACAACAATGTGAAAAGGGACAAGTAACACGAATGAGAACGGATGCGTTGGTCGTGTCGTGTGCGGGATTGGTCTGGTTTCGTTTGGTTTGGGTGTGGGATGGGGCAAGACGGGAGAGTGAGGAAGGAGAAGCCGGACACAGTGGTTTCACGAGGAGGCTGAAAACCAAACCTGTTTCGTTTCACGTGTCGAATTCACATAACAAACATGCGGGCGTACAGACAGACAGAAGTTGAACGTATTAAACATTACAACGTATTGAACATATAGCACTATCTATACACGCACACCGGGAGATGCCACTTCGTACAGAGAAATATAGTGTATGCGGGGTTTGGGGGCCGCACGGGTGTCATGGTCATGGTGGGGCCACGCCACGGTGTTGCAGCCACACAAAAGTCGAAACACCTTCCGCTCCTCCACAACCCCACTCACTACCCGTTCACATCGTAGTTTCTTTTCCCCGCCCTCCGTCCGGTGACTACCCCACACCCACCCACGGGGAGATTTCTTTCTCCATGAAAGCACTGCCCTCACATGCTGTTTGCCGCCTTCCTGCCCAACTTTGGCATTTCAGCAGATCAGCCAAGCTTCAGCCGGAGCTGCCGCGCCATATCTCCAACGTTCCCCATGAATCACACCGTTAGCCTTTACCAGTGAGTCCCTCCCCTGACCGGGGAGCTCCGGGCCTTCCCTAGCCTTCTCTTCACCTACCTGTACAGCTGCGTGCGCTTCATCGTCTCGACGTCCCAACGACAAATGCCACCATCTTTCGAAACCGTGAAGGCGGTGGAGTCATCCCCGGTTAGCGCCACAGCCGTCGCCGCCAGACGATGCCCCCGGCTACAGCAGGGCTCACTGTAGCCTTCGTCGCCGGGTGCCAAAACCCGCATGCGGTCCGCTAAGCGACGCTGAAGCCGCCCGGCCGCCTGCAGAAACAATCGCCAGAAGCGCACAGCAAAAGGTGCTTCCATGAAAAGCTCTTGATGCACCCGCCTGCTGGAATAAGTAGCGGTTTCATCATACCAAGGGGAGCTAGTGTGCTGGGCGGGCTATGGTATCAGAGGATCCGGCGGAAAGCAGCTAGTAATCTTGGTACCAGTGGGGAGCTATGGATAGACTTTGACGCTGCACGGCCTGTCAAGGCGTGAACACTTAACGGTCGCCCGAAGAAGGTGAAATCTACGGTCTGGTCTAACGATCAATACCTGCGCAACATCCTGTTGAAGTCGCTCGGCAAGCCGTCGTGCGCGCGCCGTTGCCCCGACTGCGGCTTCATCGCCTTCTTCATCTTCATCTTCGACGTAGTCATCGACGTCATCGCTCCCGCCGGTCACGCCGCGCCGGTCGTTCAGGCCGTCTTCCTCGTCCTGAACCTTTGAAAGGTACTCCTGAGCTGCAAGCATACCAGCAACGGTCATTCCGTAAGTGCCAGGTTTTTAACCAACCCCTGAGCAGCCGCCACCGTAAGGAAGTGAAGCTATCCCAGTGAGCGAAGCACGCCTTGCGAACAAATAGTTTCACAACGTGTAACCGAAAGGTTTAATTCAATGTTCTCACCAAGCCGCAGCCTGAGTTGGTCCGCCGTCTCGTGCTCTTCTTCATCCTCCTCCTCCTGTTGCTCCGCTTTTTTGTTATCATCGTCTTCGTATAAAAAGAAAGCACCACCATCGTCTTCTTCGTCAGTTCTTTTCTTCGCTCGTTTTGGTTGCGCCTGTGGGCCACGCTTCCCGGCAGATCGTTTGAGTGCTCCCTTCATTATATTATTTCATCAAGTAACATCAATGCACACTTGTAAGTTTTGACGCGTATTTGCAAGAGGCCATCGGCTGTAAATTATTACGGCAGTACCGCCGTATGGCATCTTCCGCTCTTTCGTTTACAAAGTCGCCTTTCGATGCTTTCCTGGTTTCTTGCAGAGAAATAATGAGTAATTTATGATAAATGCAACAACGCTTGGAGTGCTTTGCCGAAGTATGGCTGGCTATCCAATGCCTCGTTTGCGTGTCTCAAGGCAGACTTGGACCGGCAACCATTAAATTTGTTGCCCTTTGATTGTGATATGAACTCTAAGTGTGACTCGTAAAAGACATTTATAGCTGTCGTGAATGACATGGACTTTTTTTGACACATAAACCGTAAAATGAGACCTCACGTTTGTATTCCTTCAGGATGCCAGCAATGGTTCTCAAAGGTAGGCGCTTGCAGCAATAATTCCTGATACACGCCCTCAAGATGGACCATTACACTCGGCCGATACTCCACGTGCAGACTATTGCTGTGGGCGTCGATAAATTTGCGTACATGAGCTCATTGGCCGTTTATGTCTACTCCTCAATCACATACCTGCCTCTAGCTATCCTCGCCAAGCACGAGGAGCGTCTATCTGCCCTTGCCTTGTCCCCCTTCGACTCAAATTTGCTCGCGTGTGCAATCAGCAACCAAGTGAGTACCTTTGTAAACGGACGCAACGCGCTTCTGATGGTATATGCGGAGAAGGGGAGGCTGGGCACGACATGACGGCCCGCTTGCTTCCCCCTACCTTACCGTGGACCCCTAGGGGTTGGATTGAGCATTGTCCTCACCGTATTTCCACGGCCTGGGCGCATGATTTGAATCCTGCTTGGAATGCTTGTGTGGCGGTACAGGAGATACGGGTGTACGACGTGGATACGGAGCTTATTGTTTGTCGGGTCAGCTATCCGAGCCCGAAAGGAAAGGCCACTATCATTGAATGGTGGGTAAGGCATATGAGGTCATCTCCAAACTCGGGCTTGCTCGAGTCGGGGATCACACGTGAAGGGCAGATGCCGCCGGAGGGGTGTCGCAGTGAGCCTGAGGTATTGGCAGAGGCAGGGACAGGGGCAAGGCCGTTCATGTGACGACCTGGCTAGCAAAGGGGCAGGCTATCAGGAAGTGTGACGATGGTACGCTGGGGACAGGCTGAACCAAGACCATGCTGCCGGAAGCGGCCTTAGGCACGCTTCAGGTAACGGACCCCGCTGATAGCAGCGCCGTGCAGCGGTGGCCCAGTGGCACTGGCAATTCTTCACAGATTTAGAGCTTTCGCGGGCGAGGAACCGGGGCTGGGTCCAGGAGTTGTGCATGGGCAGCGAATCGACTACAGTCACCCAAACACCGGTGATGATTGATGATTAGAGACAGCTGGAGTCCGAGTGTCCCCACGTGGGCCCTATTACTTGAAGGGGGCTTAGGGGAGTCCCTTGCTGCTGGTTAAGGGAAGGGACGTCCGAGGCAGAGGCCAAGTGCAGGCATCGAGGGCGAGATGTTATCCTTTGGTTGTAATTGAAGGATGCAGCTTCACCAGATGCCAGAGGCAGGTCCTGGAACTCGACGCCGGATGCAGCTGCAGATGTTGGCTGCTGACCGAACCCCCCACGCCCGGACGCTGAGGTGGCTGAGGGAGGCGGCTGCTGGCCTAGTTGGAAATGACAAGGAAACATGACTGCGCTGTCATGCCACGACATGCAGCCCCAGTTTGCCGGATGCGGCCCGGATGCTGGAACGAATGCTGTTCTGGGTCGTCGTCGCGGCCGCCCTCGCACCGCTGCTATAGCTGTGCTGCCAGGGAGGGGTGGGTGAATACACGATACCCTGGTACTGCTTTGAGAAGCTTAAATAACTAACCTCCGGGGGACTCAACTCTAGCGGTGTATACGCTTGCATGTGCACTTCACATTTACAATCGATGGATTGATCGATGGATTGATTCCCTTTATTTTCTAGACGCTCACAGCGTGACTGGCCAGACTGGTCCCATTTCCTCCCATATGTGCCCGAGGTTACTATATTGCCCGAGGCCGGTTGGCTCTGCCGTGTGCTGATTCTGGCTGCTCATCCCCCATCCGATCACCAACTTTGGGCGCTCCGTTCTGGGGCTAGCTCTTCCGGCCGTCAGCTCTGTCCTAAGGCTCATTATTTCACGAATACTATCGGGGTATTATTGTATTCCGTCCCGTACTCTACATACACACTCTTGTTTTCCTCTCCATCACTGCCCGCAGGCACCGCACCAACCCCGGCGTCCTCCTCCTGGCAATTGGTTCGTGCGTGGTGGCCTGGGACTTTACGGGAGCGGCGGATGCTGGGGCGCAGGGCCATGCAAACGGCAGTAGCCATGGCCGCAGCGGCATAGGTAACGTGCACAGCGTCAGCAGTGCCAATGGTGTCGCCGCAGCACCGCCACCGCAGCCATCATCACCACCGTTGTCATCGCGGCCGCAGTCCATACCGCGTTCCATGCTTATGCGCCTCCGGAACGCCCGGGGGCCGGGTGGCGATGGCGGCGGGGAGGTTACTGGTCGTTGGGTGTCGCTGCGGGATGTGAGTGCTCCCATCACCGCGATGGACCAGTGCGGTGGTGGCGGCAGCAGCGGCGGACCTGGCACTGCTGCCGGCTCGACGCTCATCGCTGTCGCAACCGCAGACTCCCGGATCTTTATCTTGGAGCTAGAGCCATCAGGCCTCGCTGTCCGTGGAGAGCTGCGCACAATAACGCTGCCAGATACGGCCGCAGCGCAGTCGGTTTTCAGCGGCAGCGGTGGCCCCGCCGCTGGCCTTGCCGGCATCGGGCCCCCCAGCACAGTATGCTGGGAGCCGCTGGCCTGCAACGGCCTGCTGCTCATCGTAGGCCGCTCCGGGGTCATGGCGTTGTACGACACTACCACGAACGAGGTCGTGTTGTCGTATGGTAAGCAGCCAGCGACAGCGTCACGCTTTGCGCAGTTCCTGCCGTCTCAGCCGGGCAATTTCTTACTTTCCTCCAGCCGATCTGGCGCCCTGCAGCTTTGGAACGTCAGCCAGCCGCAGCCTCAGCGATTGATCAAACTGGGTGGAGGTCTGGTGCAGTGCTTCGCCTTGATGAAGAGCACAATGGCGACAATAACGAATGGCGCTGGCGCCGGCAATGGCAACGGGGACGCTGCAGCAATGGGCAAGCCGCGTACAGCGGTGCTGGTGTCATTCAGCGACGGTGCAATTTTTTCTTACGATCTGGATTCTCAGCAGGTGCTGTGGCGGCAGGAGGGTGGTCATACGGAAACGGTGTTCGACTGCCGCTTCTGCACGACAGATCCCAACATGTTTGCCACAGCCAGCTTCGACTCCTCAGTTCGGGTGAGGGGCTGGGGGCCGTTTTCACCCCAGCGAACAAAACTAGGGTTGTTTTGTTAGTTTTCAAAATAGATGAGCTCAAAGATGCAAAGAGCGGCTAACGGGGTAATGGCGCCGGGGATGGCGGATGTGAATTGGCGGGTTGTGTGGCCTTGCACAGAGCCAGGCGGATGGGGGGGGCCTGGGCAGCGGGCAGCGGGTGGCAGGCGCAGAGTTGGGCAGCGCGTCTCAGATCTGGCCCCAAACCCAAACCTAGGGGCTGGTTTGTATTCCGCTCCCAGTACTTGACTTGACACTGTACGTCGAACGCAGATCGCTAAGCTCCGTACCTCGTCATCAAATAATTTGGACCTCTGCCCCAAATCCATCTGGTTGTTGCTGATGACGGCTTGGAGCTGCCATGTTTTTCGTATTATTTTCGCCGTCCTTCATGTTGGTCACGGCCACCTGCCCCATAAGATTGTGCTGTGTGTGTACGTGTGTACGATACTCCATGAGAAGGACACCTGGCTAGCCTTCAGGGTTGGTCCCCTTCCATTCCGCTCCTCTCCTCCTCACTTGCCCTAGCCAACACTTGACCTAGCCCTCCGTTCCTTGCCCTTGCCCTTGCCCTTGCTAACACGTGTATTTTTATTCACACCTTCGACCCGGTCCGTTGTTTTTTTCGCAATCCACCCTCCTCCCCACGTGCAGGTGTGGGACGTGCGCACCGCCCGCTGTGTGAAGCTGCTGCTGGGGGCCGAGGGCATCCTCTACTCCGTCAGCTGGTCGGCTGATGGCAAGCTGCTGGCGGCCTCTAATGATGCAGGGGTCATCTACCTGTACGAGTATGGTCGGGGAGTGCTGATCAAGGCGCTGAGACAGCATACCAAGCAGTCACTCAGGTTGGCCAGCCATCAGGTTGAGGGAGGTTCAGGTTGGCCAGCCATCAGGTTGAGGGAGGTTCAGGAAGGGGAGCCATCATGAATCAGTATCTCATTGTGACATGGTCGTTTTTATGTACCGCTGTTGTCCTTATTCGTTCTGAACTAAGATTTTGTATCTTCTTCCTCCTGCAAAGTTAGGACTTTGCCCAGCTGTCTCTGAATACAAATATTCTTTATCTCACCTCATTCGGCTCCTCGAGGGGAAGAAAGAAGGGGCACAGCAAAAGCACGTTTCCCAATCCCTTTTTGATCTCTACGCTGTTCGCTTTGTTCGAAATCACCGGTTTTGCTGGGCCCTTTCCTCGTGCGCTTTTTACTTAGGCGCCCGGAGCTGTGGCAGCCCGGAGCAAGCCCTGAACGCCCGTGATGGGGATAGATATCGGTATTATAAATATAATAATCTTGTATATTATGCCGTGCCCGGGTCCGCTGCTCAATCCGCCCCGACAATTGGCGCCCAACCCGTTGGTGTTCCCTTTCTCTCCCCGCTGCAGAGTCGTCTTCCATCCGTACAAGTCCACGCTGCTGGCCTCCGCCTCCATCGACGGCTCGGTGCTCGTCTACACTGTTGACGGAGAGACCGTTCGCGCTCTGCGGCATTCTTCGCCCGTCTCATGTATCGCCTGGAGCAGCTTGGCCCCCAGTCTGCTGGCCAGCACATCTGAGGAAGGGGAGCTGTTCGTGTGGGACGTGAGCAGACCAGCGCACGAGTGCCTGGTGAAAACCCTGGTGAAACACAAGTAAGCAGGGTGTCTTCGCTGTGCCGCAACGGAGTGGGGATCGTGGACGGCTGTGGGCAGATCCTCTTTCCCTTCCCCGTTTGCATCCATTCACGCGCTTCCGTCCCCTGCTGATGCTGATGCTGATGTTGATGGTGGTGCTGATGCTGATCTCGCAGCTCGCGGTCGTTTAACGTGGAGTTTTCGCCACTGCTACGAAATTACTTGCTCAGCTCGTCTAACGACCGTACGGCACGGGTGTGGGACGTATCATCGGGTGACTGTCTAGTGGTGGGTATGGGCTGAGGGTCCGGGGCGGTATCAGATGCTGAGGAGGGCTGAGGGGGGATTTCTGGTTTGTGGGATGGGTAGAGTCGCGCACGTGCGTGTGTCCCTTGCGTGGTGCTCTGAAACAGAAAACCCATGTGCCTCCTTCAACCCCTCTACCCATGCATGGCCGTCCGGTGTTGGCCCGTGTTGTTTTCATTTAAGGTTTTTGTTTCGAGTTGTGTGCATCCCGGGTATGCTGGGTATTTACGACCTCATATCTCGTGGCTAGCTCTGCCGTCTTGCCCATCGACTTCCGGTACATTTCCCTCGTTGGTGTTTTGGGTCCCTATCCACTGGGCATACAAAAAGAACCTCTAGCATCTATCATGTAGGGTCTCTCTGTCCATTCTACTTCTCATCACATTGCTGCAGGGCGCACTCGCTCGCGCGCCTCAGCCCTCCCCTCTTCCCTCCCCCCACCCCCAGGTGCTTAGCGGCCACACAGCAGAGGTCAGGGCGCTTGCCTGGCATCCCGAGGTGGCGCACCTTTGCTTCACTGGTACGGCTTGGAGTTTGGGGGATCGATATTGGTAGAGGCTGGGCTAGGATAGAGGGCCACGAGGGCAGGGGGTAGAGGATAGAGTGTGAGGGCTACGAGGGTAGAGGGAGGGTAGAGGGTAGCCAAAGAAACAGCGAAGAGCAGAAGCAAGCAGCCATGGAGGAAAGGGGAATCGAGGGGTCAGAAACCGTACGGACTTGGAGGAAAGTGGCGCGAAACGGGTATGGGCACCGCTGAAGGAAGGGTCACCAAGAGGTGAGCGGGGAAGCCTTGGGGGCGACGGATGAGGGGAATCCTCTCGGGGGGCCGGCCTTAACAATGACACCCGCTACCTCAGGTACAATGTGTGTGTAGGGGGAACGAACCCGGGCACCGGCCGTTGTCACACGTCCACCCCGCCTCCCCTTGCCCCGCTGTACCTCCCCAATTCGTAGGATCATGGGACGCCTCCGTACGGGTATGGGATGTCCGTACTGGCAACTGTATTCACGTGGCTAACGACCATCATGCCGACGTGTACGGCATCGCCTGCCACCCTCGTCGACCCTTCTTTATGGTCACTTGCTCACGGGATACAACACTGCGGCTGTGGAGTATATTGGGCCTTACGCCCAACCTTCTGCCGCAGGTATTACAATGTATGCGTAAGCGCGGGGCTGCATATTCCCCCCCCCTTCCCCATTCCACATGGGCCAGCCCACCCGCATACCTCCTCAATTCTGCCCACCCCGATGTCCCTGTGCACGTCCCGCGGGTCCGTTGCCCACCCTAAACCCTCCCCATCGCGTATGTTGTCATTCGAAATTTGAGATCAATACGTCTCAGAGTTTTCACACGAGTTTCCGTCTTCCCGCCTTTTTCTTATCACGCGCGCGTGGGCGAACATAACCATGCACACAAACACGCACGCTCACGCACCCGTGCAGGCGCTGGTTCGCTCTATCTCTTCCCTCCGGGCGATGGGCGAGGAAGCCGCTGCTCTCCCGCTGTCTGCCGCTCCCATCATGAGCGGGCAGGGCTCCCTTGAGCTGGCGGACCGGCTGGGTGCGGTTTCCTGCACACCCCTGGAGCGCTTCGCCGCCATCTCCGAATTCTTCCTGCCACCAGGTGTTTACGTGTGTGTATGTGCGCGTGTGTGGTGTGTGTATGCGTATATGTATTTAGAAAAAGGCGCGAAAAGAAGCCCGCCAAAGGAATCCAGGTGCGTCCGTGTCAATAAGGCAACGCCAATGTCAAAAGCAGCGACAGACAGACCGATGCAAACCCGATGCATATTAGGTGGGTTAAAACGTTAATCGGGGATTTTGGGGATTTAAGGGTTTTTGAGCAGGGGGCGGCGGAAATGGTGCGGCCAAATGCCCTTCGCTACTTGCCGCCCCTTTGGCAAGCTGTTAACGTCTACGGCGCTTTGGTGGTGAAGCACGGGTGTGTGGTTGGGTGGCGTTGCTTATGTTATGTTGGAAAGATGACGGCGGTCAACGGGGGTCAAAAAGGGAAAGAGGGGAAAGTGTGTATGTGTCTTGATGCTATTGGCCGTGGGGAAATGCAGTTATTACGTTTGGGGAGAAGAGAGGTGACGAGAAGCGCGTTCCCTTCCTCATCCTGACTATGCCAGCCATTCCAAAACCAACTTTCAAAACTCCAACCGCTCTCCGTAGAACTTCCCTCACTTCCGTACTACACCCCACCAACCCCCACCCCCTCTCTACCATCACCACCACCACCACGTGCCCGAACAGCCTGCATCGACGTCTTCTGGGACATCGCGCGGTATGTCCGGTACGGCAGTGGCGGTGGCGGCGGTGACTCCGGCGGTGGTGGTATCCTGGGGCACTTGCCCGTACGGCAGCGGCCAGCGGCTGCGGCCACTGCCACCGAAGGCTGCGGTGGCGGCGGCTTTGCTGGCGTCTGTGGCGACGACAGCTCCTCCCTCCACCACTGGACGACTGCGAAGATGGCGATGGGGTCGGCCGCCAACCATTTGGAGCTGGCGGCAAGCAGCAAGGTGGGATGGGCGGATTGCCAATGGTCGGAAAGGATGGGGGGGGCCCATGTAACGTCGGTTATGTTAGAAGAAGGCTGTTTGCTCGTCCTGCAGTTGCGGAAGGAGGCATGGGGGTACGGAAGATTGAGTCGTAAGGTGGAAAGCAGGAACTGCGTATCAGCACCAGCATGATGGCGACAAAAAGAAGGAAGGTGTTTGGAAAGAAGACAAGCGGGGGACGCTGGACGAAGTTAAAAACTGAAACTTTTACAGCGCGCCATAGCCCATTGGAATTGGGGGAATGGGCAAGGTAGGCGTAAAGGCCTAAGGGACTTTCCGGGGCCTTGATATGAGAGGTAGGTGATTAATTTGCTTTTTTCCATTCCATCCACCCTGTTACTTGGTGGATTTTATTTGGTCGTTGACGTTCCTCGATATATCCCCGTAACTACCAACTGAACACTACCCGATTGAAACTACCTTTATCCTCAAGGCCCCAAAAACCCGCGAGACCACATCCTACAAATTGCCCGACTCCCCTAATAGTGCAACAATCAACATTTGGCACGGTGTTTTGTCTGCATCGCCGGCGGCAGCTACCACCAGTGTGGTATGAGGCCGGTTGCTTCTCAGCCCACCGTGCCTGCACTCCCTGATGTTTTAGATTCGGTTACCGTGCTTTTTCCGAATCCAGCCGCTGACATCCAGTGCGCATACCACAAATTCACTCCCCTTTGTTGCACCACCCGAAGTTAGTGGTGGTGTTGATAGTGGTGGTTACTAGCACCAGCCTGTGCGGCCCTCAACAGCAGAGCCGGTGATGGATCTCGTTCGCAGCTCCTCTACGGCAGTACCAGGTCTCAATTATTCGCCTTCCCCACCTTAACCCATTCCGGGAGCGGTATATACCAGAAGAAGGGGCCCCGCCCGGGTCCGTGGCTGACCTGCTGACCTGTCCTGGTGCTGATTTGCACCTTTCAGGCTCGTCTTGGCTCTGTTGGCAGCGTTCGGCGTGATGAGCTCCTGCGCGAGGCCGCCCAGCAGCACCTGTTGGCGGGCAACGTGGAGCATTGCTGCGAGCTGCTGGCGGAGGTGGGGGACTGGGAGAGGGCACTGGCGCTCGCACCCGTGGTGGGAATGGCGCTGTGGCAGAGGCTACTCAAGCAGCGGCTGCAGGCCATGGCGGAGGCGGAGACGCAGGTATGTATTTGTGTGTATGTGTGCTCGCATGCACTAGGGTGGGGGAGCGGGAACCATCAGCGGACTTCTCGTCCTGAGCAAACGCAGTCATATTGGGACATGAACTCTGGGGAGGAAGACTAATCGAACCATCGAGTAGCTGGTTCCCTCCGAAGTTTCCCCCAGGATAGCTGGAGGATAGCTGGAGCTTGATCAGTTTTATCGGGTAAAGCGAATGATTAGAGGTTCGGGGGATGAAACATCCTTCACCTATTCTCAAACCTTGAATAGGTAAGACATGCCGGTTGCTTAATTGAACCGCGTCACACTCACATCAATGTCTGAGCTCCAAGTGGGCCATTTTTGGTAAGCAGAACTGGCGATGCGGGATGAACCAATAGTCGAGTTAAGGTACCAAACTGCGCGCTAACCTAGATCCCACAAAGGGTGTTGATTGATATAAACAGCAGGACGGTGGCATGGAAGTCTAAATCCGCAAACGAGTGTGTAACAACTCACCTGCCGAATCAATTAGCCCCGGAAATGGATGGCGCTGAAGCGCGTGACCTATACTCGGCCATGGAGGCAAGTGCGATGCGTCCATGAGTAGGAGGGCGTGGGTGTCGAGACTAAGCCTCTGGCGCGAGCCTGGGTGAATCGACATCTAGTGCAGATCTTGGTGGTAGTAGCAAATATTCCAATGAGAACTTTGAAGACTAAAGTGGAGAAAGGTTCCATGTGAACAGCAATTGGACATGGGTGAATCGATCCTAAGAGATGGGGTTAACCTGTTTGAAGGGATGTGCAATTCCCTTGCACTGTCCATCAAAAGGGAAAAAGGTTAAGATTCCCTTATTTGGACAAGGCGGCTGGCGGTAACGCAAGCGACCCCGGAGACATGGGCACCGGCCCTGGGAAGAGTTCTCTTTTGTTTTTAACAACCCGAAGGCCCTGGAATCGAATCATTCGGAGATAGGTAGGCTCAGAGGTTGGTAAAGCACTGCACTTCTCGCGGTGTCCGGCGCGCCGATCCTTAAAAATCCGGGGGAGCATCTCCGATCTTGCCAAGTCGTAAACTCATAACCGCATCAGGTCTCAGGTAAACAGCCTCTAGTCGATATAACAATTTAGATAAGGGAAGTCGGCAAAATGGATCCGTAACTTCAGGAAAAGGATTGGCTCAGAGGGCTGGGCCTAGGGGTCCGCAGCTGTGAAGCCCAAGACTGCGGGGTCTACCCAACTGCAAACGGCTGGGCGGACTTCTGTGTATCCCGAGTGGACGGCTCTAGGAGCCGCTAAGCTGCGAATTTATTCACAATCGTGGTGTTCCCTAGGCGATGAACAGCCTCAACTCAGAACTGGTACGGACTAAGGGGAATCCGACTGTTTAATAAAAACAAAGCATTGTGATGGTCCTAAAGGATGTTGACACAATGTGATTTCTGCCCAGTGCTCTGAATGCCAAAGTGAAGAAATTCAACTAAGCGCGGGTAAACGGCGGGAGTAACTATATATGACTCTCTTAAGGCGGCCAAATGCCTCGTCATCTAATTAGTGACGCTAATGGGGAGATGGTAGGAGGGGGTGGTCGGGTGGGGATAGCAGGGAGGAGGGGTGGATGTGGAGGGGCAGGTCGAAGGTGATCGGGATGAGGTGGCTTTTCATTTTTTGAGGGATGGCCATGGCGATGGGGGCAGGGGGTGTTGGGTTTTCTTGGCTGACGGGGTTGAAGAGCCCGAGGCAGGTCCGGCGGATTATGTAGCGTTTTGTGGTAATGTCTGTACGGGGCTGTAGTGAACTGTACGGGTTGCTGTGAGCTAGGTAACGCACCACCAACATGGAGAACCAATGGCAAAATCGAAATAGATGGGCCCAGCAGCCGATAGGAGGACGTGTATATGTACGTGTTTTGATCAGTCGTACAAGTGAGAAAGAAAGGCAAGGCAAGGCATTTTCGTTTTTTCGTCTTGATGACTCGTAGGGCCAAGTCAGCGATCTACTGCCGCTGTACCTGGTTTCGGGGCAAGTCCCGGAGCTTGTGGATATGCTCTCTGCGTCTTGCCTGTACGACACTGCGTTCAACGTGGCTGCTGTACAAGCAAGCGGTGGGTACGCAGGCCTTAACAGCGGCAGCAATGGCGGAGCTCATGGTGGCAGCGGCGGCGGTGGCCGAGAGCGCTGCAACAGTGCCGGCAGTCCTGCCAGTACGAATGGAGGGGACCTGCTTCCTCCTCTGCAGCGGCCGCCGTCGCCTAACATCAGCTCCTTAATGTCACAGTCTGTGGCTGCGGGTCTCGCCAATCTCGCTAGCTTGACGGCGCCGCTGGGATTAGAGCGTGTACGATCATCTACAGCAGATCTTTCCAGCATGACGTCCGCGACGACAGGAGGTATCCCCGTCGCCACCTTCAACGGCGGTAGCAGCGGCGCCAGCAGTGGCCTCGGCGGCATGCCGCTGCCATTGCCCCTGCCGCCATCCGCCGGATCCTCTATAGCGGCTGCCGTATCGCCGCTGCCACCGCTGATGGGTCGCGGCGGCACGCTGCCCAGCCTCAATCGGTCTCCGTCGCTACGACCGCCGCCGCTAACCCCAATCCAGATGTCATCGGCAGTGGCGGCGGTGGCGGCGGCAGCACCGTCGTCACCCCTTAGCACCCACTTCTTCATCGCCTCACGGCCCAGCTCACCACCCACTAATATTGGCGGCTCCGTCGGAGCGCTTGCAGAAGCCGGCATAATGCCATTGCCGGTGCCCCTGGCGTCGCCCGCGATTGTGACGGTGCCGTCAGCGCAGCCGGCGGCGCCGTCATCTCCGCGAATGCCGACGCCGCCTTCCGGTTCCCGTTTGGCGTCATCGCTCACCATCCGGCAATCCCGTTGCGCCGCCGCGTCCGGCGGCGGTGGCGGTGGCGGCGGCGGAACTGCCGTTGCCGATGCTTGCGGGCGATCCAGTCGGGAGGCCTTCGACCGCGCTGTTAGGGTACGGTGCGCTCAGGCTCGTGGATTTCTGGCGCAGGGTCTGCCGCTGCAGGCGGCGTGCTGCGCTCTGACTGTCGACGACGTGGTGGGGGCGGTGGGGCTGCTTCTGCGTGGCGGCCAGGAGGAAATGGCGTTGGCGCTTGTGTCGGGCCTGACGCGGCCGATAGCGACCTTTCAGAATGCCGGGGGCCCGGCGGCGGCGGGAGGCCCCGACGGTGGACTTGCGTCGGTGGCGTATGGGGTCGGCGTGGAGAGCATCAGCATCAGCCTTGGAGGAGGCGGCGGCGGCGGTGGGACAGGAACTGCTGGATCCGGCGGGACTGAAGCAGCGGCGGCGGTATTGCGGCCACAGGTGCTGGTGGCGGCGGCGTGCAAGCGTGAAGCTGCGGGGGACTATCTGACGGCTGCCGAGCTGCTCAAGCAGGTGGGAAAGGGAGGGGTGAGGGGTTCTTGACGGGGCTCCAGAACGGGCAGGTGGCGGAGGGGAGCGCCCGAGCGCACAGAGATCCTGTAGGGTTCAAACGCGAGGAACTGCCGGAACGAACACAGAGGGAGGAGAGAGGAAGGAGAGCAGAGCAGGGGCGAAAGCCTATCGTGTTATTGTGTTTCATCACAAACCACATACATCGTCCTTTCTGCTAGGAGCTTGGTGTGTGGAACATGCCCATATTTCGCTCCCTCTCCCTCACCCTCTCTCTTTCTCTTTGATCCTTGTCAGCCATCTCCCTCCTCTCCCTCCCTCCCTCCCTCTCTTCCAAGCTTCATCCCTTCTGCTGATTGTGTGGAAGCATCGTCTCAACTCTTACGTCTAACTAACGTCTACGCTAACTAACGTCTTAACTCGTCCGTTTGATTCAGGTAGCTGACTACCCAACGCAACGCAAACCACCACTATCCTAACCACATCCACAAGTGCCCAAACCGTCATGCACTCCGGCACCAAATCTCGCTAAGTCTCAGGCCGGTCCTCGCCTCCCGCCCCCCCCCTCCCATCCATGGCCGCCACCACCTCTTCCTCCCAGGTCCCCAGCCGCACGGATTTGAGAGATCTGTTGGCTGGGCGGTGTCACGCACACGCAGACCCCACCACTGCCGCCCGGGTGTTCCGCTGTCTCGGCCTCAAGGAGCCGCAGCACTACGCCGCCGCCGCCGAGCTGCCGGGCGCGCTGGCGACGGACGCGGCAGCCGGATGGGAGGGTGTGCGGCGGTTGCTGCTGGCGGGGCAGCAGGCGGCGGCGGCGGACCGGGCACTGGCTGCAGTGCGGCGGCTGGTGGAGAGTGGGGAGCGGGTGGCAGTGTTGTCGCCCGAGTGGCAGCAGGCGTGGGGCGTCATCAATAGGTATGCGTGCGTGTGTGTGTCTAAAGAAGTATGCATATTACACAACCATCTAATAACCGGGCCTGGCTCTGCGGCAAAGGGCAGCTAACTTAAGCGCGCGATTGAGGAAGAGAGGCTTGAGGGGTGGGCTGAGAGCTGTGAACCCCCTCCACCGCCTCCGATACTGCCTGGGGCGCCTGAGGTGTGGGGTTGAGATGTGGGATCTCGAAGCGAAGCCCCCAGCTGCGCGCACAGATGGGACGAGACAGACCGCAGCTGGCAGAGATAGTGGTGGCCGTGTGTCCGTACACCTGGATATGGCTGAAGTAGTGTTAGTGCTCCACTCATCCCTGTTATTTCATTTTCGTGTTGTTGACTTCTCCCGCTGCACTTCTCCGTCCTCCCGCCCCCGCACAGCCTGGAGGCCTCAGCCCTGGGCGAGGCCACCTGGGCCAGGGTGTTCTGCCACGCAGCGTACTTGGGCGCCCTACTGGCTCTGGAGCAGGGCTACGCAGGCGTGGGCATGTACCTGGTGCGGGTGCTAGAGGACTGGGTGATAAAGCAGCCGGTGAGATCCGGGGCCGGGGAAGGGAGGGTGGGGCGTGCGTGGGGTGGGTTGTTACCTTGGGCGTGGAGGAGCGGGGCGGGGCGGGGTGGGGTGGGGTGTTAGGGATTGCGGATACGGCACAGAAGACTTGGAACCACATGAGGGTATGAATAAATAAGGGTATGAGTGCAACTAAAGGGCGGGAAGGGTGAGCGCATCCAGACTTACCTACCCCTTCCCCCCGGGAATGGATTTGCAAACACGCCACAATCAACGTGTACCAACGTGTACGAACTTCCGTATACCTTCTTCATGGCTGGCAGCTGTAACTGCTGCTGCCCTAAAACGAGACTGCCACCTGTACTATCTGTATCGTCCTGTTCCTGTAAAACGGTGCTACTGCCACTGCTGTGCTGTCAAACCCTGAAACACACAAGCACAGGACGCCGAGCTCCCCGTACCTCAGGCCCGTCTGGCCGCCGAGGTTTCCGAGGCGCTGGACGAATGCTTGGCACTGCCGGCGTACGGCAGTCCAGGGGAGGTTCACGAGGCGTTGTTGGAGCTGGTGCTCGCGCCCCCAGGGAGTTCATGGATGCAGGTGAGTACGGCAGGTCGCGACAGAGTACGGCAGGTATGGAAAAGGGTTTTAACGCTTCACACATTGTCCACGCGTGTGGAGGTCTCTGGTTCTTGTCGGTAAGTTGTGAAGTTTCCCTCACATGGATAGGAGCAGCTAAGCGCCCGCCTCTGCCTTATCCGCCCGCCCCTCATCATCATGTGTCTTGGACTTATCCTGGGCGAAAAGGGATATACAATTACGGAGCATCTTGGAGCTATCTATTGCATGGGCAGTTTGGTAGGGGATGTCCCCTACCACAATACCTTGGACCGTCATGACCCGTCCCCTAGGGTCATGACCCTAGGCTTCCAAACCGACAAGCTCGACAGAACGTGGACGCGGTCCTTTTACCAAACCTTCTTGTCTTGCATGGCAAGGTCGTACATCCCTATGTTTATAGTCCATATGTTTATGTATGCTCCAGGGAATGCTCCAGGCACGCCTCGCCAAATTGGAGTCCCGGCTGCCCCTTGCCCACCTGTCCTCGACACCCACGTCAGCCGGGGTACGTAGCATTCGCTCTCCACTCCAGGGTGGTGGCGGTGGCAGTGGCGGCGTCGAAGGTTTGATGTCTCCGTCAGCCTCATCATCATCTCTCCTCGCCCGTCGTATCGGCGGCACCAGCTTCAACAACTCTGTGCGCCTAAGCTCCCTGGAGCTGGGAGCGAGCAGCGGCAGATTCAGCATCGCCCTATCAGCGCTGCAGCCCGCCGTCGCTGCTGCCGTTGCTGCTGGTGGCGGCGGCGGCGGTGTCGGAGGTGGCGGCGGCAGCGGCGCTGGCGGTGCCGCAACCCTGGTTGATCTGGCCCGTGGTCCAGTGGTGGTCGCGGCGGCGCACGTGCCCACTCGATCTTCGTCCTCAATGATCGCCACGGGAGGCTTGCCGATGTCGGCAGTCAGCGGAGTGGCGATCCGCGGTGCTGCAGTACAGTTGGACGACCGGACCACTTGGCTGTCCTTGAGCGAGGCGCTGGCATTGCGCCGCGTGATGTTGTACAGTCCGTTGGGCACCGGCCGGTTGCTGCTGGTGACGTGAGGTCCGCGTCGCGTTGGGTCTTTTCCTTTGTAATTCGGTGCTATATCACACCCATCGCGAATGGTGGTTGTCTGTTAAGACATGTTCGTTTGTTTGTTTGTTCGTTTGTTTGCTTGCCTCGGTTGGCGGGGGCTTAGGTGTCGCGCGCTGGCTTTGGTGGTGGTGTATAGCGCTCTGGTCGTAATATATTCTTATACGCGAACATTTGCGTTTTGTGCTTTTGCTTAGCCTTCTGATTCTTTTTCTTAAACGGCGGCCACCACCTCTGGGGAGGAGTGTCGTTTCAATAGGGAGCCCGCCCGTGACGAGATATTATTACGCGGATAGGTCTTTTGGTTGTCTATTATGCTCCTCCTCCTGCTGCTGCTGGTGAGGCACTCCTTATAAGAGGAGTTCGTGTCGCTGCTGTCGCTGCTGGTCCTCCTTCAGGAGCCGTAAGGCTCCGGTAAATGCAACCTAATAGTTTGGGAGCCAAGGACTGAGAGAAGACGAAAACAGAAACACGTGCATCCACCAGAACCTCATGATGAGGGTATGGCGGGCAGCAGTAGTCCGTGCAGGCCGTGGATTTTGAGAATAGAGACCAATCTTGAGACCACCACACACCCAACCATCCCAACCATGCATCGAGACACCATTTGAATCTTCCATTCCATCTATCGGATAGTGGTGGTGATGGGTCGGGGATGAGGATGAGGGGTCGGCCGAGCAACATGCATGGGTTTGCGGTCAGCTTGACCATCAGCCGGCGGCAGATGAGGACGCCGGTGAGAGTTTGTTGCACACTGCACGGTAATCATCTTACCACAGATGGCACAGATGGCTGACCGTGCAGGTGTGTGTGTGTGTGTTTTAGGGGAGGGGGGGGGCAGAATCTTGTGCCCCCCCTCCCAAGGTACGGCGTGCGATGTGACGTATATTCGATAAATGCTACGGATTAATCGCATCCTCATCACGGAGGATTGCGCCGCTTGCTATGCCCGTTTGCTGGCCGTATGGTGCGCCGTACAATACTCTGCTGCGTTGACAACATTGATTATATATAAATATTGTTAGTTTGTTACTCCCTGCTGGTTAGGGAACATTCGGTCTTGTGGTGGACCGCGCTGCCGTATTTGTTGTCGTTGAGAAGATGCTTTGCATGGCGGTGAGCAATTTCGGATGAAGGGGGCAGGCTTGTGAGGGTCACATGGACACCGATAAAATATGCTCGGAAGATAGCGCATCACAATCTATTGCATAACAGAGTTCGGTGGATTAAGCTGCAATGGACACAATCCATTGGTTGTTAAGCCTTACTTAACCGTTAATTGGTTGACCGTTACTTTTATCGGCCTTTGTCCTGCGCTCCTGCACACAGTTGTCCGCACACCTGGGCAGCAAAAGGTGGTGGTGGTCATGACTGTGTCAATATATATATATATATATATCCACGTGTATGTTTAACGTGCGAGCCGTGCGGTGTTTGAGACTGTGCGTGTTTATCTTGTTGCGTGTAAGGTCAGGACATAAAGCGTGTTTGCGGGGTGTGTGTGTGTGTTTATTTCCTAGATCGTCCGTACTTGAGGTTGTCTAGGTGTGTGTTGCAACGTAAGCCTTAAGACTGTGCGACTCAGATGGTCGGTGGATGGGCGGCCTCATGTGAAACACTTATGCGGCTGGTCACGTGCGGAAGTGGCCCAGGCTGACTCATACGGATTAAAGAGGCTATCCTTGAGGCATTTTTAGTTCTCGGCCCAACACACAGTAGGCCTTAGGGCAGGCAAAATCTGATGACTGCTAAGAATTGGACGGCTTCAATATGGAATAGCAGCATACCAACAGCAGCCTGAGGGATTGTACCATACACCGTGCAATGCAGCAGGATGCAATCAATCAATCAGTGTCCAGCACCCAAGCACGAGCTTAGGGCAGCAGTTGACGTGGGGGCGGAGAGAGGACGTTACAGGCTTTATCGCTGCTGTCCTCGTGCGTCTATTGTTCGAGCACGTCTAGTTTGAGCACGTGATGCAGCCGAGCGGAGCACTGTGTCTCCCGATTACGCGGTCTTGCCAGGGGTGACGAGGGAAAGAGACCGCACACTTGGTGACCAGGTTTGGGGTTAGAGGTTTTTGAGGTCAAAGCCCCCAAATCCTGAGATATCTTTGACTTTTAAAAAAGTCAAAAAGGTTAGAAAACATCCATTCACATCAGCGACTCCATTCCAACGTTCAGATTTGGCCGCGCACACGTGCTCACAAATTTGTCCTGTCCTTGATCTTACATGGTTTGGGTGTTAGGACAGGACTGGTCTGTCTACACATCAACACGATCCTATCCCCCAACAGGCTACAACAACGAATGAGCTCCACGTGTGTGCGCCCACCAGCCACTACCGATACGGACACATATCCGCAAATACCCATTCCTTGGCAACAGCAGAAGCTAGATTGCCCAAGTCACGTGTAGTCACCAACATCATGTCCCTGGGCGCCAGGGAGAGTAGGAACAGGGCCGGGGCTAAGGGCAGGAGGCATTTTCGAAATAGCTCACGCCATGCCCTATTTTATTTGATTACACATGCAGATGGCCCCTACGCGCCAAGATTGCTTTGCTTTCTCGAGACGTAGTCCTTAGTCATCCGTAACACCACGGAGCGAGGAGGCAACAGTCCTCCACGCTGTACCGCAAAATTTCCCGTGGTGCCGTTGTGGTAGTTATTGCCGATGTGGTAGTTTTCATCGAGTAACCTTGCCACGAGCGCAACTCAATGATATCGATAAATTTCTGCAATACCCTGATAAATTATGACATTGACGAAAAGTTAAACAAGAAAACCAAATGAAAAGCCGCAGTCCAATAATGTGCCTCTCCCTTTGGGTCCTAATACACTCGGCAATGCGACCCGCCGTGATGACGCTGCACACCTGACCATCTCCCAAGGTTTGTTCATGCCCCCCTCCCTAGGTTCCGATTCTACGCCCTTGCAGCCCTTAAGCATATAGTTTGATAATATAATAGTTTGACCAAGTTTTGGTACATCAGTACGATTTTTACCTTGCGAGTACAGCAGCATGGATGGGGTATCGGTGGCCCAGGAGCCCAACCGCCCATCTGGTTCATCTGTCACCCCACCCATCTAGCATGTGTGAAGTACCATGTGTGTGCATGTGTTTTTGTGTGTATGTGTGTGTAGCACCTGCTCTCATTTCCCGCAGCGGGCTGCAGACTGGCAGGCTGCCAGCGAGCTCGACCAAGGCATCTATCGCGCGGAAGGTTCGCCAAGGGCAACAGCAGCCGGACCATGACGGTGCTCGGCTGCACCGTCGTAGCCTATTGCATTTTCCATGCAGCTGCTGTTGGCCCTGACCTGCAGCCACTTCACGCTATCTTCATAACTCTTCAGTCAGCAGCAGGGACCAGAAGGCCAGACCCCACACCCCGCACATTACGAAGAGGGAATCCATTTCCCTCGCCTCCTCCTCCTCCTCCTCCTCCTCTGCCTCCTCCTCCTCCTCCTCTGCCTCCTCCTCCTCCTCCTCTGCCTCCTCCTCCTCCTCCTCTGCCTCCTCCTCCTCTGCCTCCTCCTCCTCTGCCTCCTCCTCCTCCTCCTCCTCCTCCTCCTCCTCCTCCTCCTCCCCCTCCTCCTCCTCCCCCTCCTCCTCCTCTGCCTCCTCCTCCTCCTCCTCCTCTGCCTCCTCCTCTGCCTCTTCCTCTGCCTCCTCTTCCTCTTCCTCTTCCACAAAAATTGTGCTCATCAGGTCTTTGCGTTTAAGCATACGCCCTCCGTATCCGTATCCCAGGACATCCGGTGAGCGCCGAAATGAGAGTGTGCATCATCAAGGCACGTCAATGACCGTTTGCACAGGGCACCAGACGTGGTCCCGAAAGTACGTCCCGTTCACCCTGAGCGGCTGATTCACCGTCCAAAGTGAGTACGCCGTGAAGCCCCTTAGCGACACGAACACGTCTCGGGGATCCGGCACACCCTCGCAGCTGATGCCGTAGAGGGTGCACACCTTAACGATCTCAATAACGTACGGCAATGTCGACGGTACGATTATACCGTTCAAGAAGCCTTTGAGGCTATACGACACGGCCCGCGGCCCGTCGTCTCCCTCGCCCTTCATGTCACGTACGGTCCCGAGCGGGCTGCCATTTACTTTGATTGAGTAGTACGACGGGGTCTCCTTGTACGGTGTACGATCAAGGGTCGGCGTCCAGGACGCGACACCGCGGATATCGAAGTACGCGATGTAGAGGTGGCTGATGGGGAAGTAATTGGGCTTGACGGTGCCAAAGGCACTGGCAACGGGTCGCATGTTCCGTGTATCCAATCGCAGAACAATGGAGTCAGAGCTAGTCTGTACGGATGCCGATCGGATCATGATCCAGTTGCCGTACTCTTGCCTCTGAAATGCCTGTACACAACGGCCGAAGTGTATGTAATACTGCGGTAAACGTGGCGGAGACAGATGAGGAGACAGCGCCGACAAATTATTCTCATATGGCGGCCTCGGCGGGGCGGGGCGGGGCGGTCCTGGCGACCTGATGTACGGCGGCCTCGGCGGGGGTGGTGCTGGCGACTTGATGAACGGCGGCCTCGGGGATGGCGGCCGGGGACTCATTGCTTTGGGCCCGGGTGTGCTGACGCTGGAAGCTGCGGGGCGGGCAGTGGTGGTTGTGCGCGGCTTCACTCGCTCGGGGGTGACAGGTTGCCTGCACAAGCTTTATCGCACAGATGCATTCTCTCGCCACTGGCCACACCACCTTAGTAAAGCGGAAAATCAAAACAAGTTTGCATGCACCCGCATTTTGATCTTTCCCCATTCAAACAGAACGTCTCACAAAAAACTACGACGACCCAAACGTAAGAAGTCCACACATAAGTCCCCCCCTCTCCTTATGTCAAACAGTTCGGCCCACCTAGATGGCCCTCCAGCGCCAGCGCAACAAGCAGCGCCAGCCCGGCGGTCCAAGCTAGTCCCCGTGTCTTGGGAAAGGTCCCTATCATCTTCAAAGCACTTTTGGATTGCGTCTTCCTCCTGCACTTCACTGTGGATGGGCGACGCGCTGGTCAAATGCGGTGAGGACCAGGGAGGGTCGGGAAGAGCGTGTTTATGTCGCAACGGATGCGTACGTGAGCACTATGCCTTGGGCAGCCTCAGTGGGGCGAACCAACGAACTCGGGCATGTACTATTGCTTGGGAGTTCCCCTTACGGTGCACGACTGGATCCGCCAGTACGGATCAGACCGGCAGGCGCAGAATGATTTGGCTGAGGCACACGTAATATAGGAGTCGCATCATGTGAGGTTTTGAATGGACTTATTTATTGTAGTATCGAAAGCGTTAGCGGCCGAGAGCTAAGCCTTACTAGCCCTTAGACGCGCAGACAGTATCAGAATAGCCAACATGGCAAGGACATCATCAGCTGCCATACTCAGACCGCAATTTTTAAAACCCACTTACCCATTTTGAGAATTGGAATCCAGAAGTGGGTTCGTACTGGGATGTCCTGGGTGTTGCCCGTGACGGGTTCGCCAAGTTATTAACCGCGATGGACAATAAGGTGTGATGCAACCTGCTACTAATTGATAACATAAAATTCTATGTGTTTTTGGAAATGCATGCGTTCGTCCTGCGCAGAACATCAGAACGGCGGGCGGGAGACATATTACCGCAGCATCAAATGCACATAATATACTAATATACTACAAACAGAATACATTTGTTATATTATCGTTTGCTAATTTGACAAAGGCGATTGGACAGCTAAAAAACGGTGCGTGCCTAGTTATCAATGAGAAGTGATGTCAAAGTATCCGTGCAGGACGAATACCAAAGTAAAACCATCATAGCGAGAATAAAAACATCGGATACGCGATTGTTGACGTTGCATGCCGGGATTTTCATCAGCTGTCATCAGGCACGGCCAGTACCAGAGGCAACTGACAAAGAAACGATGCAGCCTGATGCATCCAGCACAAGATGACGATAATGGAACATGAAAAAGGGCCTGCGGTGATCGTAATTTTGCAATAATAGGAAGTAGAAGTGAGAAGTTAGGGATGTAGAGAAATGAGATGGCAGGAGCTTGGAAGGCTGTTGGGTCGGTAGTCCGTTGATCCTGCGTGTGCTGGCGGCACTGAGCTCGCTGCCCTCTCATCCTCAATCCATGTGGGGAATTTCCAGCCATTTCCGCGCCTTTGGGGCTCTATTCCAAAATCTGTCGTCCGTTGCATCCTTCCCCACAATTTCTAATGAATTCTACGGCATAAATCCTTCCTTCTAAATCCTTCCTTTTAATCCAGCCCCCCTAACTTCCAGGGTTAGATATTCCGCGTTCTACTGCTCTTTACCCTTGTCTGGATTTTGCCGTCAGGGCGGACCCTAGGGACCCCCCACAGGAACAAATCCAGGTAATAGTTATTGCAGGCGTTGCGTTCTGGGGCAACCTTTGAAAGGTTGCAGGATGCAGACACTGAAATAAAACAAGAGCGTCAAGCGTCCTTCAAAGACTGGTGGTCACACACCGTTTTGCTTGAAGTACAACAGTACATCAGATAAGGATAACCTGCACTTGAACGCGTTAGGTTAAGACAGCCTGGCAACGGACCCCAAGCTCCTGCTAAAGCCAGGGTGAGGCCACGTCCAACTGCATAAAGCTTGGGCCCAGGTCCGACCTTCCCAGCAAATTCTCCAGGCCGAGCCCAGGAGCCAGGATGAACGTGAACTCCATGCCTTTACCAGTTCTAGGTTGGACAAAAACTCGGCAACAGGTCGTGCAAATTGACTTGAGAGTTGGGTGCAAGCCCATCGGCTAGCGGGGTTGAGGACAAGGAACGAGCTGGCAGGACAGGCCGTCAAGGTCAAGCGGGAGGCCATTTAAGGCCTGCAATTGTGTCGAAGATCCAGTGTCCCCGATGACGAGGTCTTGCGAAGGTAGGGTACTTCTACATCCAACACCACTCCTGCATCGGCCACATCCGTATTTGCCTTCACCGCGTCTCGGATTCTCTAGCAACGCAACCGCATCAGCCAAGCGCTCTTGAAGGACATCCTGCACCATCGGCGCCAGAAGAGCCATGCGGGTCCGCAGCTCCGGTAGGAGCTGGACTTCCCAAATTGTCTTGAGATCAGCTATCTATCTTACCTATATTTTATCTTAAGAAGATCTTTATGCAGAGGTGCATAGACACGGTTTCTTCAGGCGAAAGAGCTGTCGTTTGCACATTGTTACTTTCGTGTAAGTATGAAGAAAGTGTTTGGCCCCTTTGAAAATATGAGCTTGTTATTTGCATATCATGAAAGGAGAAAACTATTATATTTGAGATGTTAAAATAAACTCGCGACGGGCAAGTGCGTGACCGTTTGCCGTGCACCTCGTTCGTGTCCATGTGCCTGTTTGCACAGATATGCTTGCAAGGAGATATCTAAAAACATTACTGTAATCTGAAATGTCATTTTTCATTATTGGTCTTACCATAGTTGGTTAGCGGGTTTCTATGCCGGAGACCTTTTACGCTGGGGGGCAGGGTAGGATCCGTTCCTCTAGCCAAGAGGTCGACGATTGTTGCATATAGTACCAGTCAAAGGATGAGCAGCGTTACTTATCCTAGCTTGCAAGAGCAAAAACACTTGGAGACGTCAGCTGATTTTTCTGCGAGGCCTAGTTTAAATCCCCATCCTGAAGGCCCAGGCATTTGCATTCAGTTGACCGATCGGGGATCTAGCCAAAATGTACGTGGCGTGGTTGACGTCCAGTCCGCTGTGTCTGGCGCTCAGCCGACCAACACATCGTCATCATTACACCCTATCGTGCAAGGACCTGCCGTTCCGGTGGCTCAAGGGTTTGCCCCAGCGGTATCTGATGCGGGAGGAGGCACTGGCGGCGTAGATGTATCGGCCGCTCCAGATGCTACTGCAGCTGCAGCAACTGCATCAGTCCAACAACCGGACTCTAAACGCGTTCTTGCGCTGCCACTGGCAGAGGCCAACCATCCGCAGAGGAAAAGGAGTAAACCTTCGCAAGCTGGGGCTGAAGGGGATTCATCCTATGGCTACGACAATACGGACACGGCCCAGGACGACAAACCCTTGGGAGATTTCGAGCTGCCACCCTCATGGCAGATCGGCAACCAGCACCGTGATATAGTGCTTCGCATCGAGTTCATCGGTCCTTTGGAGCTCAAGATCCTTGCCTTACTCATGATTTGTTCCCTTTTGTCTGGCATCGCCATTACTGTTTACTTGAAGGTATTGTTACGCATGATGGCTGCGACGGCCAGCGTTGAGTTTAGCCTCGGCCGCGCGAGTTTATATGATTGGCCGGCTACAGATCACACGATGTAATGTTGTACGATCACGCCTCCTTAATATTCCGGGCCATTGTTGGAGGGGACTAATTCCCTTGCAGCCTCAGGTCCCAGGCACGGGAGATGGTCCGGAACGGCGTTGTGAGACCTGGGCCAACAAATACCAGAGAGAAAGAACAGCCGTCATGCAATCTATCTAGACTGCGTCCTGCGGGATTATGCGTATATGGCGAGACAGCTTCGAGCTATTGCTCCGATTTCGAGCTATCTCCAGCGACAGGAAACGGGAACGGCGTAACACATGAGACACACAGACACAACGCACTTTCTGCCCCTTTTTTGCGTGCATATGCTCGCATTCTGCTATGTACACCAGCTTGCTTCCCTCGTACCTCGTACTCTAATCCTGCCCTCAGTCGCCGACCTCACCCCATTTGTTTGCTGCCGATAGGTCAGCGCGCATCATGCTGGCACCTCTTGGTACCTCCTCAACTCCAGTGCTCCCAGCTTCCGTGACAATTTCGTAGCCGGGGTCATATGCATCGCCATCCCGTTGGCGCTCTTGTTGGTGTACCTGCTGCGTGGCGTGTGGTTCCTAGTGCGGCGGCGGTGCTGGGACCAGCGCCGTTTCCGGATCTACCTCTCCCGTCTGGCGGAGCTCACGGTCACCATCATCAGCATGGCAGCATGGACCTACGCAGGCAGCGAGCGAAGATTAGAGAGCGATTGCCAAAAGTAATCAGCTTCATTATTAGGATAACGAACCCGCCTGCTTGAGGGATTCCTTACGCATTAATGTCAAACCCGTAATAAAGGTCCATGACATTTGGATTACTGCTAGACGGTGGTGGGGGTGGGGGTCTAGAGCACCAACAAAGGACAATGCCGATTGGCTGGTGGTTTTCGGTAAGAATAAACCAAATAAGCTTAAAGAGCAGCAAGATGGGTTTGCATCTCCGCACCCCATGCCCCTCGCGTGCTGGGCTGCGTGCGACAGCTCCTTTGCATGCATCTTTAGTGAGGCTCAAACGCCCACCCGATGATGACTACGGGTTCAGTTTGCCAAAAGGCAAAAGTACAAAGAATGGAATATGGATACGGATATGCACATTGCCTTTCACTATATCACACAACCGCACAGACGCCACGTTTCCTTGCTGCCCCCTGCTCATGGTCCGTGCAGCTTCCGCAAGGCCCTGCTGTGGACTTACGCGGTGCGGCTGACGGTCGGCAACACACTGCTGTGCATCTGGACGATGTCAGCGAGGGGCATGACGGTCCATACTGGAGGACCGCTCTTCCTGCACAAGCGGATCCTACACGCGGTGCGGCAGAGGCTGGCGCAGTGGTATGGACGTTGCAGGATGACCCGGAAGGATTTGAGCTCCTCGTTGGACCACAACGAGGCAGCAGGGGTGCCGGCGGGTCCGGTGTCCATAGCCCTCACAGCCACTGCCACATCTACGGCAGCAATTGCGAGGCCCGGGTGCCGAGCGACGGACTACGGAACGAACGATGAGGCGGGTCCTGCAACGGCTGAGCTCGTGGTTCGAGGGCTGACGGTAGAAGGTGGAGCAGCATCAGAGAGTTTGGCCGCTGATGTGGTGGTTTTGCAGCGCCAGACGAATGCCCCACATGGGCTTGCGCCGCGGAGCCCATTGGCAGACTCTCCTGTGGCGACGGAGGCGGAGGCGTGGGCGGAGGCGGAGGCGGAGGTGATACCGCCATTGCGGTGCGCTGCCGCATCTCGGGTAGGGGGTGGAGCGGGTGGTGGACGCAGCACGTCGTCCGACGTTGAGGTTGAGGTTTATTCGGAGCTGTCGCTGCGAGAACCAAATGCCATCCCTGTTGTTTCGTCCTGTAACTCCTCACCAGGCAAGATTACAGGGGCGTGCCCGCCACCGCCGCAGTCGGAGCAGCATCAGCAGCCGGGGCCAGGAGCGTCACAGTCACCTGCCGTGCCTGTGAGGCAAGGGGCATCCGAACAAACAACGCTTTCACTTCCACGGCCGGGGCCAGCAGCAGCGTGTCTTGCAAGGGAGAGCATGGAGCTGTTAGGGCAAACGTCCGTGCCAACGTGGGGTGCAGATTCTGCAATTGGTGCTGCTGCGCTCGTAGCAGCTGCTGCCGGGGCCGCAGTCGAGAAGGCCCAACAGCAGCCTGATGGCGAATGTAGGATGGTGGCATCCCGCGCAGCTGAATGCGCTGCGGAGCAAATAACGGCCGACATGGGATGCGATGAGCAGCTTCACATTGATTCGAAATGGTGGGAGTACCTGGCGCCGGTGGTGTGGCTGTGGGCGCCCTTCCAGTGCATCCTGGGGTTCAATGTCAGCGCCATGGCGACCAAGGGCTTCAGTTCCCACGAGAAGGACGTGGCGTGCATGGACAGTCTGCTCCAGTGCCAGTGAGTGTGGGCCAGAACTAGCTGCCTGCAAAGAAAGGGCGTTAGGGGTAATGCAGAGGACTAGGGGGAGTCAAGGAGAGGCCCTATCCCTTAATCGAATGACAGGGGTGTAGATGGGTGGCTCTGGGGTGCTGAGTTGGCTCGTTACGCGGTGGAAACTATGGAAACCTCCCAATTGGTGATGCCAAGTGCGGTGGTGTGTATTGATCCCAAACACGGCAATGCATATCGTTCATCTCTATGCCCACCGGCAGCCTACGCAATCTTCCTCGCGCGTTACCAACACCACTCCTTACACACCTTTGTTCTAATGCCTGCACGACAATTCCCGACGGGCCACACGCATGTAGAGTGGCGCGTGCAGGATATCATCTACTCTATAGGTGGTAACCCAATATAATATCAGAATATAGCAAAGCACAAACAGAACAAGGTGCATCAAGCACTCGTGTATTCGTGTTCGTCTTGCACGTACGTGTGACTTCTCATGCCATATGCCACGAAGCGTCTCTGAGGACTCCCTCGGCCCTTCATCCACGTTCTCAGAAGCACTGACCTTATATTTACTCTTCATGTGGCATGCTCGACATCATAACTCTAATTGATGTGTAGACGAAGGCACGATAGAGTATTTGCCGTCTTCTTCTCGAAGGGAAAGCCTCCTCGCTTTAGGCTTTAGACATCACAGACAAGCAGCGCGCTCAAGCTGTTGTCACCGTTATAGTAGCCAGAGCTCTATACGAATCACTAGCACAATGGCTATTTGCACAAGCCTTCCCAATCTGGAAGGTACTTTGGGACACAGTCCAGAGACCTGAAGTCATTATGGGAAGTACTGATTTTATCGCGGCCCCTTCCCTGGTCCCCGCGCTTCACTTTTCCCAAGCCCTAATCTATTGTCCAAAGCCAATATGTGTGTGGAATAGGGGGGCTTTGCTTCACCCGTGGCCACTATCTGGCAGTCCCTACCTTCCCCCTGGTGTATTTCGGGGCACCCTCCTCATCCGTTCACCCCTAGGGATGTTGACTTCTCCGAAATCAGTGGGTTTCTTTCCGCGGTTCAGCACCACCACCACCAGCACCCAGTGGAATCCGCCGGATCAACGGTGGCCTCAACTCCACTCCTGGTCGGCTGCAAATCATTATAACCGGGGTCCTCACCGTCCATTCATATGGGGGGGGCCACATCCACCCCCAACCAGAGGAGGTATTTATATCACAGTCCCAGTCGGGATCGATCCTGGGTCTTCAGGGGCATAATGTCGTGTGTACATAACATAAAGCCAAAATGTGAAATTGTGCTCCTTTGCGGTCAGCTCCAGGGAGGCCGCCTCGCTGATCTCCCTGATGGTCCTCCTGACAGCGGAGCTCGTCTACGTTATCATCTACTTCGGCTTCTGCCTGAAGGCGTTCTTACATTTAAGATCCAGGTATAGATTAGTACACTTGTCTGGTGCCCCGGCAGGAAAGGGCAGCAGGGAGCGCCTATCCTTTTAGAGGACGGTGATGTTCTGTACGGCCTTTCCCTTCTGCACCTTGTGCGTATTGGATTCCATCATACCTTCCTGTTCCTCCTCCTCCCTGTCCTGCTCCTCCTCGTGCACCTCCCTATGTCTGCGCCCGAAGCCACCTCCTCTGCCCTAATCAAGAGACTGAATCGAAGAATCCCTGAAAGTGTTTAGAATGCATCACTGCCTGTGCAAATGTTTAATCTGTCTGTACATCGCCTGCTGGACAGATGCACAGTGAATCCTCTGTTGCAAGCAATCGTCCTATCGTCCATTAACGACGAGTCAGGCAGGGAGCTAAACCTCAAGCGGGATTAAGCTCGGAAGCCCTTCTTATCCTCAGTCCGCGGTTGATGGAGTGTGCAAGCCAGGGGTCATGAGCCGGACGTGATCGCGGTTGGATATGATAGATATAAAATGAATCGCGAACGATGAACTCAAAGCCCACATTGTTGACCTTAAGTTATGACGCATAACCGTGTAAATAAACACATGTCGTACCAGGTCGTACGTGCTGTATCGACAGCTCAACATCTACCTGTCAATCGAAGTCCGGATCCGTGGCCTGGCGATTGCGTTCTTGGTCGTGAACGATTTCGTGCAGGTGGGTCGGAAGAGAAATTGACTCCCGGCGCAGATGCGGGTGCAGATGTAGGTATGCTTGCATCTAATCTGGTTTCGGAGTCGGGTTTGGATTCGGAGAGGACTCCCGGTGGCATCTTGGGATGAAACTAAGCCCCCTCGAATGTGGAGACCTGGCAGTTTGCGGCACGAACCCTAACACTCATGACTTCATTTCGCCAAAATCTAATCAATGTTCTTTGATGTGCTATTTATATATGTGGTGATGAGCGCTGAACCCAACATTTGTTGGAGTCGATTGGGGTGGAGATGGGGAGAAACAGGGCTGCCCTCCCCGCTCCTCCCATCGTGCCCTTGCCGGCTTGTGCGGTGCCCTTCTTCCCCACCCTCCCCCGGATCTGCACAGGCGCTCATCGTGCCGACCGCGACCAACTCCGAGGGTGTAGAAACCCGCTGCCGGTTCAGCTTGGACTCAATACTAGGTTTGTGGAGCACTCAGGTGTGTTGTGGGGGTCGGGGAGGGGGCCCCGACGTGGAAAGGGAGGTGCGCCCTTGGTGCCCCTGCTTTTGCCAATCCTAGCTCCCCCCGTTCCTCGCTTTCTGTTCCCCACAGCTTCTCTCAATTACACGGGTAGCCTTTACTATTACTATTCACTACTGCTCGTCATTACACTCCTCTTCGGCTCTCATGGTCCGTGTCCTGCTGCCTCGCAGGCTGTCACCATGGTGGCGGTGAGCCTGGTGTCCTGGATCTTCATCCCCCGCAGTGTGCAGGAGGACCTGCCCATCATGCAGGCAACCCTGCAGGTGAGCAGCTGCAAAAGGGGTGAATAGGGGAGTCTGCATGTTTTATTCGCATGCGCGGATGGGTGTGACAACAAGAGCTGTGTCCTTTGGCACACGGACAGCGAAGAAGGGGGATACGCTGTGCCTTTCTTGGAAGTGTCCATCCTAGTTTTTGGCCCACCAGTGCCAGTCCAAGGAAGGCGAGCACGAAGGTGTTGGCGTAGTGGTCACTTATATGCGGCGGATGTTGTTCGGGCCAGCAGCCGATATTCCTGTCAGTGGTGCATCTGCCATTGTGCCATTTGGCACCACCATCGCGGCTTATTCTATTGCCGCGTGCCTTTCTATGATATTTTTAAAATTGTTTTTATACCGTATTAATTAGAAACTATATAAAAGCCATTCAAGTGCCGTAGTGAATGAAACAAAAATGTGCTATCTGATACATGTTAAGGAAGATGTGGAAAACGTTAACGTGTGGTAGCTGGGCCTCTGCCCTGCCCCTGCGCCCGCAGCGTTTTGCCTGGACGGAGCGCGACTTGCCTCGCCAGCGGAATCTTCGCCTGACTACTGTGCGCAACAACTACAGCCGAATTGCCCAACTGGAGCGCGAGCCCATGTTCTGTTTCGAGACCTCTGTGAAGCTGACGTACTGGTCAGTGTCGTCTGCGGTGGGGCCCTCAAATAGTCATTTGCTGTAATATATATAATATATTTGTCTTTCGGGGACCGCCGTCTCTTAAGGTTCATTTCGTGAAGGACGAATTTTGCCTAAGTCAATTTCTGCACGTAGCGGCACGACGACTAACTCCGTTTTGGTTCATCGTTTCCGACAAACCAAACCCTCCGTTCACCTTTCTTCATATCATTGCCATGGAGTCTGCATGCTCGCAGCTCAATACATACACGTACATTTGCACTTACACTTGCACGAGGAATCGTACATGCCAGGGGACAGATGCGGTGCTGTTGATTTGGCACGAAATACAAACTGCACGTGCCCCCATTCGCATTATTTTGAAGTGAATCATCATGGGTTGATGACCTCTCTTTTTGAGGATTCACTACCCTGCCTATGTGTCCGTCTGTGTGTCTGTCCGCTGCTTCAGGTGCGAGCACGCTTACTATTACGAAGAACCTGGTTGTGAGATGCGACTCCCGCTCCAGAAGCTGATGGGTCTCTTCGATTTGGCGAATATCCTGGTAGGTCACTGGATTGCGGCAGTTAACCGCCAGGATCTTATCGGCTGTTGAGCTGCGGTTTTCCATGGTCGCCTGCCCGTCCAGCCCACCGCCCGTCAGCATTCCAAGATTTGCGAAGCTGCCAACCCGATCAATATAATGATATAAATATTAATATTAATATTAAGATTAATATAATAATCAACCCAATAATCCCCATCAACGCCGCCATCACCATCGCCGCCATAAGAACTGCCGCAAATCTGCCGCTTTTGCGCTTTACCGTCGATCGGATCGATTTGACTAGTAATGGGCGTGGGAAGGGGCGCGGGAATGCGCCCTCACCACATTCCGGAGCTCGCGCAGAAAGCCGCTGCTCATTCGGGGTGCTCCTGGTTGGCCAAGAATCCATCGTCACTAGTCACAGATCGATGACCATCATAGGCAGTCTTCCCATCTGTTATTTCGTTTCCCTGGCTCAGCTACCAACCAGTCCTGGACGCCGACGTCCGGGAAGCTTGCATCGGCGGTTTCGCGTCCGCAAGGCACAATGCCGCCTTGCGCATCTCACTGCATTGCGCAACCCAATGGCGAGTTTGGCGTCATTCCTCATTTGGACTGTTTTCTGAACTTGACCCCCACCGCACCTCTAAACCTCTCATCTGATTGGCTCATGCATTTTCGTAGTGTCTACTCCCGCCCCCAAAACCCGCTGCTGCTTTCAGCGTGTATATGGCGCCCGTGATGAGAGGGTTCCTGTGACCCATGGGTCCGTTGTATATCCTGAACCGCCACCCCACACATCTCCACACAGCTGTATTTCTTACAAACTTAAGGGGTTGATTGTATCCCAATACATCACACATTTCCTCAGGTTATTCGCAACGAGGAGAGTGACGCCAAAGTCATGATCGCTTGGTCGTGGCAGCATGTAAGAAAGGGTCTGTTGGCACACTTACATGCAAGAGGGGGGGGAGGCGAGCTGGTGAAAGGGGAGGGACGCCCGAGAGTTTTACTTATGCGGTCACACGGGCATTCAGCTCCCCAAGCCTTAAGCTCCATTCAGCCCCGCTATAGCCCCCCGAACACGGTTATTGCCTTTCATCCTTTCAACAATTGGCCTGAATAGCAGGTGGGAAGTAGATCTTGATCTGTTCGTGCACTATGCCGTATGTTCCGACCCGACCCCATGCAGTGTCTCTTATGCTTTCGTGGTACTGCTTCTCTCAAAGCTGCATGTGTGGATCTCAAGGCCATACTGGTGTGTCCGGATGGGGTCCGGAGGGAGGAGGATGGAAATGAGGAGTAAACGGGGGTGGGGAGGGAAGGGGAGGGGGCAGGAAACATGAGGAGGGAGGGGGGGGTCCGTCGGGGAACCACATATGGATCTCCGTCTACTTCTCGCCTCGTCGCCTTTAGTGGGCCGGGTACGGAGGTAGACACTAAAAATTGTCAATACCAATTTTATTTCTGTATTTTGTAACAATTTATATGCGTTGAGGTTTTACTAAACGATTTCATTAATCCTTTCCAAAACTTTTATATTTCGTTGTCTTTGAATAGAATAATCTGATATACGCTCCTTGTCACAAACCTGGAGGGAGTGTCGGACTGATGAATTGAAGATACCGTATCTGAGGATCCAAATACATTGACAGAAAAGGACGCAGATGTTGATCGTCTTCGCTTGCACACATACCGTACACCGTGTACTGCTGTACACCGAATTGCAGGTGCCCTATTATCAGCGCTCCTTTTGGATGCATAAGCACAAGGTGGCGGCGCTGGCCGCGGTGCACCACGGCTTTCAATGGAGCTGGGTCCACGGGGGCTTTCATCAGAAGGTGTTGGGGTGGGTTCGGAGCTACCGGGCGCAGCACCCACACGGCAAGATCATGGTGACGGGTGAGAGGGAGAGGGAGGAAGGGAGGGAGGGAGGGAGGGAGGGAGGGAGGGAGGGAGGGAGGGAGGGAGGGAGGGAGGGAGGGAGGGAGGGAGGGAGGGAGGGAGGGAGGGAGGGAGGGAGGGAGGGAGGGAGGGAGGGAGGGAGGGAGGGAGGGAGGGAGGGAGGGAGGGAGGGAGGGAGGGAGGGAGGGAGGGAGGGAGGGAGGGAGGGAGGGAGGGAGGGAGGGAGGGAGGGAGGGAGGGAGGGAGGGAGGGAGGGAGGGAGGGAGGGAGGGAGGGAGGGAGGGAGGGAGGGAGGGAGGGAGGGAGGGAGGGAGGGAGGGAGGGAGGGAGGGAGGGAGGGAGGGAGGGAGGGAGGGAGGGAGGGAGGGAGGGAGGGAGGGAGGGAGGGAGGGAGGGAGGGAGGGAGGGAGGGAGGGAGGGAGGGAGGGAGGGAGGGAGGGAGGGAGGGAGGGAGGGAGGGAGGGAGGGAGGGAGGGAGGGAGGGAGGGAGGGAGGGAGGGAGGGAGGGAGTGGGAGAGAGCGGTAGAGGGGGGAGAGCAGCAGGGCGGCAAGTTTTTACGCTGCCTCAAACGAATCTTGGTTCGACCCAAACCTACGACGTCAATAACATGACAATATATACCCTCACTCAGTCCTCCTAGCTTCGTATTACTGCCAGTCTGCGCAGAACTTAGATCACGCTTGAAAAGAATCTGCAACTGTCCTTATCATGACTTTGTGACGACGCATGCATTTCGTAACGCATACAGTCCTCCCATCGATCTATCACAAAAGCCACATCCGGTTTGAACACAACTGCCGTATGCACTGCGTGTGGGTTAGTAATACTTTCTTGTTACGAGTTGGACGTTTGTCATTCACTGCGCTGTGTCCGGTTTTTTATCTCGCCCATTCCCACACGAAGGATTTGTAGCAAAGATTCAGATCACAAGGGGCGCGCATGTGGGTCAGGGTTGCTGTTGCGTATCTATATTTGATATGGTTACTTTCGGTGCCTTATGGGTTTAGGATGTGACGAAGAGGGGGTGGTGGAGGGGGCGGAGGCGGCGGTGGAGGCGGCGGTGGCGGAGGGGGCGGTGGAGGTGGGGGCGGTGTACATACCTCGGGCGAAAATTCTTCTGCTTTACTCCCTCTACTCGGTGTAGCATCATAGTTTCTGATCATCAAGATTTCTGATCTGTCGCCAACTCCCGAAGACTTTGCCTAGTTAGGTGTACAAAGCATTTTTTTTGGTGAGGCCAGTTACACCCACTGGATCCGCGGATGGAAGGATTGCGGTCGCAGCAGTCCTCTCTTTCATCCTGCTTCGTACGACAAACCCACGTCTGCTCCCGTCAGGTCACTCACTGGGCGGTGCGCACGCAGTCCTGTGTGCCCTGGATGTCGTCCGGGAGTTGGGAGAGTCTCTGCCGTACAACCACTTAACGTGCTACACGTATGGCGCGCCACGTGTGGGAGATCACGCGTTTGCAAGTTTGTACAACAAAGTGGGTGCATTTGGGTGTTTGTGCGTACCTGTTCCCGGGCGATGCTGATCGGGTTCGAGGTTGCGCAAATCATGTTACGCCTTGGCCAGCAAGTGCTTATTAGTCGCGCTCATGACAGAAAGCACACATAGGATCGTTTATACTTGGACCCCATATTTTGTTGCCAGTTTGTTGGCAATAAGAAATGTCTTTTCCTCCTCCCCTGTGGCCTCTCATCTGGCGCACAACACCCTCCCTGTATTGGGCACCTCGAACAGGTGGTTGCGGAGACGTGGCACGTCATCAATGGCAATGACATGGTGCCCTTGACCCCCAAGTAGGGACGCGAATGGGGAGGTCGATAATGTGCAACACACTGTGTGTACACGTATGAGCGCGTGTGTATGTGCGGATGTGTGTGTGTGTGTTTGTGTGTGCGGGTGATTTAGGGGGAGCCCATCAACTGGCAATATTGATGCAGTGCAGGTTTCGACCCGTGTGCAGCGCTCCGTAGTCAAACCCGTAGTCTGGGTGACTGATGTGCTCCCTTCTCTCCTCATTTATGGGTTTTGCCTTCTTCAGTCGCATTCAATTCCATTCCATGCGTTACTCGTACTTGACAGAAGGGCGGCCTAGTGACCACTTGCCCTCCCTGAGCTCTCCCGACCTGGCCCCCGACTGTACGGTAGGTACGTGGGCTGGTTCGTGTACAAGCAGCCGGGTCACAAGGTCATTTTGAAGCGAAGGGGGGACATCATTGTGCGCCCCACATTCACCGAAAACACCGTCATCAGGTGAGGGGGGTTCTTGGGGGAAAGAATCATAGATGAGAACTGAAACTGCTGTTGTTGTGAAACCCAAAGTGATAACTTTTTTTGTCAATCTCGTTGAGGATTCCGGAAACGGCTGTCAGTGCATACCTTGCGTTTTTCATCCAAACGCTTGACCATTTTTACATCCAAAGGTTGACGTCATCATAGCCAACGATGACAAGATAGCGAAAGTGAGCTATGCAACCGCCACGGGCCGTGTTAAAACAGTAATAGCGAAAAGGTGGAAATAGCGAAAACGCGAATGTGAAAACGAAGCGAAAGTAACAAACGAGCCCACATCGATATTTTCGCCGGTTTGCATGGGGTTTGGCGGCCAGCTCCAGCCAACCCTGGTCAACTTGCTCGGCCATTACACCGCCTTCGAGCAGCCCAGTGCGGCACGGTGAGGGGCAGCACCCAGTCCGCTCCGCTCCGCTCCGCTCGCTCGTTCGTGAGCCATTGCTGGCAGGAGCGCGCGACTTCTGGTCGGTTCGTCTTCCCCCGCGATGGCTTGCCGCTCCGTTCCCCGCCTCCATGTCGCAGGCTGCCCGGCTCTCGCAGTGTGCGGCATCACCTGCTGGGCTCCTACATCCGCTCGCTAATGTCGGTGCTCCGGAACCAGACACGGGGAAAACACATCGAGGGCGGCGTGCGGGGCCTGCTACACCTCAGCAGGTAGGTACGGCATAAGATGTGTGTAGAGTAGCGATGGATAGCTGGATATTATTCTCGTATGAGCGTTTAATGCGGATGGTAACGGTAAATATTTTGGTGAATTTATGTGAATGGGGCTAACCTCTTAGGGTCGCATTCTGGGCCCCGCTGGCGAGCGGCGTATGTCTCCCTGGGAGGCGTTTTTGGAAGGGCTGGAAAAGCAGCGGAGTCATGAGCGTGGAAGGTTGTCCATCGTCCACTAGGTGTGCGGTCTCTCAGGATGTGGGATTTCTTCGGAGGAGGGCCCGTCAGTGGCGCAGCTGTCCATGTGCTCGCAGGTATCCCCACCTGGGATCAGTTAGGTTGGGGATCGCTAAGAAACGGACGCGGGAAGGTGGGGCCAGGAAGCGAACGAAAGCAATGATACAAATATACTCTCTAGGTCGTTACACTGGTCCCCATGTCTCCAGTTTTCGTTTTCTGCTTCTCCGCAGATACCAGCTGCCTGAGGTGGAGGCCGTGCTTGAGGAGCTGGTGCAGGAGGTCAGGGCGGTGGCTGCTGCGGCAGTGAAGGCCGTCGCAGGTAGCAGCGGACGCTTAGGGGGCCTCAGCGGCAGCAGCGCCGACCTAGGTTCAGAGCGGGCCTCCACAGCCATGGCGCTTGCGGCGGCTTCGGCTGGTCGGGATGGTCACATGGTCTTCCACTTCATGGCGCGGCACAACTCCTTGAAGCTGCTTATGAACCATCAGGTATGGGGAGGTATGGCTGGGCGGCACTCGGGGGGAGAATTCACTTAGTGGCACGAGCGCACAGAGGCCCTGTGGGAATGTGTGTGTCTGTGTGTATAGGTATACCGGACTCCTCTGAGAGGGAAAGATCCCAGTGCAATACAAGGATGCGAAGTAGGAAAGCAACACCGCTGATAAAGGCGCCGATTGAAGCAGCCCATCCACGGGCGCTGTGCACTCAGCACTCGAATGAAACCGGAATAGAAGCTGTAATCTGCCATCCTTATTTTGGAAACCGTTGCAGATCGTCTGTTATGCTTTTGCCACGATGATGATCTTGTCTTGGAGTGTGTGCCATCGTTGCGTTGTGATGATGAGGTGTATCCGCTGTGGATGGTGGGGTATGGTGTGCGGGCAAAGAGATATACAGTGTTACCTGCCCAACTGCTGCCTAGGTTTCTCTCATCCACTCGCCGTCTCTGACTTTGGGACGACCCACATTCGTCACATCCATGCATGTCTGCGTGGTAAAAGCTGCGGATACTGCATATGGGGGTGTGGCCTCTATTGATCCTCCTTTCTCTCTTTTCCTTCCTTCCAGTCTATTGAGAAGACATCTGCTGCCATCGCTACCACGGATGCTCATGCGCTTCCTGATACAGCAGTCCATCAGCAGCGGCCCTCGCCCCGGGACCGCCACGCCAGGCAACTGCTACTTGGCCTTGTGCGCCGTATCGACCTGGGCATGCAGCTGTTTGGCGTGGAGACGGGCATTACGGCCGAGGAAGACGAATGCGATTCCGGTCCTAACGGCTACCAAGGCAGTGAAGACGGTGCCGGTAGGGACTATGGGGGCGGCCGGGCCGCAATATCAGATGGGGCAAAAGAGGCTCAAGCAGCGGAGCTTGCGGCGTTCGAGCATGCCGCTGCCAGCCGCACCGCTGCACAGGTGCGCTACAGGCTCATGAAGCGGCGTCGGGCACGTGAGCACAGCTCCGTGGATCACCAGGGCAGGAGGCTTTCCCGGATGTCGAACTTGGCAGCCGCAGCTGCTGCGGGCTTTCACAGCGTCATTGCAGGCGGTGGCGGCGGTCAGCAGCACCAGCAGCGCCAGCTTGCCAGGGCAACGCCTGGTGGTCCTGGGGTGGAGAACATGCAGGATCCAGCGGCAGGTCGACAGCTTCACTCTGCATCCGCCGATATAACCCTGGGTGATAGCAGCACCGGTAATGATTGGCCGCGTGGCGGTTGTGACGGCGGTGATGCTGGAGGCAAGGCAGCTGGTGGCGGCTCCATGCGAGGGGAGGGCTCCGAGGGTCGCAGGAAGAAGATCCGTGCTGCTCGCGTCAGCGGTCAGAGCCGATGGGATGTCGGAGGTTCCAGAGGACTTCCTGATGCTATGGTTCTTGCTGCTGCTAAGGAGGGAGAGGAGGACAACGCGGAGGAGAAGGGGAGGACACCATAACTCGCACGATTAGCACACCGGAGTCTCTGCGGACGTCTGCTGTGCTGCTGTCACAAGGCAACGCATACCCAGTGAAGCAGGAGAGCAGGTCGATAGCGGTGGGGCCAGAAGATGCGGCCGCCTTGTCAGTAGCTCCTTCGGTAGCGAGTAATGTTCTTCCCAGCTCAGAGCCACTGAATGAGGCAGCTGCAGGCACATTGCGACCATCGGCAGTTTCATAGCCGCGGGCCACTTTGGTTGCTAAGAGACTCTCCGGCCAACACACGCACATCCTGAACCCAGTCACCCGCACCACCACCGCCAACGCCAACGCCACTGCCACCGCCAACGCCACCATCACCGCTTGGAGGTTAACTGGAAAAAGGGACCGTTGCTGTGGGTAATGAGGTGACAGGGTACTCAGCCCTCCACCACCAACGCCTGGGAAACGTTGTGTCTGCAGCCACGCTATTGGAAGCTACGTATAGCCGTAACCATAACCACGGAGGTATGTGAGGCTCGATGTCGGTTGCCAGTTGTTGGTGGTGCCAAGACTCTAACTCGCGTGAAACTGTTTACTGGCATGGGCAGTCGGAGTCGAGGGGACGTTGAGGATGGCAGCAGGGCCATCGGGTAGGATATGGCATTACAGATATGAAGCTAAGCGGTGTAATCTACCAATGCTACAAGCGATTGATATTACATGAGGCCTAATTATCAGTCTTAAGCTACCGAACTTGAATTTGTGAGGCATCTAGTACGAATGTGCATAAAGAAGGCGTTTGGGCTGCATACGGCTGTCGTGGCACGACATCAAAGCATGTTGCGCGACTCTATTTTGCACTGATGAACAGCTGATTGTGCTACATGGTTAGACGTATGTTTGGGACGCCCTTTCTCATGCTTTCTATTTGGGCGCCCCTTGCAACGGGCAGATTGATGAATGCGGGGGGCTGCCGGCGTGTGGGGTATTTTTGTATTTTGTGGTGTCTTTGGTTTGTCACCATTATGGTAAGTATAATGGAACACTATGTAGGATGTAGTTTTGTGAGCTGCATGCGTATTACGCGGAATACATTTGTGAGTATGCCGTACATGGGGGCAATGCTGGTGAGTGCGTGTGTGCGTCGTAGAGTTTATTTACATGAGTATGCATGTGATGGGGATTTGAGTGCGTGTGATCTACTCTCCAGCTTTGTGCATGGCTTGCTTCTTACTATTAGTCTGCATTTTGCCCCATGGCTTTGTTTTTTGCATTACATGTTCGTACCCAGTAATAGCGCCAGAATCTGACGCAAGCTGGCGGAGACATGCACCACAGCGATGTTGATGTTTTAGGGTTGGGATGCATTGTGCGTAGTAAGGATTGGTACCTTAGTTGTGTGTGGGATAGGGGGGTACATCACCCGTGGCCACTAACCTGGCAGTCCCTACCTTCCCCGGTATTTCGGGGCACCCTCATCCGGTCTCCCATGCCGACTTCTCCGAAATCAGTGCTCTTCCCGGGTTCAGCACCCACCACCGGCATCCAGCGGAGTATGCCGAATCAACTAAGGCGTCAATTCCGCTCCTGGTCAGCTCGCAGGTCACTTTAATTGGGGTCGTCACCGTCCATCGACATGGGGACACCCTGCCCTAATCTTTGGGTCTTTGGTCGGGGTAGAACCTGGAACTCCAGGGGCATATAAGTCGTGCCATCACATCGTGCCTGAACATAACAGTCGAGCCTTAATGTGATAGCTTAGCGTGGTCTGGACTACTAGCGATGAAGACACACACATTCGGATGTTGTCGGTGGTTTCTTATTCAATTATAAACTTATCGGATGCAATGCAGTTATGATGCAAATCTTTAATTGTATTTGCTGTGCCCGCGATATCGACCTGATGCTGCGATGTTTGTATGGGGCCATACATACCGACCTCATTATTTGGTGCAGCAATCGCTTGCTACAAGGTTTAGTGCCTTGATGATGACTGCAAGTGTGGTTGCAGTGGAGTTCTTGTATCTCTTGTGTTAATATCCGCCAAACTGTCCAGGCCCGATCGGAAGATGTCCCGTTTCCTGATCATCTTGAATATTAGCCTTAGGTACCCCAGGATACTACAGAAGTTGAGGGCCCGTCCTCCCTAATGGCCTCCTTAGTCCTTAACCAGGATTCAGGGGTATGCAACTTGGCAGTTAACAGTAAAAATTGAGACCTGCAAGCTGCGACCTCACAGTTTAGACCAGGACAGTTCAGAACAGTTAAGGCAAAGATGTAGATTTAATATCTGGGTGGGTGAAGCACCACCTTGCCGCCCCTGCTGAACCTGGACACGTTGGCTGAATTTGACGATGGTGTTGCATCACTCCAACAGGATGAGAACAAGCTGAGGCGCTCAGGTGTCCGTGACCCGCACCACTCCTAATGCCTCTCTGGACCACTTAAACTTGATCTTGACTTCGTGAGAGGCGTTGGGCTTACTTCGTTTCTTTCTGGCGTCAGTGGCTTGTAGGGCCGTCCGTCTGGAAGTGCGGACTTATGCTTGCTTTTGCGTTGTTTTCTTTCTTCCGGAGCTTACTTAAATGTAATCAATATAATTGGGTTATCTTCTTAGCCCACGACGCATTTGTGACCATAGAGCATCGCGACCTCTGCGGAGGAACCCGGTTACAGATGGAAGTATGGGTGTGTTGCTTGATTGGTTTGGCAGCTGTTGGTCCCGCTGATCTTGAAGCGGCGATAGCACACGCCCGAGGGCGCTGTGCGGATGCATGCGGCATCCTAAAGGGGGAATAGTTGTTGTAATACTGTACTGGGCTTAGCTCCTTCCTAAGTAAGTAGACACTTGGCTTACACCCTCAATGCATAAGTGGTTAAGGGGTGCATGACTTATTTTATGTGTCACTACTGTCACTGGCTGATAGACTCGCTTCCACCAGTTAATCATACGCATTTCCTTAATACACAACAATGTATTCTCTTCCCCAAGGACGCAGCTCTTACTTTATGATGGCTTGCTGTACTGATCTTAGGGTACCTATGCCCTGCTGACTTTCGTATCCGCCGGTAGTTAACACTACCACTAGTGCCCATACAGCAGTGAGTGATACAATGCGCATATGTTCCTCTAAGTCAACATCAGTCTCAATGTCATGGAGAGCACAATTTTTGGCCAAACTGACATTCATATCTTGCTGTGACAGAAGACATCATCACGGGCCGTTATCCTTGTAGGAGCACCTTCAATCTAGCAAGTACTAGTACATGTGTATGGGTCTTTGTTTGATGTCGAGATCTGTAACAATGACATGTCTCTTACTGCCTTCTGGTGGTTGGTGTCCAGGCGGCGCGCGCACGAATTTCACAAACTGGACAGGATACACAACCAAAATGGCCTCAAAAACCTGTCATTTGACCAGCACTATTGTACATTTTTAAATAACCCCACAGCTGGCGCGGAACCGTGCTAAACCTTCCAGTTGTTGCATCGAAGGGCGTTGGGCAAGAAGCTCAAAGGTTCCAAACTGCGAAAAATAATATATTTTACTTTATTTCTCTTTCCGTCGGTTTGTATGAAATGTCTCTGTCAGAGGCTCCAAGTACGGCGAAAGGCCGGTTTCTTCTATCGCAGACTACTCATCACATGGACATCTTTCATTCTGTCTTTCCCTTACGACTTGTGCAATGATGCTACTTACATAGCCAAGGAAGGAAAATCTTGAAATCGGCTGTGTTATACCGGTACCAAAAGGACAATTGTGTTGGAATATCTTAATTAACCTATCATATGTGACCCGTTGCAAGCTGTCACACTCGGAGCTTGTAGGGGTTCGTTTGCGGCTGGTTGGGGTTCCAACGTCCATGGCGTCTGTTAACCGGAGGGCAAGCAGCCTTCCAGCACGAGCTGCGGGAATTGCGACAGGATCACAAAATGATCTGGTCTTGATGCAGTCAGAGTTTGAGGTACGGGGGCCTTGTAAACAGTAATGTCCACTGGGGCGACAAGGTACCCTTCTTAAAAGTGACCGCTATGGGTTCTTAGCACGTGATAGAACCAAGTTTTTTTCAGATCTTACTATTGACATTAAAATGAGCGTATACAGTATTGTACCTGCATGCTTTCATGCTCTGGCGTGTACGTCTGTAGAACCTCCCAGGCGTTGCTCTAGGAATGCGCATTTCGGGACAGCCAATCCTGCCAGAAACCTGTCTATCATCCTAAAAGGCAAGTCTCAAGTCCTTAAGCACCATGCCTTATGTCCTGTGCTGGTTTGCAGGCGAAGGTTGCATCATCTCCGTTGCAAGAACCGAGAAGTCCACCTGTTGTTGCAACCTTCAGCCCAGTATTTGACCTCGAACTGGGGGGCAGCTGCGCCTCTACGCCACAAGACCGGCGGTGTCGGGGCTCTCGCACCCCGCAGGATGGCGTTTCCCGCCGCTGCGTAGCGGACGCAGTCGGCCCAATCAGCCTCCGCATGTTTCCCCCCGCAACACCAGAGGCAGAGGCGATCAAGAAGGTCTCAAACAGGCTGTCGCAAATGAAAGCTGCTAGTCCGGCCGTCGCGGGTTTGCGGGGCAGCACCGGACTGGACCGCAGCGTGAGTGACCTGCAGGTCATGTGGGCGCGCGGCAAAGCCGGCGGTGCCGCTGCAAGTGCCAATTCCGGCACCGTCCTTTTGACGCCCTCTGGGGAGCGGCTTGCCGAGCTCTGCAAACCCACCTGCGATCTTGAGCAAGAGGTATGCTGCGCAAGACCGTGCCAGTAAAACCTCCGACACTTTTTGCGGCAGGGAGTCATACTCTCTTATCCTGTCCCAACGGTGTCCCTACGGCCCAACCTTTAAGTTGCACCTCCTACCCGTTGGATCGTTTCATAGGCACCCCTAATCCTCATATCTTCCACCATCTTTCACCCCAATTCCCAATACCCTTCTCTACTGCAGCTTGCCCAGCAACTCCGGGCCTTCCGCGCGTCACGTATCACCTGCGAGCCGCCACCTTACTCAGCAGACCTTATCCCCGCGAGGCCGTCCTCCTTTCTGGGCGCCTCATCGTCGCCGCCTGAGCAGCATCCACGTTCCATGGGACCCTACTCGGCCGGTGCTGGCAGCCCCGCCGGCCCAACCCCAGGGGAAATCGAAGCGCTGGCTTCGGAGCTTCAGTCCGCAGGTTTTCTGGTCCAGATCCTCGATGGCACGCGGCTCAGCAAGGATGCCAGATCGTGTCTCCGCACCCTTAAACACCGGTTCTTGGTGTGTCTGGGACGGGTGATATCGCCGGTCTCGCAGGTGGTGCGGCGGCGGTCTATCTCCAGGCAAGATTACGTATGCCGCGCCCCGGCGCTGCGTTCGCTAGGTCTCACGGATGCAGCGGTTAACGGCAGTTCTGACGCTAGTGGCGGCGGCTGCGGGGATGGGGATTGTGGGCAAGAGCTTGAGGAGCAGCAGCAGCAGTCGGAGCAGGAGCCTCAATCACAGTCGCAGTCGCAGTTGCAGGGAGGGCGTGAGGAGCTCTTGAATGAGCCGGTGGTGGTGGAGGTTCGGTTTCGGGAGCAGTTTCTGATCGCCAATCCCACACAGGCGTATCAGCTGCTGCTGCTGGTGCGGTTTGGGTGTTTTGACAGGGAGGGGTGCCCTCGGATGAGGTTATTAAGACGATATCTCCATACAATCAGAAGAGGGGATGAACCTTTGAAAGACTCGGCAATGCACGGACCGCAATGATGGCGGACGTAGCCGCGGCAGGGGTTTAAGGGGATATGACGGATTTTACTGCCCTTGCGGTATTCAACATGTGAAATGGTCGGTCCGCTGCGCCGAGTTGATCAAAGCAGCGGTCAAAACATTTAAACAACTATATGAGGAATTCAAGGTGCTCCGAAAGCAGGGAAATGTAGATGTGCCTCATCGCCCTGATTGGTTCGCGAATGCAAACACCAGTTTCCGAAATTTCCACACATTTCCACCGGCCCTTCCGTTTCTCAATGCAGGCCCTCCCAGTGGTCTTTGTGGGCCCGCTTCGCCGCCTGGATGCTGTGGTGGACCTGATGGCGGCTGAGGTGGCGGCTGTATTCAAGGAAGCTAAGCGGCCACTGCCGCCATGGCGCACGAAGGGCGCGATGTTGTCAAAGTGGGCGCCCGCGCAGCTCGGAGAACTTGGACGGCTTATGCGGTGTGCCGTACTACCGCAACCGCATCAGCTATTCCAGTGTCAGCCATTGGACAAACCGGTGAGTGATGTTCACAGGACTTAATTTACCATATGTGAAGTGCACAAATGCCCAAGTTGGGCGCGGTTTGAGGGACGCGGCGGTATTCAGGGGTTTCGGGAGGTGCAAAGTTGGTGCAGTGGTTTGGAAATCAGCGTTCTCGGTGTCTAACCGGGCGGTTGTCGGCTTGATTACGTTCTATCAGAAGGCCTACCAACGAACTGCCGACGTCTAACGAATCGAGGCCAAGGCCATGCACCAGGTCTACACACATTTATATATCGATTAATTATCCGCATATTTCGTTCGCTGCAACATCTTTTGTAGGTGAAGGGCGAGAAGTCCTCGGGCTCCGCCATCGGCGTCCACGACAGATCCACTGCACAGCACGCCGTCGTCGCTGCTGCTGCAGCTGTTGCAATGGCTCGCGACCCACTTTCCGAGCCGCTGGACCCATGGCCCCGGCTGGGTCGTAGCACCGCTGATGGCATCGCGATGGTGGCGACGGCGGCAGCCGGCACCGTCGTTGCCGCCGCCGGGAGGGATGACGTAACGGATGACGAGAGCGGTGTGGCCCATCGGAGCAATAGCGCGCCACCGCGCACCGTGGCAGGGTCGCGAAGCAGCGTGAATGGGCCGTGCGACGGTGGCGATGGCGGCGGTGCCGTTACCGCTGACGACAACGGCGTCCTTACTCAGTCCGAGAGCGGACTCAAAGTTATCAACCTGGATAGCTTAGATCAGTTAATGCAAAAAACGCTTGCGAGCATAAGCCAAGTCGAACCGGAGGTGGCGGCTGTAGTGGTGGCGGGAAGGAATGCCCGTCCGTTGGCCACGGCAAAGCAGAAGAACGCAATGCGAGAGACGCCATTTGCAAGTCCGCCTACTGAGCCGGCTACGGATGCAAATCCTCAGTTTGCGGCTGAACTGAGCTTTCCGATCTTGCCGGCGATCTCGCCGATGCCAGATGCGGGGCCAGTGCTGACGGTCATTCGGCCCACGGGTCGAGACGGGCAGGAGGCAATGGCGGTGGCAAATGTAGTCCCATCTCAGCCGTCGCCACCGTTATTATCCGGAGCAGGAGGGGCTGCTTCGACAGCGGCGCCGCCGCCACCACCAGTGGTACCAACATTTCAGCCGTATAGGGGCCTCAGCGCGCTCTCTCCTTTTGCATGCGTGTCGGTTCCGGAGCAGTATGAGTGCGAGCATGACGGCCAAGATAGTCCTGATGTGGAAAGCTATGATTGCGGCTCCGGCGGCGTGAAGCCAGCTCCCTGGAGTGCCCGTTTATCGAACGTGACCGGGAGCGGAGATTACAGCAGCATCGCTTACACACAGCCGGAGTTTACATTTAAGCATTCAGCTTTCAAATTTGCTGATCCCACACGTGGCGTGAACGGCGAAGATCTGGATCTGGGGCGCCGTAATGTACCTGGCGGCAGCGAGTTGCGGCAGGGACCGTGCTTGACGTTGGCCACACCAACACGTCCGCCGCTGCTCTTCACTGCTACTGATTCGTCCGCGGGGGCGATAGCGGCGGCAGCACCGCATTTGACGGCGGAGGCCGGTGGGATCATTCCGGCAACGCCGCCGCTTGCTTCATGTACTGCGAACTCGGATGGGATGAACCTGGTTCACCAGCCCTTGGTGGAAGGGCCACTGAGCCTATACCGCGGTTGTGCTGCTGATGTCATCACGGCGGCAGTGCCGTCGCCACCAGCGACGGCAGTGACGGCGGACTCTCCTAGACCTTTACCCCCGGCGACAACGCACCCCGGTGGCGTTCGCCAAGGAGGAGGTGGCGAAGTCGATTATCCCATGTCGCACCACTTCGCAGGCAAACCGGACACCCTGCACATTACCCGCCGATCCAGTTCTGACCTGCACCGCGCTGCGGAGAAGTTTAAAAAAGCAAAATCACTCCTGGCTGCCGCACTTCGCCTCACGAAAGGCAGCGGAAGTGGTACCGGCAGTCGCGAAGCCGGAGGGATAGCTGCTAGCGAAAATGGCGACAATTGTTTGGCCCCAGCGGGGGAGGGTTCTGGAGCTAACCGCACCGGTGAAAAACAGCAACAACAACAGCACGGCGCAATTCGCGAACTCAAACCGACTGCGGCGGCAGCTACTGTACCTGGTGTGGCTGGAGCTGCCTCACACCGCCCAGGCGGCGGCAGTACTGCCGGTGGCCTGCAGGTGGCTCTGGCTGGGGGAGTGATGACGCAACCATCGGGCGATGAGCCACCTTGGGCGATCAGGATCAGGACTGTGAAATGGAACCAGTCGGCGGCAGCGACGGTGACGGCAGCTGCCGTGGCCACCGTTGCAGCTGCTGCTGCAACGATGGCGGGTCCAGAGCCGACTGCGGATGTTTAAAAGTTTTGCATGGTTCACCAAAAAAACGCGCACACGCAGGGGCATGCGAAGATTGCGCTTGAATGCGAATGTTTGGTCGTTATAGAAGTAAGAGAGATATCGGGGGTGGTTGAAGGAGGAAAGTGGAGAAATGGGATGAGGGGCCAGAGTTCGGTGGCCCGCTGTGCAGCAGCGTCAGTTGATCTGTTGAAACTATTGACCAAGAGCGGGCAGTTGCAATGGCGGGTGTTTTCCACGATATTTCACACGAAAAGGAAGGGTGGAGGATGGGGGAAGGGGCGAGCGAGGTGGTGTATAAGCGAATATGACTGTTTGGAGGGGGGGAATGGTAATGAGGCCTGGGGTTTCATGGGTAATAGGATAGAGTGGGAGTGGGAGGAGGACACTGGACTCGCTCACTGCAATCCCACGTCCGGCAAAGGAACGGGGCCAGCGCCCCAGGATGCGGCGAGACGGGCACCGTGAAGACTTGTTATGGGTGGCCACGTGAGCTTAGACGCGTTGTGCGGCACTGCTAGTATCGATTGCAGTATAGCTGCATTGATAACATTAGCAGCAGTGGTAGCTACAGCGATAGCTGCCCCAAAATACTTTTAAAATACTCGTAACTAAGGAACTGTAGCGGGGCCCCACGTGACCTCGCAGGCGCGATCAAAAGGGTTGACGATGAAGGCGCATGGTGAGAGGTGAGTGGAAGCGGTAGGTCCTGTGCTCTCTGTCTCCTGGCTAACAGGAGGCTGTGAAATAGAAGCGTAGCGAGTCTATGGGTGAGGGAGGTGATGATTGCAATGAGATGGCGCGTTGGGGCCGGTGAAGATCAAGAAAGAAGGAAAGAGAACTTACATCCCGGGATTTCGGTCCGGTGGTCCTTCCTCCGGGTTAATTCGTGCCCATTAAGGGCTACAATTTATTGCGCGGTATTTGGCTTGCAGCTGATCCGTGGGATTCATGATGCGTGGGAAAGGTGTTGTTGGCGTCTGAAGAGAGGGAAAACACCCGGTGTAACACCGGGCTCTGCGGACTGTGGTGCCGAGGGCGGGGCGATATTGTCGGGTGGCTGTGGTGGCTCCTTCCCTGGAATCCCTGTAGCAGTTGGAGAGTGGGGAACACAAAGGGGTCGTCATCCGCGTCCAGGGAAGGTGGCGGGTATAACATTACATTTGCTCCTCTGTGCTGTGCATTTTTACGGATACGGGCTGAAAGCACCTATGGAAGGCAAAAAGTGTGCGAGCTCGGCGATCCATTCCCTGGAGTCGGTTGGGGTGAACTCTATTAAGGGGTACGGAGCTTAGCGCGACACATCCCTTAAGAAGCGTACCAATAGAGTCACTGAGGCGGGGCTCCACTGCGGCTGTGCGGGGTAGGGAGATGGTAGGATTGCGATACCTGCGCTGCGCTCGCTGTGTGATCTTCGTGATGTTGCTAGTGGCCCCTCTATGCGTATCTCTGTCCGTTCGTGTCATGGGCTCATCCGTTCGTCTGTCCATGCGTACGTGAGTTCTGGGGAATGATGTTCTTTAAATCAGTCAGGTCAGGCCAGCTAGCCTGCCGATCTCCCCCAGGACTGCTGATGGTCATTTTGTTCAATCTTGCTGCTCAATCCAGCATTACTGCCTCCTCGTCATCTTCCCTCGAGAAATTGGGTTTCTGGCCGGATGCGGCGCGTTTTGGCATTTGGAGCGCAGGTTTCCTGGCGCCGTGCTCTTCACCTAGCTCGCTGCGGCGATGTTGAGAGTCAATTTTCTGCAAATTTGTTTTGCCCTAAAAGAAGTGCGCCTAGATATCATCGTTTATTTCAGCTATTTTGCTTTCAACAACCCAGGGTTATCATGTCTATGAGGCTACACGCCCCTGCCATCCCAAGTAGGTAAACGATGGTTGGGAGATGGCCTGCCACGGCTTGGCGGTGCAAGGGGTTGTCTGTTGCTTGTTCTGCACTCCGGCCCGCGACCTCGCCCCAGTCCCGCCTTTACCTCACACGTGCCAAAACCTGGATAACACTTTGCGCAGGTATTTTGACCAACATCAATGATATGATGGGCGGATATCCCGGGTGTTTAGGCATTTAGATGGAATCCGGATCGGGATAGGAATCTCTAGGGAGAGGGAGATGAATTCGTCTGGGTCTCGGAGCCGCGTCGATTGCATCAGTCGCCATCATGCAGGGGAACATGCCCCAACAGGCGCGTTCCCTTCCGGCGCCTCCCTTGGCATCCAGGGTTGGGACCACTTGACCATGCAGCAATTTATACGAGACACCCCTGTGCAATCTGCGGAGGCGTCCATACGGCGTTGGGGTTTACAGATTGCGAGTTGGTGGAATGCGTACGGTCTCAGTGCTGGGGAACTGGCGTACTTCAGGGCACGAACTAATTTCGGGTCGATAACTATACCGCGAGCATTACGACGCTGAGGTGAAGTGAAGCGGAGGGGGGCCGGGGCGTGTATCCGTGCATGGGTGTCTATCTTCGTCTAAAGAGCCCTTCTCCCGTAAGAGTCAAAAGTCCCGGGTATGCCTTGCTTTGCTATGCTCTATCCGCGCGGTTCGGCAAGCAGTTCCGGAATTGTTAAAGCAGCAAGTGGCCCTGGCGGCGTCTTCCTGGTCTGTGGCGGCAGCGCGGCCCTGGCGGGTACTCCTTGCGGATGTGAAAAGAATGAGGTGTAGGACTTGTTCGGAAGCATCTCGAGGCTAGAGCTATCATGCGCAGGCGTTATGCGCAAGGGGGAACAGCTTTCGCGTGTATATTGCTGGGCAAAATAAACATAGTACATGCTTCCCCGACAGTTGTCTTGGCGTTTGTGTTTTTCTCAGTGCAGGTGCGTTATCTGATATGGTTTGTGCTAATTCCCAGTCACATCTTGGTGAAGTCGGTTAGTCGGGGTCTGTCGCAAGGCGAGAGAGCAGGGAAGCGGTAAGAGAGGATGAGGGAAGAAGCGTTAGCGTACGACGTAGGTGATGCACTGTATACGGGTAGCAATCTTAGCTACCGACATGAGGGACAGTTAGCTTCTTGGGGGGCTATTGTGGGCGTTTCTCGTTCCGGCCCCTCTCTCTGGCGGTATCGCCCTCATCATCTCTCGATCTCTCTTTCTCTCCTGCTAATGTTCGATTCTACCCTCATGGGTGGTAGGGCCATGATGATGGGCTGCCCTCAGACGGTGGAGTGAAGAGAGGGCTGAAGAATCAGCAGGGGAACGCCCGAGAGTGTGAAGATGAAGCGTAAACGTAACAAGCAAATGGAAACTGGTTGGATGAGGAGGATGAGGAGGCCTTGTGGTGAGAGTTTGGGTTGTAGGATTAGGGGAGTATTTATTTTCAGGAGTAGCATCGTTAGGAGCGGACAGTTCGGGCAGTTTTGGTCAAGTTGAGTGGTTTTGGAGGAAAGGCGACCCCGAAGGCGGATGCTTCCCCCCGTGGCGAAAGGCCTTGTTGCATTAGGGGCATCGCAGCAGGTGTTTAAGTGCATGTCTTATGTTTCCTGGATATCTATGATTACGGGGCAAAAGCGGGACGGTAGGTCAAGGGACGGTGGTGACAAGCGCTGGTGCCTTTCATGGATGTAAAGGCATCACATGCGAGAGGAGGCAGGGCGTGGAGATAGGGTTTTTTCCCTTGGCGAGCCGAGGCGTGATTCGGGGATAGGAAGGACGGGTAGACATAAAAGACGCTTGATTATGGAAGGTAATAGGGAAGTTATATTTCCCAATCGGAAATCGCAATATTCCCCTCCACAACGGCTCCCACCTGATACTATATCGTGACCCATCAACGATCGAAAGAGGCTGCGAAGCCCCTGCCGCTGTCCCCAGCCCCTTGCGACAAACCGCACTAGAAGCAGGTCGCAGCGGAGAACACGGACGGGATCCCAGCGACCAACCACCACCGACCCCAAACCCTAGGACCAACCCTACACATGTCGGTTTCAAAACCGAACCACCTGCACGAGCACCACCAGCAGCACTCCCCCAATGATGACGCAAATGATGACTTTCCTCGCGTCTCGCTATATCTGCACACCCGTGACCCAAATTGAAAACACAACTCTCACTACTGACGCACTCAAGACTCCTTAAAATGTCAGCACTGCACTCCCGCGATAGCGTCACGACGTTTATCACTTCCGAACTTCCCCCCACCTTCACTTACATCGCGCCGCATGATCGTAAACTGCGGTACCATGTCCTACACTGCAGCAATGACACCGCCAGTTCCAGAACCTTGTGGCAACCCTACGCACTCGCTTCATCGCTGCTGCGTCTGTTGGAGGAAAGCGATTTCGTCCTACTCTTCCATTTCACATGCGGAGCCCATCTCAACCAGATTACCCGAGTATTGCATTCCCCTTTCCCCATTCCCAATACTGACGAGATTACTGATTAGATTCGCTCGGGGAGCGGCGTGTGGCTGTTTGTGTTTTAGTGTCCGTGTGAGTCTTCCCTCACAGGAGCAGTCTCCAATCACTTCCTGACCTTTCTGGAAGGCCGCGGACCCTCCTCCTCTCCCTGCTGGGTCCTTGTGCCCAGGTCTGTTGAAAAGGTCTGAAAACACTTCCTATCATATCAGCAGCGGTCCAGCGACATAAAACTGTCCTCTGCTCCAAGTCCCCGCTTCAGTGCACGCGGTGCACTTCGGAGCCATCCCATCCCAATCCCCTTCTTCCAATGTCCCCCTATCCCCGCCTGCTTTCCGGTCTCGTTCCGTACTGTTAGTCATAGGTCGCTTGCTCCAGCGCATATACTTGGGGACAGCAGGGGGGGCATGATAGTAGATCGAGGAAAGTCGAGATCCAAATTCAAGATCCTTCATTTTTTCCGTGCGCTCTCGCCCGCCTGCCGGCTGTCGCACCTTGTCTCAGCAATGGCGTAGCGTAAAGCCGCAAATCATTGCAACAATAAAGTAGATGAGCAGCGCCGTCGCCGCACTCGCCACAATCCACAGCCGGGCGTTCTACAAGGCAGCAAGGAAACCACATCGCAGGCAGGCAGACCTCCTGGGGGAGTAGAACCGAGATCCATAGGGAATTCCCGATGGGTATATTTTCTGCAATGGCGCATGAACCCTAGCTGCTCTCAGACCTGGAACGAGACAAATGAGGTCGGAAGACGGGAGGGGGGAAATGGCGCCAAAAGAACCCGATGGAGAGTCTGTGAAGAGGGGGGAGGGTGGAGTTGCAATCAAGGTGCCGGTCCTAAGTGTCCTGGGAGAATGTTTGCCACCGAGGAGCACACCTGACCCTATGACCGGTAACCCGAGGTCATCCGAAACCACTCAACGCCAGCACTGCCGTGTTTCGCATCCTAACCTGAATGGGCTGCGAGATCCGTCGCAGCCACCGTCCCCGTGAAACCCTTTCCGCCATCGCCCTGAGCCATCTCTCCATCATCCCTCGCTCGGACCCTGCTTCCTCGTTGTGGGGTCCGTGTGCCTATTGGGTGCCTGCCAACTTCTCCTCGTACCGCCTCTAGTCACCCACCCCACCTTGCCGCCCCATGGGGGCCCCGCACCTTCCACCACAGGGTTTGCTTTAGCCTCCGCGCCTGTTGCCGGAACGCCAACGATACTTGCTGCAGTCCCTCCGTCTTATCCACCTGCGCCAACATGAGCAGGTTGCAACATCCCATCACGCCGTACATCGTACCCAGCTCCTCCCAGCATGTAGCGCAGCCAAGGCGGGCTCCCGTTTCTTTCCCCATCTGCCCAGGTGCCTATTGCACTGAGTGTCCAGGGAGGGTGGGTCATTCCCAGCTTGCTTTCCATCTCCACCCCACCAACCCGTCCCTCCTCCAGCCTCCCATCTACCACGCGCAGGTGACTTCCATCGCGCCCACGACTCTGTCTGTCTGTCTGTCTATCTCTCTGTCTCCCTCTCTATCTCTCTGTCTCCCTCCGCTGGTTCCCAGGGAGTTGCCTTCCGTACCCCCTCCCGGTCCGGCGCGTATATCCCACCAGCAAGTCCAGTCGCTCCCCCCTCTCCAGAACCTTCTCGATGTTTTCAATCATGATGTGTTTAACCTCTTGGAGCTGACCCTGCAGGTGGTTGATGGCATCTGAGGAGGGGTCGCTGAAGTAGGCGGCCCGGTCCGCAATAACCTTGCCGAACTCCGTGTTGTATTCGTAAGCAACGGCCTGCGCGCCAGTGGAGTACCCAAGGGAAAGGGATTCAGACGGAAGCTGGTGAGAGCCTTATCACCCGGAAGGGCCCGTCCGCTCCATGACTCTCTGTCTCCACCAATGAACCGCACCTCTTTGGCCGCGGCGCCGTACGTTCCGACGAAGCGGCCTCTCACATCTTCCAGGAAGGCGAAAGGGATGCGGCGACCGAAAGCCTGAAAGGAGTGTAGACGTCGGTACGCATCCATCAACATAGGGAGATATCGGACACTTGGGTATATTGGGTGCAAAGAAGGCCTTTCCTGTCCCAAATGGGGAGAGTGGCCCAGCCACTGCTCTCTTCATTGCGACGCGCGGTTGATGGTCCTTTCTCCGTTCCTTGGCTTTCCTGCCCCAAAGTGCGTTTCCGTACCTCCTCTGCCACTGCCATGTAGGTAATACCGTCAGACACCATCACGTGGAACATGTGCCGCTCCTGGGTGTAGCTCACCCGCCTGTGAAGAGGGTCAGAAGGCGGATGACTGGATAGGATGCCCCGGGAAACATATGGCTCAAAAGACCCTCCTCTTCTCCACCTTGACCGCCCCTATCCCTTCCTGCGCTCGCTCGCGTATCTCGCGCACTCACGTGTCCTCATGCGGCAGCTTCTCCAAAATGCGTACCGCGATGACATTGACGTTGCCTGTAACGGCACTGTATATGTGCGTCGCATGGGCGGCCACAGAAAGAAAGCGAGAGGGATACCAGAACAACGGCTGAGTGACTGGCTAACTAGCTGGCGACCCCTCGGAATAATGGAAAGCGGTACTTTTCGAAAAGGTTTTAAAAAGAAACATAGGGCATTGGTTCTCCAATAACAATTAGATGGGTTGTGCACCTCGGGAGCGAGGAGCTGCCAGTCTCCAAGGATGAAAAATAGGACGATAGTCATGCCAGATTACCTATACTCTGCGAGAACGACTTGACCTCTGGCTACCAGGCTGTAGAAGATCCGCTGTGAGCTTTGTCCCGACATAGCCCTTACGCCTGAGACGGCTTCCAAGTCACGATGTGCGCTCTGAAACCTTAAGGAAGATGCTTTCTCGTAAGCAATCAATACAAGGATCTCAACTTGTGGCACAGGGGTGAGTAGCGCAGACCCAAGGTAGTGTACCTCGACTACGTAAAAGGTGCCCAGAAGGCAGGAAGCTAACAGGACGTAAAAGAAAACAAGCGCAATCAAATGTTTCTAATGAACGCATTTGCAAAAGGGAAGGTCTCTCCTACTGTCGTTACATGCAACCGTCGAGGAGGCCGGATTCCATATCGTACTGACATCCATGGCCAGTCTGCATAAAATACTATGATTGCGAGATCGCAGCCAGGTAAAAATGATTATGCCTTAAGATGCTTTTCAGGTGCTTTAGCTTACATTCAGGCCGCAATGGACTCCCAAAGAAAGCTAAAAACAACCTAGCAAGGGCATGATAAGCCGAACCCAACGAAGCATTTTGGTATCGACTTAGTTCGTAGATATATTCCAACAAGGTTCGGGATCAGAGCCGGCTCTGTTCGGGATCAGCGACCTATCGAACGTCGACCTGTCCTCTTTAACGTTCGCACACCACTCCTATGAAGAATTTTACCTCTGGAATTCTACTTTGCATTTGATGATGAAGAAGATGCCGGTGCGTGTTTTGAGGTGGCAGATGACTAGGCTCATGACGTCATAAGAAGGTAGGTAACAGTATATACACACAAGGTTCACAATACGTATCTCCTGAAATATACCAGGAAGGTCACACGAGGACGTGTTCTTGTACGAAAGGAAATGAGTGCGCGAATGAACGCACGTGGTTTAATCTTTCATCTTGATTGTAGGTAGGTACGTTACCCACAATCGGTTCCGGACCGATCAGGTACGTTTTTTAAATTTTGGACTTGATAGAAATATCTATCATATTAAAGTAAGTCACCCTTATTTTGAGACGGAATGAAAAAATAACAACAGGTAAACTCCAATGAATGGCTTGCTTTTGCTTTCTGTTTCTTATCGGTAATTATTTCACAAAAATATATTTAAAGAAATGAAGGAACTGCTCTTCTAAATACTGAATCGTTAAATCAAAGAAAAGGGCTTTCCTTTATTTGCTTATTTGCTTATTTGCTTTCCTTTATTTTCTGCTTATTTCTATAAATAAGCTCACAAAGATTGAACTTTCTAGCACCCCATAATTTCAAACATAGTTGGATATAGCAAATTGCAAGGATCGGGTTCTTTTTTGAGGGGCTAACGGCGTCCGAAGTTAATATTCTGCCTCGAAATATCTCTGTAAGTTCAACTCGGTTTTATACTCGCTTGGTACAGCAGTTAAGTACCGTACCTTTCCAGTCTTTGAAATGAAAGTCTATATTAAAAAATTTCTGACGAAATTAGGAAATAACCAAAAGGTAGAAGAAGAAACAAGAGATCCAAACTATGAACCGAGTAGCCTGTTAAATGCGCAGCAAAAGGCATATGTTCTTCTCAATTATAATTGGATTATACTCTAATAGCTTAGGAGTAAGCAGTTCTCTTATTTGTCTAAATTTTAATAAAAGTGTGATAGGAAAATTTCCTGATGTAAAGGAACTCTGAAAAAATCTAAGGAAGATCTCGGGCATAGGGGCTCCCAAGGCAGCAGCAGTTGATTTGCCTGGAGATCTTACTTGGGTGAAAATCAACGATCGCAAATATGTGTATGATGGAGGATGCATGCATGCATGGATGGGTCGGGTCGTTTCTATGGGGTTTGGGTTTGAGAACTAGCGGGACTGAATACTCTACTAGCTGGAGCAAAGTACGAAGGTATCGACGTGCGTAAGGGAATCCATATTGTATGTTTACTTGCTTGCCAGGAGCGGTTGTGACGACATCGACAGCAGCAGCAGTGGCCAAATGTTCCAGCAGGTAACGAACTGAAGAGCGAGCACGGCCGCGCATGGACGTTTGGATCATCATGCGGCGCTGATGACAAGGTCAAGCAATCAACCCTACCAGCACTACCCCGTACCACAAAGAATGCCGAGCACCATGCTCTGTGCGTCACGACAGCCCATGGGCGGGAGGATCATGACTTGAGTCGCTAGGTTGCGATTCTGCAGTTCAGTTTTTGCCTAGGGGGGTTTGTCCCTTTCTCGAGTTCGACTCCATCAAGTTCTGCTGCACACTCTAGGCTAGATTGACTAAGCGATCGTTCTTACTAACATCTCTCTACCTCGTTTCTGCCATCACTGCACCCCTGGATGCTGGTTTCCATAGATCGTGCATACATGATGAACCCGCTTGCTTGGGATCCATCCTTATCACCCAGCCATGTTGCCTTGTAATGACTCATCCAACAAAAATCGACATTTGAATATAAGATCCATCAATGCGCCGATCATGATGTAAAAGTCTACTTGCTTAAACAAGTGCCAATTCCCGATAGCTAGCTAGCTAGGTAGGAACATAGATTATGTCATCACGCTTTCATAACAAGCAATGCCGACTTATGTATCTACCGCATACAGCAGACAGACAGATGAATCTACGGACAAGAGGGCAGACCATATAATTTGAATGCATGATGAGGTACATGAGGCCATACCCCCCCTCCATGCATGATCTATTATCCCCCAGCTACCGACGTACTGAAGCAAGATGAGACGACACACGCACGAGAAGGAGCAAAGGGCGGGCAACGTCAGTTGCAATCTGCTGTCGTTAGTTGCCTACGGCGGCGGCGGTATTCCCTGCTTGCTGACTTAGGCCTTGCGATAAATTATGGCGCCCATGCATTCACATTCGCATTGGCGACCGGGAACGCACTCAAGGAGGACGGATGTCCGTACAAACAAACAAACAAACAAACAAACAAACAAACCAACAAACAAACCAACAAACAAATAAACAAACAAACAAAGAAAGCACGACGCACAGATAATCCACTGCGTCGTGCTAGGTTGCCTGGACCATCGGTAGGAAGGGAGAAGCAAGGAGTATATTAATGCCAAAGCCTCCTAAGCCCATGCATCTACGTACACCATTCAATTATCATTCCCAATTACGTACGTACTAGTGCACAGCAGGCCAGCAGGTTCATTCCCTGCTGGCAGTTCTAGTCAGTCGCAGTAGTCAGTCAGCAAACCCAAACCATGACCCCCAGTAAGCCCCTAGCACCACGGGAGACGCGCTGCTCTCACGAGTCACAAAAAACACGATAATAAACCATCAGGATTTCGAGGTAGAATCAGGGGCACGAATGATCTCAATGCACAGTATGACTGATGTGCCCAAGGTACAACGAGCTGGAAAGAGTTAAGGTATACAACCCATGTGCGTCAAGACATACAAAGCAGCACCCTAACCGCAATCTGACATTCTCATGCTGCCCACTGGACCCAAGTAGCAACAATCACACGATAGTAAAACAGTGTACGGTACTGTGGCAATATGCTATAAGCCACTGCTAACCCCATTACCACAAACACACACGCACACACACCTCAAGAGGCCTCCTGCAAGAGGCTCCTCCAAGAGGCCTCCGCCACACCGACCCAGCAGGCTGATATGAATTCCAATCCATATTCGCCACCGCCACGCGTGCAGCATTTCTGGCGTTACCAAAACTTACACGGTGCTACAAAGTGATTCATGGCACCATACATACATACACACATAAAGAGAGGAAGCCTGCATAGCGCCGTTTTCAGTATCATGTTCACGCACTCAACCTGCCTGTGTACTCATTCACTTGCCAATCCGAACCTGGGGATATCCAGAGACCGTCCGGGCAAGCAGGGGACATACACTCCAGCAGGCAGGCACACGCCCCACACATCCTACACCCTGAATGAAGGAATTTCCATATCCGTGCGCACCACTCCAACACCGACCCTTTTACCGCCTATATCCCACGCACACCCGGTTACTTGGGAATATCTAGGCTGACGCCGGGACTTGCTCTATCCTCCTGGCGCCACATTCAACCAGCAGCCCTCCTCCATCTGCACCTAATGGCCTCTCACGTGTGCCCTGCCTCTGCATTATCGCCTGGGGCGTTATCGCCAGCCGGTGCCGCTAATTTCTCGCTTATTGGTGAACGGCTGCTGCATATAATCACCCCCTCCAACCTTGGCACGCATCTTTGCCGCAAAATCCCTCCGCTGCTGCGCATCCAGCACCGCACTGACTGCCAAATTGGCTAATGCCACGGCCGCCACGGCCGCCACCAGGAGCGCTGGCCTCACCGCCCCGCCTCCCCACAGCACATGCACGTGTACCAGATCCACCGCCGCCATTCCCACACAGACCACTAACTGCGCCACCGCGCGTAACTGCATAAAAATCGGCGATAGCACCGACCGACACATAAAGATTCCGAACACAAACCCTGCTTCGTCCTGCCGTACATCCAGTTCCGGCCGGCTGCAGGTGTACGTCACAAAGCCCAGCACGCTCGCCAGCAGCCCAGTGCATGCAGCCGCCAGGGTGTCGTACCATGACAAGCTGATCCTAAGTAGCACAGTCGCCGCGTCAGCAGCTCCCTCTCGTCGTCGGCTTCTGGTCAGTGCCTCCTTCCAATTGCCACTGCCGGCTGGACGGCTAGGTCCCGCAGCCCCTTCTTCCCCTTCTTTCCCCACCACCTTACGGGGCCGGCCGGCCAGTGGCCGCTCCTGCATCCACCACAGCACTCCCAGCCGCAAGCAGTGTCCCGCCATAGGGGAGAGCAGCCATAGCATCCCCGCCAGGGCTTTGATCAGCGGCCGGTCAATACCGTGCCGGTCCAGTCGCAACGTAGTCGCGAGCACGCCTGCGGCACCTAGCCCAGACATCGCCATAACGGGCGCCCAGCCAATGGCTGCCTGCACGGTATGCCATTCAACATAGGCCGCTTCCAACTCGGGATGATCGATGCTCAGCCTGGCATCAGCCAAGGCTGCAGCGGCTGCATCACCGTGATGTGGACGCAGCTGCTGTGCAACATGCTGCTCAAAAGCGGAGATTCCGCCATGCGGGGGGGTCGCAACGGCCTCAGGCACTGTGGGGGCAGTTGCCGTGCCGGGACCGGGGGCAGTGCTCACCTCTCGGGTTGCTGCTGCTGCTGCAGTCTGATCGAGGGGCGGTGGGAAGGGAGGGCGTGGCAACAGGCCATGACGATGGCTGTGAGCCATCATCGGCCCAGCAGGCGGTGAAAGCGGTTGCGATAACCCACTGCCGGTGGCCCCTGACACCAACGACAAAGCATCAGCCTCCGCCCCTGTGGTCCACGTCGCCACCGCTTCCGGGAAGGCAGCGGCCGAGACTGTCATTTCCCTTACGACTCCAGCTGCTGTTTCTAAACTTGCCCGACTCGCAGCTGCGCCTGTGGCACCTTCCACCTCCCCGCCACTTGAGGGCTGGCTGCCCTCCAGCATCGTCGCACAAGATACCAGGCCCTGCTGTCGAATAAAGCTTACCAGGAACTCCCGCAACGCGGTATGACTTCCCCGCGGCCCTGACTGCTGCTGCTGCTGCTGCGGCTGCTGCTGTTGTTGAGGCTCCTGCTGAGACTGCTGAGGCTCCTGCTGAGGCTGCTGAGGCTCCTGCTGAGGCTGCTGAGGCTCCTGCTGAGGCTGTTGAGGCTCCTGCTGAGGCCGTTGAGGCTCCTGCTGAGGCCGTTGAGGCTCCTGCTGAGGCCGTTGAGGCTCCTGCTGAGGCTGCTGAGGCTCCTGCTGAGGCCGTTGAGGCTGCTCCAGTTGCCGTGAAAGTGACTCGATCGACCGCCTGTTCATTGGCCACACCGCCCGGTCAAGGACATGTATTCTCCCGCCCTCCACTTCAATGTCATCACCGAAAGGTTTAGACCAGCTCCATGTGGGTTGTGGACTTCCAGATAAGTCCAGCACTACCGCAACATCACTGAGTAGCGGCCGCATGTGGGAGACGTAAGCTTCAGCCGCGTAAGGATTGAACCGCGGTCCCGGAAGCGGAGCGGCGGGCGCAAGCCCTTGCTGCGATCCCCCGGTAGGTAGAGGCCCTAAAGCCTCCTCCTCAATCCCTTCAGCTGCTGCATCTAGGGAAGCAGACTCCTCCACCATGCGACCCCACAGCATCTGAAGCTCCAGCGCTACGGGGTCAGACAGTAGCAGCACTAATGCCGAGCCCAGCCACTCAGTACGTGGCTGTGGCAACGCCGGTCGGAGCGGCGTCTCCAGCTCCCTGGCACCCTCGTGGCACTCCAAATCAGCCGTTGCTGGCTTAACAGTTACATTGGACTCAGCAGCGGTGCTAGAGGCAGCTCGCGTGGAGGTCACATCGCGGCCGCCAGACGACGGCAGCGGCGATACATCCACGAGCGAGCAGACGAAGAGATGCAATCGCATTAAGCAGCCCAGTGGGGAGCCGACGCATGCGCCGTCAGCGCCTGATGGCCGAGCTACTGCCTGCACAGGTACATGCACAGACAAGCAACCAGAGTGGAAGTTGACGTCCAAGGGGTCGAGGACTAGCCGGCTGGTGCTGTAGAAGCTGCCCCCATGCGGCCCGGCTCCGCTGGCCCCAGCTGCTCCTCCAGCGGTGGTGACGCCGGCGGCTTCCGTCCCGCCGGTGCCTCCTTCTCTGAAGCTGCATGTTGTGTCGACCGCAATGAGCACTGTGGGCCAGTCCACATCGCCGCCTTCTGCCGGTTCCGGATCCGAACCACCGTCATTAGCCTTTCCGTACGTTCTGGAGGGCCGTTGCGCCCTCCCTTGAGCTGGAGACTCCGACATGCAGCGGCGAAGCTCCGAAGGCGGCATCATCAAGTGCAGGAGCCAGCCTGAGGGGGGCTCTGGAGCTGCTGTTGCTGTTGCTGTTGCTGTCGGTGCCACCGAATGCATTGTCACCGCCGCCTGCTGACACGACGCCGTGGAGGTGGAGCCGACTTTGGCGGAGGCGGCAGCGCCCTGAGCGGCAACTTCGGTGGAGGATCCTCTGCCTGCCCATGAGCTGATGGCCCGGCCCAGAGCCGCCACTGGCGGTTCTGGGTAGAGCAGCGGCTGCCCCGGCAGCAACTGCTGCGTTTGTAGTGCGTGGCCAGGGGCGAGGGATGATCCGCGGCTGGTGGTGGTGCCGGATTGTGGCGGGACTGGCTCTTCCGTTCCTGCTGCTGAGCGTGTAGCTAATACAGAGGCTTCTGTTCGCTGCATCTGCATCTGCAATGTCGATGGCTCTTCAAAGCTGCTGTCCAGCGGGCATGTCCGAGGAGAAAGAGAGATACCGCCAAGCTTCCATTGTTCTTGTTCTTGTTCTTGTTCTCCTACATGATCGCGCTGCTGTGGTTGCTGCAATTGCTGGTGACGAGACTGCGCTGCGTTTGAGCCTGCGATATGACCACCCCGATGGAACTCCGGACGGGGTGCCAGATGCTGTGGTGGTGAACTGTCTGGGGCTTGTCGTAGCGGCAGTCCAGGCCACTGTCCGTGGGACGGTGGAGGTGAAAACCTCTGTCCCGATGGCTGCGGCATATGCACGTGATGCGCTGCCGGGATCGGTGGCGCTGCCGCTGTGGCCATCGCCACCGGGGACCGTTCTTCCGCTGATGAAGACACTGCCGCAGGTACGGCAGTGGCGCCGAACATGGGGTAGCGTCGCCGGCCGGCCCGACTCGGTGCTGGTGCGCCGTGGCGGCCGCCGGGGACATCGGATATGGCAAGGGAAGGTACGGCAGGTGATGCTGCATCATGACTAAGAACCGGCCTTCCTCTCCGATCAAGGTTTCGGCCGCTATCGCTGCTTTCCTCGTCAGTACCGTCGCAACCACAGTCTTCAGAACCTTCGTCCAGAACGTTTGAATTTGCCTCCCTGTCCTGTTGCTGGCTCGCTGGTAGCTCTTGCTGGAGATTGGAGGGATTGTCGGGTCGTTGGAGCCACATGCCTCCTATCCTGAGGCGGTTGGTGAGAATGGGCTCTTCTTATTGCAAAGAAAGACCCAAACGAAGCAATGAATTTATCGATGATTGAACGGGTTGATGTTTAAGTGCATTTGCTTTAGCATACCCATGACCGCGGCTTCGAGGAAACACATGTGATTTGGTCCGCCGTGACAGCAGAACGACCCGTTGGTCGCGCAGACAACCAAACGCACTTGTCGCCATCCTTTTGATGCCAATTTACAAAGAAGAACAATTAAAATCCCAAGACGAATTTGCATCATGGGTTCAGCAACTGTATGCTGGCGTGGACAAAGTCAGGTTCACGGTGGAAACAGTAGTACTAGTCGTTGTTGTTGTGGTTTCGATAATGCTCTCACCACTGTTGGGTTGCGCTACGCTCCAACCTGCTCCGAAGATATCTTCCAAGGATAGCCCAGAGACAGTGTTTCTACTTCCAACTATACATAATTTCCTGATATGAACACGAGACGATCCGCGCAGCAGGGAATATAACCCAAACCAATTTCGGATGATGTGCAAGTTAGTATTTTTTCTATTAATCAAATAGGAAGTTACACCATGTTAGATATATTACGTCTGATGAAGGGTCTTCGTCGGCGCAAAACGGGCGCAAACGAATATGCCCCAGGACATCTAAGATATCTATATTCCGCTCGGCAGATTTAATCATCACCGCGAAAGGTCTCACTACACTATATATGTACGTCGTGCGGCGTGCGCAGCCAAGTAGGGAAACGTTGACAGTAGCGGTGAGCCTGCATGTGCCCGCCATCTCTAAAACTCTTGGCACCCGAAACTACAGTACAACGGCCCCCTTTCAATATTTGGAGTACATACGGTGTGATGCAACCAATCACAGCAGCCACATCCACCTGGAGCAATATCTTTTTTACCTTCACATACCTTAACCTCAATCAGCAGTCGCCAGACACCACGCGTTTTCCCTTCCCTAGGAGCGTTCTTTCCAGTCTGCCGGTAGGAGAGATGGGTGCAAACGGCCTAGTTTTGCTGAATTATAAGGCTTTTCCCGAATGGAGAGACATAGAGGGTTCCCAGATTGTGCGGGTTCCCTTTTATATGAACTGGGTATCCTGATGACTATTTTGGCCACAAATGCCCCTTTGCATGCTCGTGTTTCGGCGCGTTTAGCAGCTTGGAAGGCCATAGAGGCAGACACATGCACTCTGCATGTCCTGAAGCATGGGGTGCCACTGACACTGCACATTCTGGCACTGCACTGGCACTGCACTGGCACTGCGCTGGCACTGCACTGCCACTGCACATTCTCGTCAAATTGATTGGGGCGTTGTGGCACCGAACAGCCTGGGATCTGCGCATTGGCATCAACATGGGGTCAGGTGGGTCGTCGTACTCCACAAACTCCCCTGCATGCAAACCGCTCCAAGTCGTGGTAATGACAGGAGTAAGAGGGGGCAGCGGGCGGGTGGCCGTTAGTGTCAGATAGCGATTAGTGTTTGGTGATGAGCAGGTGCGGGACAGAATCCAGAGGCAGCACTAGTGCAAGCCTGTGCAGTGTAGCACTGGCAAGCGGTACAAAGTCCTGGTGACGGTGGGTATGGATGCACAATGTTCGGGATGGCGGCATGTATTGATTGGGATTCGTCAGGAATGAATGTATGCACGTACACACAAACAAACACAACCACATTTTACACGATCATCTGTGTGCGTGGCGGAGACCAATGTTGTGCTGCAGCTCGTGAAAATACACGCTCTCACGTCATCAGCGGAGGTGCCCTGGATGTTGATGCGCGCGGCGGGTCACGGGGTCAGGGTCCCAATGTGCATGTGGGAAGATCGTGCACTGAGGATTCGTTCACGTACTTCCCTGAGGGGACTCATCCATCAGGTCCGTTACGCGGCTTGACGATCCCTCTCGAGGATACACGCAACAACGGATCGTGACGTAATCCCTAGCCAAGATATCCAGTTGGTACCTAACAGCAGCTGCCAACGGGCACCCACTCTGCGTGTACGTGCATGTCGCTCACTTTGCTGGCCGCCCCGTTGGTCCCTATAAGAATTGCACTACGTTCACTGGCCTCACCTTGATGGTACTGCGGCATGTTGTGCTGCTGCATGCCACATCCGCAAGGCCAGCAAAGCTGCACTTGATCTCGCTCCGCGCTCAGCACCACCAGGAGACGCCGCCGAGTGCAGTGCTGCAGAACGGCCCCTAGGACGGATCCCTTCGTTGCCATCTGAATGCAGTCGTCGGTGAGAAATACGCCATGTAGATGCCATACTTTGAATTAAGTGGGAGGCGGACGTTGGGGCGGCCCAGGCGGTCGTCAAGACGCACGTTTTGAAGTCGTACGAGAGGACAGAAACATGATGTTGGAAAGGTAGAAACGAGAAATTTGAGATATGTTGTAACCTTTCATACCATGCAAGTTGCAGCACGGACTTTAAATGTGTGTATTCTAGGTGCCTGCTGGTAGATGTGGACTTTGATAAGTTCGACCTCCCCGATTCCTTGATCAACCGCTGCACTCACGCGTTTATGAAGCAATAGAAAAACAATTACGGTTGGGATTGAACGATTGCCCGAACAAATCATATACATTGAACCATTACTTAGTTCTCACAACTATGCAAATGCAATCAAATCGTTGGTTTGGGAGCTTCGACAGTCTTGTGAGTTCACCGTTGATCCATCGCGCTTCTCGACGTGACAGCTTCACCGATGGGCTTGCTCGTAAGAGCATCGAACAATTTTATTTGCCTCTTTGTCTCGAACTTATTTTCCTTACTTCCCTGAATTAAGAATTTGTGTGCAACTTCCAGGCGTTTCCATAGTTGCCATTGCAGAAAGTCAGACGCGGTAGGCCTTGATACATGACCGACCAACCGTCTTATGATCTTAAAACATTTCATCATATCGAGAGAACTTTACGTTGTAGTATTGAATGCTAGATAGGGTTCTTGAATTGTTGAACTGGTACATACATATCACACAGCAATCAATACGAGCACGTATAGGAGCAACAGCTGCTGATAATGTTTTTATGGAAACCAACGCCACCGAGGTACTGCGCAGGGTGGCAACGCGGTTTCTTTGCCTGCACGTAGGCCTTCTACAAATGAAATGCCACTGCACTTCCTTGGACACTTTGCCTGTCCCTGGAACGAAACATATATATGAATCCCCGCCCTGCCCCCTCCCACACCCGCCCTCCGCCCAGCTGCCTTATCCCCACTCTCTTTTTCTCCCTCTTTTTCTCTCTCTCCAACCTTGAATTTGTCGCCAGTTAGCACCTTATTCTCCCATTGGTAAGCCGCAACCGCTTCAAAGCCACGCATCAGGCGTGTCGGTGGCATTTTGCAACTTGGATCCGAAATCAAGAAGCTGGTGGCGAGGTCGTGTCCTAGACTGTTGAGGGGATTTCTGTTTTCTTCACTTTTTGCGGAGACTTGCTCGAGCGAGGCGCTCACCAACACAGCGCCTGTTCGAGTCATGAGCGAGGGACGCACAGCCTTGGAGAGTGGCGAGCCCACAAGTACGGGACCTGGGATCTCTGATTAAGGTGCGGAGGGATGGACCTTTGTTGTAAGGGTAAGTAAGTCAGGGATCACGTGAGGCAAGCAAAGGCAAAACGGCTGCATGTGCGCGGATGTAAACAAGCATCTGCAAAGCGAGCCTGCTAGTGCAAATTTCAACGCGGCCGCTGCTCTGCCCTTATTCCGCATGTCGCTATCACCTGCCCGCCACGTTTCCGTCTAAATACCCTAGCCCAGCTGCACGCGGTGTAGCCTGAACCCCTATCCAGCTTGTCCAACATACAACCCAGATGCTCCAGTCCCGTGCTGGCGCACTCCGCCGGAGCTACATTTTACCTTCATGGACAGTCGCTATGTCTTTGGTATTGTAAGGATCCGCTTGCGACCTCACTGCTGCTCAACACAGCCTTTCCGTCCCTATACTGGCGCGTCCGTCGCAGGTCACCAAGTACATGTCACCAGATAGCTAGGGCTGGTTCAGCAGCAGTCACCAGATATCTGGAGCTGGTACAGCCCTCCCGCCCAGCAGCAGTCGCCAGGCGCGCCCTACAAGCTGTAGTGCAGTCCGAACACAGGGCTGTCTTTAGAGAAATGCGCTTGCACGGGCAGTAGGTCAATCCACTGTGTTGCGGTGGGTCCTGACAGGAAGGGGCATGTGCATGCATGCGTTGTGCGGTGGTGAACGGGGGAAATGGAGTTATCGCTGCATGGTGAGCGCACCCGGCTGGGGTTCTGGCGATATCTGAGTTTTGCGCGGTTTTATGCATCTGCTCAACTGGAGATTGGCGCGCTTGGCCTCAAGGGCTGGCCTGTCTGTGCGGGTCGAAATTTCACTCGGCTTGCTGTCAACTTGTGCTAGCTTCGGCTGCGCAAGTGTGCGGATGGAGGCTTAGTGGGTTTTCGTGGACGCCGGGTATCAATGTCACTGCTTCATGGGTGATATGGCTATATGCATAATGAGCTGTTCAATAGCTAGCAGTACCGCTTTGCTTTCTACTATCCCCGTTACCCGAGTACACATGCTAAGCTGGGGATCATGTATTCTCCCAAGGGGCGGCATTGATAATACTGTGCGTGATCTGGATTGGATTTGGTGGAAGGAGGGTACGCAGCCATTTATTGATTTCCATGCAAATAAACGAAAGCTCCCTAGGTCCGTGCCATTGGGAGTGTCCCAGCAGTGATTTAAGGGGGGTCACGATATGGCCCAGTAAGCCTCGTTTGTTCATCAAGTTTCACGTGGTTCCCTGGAGCCATACATGTCTCTTTTTGCCCGGAGCTACCCTCAACGAACTCTTGCTAGGCCCTAAGCACAACGTGTCCCCCTGGAGTCATAATCAGAGTGTCTCGGGACAAAAAACACGTCGTGTTTGTTGGATTGTTTCGTGCCAAAATTTGGTTGCGTGGTGAATTTGTTCTGCCCCAATCTATCATGCGTTATTTAGCTCGCCAGACGGACTGCATGTGCGGGGATGGTGTGAATGGGTGCGGCAGTTGTCGGGCGACCGGGCAGAAGGGCTACGGACCAAGGGGAGGCAGTAGACGGAGGTGTTGGACGAAGCCATAACAGGTCTCAGCTAGGGTGGGGCGCAAAGCTCCAACGAACGGGTGGGCATTGCGAAGGTGACTGGTTGCCAGAGCGAGGTTCTGAGCGAGATCTATCCCGGGTGTTCATCGTGTTGGAGTTATGTAATTTACATCGAGCATCATGCCGGCGCCATGCATGCGCGGAAGGCAGTATGTATTGGCAAGCAGTGTTCTTCCCCGGGGCAGTAACCCTAAGCCCTCCAAAGGAACCTACAAAACATATGTGTATTCTATTCTGTGTCCTGTATTATGTCTACAATAATGTGATTATAGTTCATATACTTCCATGTACATGTGCGACTTCGTATCAAGTTTGCTTCGGAATTGTGGTTCTCAGAAAGCAAGGAGGTGGTTTGCCCTTTTCAGATGCAGTAATAGACACTGTCATTCCCACGTTTCAGTTATTAAAAAGAGGTTCAACTTCGCGTCGTCCTCAGATGCTACTGGCCGTGATTCCAGCTTAGTACTGAATGCACATAACTTCCCTGTGCCATCATGACCGTGGATTGATTGGAAGCTTTCCGTAAGCAACGTAATACCTCAAAATTTCTCACGGATGTAAAGAAGCCCCTGGCAGGGCAGGTACACTCTCCGCCGTACTTTCATCAAACTTTTGCTACTTAGGCCGTTCAGTGCGCATTTTCTCACTACAGCGTTTTAAATGCAACGTTGTTTACTGCTACCTGCTCTGCACACTCTATCTCTATCGAACCTGACTTTCAACATACGCACACCGCAGCCTTAAGCTGCAAGCACACCTGGTCTTTGGATAGGCTTGCTTGTTTGCGTGGATTCGGATACCATGAGCTGTGTCACTAGGCCCGTCCTAAAAGCCATGCTCAGTGGAATCTTCTACCTGGCGCGGACATGCTTCCAGGTCTTCTACCCAAGGTACGCTCGAACCTTTTCCAATTTTCGTGGCTGATCCCACCGATGCCTTTGCTAAGCTTAATTAAAAATTAACTATATGGGCAGCTTTCCTTGCGTTGTAGCTGTATGTGATTGGGATGCCGCCGCCGCCTCACGGTCAAGGTCAAAGCCTGAAGCATTTTAAGTCACAGAAAATTAATTTTTCGCCCATTGCCGCAGGACCATATTTCTCTCTTCGACCGCGGTGCATCTGCAGCCGAAGGTGCTGTGCTGGCAACTTAGGTTGCCGTCCATGCAGCAAATATCTGGCTGGATTATGGGTTCTCAGACAGTCGTTCCTATGGAGATACCCAACGAGGCAGACGTCAGTGAGCCTGACCATGAAGTTCAGCCCTGGAAAAATGGGACCAAAAGTAATGGGTTTGACTATGAGGTGTCTGTGTTCCAACACCAGGATGCGCAGAGCATCAAGAGCAAAATCGACCACGAGGTGCCAGTGGTCCATATCGGCAATAATGAGAGTGATACCAAAGAGGTTAACTACGAGAGGCACGTGGCTGAAAGCGGAGATACCCAAAGTGCGGATAATGTGGTGTGCCACGAGAGGGACGTGGCTGAAAGCGGAGATACCCAAAGTGCAGATAACGTAGTGTGCCACGAGAGGCACGTGGCCGAAAGCGGAGATACCCAAAATGCGGATAATGTGGTGTGCCACGAGAGGGACGTGGCCGAAAGCGGAGATACCCAAAGTGCGGAGAACGTGGTGTGCCACGAGAGGGTCGTGGCCGAAAGCGGAGATACCCAAAGTGCGGATAACGTGGTGTGCCACGAGAGGCACATGGCGGAAAGCGGAGATACCCAAAGTGCGCATAACGTGGTGTGCCACGAGAGGGACGTGGCTGAAAGCGGGGATACCCAAAGTGCAGGTAACGGGTTGCGCCACGTGAGCCATGTCGTCATACCCACTGAGGGGCTTACAAATGCGGATGTGGTTGAGTGGGTGATCACATTTAGCAAACTGGAAGATGAGGCACTTGGCGACCGTCTCATCTTCCAGCTTGCTCCAGAGAAGTTCAAAACCCAGGGACGGAAGGCTGTGTACGACAGGCTCAGGTGGCAGGTGAACCCACACCGTCACCTGCTCGGTGGGCAACACAGGGCGTTGGCCTTCAAAGCCTTCGAACACTTGCAAGTCGCATATAGCAGACTTGAGAACAACAACTAGATGCGCATGCCGAAGGCATATGACGAGCGAGGGGTGGAGCAAGGGAAACAAAGGGGGGATTGCATGCATCTTATCAGGGCTTTATGTTAGTCATCAGAAGGTAAGTGTGGGACTCGGCCTGCCTGTTTTATTGTGTTGCTCAGTTCTTACGATAGTAATCAGACATGTCCTTACTGACTAACAAACCCTTTCCACGCAGATTTAATGCCCTGGTGTGGACTGGTCGGGGGCTCTGCCTCCAGGGCGGCTGTGGCTGGGACGTGTTGTCCTTTGCTTGTGTAACGAGTGGCAAAAAGAAGTGGGCTTAAGCCGCCGGAGCGGCTTTGGCTGGGACAAAGGGGGGGCCTTAGCCGCCGGAGTGGCTTTGGCCGGGACGTCTTGATTGTCCCTGTTTGTGCAATTGAGGAGTAATGGGTGCGAGGTAAAGAAACCCCACCACATGGAGGGTTACGACCCCAGAAACACGCGATCCAGGATCCTTGGGAGCTTCCTTGGACACTTTGTCTGTCCCTGGAACGAAACATATATATGGGGCTTTGACTTCATATTCGGTGTCTTTCGATACCACCCTTAATTGGGCAGACTCTGATACCTATGTTTTGTACTATATCGTGATTGGTACTTCCACAATTCTGTTTGTGTTTCATGTAACTTTCTTAACCACGCACACCCTGAGCTCAGACCCTCGTCAATAATTCCATATTTGCTGCGTAGCCCCTACAGTGTGACAAGATGTCATTATGTTTCAGTTTTCTGCGCCCTTCCTGTCTGAGTACACGCCTACACAATTAATGGAGACGGCAAGATGTTTACACAGCTTTAGTAGCTCGGTAATGCAGTCAACACAGCTGCATGGTTCACATGCTCGTCATCAATATATCACGTGAAGGGGTATAAACACATACCCATAGCCCATACCAACGGCGGGGTGGGGCTTATCAAACTAGTTTTCAAACAGTGAACGTGAACGTATCATACACAAACATACACACACGTTCAGCCCGCAGCCCATCCACAAATTAGATGTGCATGAAGGCACGAGCACGCACCAGCCATCAGGCGTACACTGTCGTGGATGTCACTGTTCCCATGCCGTGGCATCCTCTACCAGCCGTATGTGAATACGTCCTGATCAATGTATAAATAGACACGGCCATCCGGCCCTATACACACGTAGTCTAATGCCCAACATGCATTTATTTGAACGGTTCATCTCCGGCTACCCATAGCTCGTTCTTCCAGTGAAACGTGTTCGATAATAAGTCTTTTTGAAGGAAAGTCAAAGGCATCGAAGCGTGAAAGAGCATGCTCCAAGGCCTGATACACACGCAGATGCCATACTTTGAATTAAGTGGGAGGCGGACGTTGGGGCGGCCCAGGCGGTCGTCAAGACGCACGTCTTTAAGTCGCACGAGAGGACAGGAACAGGATGTTGGAAAGGTAGAAACGAGAAATTTGGGATACGTTGTAACCTTTCATACCATGCAAGTTGCAGCAACGGACTTTAAATGTGTGTATTCTAGGTGCCTGCTGGTAGATGTGGACTTTGATAAGTTCGACCTCCCCGATTCCTTGGTCAACCGCTGCACTCACGCGTTTATGAAGCAATAGCAAAACAATTACGGTTGGGATTGAACGATTGCCCGAACAAATCATATACATTGAACCATTATTTAGTTCTCACAACTATGCAAATGCAATCAAATCGTTGGTTTGGGAGCTTCGACAGTCTTGTCAGTTCACCGTTGATCCATCGCGCTTCTCGACGTGACAGCTTCACCGATGGGCTTGCTCGTAAGAGCATCGAACAATTTTATTTGCCTCTTTGTCTCGAACTTATTTTCCTTACTTCCCTGAATTAAGAATTTGTGTGCAACTTCCAGGCGTTTCCATAGTTGCCATTGCAGAAAGTCAGACGCGGTAGGCCTTGATACATGACCGACCAACCGTCTTATGATCTTAAAACATTTCATCATATCGAGAGAACTTTACGTTGCAGTAGTGAATGCTAGATAGGGTTCTTGAATTGTTGAACTGGTACATACATATCACACAGCAATCAATACGAGCACGTATAGAAGCAACAGCTGCTGATAATGTTTTTATGGAAACCAACGCCACCGAGGTACTGCGCAGGGTGGCAACGCGGTTTCTTTGCCTGCCCGTAGGCCTTGTACAAATGAAATGCGTATGTCAGCCACGCAACCGTAAGCAGCACCTTGGCAGGTACCAAGTTGTCGAGTCCGTGCAGGGGTCCGAACAGGGACCTCTGGGTCCGTCCATGTGTACATGCGTAAGCGCGCTGACGTACCTTTTTGTGATCGCCGCACTCCAGAAGTCTGAAGACCCTGGGCGGAGTTTGTGGAATTCCAACAGCGGCCGTCGCCCTGTTGAATTTAAATTCGCAGCTTTGGTGGTATTCTTGTCGACGATGCCAAAGACAGCCTATGCAGATGATGCGGCATGCAGGGGCCGGTCAAGCTGGCTGGCGAGCAAAGCATTTTCGTACAGAGAACAGTGCTTCGTATGGTGCTGCTTATTAGGTCGAAGGTATGGCGCTTGCACCCCTAGAACGAACGAACAAGCCCTCGTCCAAGCTGAATCCCCGCCCTGCCCCCTCCCACACCCGCCTTCCGCCCAGCTGCCTTATCCCCACTCTCTTCTTCTCCCTCTTTTTCTCTCTCTCCAACCTTGAATTTGTCGCCAGTTAGCACCTTATTCTCCCATTGGTAAGCCGCAACCGCTTCAAAGCCACGCATCAGGCGTGTCGGTGGCATTTTGCAACTTGGATCCGAAATCAAGAAGCTGGTGGCGAGGTCGTGTCCTAGACTGTTGAGGGGATTTCTATTTTCTTCACTTTTTGCGGAGACTTGCTCGAGCGAGGCCCTCACCAACACAGCGCCTGTCCAAGTTATGAGCGAGGGACGCACAGCCTTGGAGAGTGGCGAGCCCACAGGTACGGGACCTGGGATCTCTGATTAAGGTGCGGAGGGATGGACCTTTGTTGTAAGGGTAAGTAAGTCAGGGATCACGTGAGGCAAGCAAAGGCAAAACGGCTGCATGTGCGCGGATGTAAACAAGCATCTGCAAAGCGAGCCTGCTAGTGCAAATTTCAACGCGGCCGCTGCTCTGCCCTTATTCCGCATGTCGCTATCACCTGCCCGCCACGTTTCCGTCTAAATACCCTAGCCCAGCTGCGCGCGGTGTAGCCTGTACCCCTATCCAGCTTGTCCAACATACAACCCAGATGCTCCAGTCCCGTGCTGGCACACTCCGCCGGAGCTACATTTTACCTTCATGGACAGTCACTATGTCTTTGGTATTGTAAGGATCCGCTTGCGACCTCACTGCTGCTCAACACAGCCTTTCCGTCCCTATACTGGCGCGTCCGTCGCAGGTCACCAAGTACATGTCACCAGATAGCTAGGGCTGGTTCAGCAGCAGTCACCAGATATCTGGAGCTGGTACAGCCCTCCCGCCCAGCAGCAGTCGCCAGGCGCGCCCTACAAGCTGTAGTGCAGTCCGAACACAGGGCTGTCTTTAGAGAAATGCGCTTGCACGGGCAGTAGGTCAATCCACTGTGTTGCGGTGGGTCCTGACAGGAAGGGGCATGTGCATGCATGCGTTGTGCGGTGGTGAACGGGGGAAATGGAGTTATCGCTGCATGGTGAGCGCACCCGGCTGGGGTTCTGGCGATATCTGAGTTTGCGCGGCTTTATGCATCTGCTCATGTGGTGATTGGCGCGCTTGGCCTCAAGGGCTGGCCTGTCTGTGCGGGTCGAAATTTCACTCGGCTTGCTGTCAACTTGTGCTAGCTTCGGCTGCGCAAGTGTGCGGATGGAGGCTTAGTGGGTTTTCGTGGACGCCGGGTATCAATGTCACTGCTTCATGGGTGATATGGCTATATGCATAATGAGCTGTTCAATAGCTAGCAGTACCGCTTTGCTTTCTACTATCCCCGTTACCCGAGTACACATGCTAAGCTGGGGATCATGTATTCTCCCAAGGGGCGGCATTGATAATACTGTGCGTGATCTGGATTGGATTTGGTGGAAGGAGGGTACGCAGCCATTTATTGATTTCCATGCAAATAAACGAAAGCTCCCTAGGTCCGTGCCATTGGGAGTGTCCCAGCAGTGATTTAAGGGGGGTCACGATATGGCCCAGTAAGCCTCGTTTGTTCATCAAGTTTCACGTGGTTCCCTGGAGCCATACATGTCTCTTTTTGCCCGGAGCTACCCTCAACGAACTCTTGCTAGGCCCTAAGCACAACGTGTCCCCCTGGAGTCATAATCAGAGTGTCTCGGGACAAAAAACACGTCGTGTTTGTTGGATTGTTTCGTGCCAAAATTTGGTTGCGTGGTGAATTTGTTCTGCCCCAATCTATCATGCGTTATTTAGCTCGCCAGACGGACTGCATGTGCGGGGATGGTGTGAATGGGTGCGGCAGTTGTCGGGCGACCGGGCAGAAGGGCTACGGACCAAGGGGAGGCAGTAGACGGAGGTGTTGGACGAAGCCATAACAGGTCTCAGCTAGGGTGGGGCGCAAAGCTCCAACGAACGGGTGGGCATTGCGAAGGTGACTGGTTGCCAGAGCGAGGTTCTGAGCGAGATCTATCCCGGGTGTTCATCGTGTTGGAGTTATGTAATTTACATCGAGCATCATGCCGGCGCCATGCATGCGCGGAAGGCAGTATGTATTGGCAAGCAGTGTTCTTCCCCGGGGCAGTAACCCTAAGCCCTCCAAAGGAACCTACAAAACATATGTGTATTCTATTCTGTGTCCTGTATTATGTCTACAATAATGTGATTATAGTTCATATACTTCCATGTACATGTGCGACTTCGTATCAAGTTTGCTTCGGAATTGTGGTTCTCAGAAAGCAAGGAGGTGGTTTGCCCTTTTCAGATGCAGTAATAGACACTGTCATTCCCACGTTTCAGTTATTAAAAAGAGGTTCAACTTCGCGTCGTCCTCAGATGCTACTGGCCGTGATTCCAGCTTAGTACTGAATGCACATAACTTCCCTGTGCCATCATGACCGTGGATTGATTGGAAGCTTTCCGTAAGCAACGTAATACCTCAAAATTTCTCACGGATGTAAAGAAGCCCCTGGCAGGGCAGGTACACTCTCCGCCGTACTTTCATCAAACTTTTGCTACTTAGGCCGTTCAGTGCGCATTTTCTCACTACAGCGTTTTAAATGCAACGTTGTTTACTGCTACCTGCTCTGCACACTCTATCTCTATCGAACCTGACTTTCAACATACGCACACCGCAGCCTTAAGCTGCAAGCACACCTGGTCTTTGGATAGGCTTGCTTGTTTGCGTGGATTCGGATACCATGAGCTGTGTCACTAGGCCCGTCCTAAAAGCCATGCTCAGTGGAATCTTCTACCTGGCGCGGACATGCTTCCAGGTCTTCTACCCAAGGTACGCTCGAACCTTTTCCAATTTTCGTGGCTGATCCCACCGATGCCTTTGCTAAGCTTAATTAAAAATTAACTATATGGGCAGCTTTCCTTGCGTTGTAGCTGTATGTGATTGGGATGCCGCCGCCGCCTCACGGTCAAGGTCAAAGCCTGAAGCATTTTAAGTCACAGAAAATTAATTTTTCGCCCATTGCCGCAGGACCATATTTCTCTCTTCGACCGCGGTGCATCTGCAGCCGAAGGTGCTGTGCTGGCAACTTAGGTTGCCGTCCATGCAGCAAATATCTGGCTGGATTATGGGTTCTCAGACAGTCGTTCCTATGGAGATACCCAACGAGGCAGACGTCAGTGAGCCTGACCATGAAGTTCAGCCCTGGAAAAATGGGACCAAAAGTAATGGGTTTGACTATGAGGTGTCTGTGTTCCAACACCAGGATGCGCAGAGCATCAAGAGCAAAATCGACCACGAGGTGCCAGTGGTCCATATCGGCAATAATGAGAGTGATACCAAAGAGGTTAACTACGAGAGGCACGTGGCTGAAAGCGGAGATACCCAAAGTGTGGATAATGTGGTGTGCCACGAGAGGGACGTGGCTGAAAGCGGAGATACCCAAAGTGCAGATAACGTAGTGTGCCACGAGAGGCACGTGGCCGAAAGCGGAGATACCCAAAATGCGGATAATGTGGTGTGCCACGAGAGGGACGTGGCCGAAAGCGGAGATACCCAAAGTGCGGAGAACGTGGTGTGCCACGAGAGGGTCGTGGCCGAAAGCGGAGATACCCAAAGTGCGGATAACGTGGTGTGCCACGAGAGGCACATGGCGGAAAGCGGAGATACCCAAAGTGCGCATAACGTGGTGTGCCACGAGAGGGACGTGGCTGAAAGCGGGGATACCCAAAGTGCAGGTAACGGGTTGCGCCACGTGAGCCATGTCGTCATACCCACTGAGGGGCTTACAAATGCGGATGTGGTTGAGTGGGTGATCACATTTAGCAAACTGGAAGATGAGGCACTTGGCGACCGTCTCATCTTCCAGCTTGCTCCAGAGAAGTTCAAAACCCAGGGACGGAAGGCTGTGTACGACAGGCTCAGGTGGCAGGTGAACCCACACCGTCACCTGCTCGGTGGGCAACACAGGGCGTTGGCCTTCAAAGCCTTCGAACACTTGCAAGTCGCATATAGCAGACTTGAGAACAACAACTAGATGCGCATGCCGAAGGCATATGACGAGCGAGGGGTGGAGCAAGGGAAACAAAGGGGGGATTGCATGCATCTTATCAGGGCTTTATGTTAGTCATCAGAAGGTAAGTGTGGGACTTGGCCTGCCTGTTTCATTGTGTCGCTCAGTTCTTACGATAATAATTAGACATGTCCTTACTGACTAACAAACCCTTTCCACGCAGATTTAATGCCCTGGTGTGGACTGGTCGGGGGCTCTGCCTCCAGGGCGGCTGTGGCTGGGACGTGTTGTCCTTTGCTTGTGTAACGAGTGGCAAAAAGAAGTGGGCTTAAGCCGCCGGAGCGGCTTTGGCTGGGACAAAGGGGGGGCCTTAGCCGCCGGAGTGGCTTTGGCCGGGACGTCTTGATTGTCCCTGTTTGTGCAATTGAGGAGTAATGGGTGCGAGGTAAAGAAACCCCACCACATGGAGGGTTACGACCCCAGAAACACGCGATCCAGGATCCTTGGGAGCTTCCTTGGACACTTTGTCTGTCCCTGGAACGAAACATATATATGGGGCTTTGACTTCATATTCGGTGTCTTTCGATACCACCCTTAATTGGGCAGACTCTGATACCTATGTTTTGTACTATATCGTGATTGGTACTTCCACAATTCTGTTTGTGTTTCATGTAACTTTCTTAACCACGCACACCCTGAGCTCAGACCCTCGTCAATAATTCCATATTTGCTGCGTAGCCCCTACAGTGTGACAAGATGTCATTATGTTTCAGTTTTCTGCGCCCTTCCTGTCTGAGTACACGCCTACACAATTAATGGAGACGGCAAGATGTTTACACAGCTTTAGTAGCTCGGTAATGCAGTCAACACAGCTGCATGGTTCACATGCTCGTCATCAATATATCACGTGAAGGGGTATAAACACATACCCATAGCCCATACCAACGGCGGGGTGGGGCTTATCAAACTAGTTTCCAAACAGTGAACGTGAACGTATCATACACAAACATACACACACGTTCAGCCCGCAGCCCATCCACAAATTAGATGTGCATGAAGGCACGAGCACGCACCAGCCATCAGGCGTACACTGTCGTGGATGTCACTGTTCCCATGCCGTGGCATCCTCTACCAGCCGTATGTGAATACGTCCTGATCAATGTATAAATAGACACGGCCATCCGGCCCTATACACACGTAGTCTAATGCCCAACATGCATTTATTTGAACGGTTCATCTCCGGCTACCCATAGCTCGTTCTTCCAGTGAAACGTGTTCGATAATAAGTCTTTTTGAAGGAAAGTCAAAGGCATCGAAGCGTGAAAGAGCATGCTCCAAGGCCTGATACACACGCAGATGCCATACTTTGAATTAAGTGGGAGGCGGACGTTGGGGCGGCCCAGGCGGTCGTCAAGACGCACGTCTTTAAGTCGCACGAGAGGACAGGAACAGGATGTTGGAAAGGTAGAAACGAGAAATTTGGGATACGTTGTAACCTTTCATACCATGCAAGTTGCAGCAACGGACTTTAAATGTGTGTATTCTAGGTGCCTGCTGGTAGATGTGGACTTTGATAAGTTCGACCTCCCCGATTCCTTGGTCAACCGCTGCACTCACGCGTTTATGAAGCAATAGCAAAACAATTACGGTTGGGATTGAACGATTGCCCGAACAAATCATATACATTGAACCATTATTTAGTTCTCACAACTATGCAAATGCAATCAAATCGTTGGTTTGGGAGCTTCGACAGTCTTGTCAGTTCACCGTTGATCCATCGCGCTTCTCGACGTGACAGCTTCACCGATGGGCTTGCTCGTAAGAGCATCGAACAATTTTATTTGCCTCTTTGTCTCGAACTTATTTTCCTTACTTCCCTGAATTAAGAATTTGTGTGCAACTTCCAGGCGTTTCCATAGTTGCCATTGCAGAAAGTCAGACGCGGTAGGCCTTGATACATGACCGACCAACCGTCTTATGATCTTAAAACATTTCATCATATCGAGAGAACTTTACGTTGCAGTAGTGAATGCTAGATAGGGTTCTTGAATTGTTGAACTGGTACATACATATCACACAGCAATCAATACGAGCACGTATAGAAGCAACAGCTGCTGATAATGTTTTTATGGAAACCAACGCCACCGAGGTACTGCGCAGGGTGGCAACGCGGTTTCTTTGCCTGCCCGTAGGCCTTGTACAAATGAAATGCGTATGTCAGCCACGCAACCGTAAGCAGCACCTTGGCAGGTACCAAGTTGTCGAGTCCGTGCAGGGGTCCGAACAGGGACCTCTGGGTCCGTCCATGTGTACATGCGTAAGCGCGCTGACGTACCTTTTTGTGATCGCCGCACTCCAGAAGTCTGAAGACCCTGGGCGGAGTTTGTGGAATTCCAACAGCGGCCGTCGCCCTGTTGAATTTAAATTCGCAGCTTTGGTGGTATTCTTGTCGACGATGCCAAAGACAGCCTATGCAGATGATGCGGCATGCAGGGGCCGGTCAAGCTGGCTGGCGAGCAAAGCATTTTCGTACAGAGAACAGTGCTTCGTATGGTGCTGCTTATTAGGTCGAAGGTATGGCGCTTGCACCCCTAGAACGAACGAACAAGCCCTCGTCCAAGCTGAATCCCCGCCCTGCCCCCTCCCACACCCGCCCTCCGCCCAGCTGCCTTATCCCCACTCTCTTCTTCTCCCTCTTTTTCTCTCTCTCCAACCTTGAATTTGTCGCCAGTTAGCACCTTATTCTCCCATTGGTAAGCCGCAACCGCTTCAAAGCCACGCATCAGGCGTGTCGGTGGCATTTTGCAACTTGGATCCGAAATCAAGAAGCTGGTGGCGAGGTCGTGTCCTAGACTGTTGAGGGGATTTCTATTTTCTTCACTTTTTGCGGAGACTTGCTCGAGCGAGGCCCTCACCAACACAGCGCCTGTCCAAGTTATGAGCGAGGGACGCACAGCCTTGGAGAGTGGCGAGCCCACAGGTACGGGACCTGGGATCTCTGATTAAGGTGCGGAGGGATGGACCTTTGTTGTAAGGGTAAGTAAGTCAGGGATCACGTGAGGCAAGCAAAGGCAAAACGGCTGCATGTGCGCGGATGTAAACAAGCATCTGCAAAGCGAGCCTGCTAGTGCAAATTTCAACGCGGCCGCTGCTCTGCCCTTATTCCGCATGTCGCTATCACCTGCCCGCCACGTTTCCGTCTAAATACCCTAGCCCAGCTGCGCGCGGTGTAGCCTGTACCCCTATCCAGCTTGTCCAACATACAACCCAGATGCTCCAGTCCCGTGCTGGCACACTCCGCCGGAGCTACATTTTACCTTCATGGACAGTCACTATGTCTTTGGTATTGTAAGGATCCGCTTGCGACCTCACTGCTGCTCAACACAGCCTTTCCGTCCCTATACTGGCGCGTCCGTCGCAGGTCACCAAGTACATGTCACCAGATAGCTAGGGCTGGTTCAGCAGCAGTCACCAGATATCTGGAGCTGGTACAGCCCTCCCGCCCAGCAGCAGTCGCCAGGCGCGCCCTACAAGCTGTAGTGCAGTCCGAACACAGGGCTGTCTTTAGAGAAATGCGCTTGCACGGGCAGTAGGTCAATCCACTGTGTTGCGGTGGGTCCTGACAGGAAGGGGCATGTGCATGCATGCGTTGTGCGGTGGTGAACGGGGGAAATGGAGTTATCGCTGCATGGTGAGCGCACCCGGCTGGGGTTCTGGCGATATCTGAGTTTGCGCGGCTTTATGCATCTGCTCATGTGGTGATTGGCGCGCTTGGCCTCAAGGGCTGGCCTGTCTGTGCGGGTCGAAATTTCACTCGGCTTGCTGTCAACTTGTGCTAGCTTCGGCTGCGCAAGTGTGCGGATGGAGGCTTAGTGGGTTTTCGTGGACGCCGGGTATCAATGTCACTGCTTCATGGGTGATATGGCTATATGCATAATGAGCTGTTCAATAGCTAGCAGTACCGCTTTGCTTTCTACTATCCCCGTTACCCGAGTACACATGCTAAGCTGGGGATCATGTATTCTCCCAAGGGGCGGCATTGATAATACTGTGCGTGATCTGGATTGGATTTGGTGGAAGGAGGGTACGCAGCCATTTATTGATTTCCATGCAAATAAACGAAAGCTCCCTAGGTCCGTGCCATTGGGAGTGTCCCAGCAGTGATTTAAGGGGGGTCACGATATGGCCCAGTAAGCCTCGTTTGTTCATCAAGTTTCACGTGGTTCCCTGGAGCCATACATGTCTCTTTTTGCCCGGAGCTACCCTCAACGAACTCTTGCTAGGCCCTAAGCACAACGTGTCCCCCTGGAGTCATAATCAGAGTGTCTCGGGACAAAAAACACGTCGTGTTTGTTGGATTGTTTCGTGCCAAAATTTGGTTGCGTGGTGAATTTGTTCTGCCCCAATCTATCATGCGTTATTTAGCTCGCCAGACGGACTGCATGTGCGGGGATGGTGTGAATGGGTGCGGCAGTTGTCGGGCGACCGGGCAGAAGGGCTACGGACCAAGGGGAGGCAGTAGACGGAGGTGTTGGACGAAGCCATAACAGGTCTCAGCTAGGGTGGGGCGCAAAGCTCCAACGAACGGGTGGGCATTGCGAAGATGACTGGTTGCCAGAGCGAGGTTCTGAGCGAGATCTATCCCGGGTGTTCATCGTGTTGGAGTTATGTAATTTACATCGAGCATCATGCCGGCGCCATGCATGCGCGGAAGGCAGTATGTATTGGCAAGCAGTGTTCTTCCCCGGGGCAGTAACCCTAAGCCCTCCAAAGGAACCTACAAAACATATGTGTATTCTATTCTGTGTCCTGTATTATGTCTACAATAATGTGATTATAGTTCATATACTTCCATGTACATGTGCGACTTCGTATCAAGTTTGCTTCGGAATTGTGGTTCTCAGAAAGCAAGGAGGTGGTTTGCCCTTTTCAGATGCAGTAATAGACACTGTCATTCCCACGTTTCAGTTATTAAAAAGAGGTTCAACTTCGCGTCGTCCTCAGATGCTACTGGCCGTGATTCCAGCTTAGTACTGAATGCACATAACTTCCCTGTGCCATCATGACCGTGGATTGATTGGAAGCTTTCCGTAAGCAACGTAATACCTCAAAATTTCTCACGGATGTAAAGAAGCCCCTGGCAGGGCAGGTACACTCTCCGCCGTACTTTCATCAAACTTTTGCTACTTAGGCCGTTCAGTGCGCATTTTCTCACTACAGCGTTTTAAATGCAACGTTGTTTACTGCTACCTGCTCTGCACACTCTATCTCTATCGAACCTGACTTTCAACATACGCACACCGCAGCCTTAAGCTGCAAGCACACCTGGTCTTTGGATAGGCTTGCTTGTTTGCGTGGATTCGGATACCATGAGCTGTGTCACTAGGCCCGTCCTAAAAGCCATGCTCAGTGGAATCTTCTACCTGGCGCGGACATGCTTCCAGGTCTTCTACCCAAGGTACGCTCGAACCTTTTCCAATTTTCGTGGCTGATCCCACCGATGCCTTTGCTAAGCTTAATTAAAAATTAACTATATGGGCAGCTTTCCTTGCGTTGTAGCTGTATGTGATTGGGATGCCGCCGCCGCCTCACGGTCAAGGTCAAAGCCTGAAGCATTTTAAGTCACAGAAAATTAATTTTTCGCCCATTGCCGCAGGACCATATTTCTCTCTTCGACCGCGGTGCATCTGCAGCCGAAGGTGCTGTGCTGGCAACTTAGGTTGCCGTCCATGCAGCAAATATCTGGCTGGATTATGGGTTCTCAGACAGTCGTTCCTATGGAGATACCCAACGAGGCAGACGTCAGTGAGCCTGACCATGAAGTTCAGCCCTGGAAAAATGGGACCAAAAGTAATGGGTTTGACTATGAGGTGTCTGTGTTCCAACACCAGGATGCGCAGAGCATCAAGAGCAAAATCGACCACGAGGTGCCAGTGGTCCATATCGGCAATAATGAGAGTGATACCAAAGAGGTTAACTACGAGAGGCACGTGGCTGAAAGCGGAGATACCCAAAGTGTGGATAATGTGGTGTGCCACGAGAGGGACGTGGCTGAAAGCGGAGATACCCAAAGTGCAGATAACGTAGTGTGCCACGAGAGGCACGTGGCCGAAAGCGGAGATACCCAAAATGCGGATAATGTGGTGTGCCACGAGAGGGACGTGGCCGAAAGCGGAGATACCCAAAGTGCGGAGAACGTGGTGTGCCACGAGAGGGTCGTGGCCGAAAGCGGAGATACCCAAAGTGCGGATAACGTGGTGTGCCACGAGAGGCACATGGCGGAAAGCGGAGATACCCAAAGTGCGCATAACGTGGTGTGCCACGAGAGGGACGTGGCTGAAAGCGGGGATACCCAAAGTGCAGGTAACGGGTTGCGCCACGTGAGCCATGTCGTCATACCCACTGAGGGGCTTACAAATGCGGATGTGGTTGAGTGGGTGATCACATTTAGCAAACTGGAAGATGAGGCACTTGGCGACCGTCTCATCTTCCAGCTTGCTCCAGAGAAGTTCAAAACCCAGGGACGGAAGGCTGTGTACGACAGGCTCAGGTGGCAGGTGAACCCACACCGTCACCTGCTCGGTGGGCAACACAGGGCGTTGGCCTTCAAAGCCTTCGAACACTTGCAAGTCGCATATAGCAGACTTGAGAACAACAACTAGATGCGCATGCCGAAGGCATATGACGAGCGAGGGGTGGAGCAAGGGAAACAAAGGGGGGATTGCATGCATCTTATCAGGGCTTTATGTTAGTCATCAGAAGGTAAGTGTGGGACTCGGCCTGCCTGTTTTATTGTGTTGCTCAGTTCTTACGATAGTAATCAGACATGTCCTTACTGACTAACAAACCCTTTCCACGCAGATTTAATGCCCTGGTGTGGACTGGTCGGGGGCTCTGCCTCCAGGGCGGCTGTGGCTGGGACGTGTTGTCCTTTGCTTGTGTAACGAGTGGCAAAAAGAAGTGGGCTTAAGCCGCCGGAGCGGCTTTGGCTGGGACAAAGGGGGGGCCTTAGCCGCCGGAGTGGCTTTGGCCGGGACGTCTTGATTGTCCCTGTTTGTGCAATTGAGGAGTAATGGGTGCGAGGTAAAGAAACCCCACCACATGGAGGGTTACGACCCCAGAAACACGCGATCCAGGATCCTTGGGAGCTTCCTTGGACACTTTGTCTGTCCCTGGAACGAAACATATATATGGGGCTTTGACTTCATATTCGGTGTCTTTCGATACCACCCTTAATTGGGCAGACTCTGATACCTATGTTTTGTACTATATCGTGATTGGTACTTCCACAATTCTGTTTGTGTTTCATGTAACTTTCTTAACCACGCACACCCTGAGCTCAGACCCTCGTCAATAATTCCATATTTGCTGCGTAGCCCCTACAGTGTGACAAGATGTCATTATGTTTCAGTTTTCTGCGCCCTTCCTGTCTGAGTACACGCCTACACAATTAATGGAGACGGCAAGATGTTTACACAGCTTTAGTAGCTCGGTAATGCAGTCAACACAGCTGCATGGTTCACATGCTCGTCATCAATATATCACGTGAAGGGGTATAAACACATACCCATAGCCCATACCAACGGCGGGGTGGGGCTTATCAAACTAGTTTCCAAACAGTGAACGTGAACGTATCATACACAAACATACACACACGTTCAGCCCGCAGCCCATCCACAAATTAGATGTGCATGAAGGCACGAGCACGCACCAGCCATCAGGCGTACACTGTCGTGGATGTCACTGTTCCCATGCCGTGGCATCCTCTACCAGCCGTATGTGAATACGTCCTGATCAATGTATAAATAGACACGGCCATCCGGCCCTATACACACGTAGTCTAATGCCCAACATGCATTTATTTGAACGGTTCATCTCCGGCTACCCATAGCTCGTTCTTCCAGTGAAACGTGTTCGATAATAAGTCTTTTTGAAGGAAAGTCAAAGGCATCGAAGCGTGAAAGAGCATGCTCCAAGGCCTGATACACACGCAGATGCCATACTTTGAATTAAGTGGGAGGCGGACGTTGGGGCGGCCCAGGCGGTCGTCAAGACGCACGTCTTTAAGTCGCACGAGAGGACAGGAACAGGATGTTGGAAAGGTAGAAACGAGAAATTTGGGATACGTTGTAACCTTTCATACCATGCAAGTTGCAGCAACGGACTTTAAATGTGTGTATTCTAGGTGCCTGCTGGTAGATGTGGACTTTGATAAGTTCGACCTCCCCGATTCCTTGGTCAACCGCTGCACTCACGCGTTTATGAAGCAATAGCAAAACAATTACGGTTGGGATTGAACGATTGCCCGAACAAATCATATACATTGAACCATTATTTAGTTCTCACAACTATGCAAATGCAATCAAATCGTTGGTTTGGGAGCTTCGACAGTCTTGTCAGTTCACCGTTGATCCATCGCGCTTCTCGACGTGACAGCTTCACCGATGGGCTTGCTCGTAAGAGCATCGAACAATTTTATTTGCCTCTTTGTCTCGAACTTATTTTCCTTACTTCCCTGAATTAAGAATTTGTGTGCAACTTCCAGGCGTTTCCATAGTTGCCATTGCAGAAAGTCAGACGCGGTAGGCCTTGATACATGACCGACCAACCGTCTTATGATCTTAAAACATTTCATCATATCGAGAGAACTTTACGTTGCAGTAGTGAATGCTAGATAGGGTTCTTGAATTGTTGAACTGGTACATACATATCACACAGCAATCAATACGAGCACGTATAGAAGCAACAGCTGCTGATAATGTTTTTATGGAAACCAACGCCACCGAGGTACTGCGCAGGGTGGCAACGCGGTTTCTTTGCCTGCCCGTAGGCCTTGTACAAATGAAATGCGTATGTCAGCCACGCAACCGTAAGCAGCACCTTGGCAGGTACCAAGTTGTCGAGTCCGTGCAGGGGTCCGAACAGGGACCTCTGGGTCCGTCCATGTGTACATGCGTAAGCGCGCTGACGTACCTTTTTGTGATCGCCGCACTCCAGAAGTCTGAAGACCCTGGGCGGAGTTTGTGGAATTCCAACAGCGGCCGTCGCCCTGTTGAATTTAAATTCGCAGCTTTGGTGGTATTCTTGTCGACGATGCCAAAGACAGCCTATGCAGATGATGCGGCATGCAGGGGCCGGTCAAGCTGGCTGGCGAGCAAAGCATTTTCGTACAGAGAACAGTGCTTCGTATGGTGCTGCTTATTAGGTCGAAGGTATGGCGCTTGCACCCCTAGAACGAACGAACAAGCCCTCGTCCAAGCTGAATCCCCGCCCTGCCCCCTCCCACACCCGCCCTCCGCCCAGCTGCCTTATCCCCACTCTCTTCTTCTCCCTCTTTTTCTCTCTCTCCAACCTTGAATTTGTCGCCAGTTAGCACCTTATTCTCCCATTGGTAAGCCGCAACCGCTTCAAAGCCACGCATCAGGCGTGTCGGTGGCATTTTGCAACTTGGATCCGAAATCAAGAAGCTGGTGGCGAGGTCGTGTCCTAGACTGTTGAGGGGATTTCTATTTTCTTCACTTTTTGCGGAGACTTGCTCGAGCGAGGCCCTCACCAACACAGCGCCTGTCCAAGTTATGAGCGAGGGACGCACAGCCTTGGAGAGTGGCGAGCCCACAGGTACGGGACCTGGGATCTCTGATTAAGGTGCGGAGGGATGGACCTTTGTTGTAAGGGTAAGTAAGTCAGGGATCACGTGAGGCAAGCAAAGGCAAAACGGCTGCATGTGCGCGGATGTAAACAAGCATCTGCAAAGCGAGCCTGCTAGTGCAAATTTCAACGCGGCCGCTGCTCTGCCCTTATTCCGCATGTCGCTATCACCTGCCCGCCACGTTTCCGTCTAAATACCCTAGCCCAGCTGCGCGCGGTGTAGCCTGTACCCCTATCCAGCTTGTCCAACATACAACCCAGATGCTCCAGTCCCGTGCTGGCACACTCCGCCGGAGCTACATTTTACCTTCATGGACAGTCACTATGTCTTTGGTATTGTAAGGATCCGCTTGCGACCTCACTGCTGCTCAACACAGCCTTTCCGTCCCTATACTGGCGCGTCCGTCGCAGGTCACCAAGTACATGTCACCAGATAGCTAGGGCTGGTTCAGCAGCAGTCACCAGATATCTGGAGCTGGTACAGCCCTCCCGCCCAGCAGCAGTCGCCAGGCGCGCCCTACAAGCTGTAGTGCAGTCCGAACACAGGGCTGTCTTTAGAGAAATGCGCTTGCACGGGCAGTAGGTCAATCCACTGTGTTGCGGTGGGTCCTGACAGGAAGGGGCATGTGCATGCATGCGTTGTGCGGTGGTGAACGGGGGAAATGGAGTTATCGCTGCATGGTGAGCGCACCCGGCTGGGGTTCTGGCGATATCTGAGTTTGCGCGGCTTTATGCATCTGCTCATGTGGTGATTGGCGCGCTTGGCCTCAAGGGCTGGCCTGTCTGTGCGGGTCGAAATTTCACTCGGCTTGCTGTCAACTTGTGCTAGCTTCGGCTGCGCAAGTGTGCGGATGGAGGCTTAGTGGGTTTTCGTGGACGCCGGGTATCAATGTCACTGCTTCATGGGTGATATGGCTATATGCATAATGAGCTGTTCAATAGCTAGCAGTACCGCTTTGCTTTCTACTATCCCCGTTACCCGAGTACACATGCTAAGCTGGGGATCATGTATTCTCCCAAGGGGCGGCATTGATAATACTGTGCGTGATCTGGATTGGATTTGGTGGAAGGAGGGTACGCAGCCATTTATTGATTTCCATGCAAATAAACGAAAGCTCCCTAGGTCCGTGCCATTGGGAGTGTCCCAGCAGTGATTTAAGGGGGGTCACGATATGGCCCAGTAAGCCTCGTTTGTTCATCAAGTTTCACGTGGTTCCCTGGAGCCATACATGTCTCTTTTTGCCCGGAGCTACCCTCAACGAACTCTTGCTAGGCCCTAAGCACAACGTGTCCCCCTGGAGTCATAATCAGAGTGTCTCGGGACAAAAAACACGTCGTGTTTGTTGGATTGTTTCGTGCCAAAATTTGGTTGCGTGGTGAATTTGTTCTGCCCCAATCTATCATGCGTTATTTAGCTCGCCAGACGGACTGCATGTGCGGGGATGGTGTGAATGGGTGCGGCAGTTGTCGGGCGACCGGGCAGAAGGGCTACGGACCAAGGGGAGGCAGTAGACGGAGGTGTTGGACGAAGCCATAACAGGTCTCAGCTAGGGTGGGGCGCAAAGCTCCAACGAACGGGTGGGCATTGCGAAGGTGACTGGTTGCCAGAGCGAGGTTCTGAGCGAGATCTATCCCGGGTGTTCATCGTGTTGGAGTTATGTAATTTACATCGAGCATCATGCCGGCGCCATGCATGCGCGGAAGGCAGTATGTATTGGCAAGCAGTGTTCTTCCCCGGGGCAGTAACCCTAAGCCCTCCAAAGGAACCTACAAAACATATGTGTATTCTATTCTGTGTCCTGTATTATGTCTACAATAATGTGATTATAGTTCATATACTTCCATGTACATGTGCGACTTCGTATCAAGTTTGCTTCGGAATTGTGGTTCTCAGAAAGCAAGGAGGTGGTTTGCCCTTTTCAGATGCAGTAATAGACACTGTCATTCCCACGTTTCAGTTATTAAAAAGAGGTTCAACTTCGCGTCGTCCTCAGATGCTACTGGCCGTGATTCCAGCTTAGTACTGAATGCACATAACTTCCCTGTGCCATCATGACCGTGGATTGATTGGAAGCTTTCCGTAAGCAACGTAATACCTCAAAATTTCTCACGGATGTAAAGAAGCCCCTGGCAGGGCAGGTACACTCTCCGCCGTACTTTCATCAAACTTTTGCTACTTAGGCCGTTCAGTGCGCATTTTCTCACTACAGCGTTTTAAATGCAACGTTGTTTACTGCTACCTGCTCTGCACACTCTATCTCTATCGAACCTGACTTTCAACATACGCACACCGCAGCCTTAAGCTGCAAGCACACCTGGTCTTTGGATAGGCTTGCTTGTTTGCGTGGATTCGGATACCATGAGCTGTGTCACTAGGCCCGTCCTAAAAGCCATGCTCAGTGGAATCTTCTACCTGGCGCGGACATGCTTCCAGGTCTTCTACCCAAGGTACGCTCGAACCTTTTCCAATTTTCGTGGCTGATCCCACCGATGCCTTTGCTAAGCTTAATTAAAAATTAACTATATGGGCAGCTTTCCTTGCGTTGTAGCTGTATGTGATTGGGATGCCGCCGCCGCCTCACGGTCAAGGTCAAAGCCTGAAGCATTTTAAGTCACAGAAAATTAATTTTTCGCCCATTGCCGCAGGACCATATTTCTCTCTTCGACCGCGGTGCATCTGCAGCCGAAGGTGCTGTGCTGGCAACTTAGGTTGCCGTCCATGCAGCAAATATCTGGCTGGATTATGGGTTCTCAGACAGTCGTTCCTATGGAGATACCCAACGAGGCAGACGTCAGTGAGCCTGACCATGAAGTTCAGCCCTGGAAAAATGGGACCAAAAGTAATGGGTTTGACTATGAGGTGTCTGTGTTCCAACACCAGGATGCGCAGAGCATCAAGAGCAAAATCGACCACGAGGTGCCAGTGGTCCATATCGGCAATAATGAGAGTGATACCAAAGAGGTTAACTACGAGAGGCACGTGGCTGAAAGCGGAGATACCCAAAGTGCGGATAATGTGGTGTGCCACGAGAGGGACGTGGCTGAAAGCGGAGATACCCAAAGTGCAGATAACGTAGTGTGCCACGAGAGGCACGTGGCCGAAAGCGGAGATACCCAAAATGCGGATAATGTGGTGTGCCACGAGAGGGACGTGGCCGAAAGCGGAGATACCCAAAGTGCGGAGAACGTGGTGTGCCACGAGAGGCACGTGGCTGAAAGCGGAGATACCCAAAGTGCGGATAACGTGGTGTGCCACGAGAGGCACATGGCGGAAAGCGGAGATACCCAAAGTGCGCATAACGTGGTGTGCCACGAGAGGGACGTGGCTGAAAGCGGGGATACCCAAAGTGCAGGTAACGGGTTGCGCCACGTGAGCCATGTCGTCATACCCACTGAGGGGCTTACAAATGCGGATGTGGTTGAGTGGGTGATCACATTTAGCAAACTGGAAGATGAGGCACTTGGCGACCGTCTCATCTTCCAGCTTGCTCCAGAGAAGTTCAAAACCCAGGGACGGAAGGCTGTGTACGACAGGCTCAGGTGGCAGGTGAACCCACACCGTCACCTGCTCGGTGGGCAACACAGGGCGTTGGCCTTCAAAGCCTTCGAACACTTGCAAGTCGCATATAGCAGACTTGAGAACAACAACTAGATGCGCATGCCGAAGGCATATGACGAGCGAGGGGTGGAGCAAGGGAAACAAAGGGGGGATTGCATGCATCTTATCAGGGCTTTATGTTAGTCATCAGAAGGTAAGTGTGGGACTCGGCCTGCCTGTTTTATTGTGTTGCTCAGTTCTTACGATAGTAATCAGACATGTCCTTACTGACTAACAAACCCTTTCCACGCAGATTTAATGCCCTGGTGTGGACTGGTCGGGGGCTCTGCCTCCAGGGCGGCTGTGGCTGGGACGTGTTGTCCTTTGCTTGTGTAACGAGTGGCAAAAAGAAGTGGGCTTAAGCCGCCGGAGCGGCTTTGGCTGGGACAAAGGGGGGGCCTTAGCCGCCGGAGTGGCTTTGGCCGGGACGTCTTGATTGTCCCTGTTTGTGCAATTGAGGAGTAATGGGTGCGAGGTAAAGAAACCCCACCACATGGAGGGTTACGACCCCAGAAACACGCGATCCAGGATCCTTGGGAGCTTCCTTGGACACTTTGTCTGTCCCTGGAACGAAACATATATATGGGGCTTTGACTTCATATTCGGTGTCTTTCGATACCACCCTTAATTGGGCAGACTCTGATACCTATGTTTTGTACTATATCGTGATTGGTACTTCCACAATTCTGTTTGTGTTTCATGTAACTTTCTTAACCACGCACACCCTGAGCTCAGACCCTCGTCAATAATTCCATATTTGCTGCGTAGCCCCTACAGTGTGACAAGATGTCATTATGTTTCAGTTTTCTGCGCCCTTCCTGTCTGAGTACACGCCTACACAATTAATGGAGACGGCAAGATGTTTACACAGCTTTAGTAGCTCGGTAATGCAGTCAACACAGCTGCATGGTTCACATGCTCGTCATCAATATATCACGTGAAGGGGTATAAACACATACCCATAGCCCATACCAACGGCGGGGTGGGGCTTATCAAACTAGTTTCCAAACAGTGAACGTGAACGTATCATACACAAACATACACACACGTTCAGCCCGCAGCCCATCCACAAATTAGATGTGCATGAAGGCACGAGCACGCACCAGCCATCAGGCGTACACTGTCGTGGATGTCACTGTTCCCATGCCGTGGCATCCTCTACCAGCCGTATGTGAATACGTCCTGATCAATGTATAAATAGACACGGCCATCCGGCCCTATACACACGTAGTCTAATGCCCAACATGCATTTATTTGAACGGTTCATCTCCGGCTACCCATAGCTCGTTCTTCCAGTGAAACGTGTTCGATAATAAGTCTTTTTGAAGGAAAGTCAAAGGCATCGAAGCGTGAAAGAGCATGCTCCAAGGCCTGATACACACGCAGATGCCATACTTTGAATTAAGTGGGAGGCGGACGTTGGGGCGGCCCAGGCGGTCGTCAAGACGCACGTCTTTAAGTCGCACGAGAGGACAGGAACAGGATGTTGGAAAGGTAGAAACGAGAAATTTGGGATACGTTGTAACCTTTCATACCATGCAAGTTGCAGCAACGGACTTTAAATGTGTGTATTCTAGGTGCCTGCTGGTAGATGTGGACTTTGATAAGTTCGACCTCCCCGATTCCTTGGTCAACCGCTGCACTCACGCGTTTATGAAGCAATAGCAAAACAATTACGGTTGGGATTGAACGATTGCCCGAACAAATCATATACATTGAACCATTATTTAGTTCTCACAACTATGCAAATGCAATCAAATCGTTGGTTTGGGAGCTTCGACAGTCTTGTCAGTTCACCGTTGATCCATCGCGCTTCTCGACGTGACAGCTTCACCGATGGGCTTGCTCGTAAGAGCATCGAACAATTTTATTTGCCTCTTTGTCTCGAACTTATTTTCCTTACTTCCCTGAATTAAAGCCTGACCAAGGGGAGGCAGTAGACGGAGGTGTTGGACGAAGCAATAACAGGTCTCAGCTAGGGTGGGGTGCACGGCCGCAGGCATGGCTTCATGCCGGTGGCCACGGGCAACAAGCCATGCTTGTATGCTCACTGTCATGCGATCCAGGATCCTTGGGAGCTTCCTTGGACACTTTGCCTGTCCCTGGAACGAAACATATATATGGGGCTTTGACTTCATATTCGGTGTCTTTCGATACCACCCTTAATTGGGCAGACTCTGATACCTATGTTTTGTACTATATCGATAACAAGTCTCTTTGAAGGAAAATCAAAGGCATCGAAGCGTGAAAGAGCATGCGCCAAGGCCCCATATTTCCATAATAAAACGCTGAGAGCTGCAAATTCTATCCTAGGAAAAAGAGGTTCAACTTCGCGTCGTCCACAGACGCTACTGGCCGTGGTTCCAGCTTAGTACTGAATGCACATAACTTCCCTGTGCCATCCTAACTGTGGATTGATTGGAAGCTTTCCGTAAGCAACGAAATACCTCAAAATTTCTCACATATGTAAAGAAGCCCCTGGCAGGGCAGGTACACTCTCCGCCGTACTTTCATCAAACTTTTGCTACTTAGGCTGTTCAGTGCGCATTTTCTCACTACAGCGTTTTTAAATGCAACGTTGTTTACTGCTACCTGCTCTCCACACTCTATCTCTATCCAACTTGACTTTCAACATACGCACACCGCGGCCTTAAGCTGCAAGCACACCTGGTCTTTGGATAGGCTTGCTTGTTTGCGTGGGTTCAGATACCATGAGCTGTGTCGCTAGGCCCGTCCTAAAAGCCATGCTCAGTGGAATCTTCTACCTGGCGCGGACATGCTTCCAGGTCTTCTACCCAAGGTACGCTCAAGCCTTTTCCAATTTTCGTGGCTGACTCCACCGATGCCTTTGCTAAGCTTAATTAAAAATTAACTATATGGGCAGCTTTCCTTGCGTTGTAGCTGTATGTGATTGGGATGCCGCCGCCGCCTCACGGTCAAGGTCAAAGCCTGAAGCATTTTAAGTCACAGAAAATTAATTTTTCGCCCATTGCCGCAGGACCATATTTCTCTCTTCGACCGCGGTGCATCTGCAGCCGAAGGTGCTGTGCTGGCAACTTAGGTTGCCGTCCATGCAGCAAATATCTGGCTGGATTATGGGTTCTCAGACAGTCGTTCCTATGGAGATACCCAGCGAGGCAGACGTCAGTGAGCCTGACCATGAAGTTCAGCCCTGGAAAAATGGAACCAAAAGTGATGGGTTTGACTATGAGGTGTCTGTGTCCCAACACCAGGATGCGCAGAGCATCGAGAGCAAAATCGACCACAAGGTGCCAGTGGTCCATATCGGCAATAATGAGAGTGATACCAAAGAGGTTAACTACGAGAGGCACGTGGCTGAAAGCGGAGATACCCAAAATGCGGATAATGTGGTGTGCCACGAGAAGGACGTGGCTGAAAGCGGGGATTCCCAAAGTGCAGATAACATGGTGTGCCACGAGAGGCACGTGGCCGAAAGCGGAGATACCCAAAATGCGGATAATGTGGTGTGCCACGAGAGGCACGTGGCCGAAAGCGGAGATACCCAAAGTGCGGAGAACGTGGTGTGCCACGAGAGGCACGTGGCTGAAAGCGGAGATACCCAAAGTGCGGATAATGTGGTGTGCCACGAGAGGCACGTGGTCGAAAGCGGAGATACCCAAAATGCGGATAATGTGGTGTGCCACGAGAGGCACGTGGCCGAAAGCGGAGATACCCAAAGTGCGGAGAACGTGGTGTGCCACGAGAGGCACGTGGCTGAAAGCGGAGATACCCAAAGTGCGGATAATGTGGTGTGCCACGAGAGGCACATGGCGGAAAGCGGAGATACCCAAAGTGCGGATAACGTGGTGTGCCACGAGAGGGACGTGGCTGAAAGCGGGGATACCCAAAGTGCAGATAACGGGTTGCGCCACGTGAGCCATGTCGTCATACCCACTGAGGGGCTTACAAATGCGGATGTGGTTGAGTGGGTGATCACACTTAGCAAACTGGAAGATGAGGCACTTGGCGACCGTCTCATCTTCCAGCTTGCTCCAGAGAAGTTCAAAACCCAGGGATGGAAGGCTGTGTACGACAGGCTCAGGTGGCAGGTGAACCCACACCGTCACCTGCTCGGTGGGCAACACAGGGCGTTGGCCTTCAAAGCCTTCGAACACTTGCAAGTCGCATATAGCAGACTTGAGAACAACAACTAGATGCGCATGCCGAAGGCATATGACGAGCGAGGGGTGGAGCAAGGGAAACAAAGGGGGGATTGCATGCATCTTATCAGGGCTTTATGTTAGTCATCAGAAGGTAAGTGTGGGACTTGGCCTGCCTGTTTCATTGTGTCGCTCAGTTCTTACGATAATAATTAGACATGTCCTTACTGACTAACAAACCCTTTCCACGCAGATTTAATGCCCTGGTGTGGACTGGTCGGGGGCTCTGCCTCCAGGGCGGCTGTGGCTGGGACGTATTGTCCTTTGCTTGTGTAACGAGTGGCAAAAAGAAGTGGGCTTAAGCCGCTGGAGCGGATTTGGCTGGGACAAAGGGGGGGCCTTAGCCGCCGGAGTGGCTTTGGCCGGGACGTCTTGATTGTCCCTTTTTGTGCAATTGAGGAGTAATGGGTGCGAGGTAAAGAAACCCCACCACATGGAGGGTTACGACCCCAGAAACACGCGATCCAGGATCCTTGGGAGCTTCCTTGGACACTTTGCCTGTCCCTGGAACGAAACCTGTATATGGGGCTTTGACTTCATATTCGGTGTCTTTCGATACCACCCTTAATTGGGCAGACTCTGATACCTATGTTTTGTACTATATCGTGATTGGTACTTCCACAATTCTGTTTGTGTTTCATGTAACTTTCTTAACCACGCACACCCTGAGCTCAGACCCTCGTCATTAATTCCATATTTGCTGCGTAGCCCCTACAGTGTGACAAGATGTCATTATGTTTCAGTTTTCTGCGCCCTTCCTGTCTGAGTACACGCCTACACAATTAACGGATACAGCAAGAAATTTACACAGCTTTAGTAGCTCGGTAATGCAGTCAACACAGCTGCATGGTTCACATGCTCGTCATCAACATATCACGTGAAGGGGTATAAACACATACCCATATCAAACTAGTTTCCAAACAGTGAACGTGAACGTATCATACACAAACATTCACACACGTTCAGCCCGCAGCCCATCCACAAATTAGATACGCATAAAGGCACGAGCACGCACCAGCCATCAGGCGTACAATGTCGTGGATGTCAATATTCCCATGCCATGGCATCCTCTACCAGCCATATGTGAATACGTCCTGATCAATGTATAAATAGACACGGCCATCCGGCCTCATACACACGTAGTCTAATGCCCAACGACACGCATGAGTCCACGCAGTTGCTTTCCGCCTGTCCATAGCTGGTGTGCTGACATACAGCGCAGAAATGATTCATTGTTTATGTCTGCAAACCAACACCAGAGCAACCTCCATCCGCATCACGAATCCACCCTGCCACATGTACGGGCATGCTGAAACCTTAGCCTCTGCAAATGTGTGACCAACCAGATGTACATAACCCACACACACGCCCTTGCCTGTGTTCATGCTAGCTTCGAATCTATAGCGTATCTGAACGACAAGTATTCAAACTGGCTCAATCGTTCCATTGGATTATTTTCGCCCGTACAATTGTGATGCTGATTGCTAGGAATTAATTCCTGAGGCACCCGGTCGAGGCAACAAATGGGTAGGCATATGGATGCCGCCTGCACCAGTGCAGTGGCATATTCGTACATGCTTGTGCATACATGCAGATGGATGCAGAATGTGCTCCGCCCAACTGGCAAGCTCTGCTACGGCAGGCAAAGCCGCTAACATTTCAATCCATATGTGCTACTCACGTCTACATCTCCACCCCTACCTCCACCTATACTTCAGCCCCACTTTAGAGATCTCAACCATATCCAGAACGACCCTTGCATTCAAGTAGGGCCGTGTTGTCCCTGCCCAGCCATAGGGCACAAGGTTTTACCAACATATGCTATGAATGGAGCGCGGCTTCGGGGGCATACATTACGCACGCGGGGACGACAGCACGCATGCGGTGGCGACAGCGGCCGCGACCTAGGGGGATAATTGCTGTTGATGGGGCGGTACAAGGGGCGGCGACAGCTGCAGGAGCCCAGGGAGTGGCCGCGCTGTTTGGCAAAAAGTGGCGACCGTTGTGGCACGCTGCAGTCAGAGGCAGTCCACGAACTGATACAGTCCGCATTTACTGCCGCCAGAAGGCCATGGGCCTGTGTATATATGTAGCTCTTACTCACCGCTACCGCAGACGAGGGGCCCACCGACGGGGTTGGAGGCGAGGGTGAAGTTCCCGGGCCCGAGGTTGCCATTATTGGGCACCGTTGTCGCCCAGTTGATGCGCTAATTGATTGGGGCGTTGTGGCACCGAACAGCCTGGGATCTGCGCATTGGCATCAACATGGGGTCAGGTGGGTCGTCGTACTCCACAAACTCCCCTGCATGCAAACCGCTCCAAGTCGTGGTAATGACAGGAGTAAGAGGGGGCAGCGGGCGGGTGGCCGTTAGTGTCAGATAGCGATTAGTGTTTGGTGATGAGCAGGTGCGGGACAGAATCCAGAGGCAGCACTAGTGCAAGCCTGTGCAGTGTAGCACTGGCAAGCGGTGCACAGTCCTGGTGACGGTGGGTATGGATGCACAATGTTCGGGATGGTGGCATGTATTGATTGGGATTCGTCAGGAATGAATGTATGCACGTACACACAAACAAACACAACCACAATTTACACGATCATCTGTGTGCGTGGCGGAGACCAATGTTGTGCTGCAGCTCGTGAAAATACACGCTCTCACGTCATCAGCGGAGGTGCCCTGGGTGTTGACGCGCGCGGCGGGTCACGGGGTCAGGGTCCCAATGTGCATGTGGGAAGATCGTGCACTGAGGATTCGTTCACGTACTTCCCTGAGGGGACTCATCCATCAGGTCCGTTACGCGGCTTGACGATCCCTCTCGAGGATACACGCAACAACGGATCGTGACGTAATCCCTAGCCAAGATATCCAGTTGGTACCTAACAGCAGCTGCCAACGGGCACCCACTCTGCGTGTACGTGCATGTCGCTCACTTTGCTGGCCGCCCCGTTGGTCCCTATAAGAATTGCACTACGTTCACTGGCCTCACCTTGATGGTACTGCGGCATGTTGTGCTGCTGCATGCCACATCCGCAAGGCCAGCAAAGCTGCACTTGATCTCGCTCCGCGCTCAGCACCACCAGGAGACGCCGCCGAGTGCAGTGCTGCAGAACGGCCCCTAGGACGGATCCCTTCGTTGCCATCTGAATGCAGTCGTCGGTGAGACTAAATGTGGACTTCTCTTGCATATATAAATGCAACTGACTACGTAAAATCGACATATTTCAAACTCTTATTTAACTGTACGAGGCAGCCAAAGCGATCAGCGCCTGGCGGACAGAATCTTTAAAGCTGAAGAACCTCCTTTATTCGATTCTTAAATTCCGCGGCCTGGCTAAAGTGAGCTATCAGTAATATTGGCTATAAATATGTATATATGCTGCGCTGCTTAAATGTAAAATTCTGTGAATTTAGAAGTTTGCTCGCGTGACGTGGGGCAGCACAACGTGGCGCGGCGCGACATGGTGTGCCAACATCCCGAATCACTCCTCGCGCGCAAATGGATGAGTTTGGGGATGCAAAATAAGCACTCCCAATTAGTGCAGGCATGCGGCGTGCACGTTCACTTGCCCCTGTGTGTGTGTGTGTGTGTGTGTGTGTGTGTGTGTGATCATATCATTAATCCTCACACGGCATATTTTGTTGCTATTTCCCAGGTTGCATAGATGGAAAGAACCATCTGCAAGGAAATCGTCAGAACAATAGTGATATATAGTTACATATACACCTCTATCCGTGTGCCACGCCAGTAAGGAGCCATATGCTCTCACATAGAACAAATCTAACGTGGATAGCGTGGCGCTGGCCCTGACTACGCACAGATCTTGCAGCTTCATGATCTAGAATCCGAGCTTTTCATCCCAAAAACATTCTTTTGTCGTTAAAAAGATAAATTATGCTTTAGCTATCAAATTTTCAAACGGCACAAAACCTAGTTGATATCTACTATCTGCTGCTTGATCACGAGAATCTCCCATAAAGAAAAAATGACCTTTTGGAACTATATGTGTTATTCTTATAATTTTTTATGGAACCAATTCTGAAAATGCCATTATAACACCAATCTGTTAAACATACCAAATTTTCGAAAGATATTACAAACTGGCAAAATATTAATACATATTTAAATTTGGAGGTGCTTTAATTGATATTGATACCAATCTTTATCTAATACCTCCACAATCATACCGCCTCGAATAAGCAACGTACAAAATTCATCAGTTTTTGTAGAGTTATTTGTAAATAACTTCAAACGTTTTTCTATGCAATATGATTTTAATAGTGCAAATGGATCTACCAGTTGCTATACCATAACAAATAAAGGTATAAACAAATTGATAGCCGCACAAACACAATCAAAAAAATATTAAAATTATTTTTTATTTTTCTGATATTCTGCTTTACTTTATGCCAGTAATGCATAGTAGGTCAGGGCAGTACGGCGGTATAAAAAGAATAGATGCACCAACCGACTCAATTAGTAGCTTAACGGATTCCTTTTTATGAAAGGCTATATTATCCATTACGACCACATGTCCCTTAGATAACTGAGGTAATAAGACATTTTGTAGATAAGTATCAAACACTGAAGAGTTACAATAACCGGTAAAAACGAAAGGAGCAAATAGTGTGCTATTCCTCAAAGCGGCAATCTTGCTTACCCTAATTTTGTGCCTGAATTCTTTTTTACTATAACATCTCTTACCTTCTATGCTGTAACCATGAGAAAAAGTAATGTTTTCCTCTGCACCACTTTCATCAAGATATACTAAACGCTCTACTGGAATTTGTTTTATTTGTTCCATAAACTCTTTTACTTCCAATTCATTTCTTTTGGTGTGAAAAAAGGTGTTTTATATTTGTATATATCAGTCTGTTAATCCATCTGCCTAATGTCCATCCAAATATATTTTCCGGCCATCATATGGGCAATTGATGTAACGTTTTATCAGGGTTCTCCAGAAGAAATGTTTTTAATTGTTTTAAATCCTTTGTTTTGTGACTATGGCCTTTTTGATAGCCTGATTTTGCTTCTAATTTACCTGTTTCTTCCTTGATACTAACCCAGTTGTATATTGCCTGTCTATTAATCCTGAATATTTAACTTGCCTTTGTAATAGACATTCTTGAATCTACTTGTGCAAATATTTTTTCTCTTAAATCCTCACCTAACGCAAAATTAGGAAAAAATACAAAAATGTAGAAAAAATAAGTGATATGTAGTTACATATACACCTCAATCCGTGTGCCACGCCAGTAAGGAGCCATATGCCCTCACATAGAACAAATCCAACGTGGATAGCGTGACGCTGGCCCTGACTACGCACAAATCTTGCAGCTTCATCAATCCTTCCTGTGGCGACGCTCGAAAGACGCGCATCGTTGTCAGATCAACTTTACTCCGATATAGCCGGTCTTGCATAATATTCGGGTATGTAACACCTCTTCCTTCCGTACGGTTGGAAGCCACATAAATTACATTGCTCCAAACACAGGCCACGTTTGTTAATTAATGTGGCCATTGAATAATGTACACCTCTCCTTGCTCTGGTTTAGCATCAAGCTAACAGATATACAGCCACCCTTGGCACCTTTTTCTTCCGACGAAGAAAATATGGCCAAAAGTATTCTGAGGCCGCGCATCACAAGGAGAACCACAAATGTGAAGTTAAGCGTTGGGCTGGGGTCCACCTTGCTGTAGTTATCATATGTGTAGCGATGCTTGGCCTTCATTTCCTCGTCCGTCAACACCGGTCTATCACTTGCTTGTAGCTGTTGGTGTCAACTTGAATACTGAGCCATCAGCATATGAAACAGCTACGTTAATGGGAAGATAATCGTCCTCGCCAAGAGCTGTATCGGACTTGAGATCGCCGCCCAGCTGCCAGCTGCCAACAAACAGGGGACTGAAGCATGCTCCATTTCTCCACCGTACATAAGAATTTCAGCATCGTTTGGCTCACCGCCCATTGAAATGTCCCAATCGCCAAAAGTGCTCGAGTACGATAACGCGCAGTCCTCACCGACAGGGCTGCTCTGGCGCTTGTACATCGGCTTTCCGTCATAGCAAGACGTCAGCTTGTAAACACTATCCAAGCCATCGTTGGGCTTATCTGCCTGCTTGTCGACCCCGGCGACTTTGATATCGCAAGAGGCGGTTTCACTTGCCAGCACCGGCTGACCATTGGTATCAAAGAGGCATTCTTCAAAGAAATCATACTTCTCGGCGTGGTAATCCTCGTATCTATTATGCCGTACTACTCATAGTAGGCCTCGTCCTCATCACGATCGTAGCCATACTCGTCGTAATAGGAGTCATCTTCAGTATCAAAGCAGTCATAACCATATCCGTAGTTATGTTCATACTGAGCCAAACAGCGGGAAGCTGCAACTGACAAGATGGGGAACCCTAAGCCGGAAACTGATGATGGCTGCTTCGATGAATTTTACCTGCATCATACTTGTTACTTTCAATGGTTCGTTGCATTTAAAGGTCCGATCAAGTTCAGCATCTGTACGGATTGGGCTGTAGGGATCACCGGCAGCATTTTCCGTCTTGGTCCATAAGAAATCCACAGTTCTAACATCTGAGTATCTCTCGCCATATTTGAAGAATGACATACATGATATGCAAAATGCGTCCTCTAAACAGGCCTATGTTCTCGCTTACTGAGCTTATTCGGCCCAAAGAAACTTGAAATATAGAATATAAAACAAAAGATGACTTTCATTTGTCTTGGAAGAATTCGTGTTGAAGGCGTCAACTTCTAACACTATTTTGGCAATATTGGCAATCTTTCATCAAACTGAGCTACAATACAGACAATTAGTTATTAAGCCGTTGGCATACTCGTTTTTCCTCTTGCATAGAGGCCCTGGTGGAAATTTATCTGGACTGCTCATTTCGGGAAGAACTTTGGGCGCCGAGCTCAGCAGTGCCCTACCTCCTCGGAACAGAAGAATGGCTGTGCCGGTTCCGCCGGCGGCGGCGGCACCGACGATGGCATCCCATCAGCCTAACGGATATGGGCTGAAGGGAAGTGGGCCAAATTAAGTGTACATAATTTCTTCAGGGAGTCGTTAAATCCCAAGCGTAATTGTTTTGCTGTTGCTTCCTAAACGCGTGAGTGCAGCGGTTGATCAAGGAATCGGGGAGGGCCAACCTATCCAAAGTCCACATCTACGAGCAAGCATCTAGGACAGACACAATAAGAGTCCGTTGCTGCAGCTTGCATGGCTTAAAAGGTTGCAACATATCTACATCAAGCAACCTACCGACATACCGTAAACGTTCGTTCGTCAACCCGCGCGGCCATCTAGGCGGCATATGGCCAGTTGTAACCAATAAGCTTAGGGTTTAGTCGAGGCAGCGTTCCCATTGGACATTTTTACAGACCAAACACCACATTTCCCAACCGTTCATGAAGTGTGCCATGACAGTGTGTTCGTACATCCCAATCTTCAAACTGCTATCTCAACTTCCAAACGTTCATCTCCTTGTTCCGTCTTCAAGTAGACCGACACAACTCTTGTCCTGCGGGCCCTGAACCCACCACCGCTGTACAACAACAGGCCACACCTTCCGCCGAACAATTTCTCAAATAATTCTCAAAGCAGGCTCATTCCAAGCGCAAGTTCCAATGATGGTGTTTTCCCCCTAGATGTAGGATCTATCTAGATGGTTGCAACCTATCTACATCATCTGGATGAAGTGCAACCATTGACCATTGAATTATTGTGGCAGTGTGCCCTAAGCACAACGTGTCCCCCTGGAGTCATAATCAGAGTGTCTCGGGACAAAAAACACGTCGTGTTTGTTGGATTGTTTCGTGTCAAAATTTGGTTGCGTGGTGAATTTGTTATGCCCCAATCTATTATGCGTTATTTAGCTCGCCAGACGGGCTGCATGTGCGGGGATGGTGTGAATGGGTGCGGCAGTTGTCGGGCGACCGGGCAGAAGGGCTACGGACCAAGGGGAGGCAGTAGACGGAGGTGTTGGACGAAGCCATAACAGGTCTCAGCTAGGGTGGGGCGCAAAGCTCCAACGAACGGGTGGGCATCGCGAAGGTGACTGGTTGCCAGAGCGAGGTTCTGAGCGAGATCTATCCAGGGTGTTCATCGAGTAATGTAATTTACATCGAGCATCATGCATGCGCGGAAGGCAGTATGTATTGGCAAGCAGTGTTCTTCCCCGGGGCAGTAACCCTAAGCCTTCCAAAGGAACCTACAAAACATATGTGTATTCTATTCTGTGTCCTGTATTATGTCTACAGTAATGTGATTATAGTTCATATACTTCCATGTACATGTGCGACTTCGTATCAAGTTTGCTTCGGAATTGTGGTTCTCAGAAAGCAAGGAGGTGGTTTGCCCTTTTCAGATGCAGTAATAGACCCTGTCATTCCCACGTTTCAGTTATTAAAAAGAGGTTCAACTTCGCGTCGTCCTCAGATGCTACTGGCCGTGATTCCAGCTTAGTACTGAATGCACATAACTTCCCTGTGCCATCATGACCGTGGATTGATTGAAAGCTTTCCGTAAGCAACGAAATACCTCAAAATTTCTCACAGATGTAAAGAAGCCCTTGGCAGGGCAGATTATGATGGAGGTACACTCTCCGCCGTACTTTCATCAAACTTTTGCTACTTAGGCCGTTCAGTGCGCATTTTCTCACTACAGCGTTTTAAATGCAACGTTGTTTACTGCTACCTGCTCTGCACACTCTATCTCTATCGAACCTGACTTTCAACATACGCACACCGCAGCCTTAAGCTGCAAGCACACCTGGTCTTTGGATAGGCTTGCTTGTTTGCGTGGATTCAGATACCATGAGCTGTGTCGCTAGGCCCGTCCTAAAAGCCATGCTCAGTGGAATCTTCTACCTGGCGCGGACATGCTTCGAGGTCTTCTACCCAAGGTACGCTCGAGCCTTTTCCAATTTTCGTGGCTGACTCCACCGATGTCTTTGCTAAGCTTAATTAAAAGTTAACTATATGGGCAGCTTTCCTTGCGTTGTAGCTGTATGTGATTGGGATGCCGCCGCCGCCTCACGGTCAAGCACTATAACAACAGATTCGTGCGTTAGGCTCGCGTTAGGCTGCGTTAGGGCGCGTATGTGTGCGTAAGGCTGCGTTTTGTGCGTTAGAGGTTGCGTTAGCCTAACGCGAGCCTAACGCTAAGAAATAGAAAACTTGACAGAACGTCTGTTATAATGCGTCGTTTTTAAGTTCGTTTAGCTGAAAACAATATTTAAAATGATTTTAAAAGTTCCCTGTTATTTTTGTTACGTTTCGTGGTGCTCGAAAATTGGGGGCTTGCGTAGGTTCTAACGCGAGCCTATCGCAAACCTAACGCACGCGATCGCAAACCTACCGCACGCGTTAACTTTACGCAAACAGCTTGCGTATATCTTGCGTACAGTGCGTTACGTGCGTATCGTAACGCACTGTAACGCAGTTTACGCAAAGTTTATGTAGATAGTGCATAATAATGTTCGGAGCACGGGTTTGCCGGATTTATTTAGGGACCCCTAACGCAAGCCTAACGCAAGCTTAACGCGAACTAACGCGAGCTAACGCAAAGCCTAACGCAAATCAAACGCATTGCGTTATTGCTTGCGTATCGCTAACGCAATCCTAACGCACCTAACGCACTCGCAAATAAACTTTTTTGGGAGGGAACGAAAATGTTTGCGTTTACTTTGCGTTAGCTAACGCAACCTAACGCGAACTTACGCAATGTCAAACGCACCCACATAGATTCTAAGGTGTGCGTTAGGCCTAACGCAACGCAAGTGTTAGAGACCCATACGCAAGCAAAAATACATAGCGTGCATGGAAGTTAAAGTTCTCTAACGCACAATATACGCGCGCATTAACGCATGCTTGCATATGCTGCGAATAATGCGTACACAGGTAGCAGTTGTGGGTTGCGTAAAAGTTTTAAACGCATGTAACTAACATATTCGCACGCTTTCGCAAGGTCTTACGCGTGCGATAGCAACATTCGCGCCACTTTCGCTTTGCGTACGAGGCAGCCTCACATTCTTGCTCACTGTAACTACTTTTGGTCGGTCTGGTTATTTCTTTACTGTTTCAGTTATGGTTCCTGTTATTGTTTGCTGTTTTGCGCACCCGCTGCAGAATTATTTTTGTGTGTACGGAAACTATCCTGTCGTAAGGTACATAGCTGTTATGAAGAATATCAATAGGATTTCAGTTTTGATAGATGAAAATATTCCAGGCAATAATTTACAGTTCAATATTCGGAAAGCATCCACGTAAGCAGCCATTGGTGAGTACGCATTAATTCAACAAAACAATCAAAATTCTACACATCCAATCCTGCCAATCAAATTTTGTTTATGAGTTCAATAATCATTTGTACCATGCACCAATCATTTCAATCATCATTAGGTAAACAAATAGCACTATTATTTTTTCCTATCACAATGCTGGCCAAGTAATTTGGCTTATAAACGGTACCCGCAGTAGGCAAATATCTGAAAAAGGTAAAAAATTCCCGTATTAATGAATACCCATCCGCCGGGCAACTGGAAAAAGCGATCAGCCTTTCAAAAGATAACAAAGACAGCTTTACTACTGTAGAAAAGATATTTGAAGTCTCCCTCGAATTGATGGGAAAGTTCTACGCGTTGGTAGGTTAAACCTTCCTCACCAGGTTGTGGTTTACTACATACATCCTAACTTCATCTGCCACCGCACATTTAGCAGCCCGCTCTAATATAAGCTTAGAAACAAACATGTTAGATGTTAGTTCTATCTAATAGTCTTCTATTTCACTCTCTCTGTTGTCGTCCTCCTCTGGCGCAGTGGTGGCGTCATCCTGCTCGTCCTCAATCTTCTCGTCCTCGCTCACCTCCTCCTCAAGCAACTCCTGAAAAGTTTAGAAAAGGAAAATTATACTTATTTACATGCATATGTATAAATGTAAATTAAGCTGTCACCACTCAGCAATTATCACTTCCAGTTACAATAATCTTAATCATGTCTAGGGTGGGCAGTGCTTTTAAGTACCACTAATCATTCTAAAAGCATAGTCTTTCATTTGCTGTACTATGTACTTGGACACTTTGTTACCTGTTTCTGCTAACTCCCTGAGCTCCCAGGTTGACGTAGTGCCTGTGTACATCGCACACCTTCCGAAACACTCTTGACCTTTATCAGTCGAAACAACACATATTATAATTATACATTCAAACATGAAGGACATTTAGATAATAAGCTGAACTAAGGAAATTACCTTCTGTCCCTGGTGGTCGTGACTGCCATCGTCATCCGTAGACTTATCTTCCAACGGCACCTGCTGGTCCAAAATACGTGAAGGGACTTGGTAGTAATAAAAAGGTTATATTAAAAAGTAAGTAATGTCTGACCTCAATATTTCGTACCTTTCTTTTGGTGCCCGTGCTTGGTCGCCTCACTTTCGTGGATGGCCGCACATCGTCATCGTTCGTTACCTTCAAGGGCCGACGTTAGCATACATATATGATTTGAGAAATTACAAGCTTACAATTTCTATCAAAAAAAGAGAAAAATAAATCGACATGTGGCACATCAAACGACAAAGCACACAGCAAATGAAAAGAATATAACGAAACATGAAATTACAGCTCAATAAAACAGGAAGACAGGATGAATGGGCTGTACCTTTTTTGCTGCCGCCTTGCTTGAGTTCCTAGCTTTCCTGCTGGAGTTCCTTGTCGTAGAGGGCTGTGAACTCTTTGCCTACATAAAAAGGAAGTACGTTTGGGGAGAATAGGAACAATTACATAAAAGACAGAAAGGAGAAAACAGGTTAAAGGACATTAATGATCTGTACATTCCTGTATATGAGATCCGTAATGTACATCACCCATCCAGCAATAATTTTGCTAAGCGCGCCTGGTAATTTGCACACCCCATCATCCACTCTCCGTACTAACAGTATTTGCACTAACCTGTCAGCGTCTAGCGGCCTTGACCTCCTTCTCCTTCTGATGTATGCTAGCTGCGTTGGCAGCCAGCACCATCATCGATGCATCTTCACCATGCGCGGGCTGCTTTTGGCCTTTGCTAGGGCGCCCATTATGAGTTCCTAATGGCACGTCATTTCGGCCGTTTTTCTGCGGGTTGGTGGCAATAAAGTATTTCATACACGACAAAAATGAACGCAGGAAAACAATTTATTCTTTTACTAGTGAAAGTAAAATACAAATCTTATGCATATGTACTACTTAAAAGTGAAGAGTAGTGCTTCCGTACTCCGTCCAGGGTTGTGCGGCTGCCAATCAATCCCATGTAAGCAACAATGTTTTGTAACCCTGCTTTACAACATCCTTTATATGTACATTTAATGCCACCCATTGTACACAGTCGTCAGGTCGTCTATGTCATACGGTAGCAGTTCTATTGGACAACCTTGCTTGCGCAGGCAGCATACGTATAATTTCTGCAGCATCAACAGCTTATCATATATTTGTAAAGAAATAATAATTACTTCAGTAACGAATGGAGCCGCCTTCTGCTTATGATGGAAAGTCCCGTATGAAACTCTTTACATCCCGAAAACACATTTCCCCTGAAAGTCAGGAACATTTTCAGTGTGTCATGCCTGGAAGGGAGCCACTAGAAGGTAACATTGCATCGGATCTGCTAGATGGCATCGACCAAGGCAGCAGCCGCTTGGCTCAAAGCTTGGCTCATCCTGGTTTTAGTAGCAATGAGAAGTGACTTCATTATGACGAGGATGTTTAGAATCACCATTGCAACGTTTGTACTTGAGATGCCCTGTCTATGTGCCCCGTCTTGGGAGCCAGGGCCAGCGGGATGGGATGGAAGGCAAGGGTTCTGGGCAGCCCTCAGAACAGCGCCGTCATCGTCTTAGGCACGTGCTTGGAGTTTCTGGAGCCATGAAACAATTCTGGTTAGGAATGTGCATGACGTTTTTGATGCAATGACAAAACAATGACCGTGCTGAAAATTGTGGCGTGAATCCGTTGAACTATTCATTCCCGTGCAGCGATTCAACTATTCTGCATTGCAATATGTCTGGATTGGGGAAGCATTGGGGTCATAGAGTACCTCTCACACATGCCAGCAGCTTGCCGGATGTGTGAAAATTGACCATGAAAACGAGCATGTGTGAGAGGTACCCTATGACCCCAATGCTTCCCCAATCCAGACATATTGCAATGCAGAATAGTTGAATCGCTGCACGGGAATGAATAGTTCAACGGATTCACGCCACAATTTTCAGCACAGTCATTGTTTTGTCATTGCATCAAAAACGTCATGCACATTCCTAACCAGAATTGTTTCATGGCTCCAGAAACTCCAAGCACGTGCCTAAGACGATGACGGCGCTGTACTGAGGGCTGCCCAGAACCCTTGCCTTCCATCCCATCCCGCTGGCCCTGGCTCCCAAGACGGGGCACATAGACGGGGCATCTCAAGTACAAACTTTGCAATGGTGATTCTAAACATCCTCGTCACAATGAAGTCACTTCTCATTGCTACTAAAACCAGGATGAGCCAAGCTTTGAGCCAAGCGGCTGCTGCCTTGGTCGATGCCATCTAGCAGATCCGATGCAATGTTACCTTCTAGTGGCTCCCTTCCAGGCATGACACACTGAAAATGTTCCTGACTTTCAGGGGAAATGTGTTTTCGGGATGTAAAGAGTTTCATACGGGACTTTCCATCATAAGCAGAAGGCGGCTCCATTCGTTACTGAAGTAATTATTATTTCTTTACAAATATATGATTAGCTGTTGATGCTGCAGAAATTATACGTATGCTGCCTGCACAAGCAAGGTTGTCCAATAGAACTGCTACCGTATGACATGGACGACCTGACGACTGTGTACAATGGGTGACATATAAAGGATGTTGTAAAGCAGGGTTACGAAACATTGTTGCTTACATGGGATTGATTGGCAGCCGCACAACCCTGGACGGAGTACGGAAGCACTACTCTTCGCTTTTAAGTAGTACGTATGCATAAGATTTGTATTTTACTTTAACTAGTAAAATAATAAATTTTTTTCCTGCGTTCATTTTTGTCGTGTACGAAATACTTTATTGCCACCAACCTGCAGAAAAACGGCCGAAATGACGTGCCATTAGGAACTCATAATAGGCGCCCTAGCAAAGGCCAAAACCCTAGCAAAGGCCAAAAGCAGCCCGCGCATGGTGAAGATGCATTGATGATGGTGCTGCCTGCCAACGCAGCTAGCATACATCAGAAGGAGAAGGAGGTCAAGACCGCTAGACGCTGACAGGTTAGTGCAAATACTATTAGTACGGAGAGTGGATGATGGGGTGTGCAAATTACCAGGCGCGCTTAGCAAAATTATTGCTGGATGGGTGATGTACATTACGGATCTCATATACAGGGATGTACAGATCATTAATGTCCTTTAACCTGTTTCCTCCTTTCTGTCTTTTATGTAATTGTTCCTATTCTCCCCAAACGTACTTCCTTTTTATGTAGGCAAAGAGTTCACAGCCCTCTACGACAAGGAACTCCAGCAGGAAAGCTAGGAACTCAAGCAAGGCGGCAGCAAAAAAGGTACAGCCCATTCATCCTGTCTTCCTGTTTTATTGAGCTGTAATTTCATGTTTCGTTATATTCTTTTCATTTGCTGTGTGCTTTGTCGTTTGATGTGCCACATGTCGATTTATTTTTCTCTTTTTTTGATAGAAATTGTAAGCTTGTAATTTCTCAAATCATATATGTATGCTAACGTCGGCCCTTGAAGGTAACGAACGATGACGATGTGCGGCCATCCACGAAAGTGAGGCGACCAAGCACGGGCACCAAAAGAAAGGTACGAAATATTGAGGTCAGACATTACTTACTTTTTAATATAACCTTTTTATTACTACCAAGTCCCTTCACGTATTTTGGACCAGCAGGTGCCGTTGGAAGACAAGTCTACGGATGACGATGACAGTCACGACCACCAGGGACAGAAGGTAATTTCCTTAGTTCAGCTTATTATCTAAATGTCCTTCATGTTTGAATGTATAATTATAATATGTGTTGTTTCGACTGATAAGGTCAAGAGTGTTTCGGAAGGTGTGCGATGTACACAGGCACTACGTCAACCTGGGAGCTCAGGGAGTTAGCAGAAACAGGTAACAAAGTGTCCAAGTACATAGTACAGCAAATGAAAGACTATGCTTTTAGAATGATTAGTGGTACTTAAAAGCACTGCCCACCCTAGACATGATTAAGATTATTGTAACTGGAAGTGATAATTGCTGAGTGGTGACAGCTTAATTTACATTTATACATATGCATGTAAATAAGTATAATTTTCCTTTTCTAAACTTTTCAGGAGTTGCTTGAGGAGGAGGTGAGCGAGGACGAGAAGATTGAGGACGAGCAGGATGACGCCACCTCTGCGCCAGAGGAGGACGACAACAGAGAGAGTGAAATAGAAGACTATTAGATAGAACTAACATCTAACATGTTTGTTTCTAAGCTTATATTAGAGCGGGCTGCTAAATGTGCGGTGGCAGATGAAGTTAGGATGTATGTAGTAAACCACAACCTGGTGAGGAAGGTTTAACCTACCAACGCGTAGAACTTTCCCATCAATTCGAGGGAGACTTCAAATATCTTTTCTACAGTAGTAAAGCTGTCTTTGTTATCTTTTGAAAGGCTGATCGCTTTTTCCAGTTGCCCGGCGGATGGGTATTCATTAATACGGGAATTTTTTACCTTTTTCAGATATTTGCCTACTGCGGGTACCGTTTATAAGCCAAATTACTTGGCCAGCATTGTGATAGGAAAAAATAATAGTGCTATTTGTTTACCTAATGATGATTGAAATGATTGGTGCATGGTACAAATGATTATTGAACTCATAAACAAAATTTGATTGGCAGGATTGGATGTGTAGAATTTTGATTGTTTTGTTGAATTAATGCGTACTCACCAATGGCTGCTTACGTGGATGCTTTCCGAATATTGAACTGTAAATTATTGCCTGGAATATTTTCATCTATCAAAACTGAAATCCTATTGATATTCTTCATAACAGCTATGTACCTTACGACAGGATAGTTTCCGTACACACAAAAATAATTCTGCAGCGGGTGGGCAAAACAGCAAACAATAACAGGAACCATAACTGAAACAGTAAAGAAATAACCAGACCGACCAAAAGTAGTTACAGTGAGCAAGAATGTGAGGCTGCCTCGTACGCAAAGCGAAAGTGGCGCGAATGTTGCTATCGCACGCGTAAGACCTTGCGAAAGCGTGCGAATATGTTAGTTACATGCGTTTAAAACTTTTACGCAACCCACAACTGCTACCTGTGTACGCATTATTCGCAGCATATGCAAGCATGCGTTAATGCGCGCATATATTGTGCGTTAGAGAACTTTAACTTCCATGCACGCTATGTATTTTTGCTTGCGTATGGGTCACTAACACTTGCGTTGTGTTAGGCCTAACGCACACCTTAGAATCTATGTGGGTGTGTTTGACATTGCGTAAGTTCGCTTTAGGTTGCGTTAGCTAACGCAAAGTAAACGCAAATATTTTCGTTCCCTCCCAAAAAAGTTTAATTTGCGATTGCGTTAGGTGCGTTAGGATTGCGTGAGCTCGCGTTAGTTCTCGTGTTAAACTTGTGTTAGGCTTGTGTTAGGGGTCCCTAACGCAAGCCTAACGCGAGCTAACGCACGAATTCCTTGTTATAGTGAAGGTCAAAGCCTGAACCATTTTAAGTCACAGAAAATTAATTTTTCGCCCATTGCCGCAGGACCATATTTCTCCTTTTGACTGCGGTGCACCTGCAGCCGAAGGTGCTGTGCTGATAACCTAGGTTGCCGTCCATGCAGCAAATATCTGGCTGGATTATGGGTTCTCAGACAGTCGTTCCTATGGAGATACCCAGCGTGGCAGACGTCAGTGAGCCTGACCATGAAGTTCAGCCCTGGAAAAATGCGACAAAAAGTGATGAGGTGTCTGTTCCAACACCAGGATGTGCAGAGCATCAAGAGCAAAATCGACCACGAGGTGCCAGTGGTCCATATCGCCAATTATGAGAGTGATACCAAAGAGGTTAACTACGAGAGGCACGTGGCCGAAAGCGGAGATACCCCAAAGTGCGGATAATGTGGTGTGCCACGAGAGGCACGTGGCCGAAAGCGGAGATACCCAAAGTGCGGATAACGTGGTGTGCCATGAGAGGGACGTGGCCAAAAGCGGCGATACCCAAAATGCGGATAATGTGGTGTGCCACGAGAGGGACGTGGCCGACGTGGCCAAAAGCGGCGATACCCAAAATGCGGATAATGTGGTGTGCCACGAGAGGGACGTGGCCGAAAGCGGAGATACCCAAAGTGCGGATAATGTGGTGTGCCACGAGAGGGACGTGGCCGAAAGCGGAGATACCCAAAGTGCGGATAATGTGGTGTGCCACGAGAGGGACGTGGCCGAAAGTGGAGATACCCAAAGTGCGGATAACGTGGTGTGCCACGAGAGGGACGTGGCCGAAAGCAGAGATACCCAAAGTGCAGATAACGTGGTGTGCCACGAGAGGCACGTGGCCGAAAGCGGAGATACCCAAAGTGCAGATAACGGGTTGGGCCACGAGAGGGACGTGGCCGAAAGTGGAGATACCCAAAGTGCAGATAATGTGGTGTGCCACGAGAGGGACGTGGCTGAAAGCGGGCATACCCACTGAGCCATGTCGTCATACCCACTGAGGGGCTTACAAATGCGGATGTGGTTGAGTGGGTGATCACATTTAGCAAACTGGAAGATGAGGCACTTGGCGACCGTCTCATCTTCCAGCTTGCTCCGGAGAAGTTCAAAACCCAGGGAAGGAAGGCTGTGTACGACAGGCTCAGGTGGCAGGTGAACCCACACCGTCACCTGCTCGGTGGGCAACACAGGGCGTTGGCCTTCAAAGCCTTTGAACACTTGCAAGTCGCATATAGCAGACTTGAGAACAACAACTAGATGCACATGCCGAAGGAATATGTGGAGTGAGGGGTGGAGCAAGGGAAACAAAGGGGGGATTGCATGCATCTTATCAGGGCTTTATGTTAGTCATCAGAAGGTAAGTGTGGGACTTGGCCTGCCTGTTTTATTGTGTCTCTCAGTTCTTACGATAATAATTAGACATGTCCTTACTGACTAACAAACCCTTTCCACGCAGATTTAATGCCCTGGTGTGGACTGGTCGGGGGCTCTGCCTTCAGTGCGGCTGTGGCTGGGACGTATTGTCCTTTGCTTGTGTAACGAGTGGCAAAAAGAAGCGGGCTTTAGCCGCCGGAGCGGCTTTGGCTGGGACAAAGGGGGGGCCTTATCCGCCGGAGTGGCTTTGGCCGGGACGTCTTGATTGTCCCTGTTTGTGCAATGGAGGAGTAATGGGTGCGAGGTTAAGAAACCCCACCACATGGAGGGTTACGACCCCAGAAACACGCGATACATGAACGTATCATACACAAACATACACACACGTTCAGCCCACAGCCCATCCACAAATTAGATATGCATGAAGGCACGAGCACGCACCAGCCATCAGGCGTACACTGTCGTGGATGTCACTGTTCCCATGCCGTGGCATCCTCTACCAGCCGTATGTGAATACGTCCTGATCAATGTATAAATAGACACGGCCATCAGGCCTCATACACACGTAGTCTAATGCCCAACATGCATTTATTTGAAAGGTTCCTCTCCGGCTACCCATAGCTCGTCGTGCATACAGCGCATATACAATGAATAAAACTGCATAATCAACGACACAGCAAGCTCCATACGCTTCACAAGTGCGCTGGGTGCATGGATCGCGCCGGATCCATGGTGTCAGACAAAGAGGCTCCTGGCAAGCGCCCATATGGCTGAGCCCCAACTGATTGCGCCCCAGCTGCTGCCCGCCGCGCGTCAACGCCCCCACACGCACAGTTCTCTCGTGGCATCTCCCCTCCACGCGCTTATCTTCCAGTGAAACGTGTTCGATAATAAGTCTGTTTGAAGGAAAATCAAAGGCATTGAAGCGTGAAAGAGCATGCGCCAAGGCCTGATACACACGTAGTCTTATGCTCAACGACACGCATGAGTCCACGCAGTTGCTTTCCGCCTGTCCATAGCTGGTGTGCTAACATACAGCGTAGAAGTGATTCATTGTATATGTCTGCAAACCAACACCAGAGCAACCTCCATCCGCATCACGAATCCACCCTGCCACATGTACGGGCATGCTGAAACCTTAGCCTCTGCACATGTGTGACCAACCAGATGTACATAACCCACACACACGCCCTTGCCTGTGTTCATGCTAGCTTCGAATCTATAGCGTATCTGAACGACAAGTATTCAAACTGGCTCAATCGTTCCATTGGATTATTTTCGCCCGTACAATTGTGATGCTGATTGCTAGGAATTAATTCCTGAGGCACCCGGTCGAGGCAACAAATGGGTAGGCATATGGATGCCGCCTGCACCAGTGCAGTGGCATATTCGTACATGCTTGTGCATACATGCAGATGGATGCAGAATGTGCTCCGCCCAACTGGCAAGCTCTGCTACGGCAGGCAAAGCCGCTAACATTTCAATCCATATGTGCTACTCACGTCTACATCTCCACCCCTACCTCCACCTATACTTCAGCCCCACTTTAGCGATCTCAACCATATCCAGAACGACCCTTGCATTCAAGTAGGGCCGTGTTGTCCCTGCCCAGCCATAGGGCACAAGGTTTTACCAACATATGCTATGAATGGAGCGCGGCTTCGGGGGCATACATTACGCACGCGGGGACGACAGCACGCATGCGGTGGCGACAGCGGCCGCGACCTAGGGGGAAAATTGCTGTTGATGGGGCGGTACAAGGGGCGGCGACAGCTGCAGGAGCCCAGGGAGTGGCCGCGCTGTTTGGCAAAAAGTGGCGACCGTTGTGGCACGCTGCAGTCAGAGGCAGTCCACGAACTGATACAGTCCGCATCTACTGCCGCCAGAAGGCCATGGGCCTGTGTATATATGTAGCTCTTACTCACCGCTACCGCAGACGAGGGGCCCACCGACGGGGTTGGAGGCGAGGGTGAAGTTCCCGGGCCCGAGGTTGCCATTATTGGGCACCGTTGTCGCCCAGTTGATGCGCCAATTGATTGGGGCGTTGTGGCACCGAACAGCCTGGGATCTGCGCATTGGCATCAACATGGGGTCAGGTGGGTCGTCGTACTCCACAAACTCCCCTGCATGCAAACCGCTCCAAGTCGTGGTAATGACAGGAGTAAGAGGGGGCAGCGGGCGGGTGGCCGTTAGTGTCAGATAGCGATTAGTGTTTGGTGATGAGCAGGTGCGGGACAGAATCCAGAGGCAGCACTAGTGCAAGCCTGTGCAGTGTAGCACTGGCAAGCGGTGCACAGTCCTGGTGACGGTGGGTATGGATGCACAATGTTCGGGATGGTGGCATGTATTGATTGGGATTCGTCAGGAATGAATGTATGCACGTACACACAAACAAACACAACCACAATTTACACGATCATCTGTGTGCGTGGCGGAGACCAATGTTGTGCTGCAGCTCGTGAAAATACACGCTCTCACGTCATCAGCGGAGGTGCCCTGGGTGTTGACGCGCGCGGCGGGTCACGGGGTCAGGGTCCCAATGTGCATGTGGGAAGATCGTGCACTGAGGATTCGTTCACGTACTTCCCTGAGGGGACTCATCCATCAGGTCCGTTACGCGGCTTGACGATCCCTCTCGAGGATACACGCAACAACGGATCGTGACGTAATCCCTAGCCAAGATATCCAGTTGGTACCTAACAGCAGCTGCCAACGGGCACCCACTCTGCGTGTACGTGCATGTCGCTCACTTTGCTGGCCGCCCCGTTGGTCCCTATAAGAATTGCACTACGTTCACTGGCCTCACCTTGATGGTACTGCGGCATGTTGTGCTGCTGCATGCCACATCCGCAAGGCCAGCAAAGCTGCACTTGATCTCGCTCCGCGCTCAGCACCACCAGGAGACGCCGCCGAGTGCAGTGCTGCAGAACGGCCCCTAGGACGGATCCCTTCGTTGCCATCTGAATGCAGTCGTCGGTGAGACTAAATGTGGACTTCTCTTGCATATATAAATGCAACTGACTACGTAAAATCGACATATTTCAAACTCTTATTTAACTGTACGAGGCAGCCAAAGCGATCAGCGCCTGGCGGACAGAATCTTTAAAGCTGAAGAACCTCCTTTATTCGATTCTTAAATTCCGCGGCCTGGCTAAAGTGAGCTATCAGTAATATTGGCTATAAATATGTATATATGCTGCGCTGCTTAAATGTAAAATTCTGTGAATTTAGAAGTTTGCTCGCGTGACGTGGGGCAGCACAACGTGGCGCGGCGCGACATGGTGTGCCAACATCCCGAATCACTCCTCGCGCGCAAATGGATGAGTTTGGGGATGCAAAATAAGCACTCCCAATTAGTGCAGGCATGCGGCGTGCACGTTCACTTGCCCCTGTGTGTGTGTGTGTGTGTGTGTGTGTGTGTGTGATCATATCATTAATCCTCACACGGCATATTTTGTTGCTATTTCCCAGGTTGCATAGATGGAAAGAACCATCTGCAAGGAAATCGTCAGAACAATAGTGATATATAGTTACATATACACCTCTATCCGTGTGCCACGCCAGTAAGGAGCCATATGCTCTCACATAGAACAAATCTAACGTGGATAGCGTGGCGCTGGCCCTGACTACGCACAGATCTTGCAGCTTCATGATCTAGAATCCGAGCTTTTCATCCCAAAAACATTCTTTTGTCGTTAAAAAGATAAATTATGCTTTAGCTATCAAATTTTCAAACGGCACAAAACCTAGTTGATATCTACTATCTGCTGCTTGATCACGAGAATCTCCCATAAAGAAAAAATGACCTTTTGGAACTATATGTGTTATTCTTATAATTTTTTATGGAACCAATTCTGAAAATGCCATTATAACACCAATCTGTTAAACATACCAAATTTTCGAAAGATATTACAAACTGGCAAAATATTAATACATATTTAAATTTGGAGGTGCTTTAATTGATATTGATACCAATCTTTATCTAATACCTCCACAATCATACCGCCTCGAATAAGCAACGTACAAAATTCATCAGTTTTTGTAGAGTTATTTGTAAATAACTTCAAACGTTTTTCTATGCAATATGATTTTAATAGTGCAAATGGATCTACCAGTTGCTATACCATAACAAATAAAGGTATAAACAAATTGATAGCCGCACAAACACAATCAAAAAAATATTAAAATTATTTTTTATTTTTCTGATATTCTGCTTTACTTTATGCCAGTAATGCATAGTAGGTCAGGGCAGTACGGCGGTATAAAAAGAATAGATGCACCAACCGACTCAATTAGTAGCTTAACGGATTCCTTTTTATGAAAGGCTATATTATCCATTACGACCACATGTCCCTTAGATAACTGAGGTAATAAGACATTTTGTAGATAAGTATCAAACACTGAAGAGTTACAATAACCGGTAAAAACGAAAGGAGCAAATAGTGTGCTATTCCTCAAAGCGGCAATCTTGCTTACCCTAATTTTGTGCCTGAATTCTTTTTTACTATAACATCTCTTACCTTCTATGCTGTAACCATGAGAAAAAGTAATGTTTTCCTCTGCACCACTTTCATCAAGATATACTAAACGCTCTACTGGAATTTGTTTTATTTGTTCCATAAACTCTTTTACTTCCAATTCATTTCTTTTGGTGTGAAAAAAGGTGTTTTATATTTGTATATATCAGTCTGTTAATCCATCTGCCTAATGTCCATCCAAATATATTTTCCGGCCATCATATGGGCAATTGATGTAACGTTTTATCAGGGTTCTCCAGAAGAAATGTTTTTAATTGTTTTAAATCCTTTGTTTTGTGACTATGGCCTTTTTGATAGCCTGATTTTGCTTCTAATTTACCTGTTTCTTCCTTGATACTAACCCAGTTGTATATTGCCTGTCTATTAATCCTGAATATTTAACTTGCCTTTGTAATAGACATTCTTGAATCTACTTGTGCAAATATTTTTTCTCTTAAATCCTCACCTAACGCAAAATTAGGAAAAAATACAAAAATGTAGAAAAAATAAGTGATATGTAGTTACATATACACCTCAATCCGTGTGCCACGCCAGTAAGGAGCCATATGCCCTCACATAGAACAAATCCAACGTGGATAGCGTGACGCTGGCCCTGACTACGCACAAATCTTGCAGCTTCATCAATCCTTCCTGTGGCGACGCTCGAAAGACGCGCATCGTTGTCAGATCAACTTTACTCCGATATAGCCGGTCTTGCATAATATTCGGGTATGTAACACCTCTTCCTTCCGTACGGTTGGAAGCCACATAAATTACATTGCTCCAAACACAGGCCACGTTTGTTAATTAATGTGGCCATTGAATAATGTACACCTCTCCTTGCTCTGGTTTAGCATCAAGCTAACAGATATACAGCCACCCTTGGCACCTTTTTCTTCCGACGAAGAAAATATGGCCAAAAGTATTCTGAGGCCGCGCATCACAAGGAGAACCACAAATGTGAAGTTAAGCGTTGGGCTGGGGTCCACCTTGCTGTAGTTATCATATGTGTAGCGATGCTTGGCCTTCATTTCCTCGTCCGTCAACACCGGTCTATCACTTGCTTGTAGCTGTTGGTGTCAACTTGAATACTGAGCCATCAGCATATGAAACAGCTACGTTAATGGGAAGATAATCGTCCTCGCCAAGAGCTGTATCGGACTTGAGATCGCCGCCCAGCTGCCAGCTGCCAACAAACAGGGGACTGAAGCATGCTCCATTTCTCCACCGTACATAAGAATTTCAGCATCGTTTGGCTCACCGCCCATTGAAATGTCCCAATCGCCAAAAGTGCTCGAGTACGATAACGCGCAGTCCTCACCGACAGGGCTGCTCTGGCGCTTGTACATCGGCTTTCCGTCATAGCAAGACGTCAGCTTGTAAACACTATCCAAGCCATCGTTGGGCTTATCTGCCTGCTTGTCGACCCCGGCGACTTTGATATCGCAAGAGGCGGTTTCACTTGCCAGCACCGGCTGACCATTGGTATCAAAGAGGCATTCTTCAAAGAAATCATACTTCTCGGCGTGGTAATCCTCGTATCTATTATGCCGTACTACTCATAGTAGGCCTCGTCCTCATCACGATCGTAGCCATACTCGTCGTAATAGGAGTCATCTTCAGTATCAAAGCAGTCATAACCATATCCGTAGTTATGTTCATACTGAGCCAAACAGCGGGAAGCTGCAACTGACAAGATGGGGAACCCTAAGCCGGAAACTGATGATGGCTGCTTCGATGAATTTTACCTGCATCATACTTGTTACTTTCAATGGTTCGTTGCATTTAAAGGTCCGATCAAGTTCAGCATCTGTACGGATTGGGCTGTAGGGATCACCGGCAGCATTTTCCGTCTTGGTCCATAAGAAATCCACAGTTCTAACATCTGAGTATCTCTCGCCATATTTGAAGAATGACATACATGATATGCAAAATGCGTCCTCTAAACAGGCCTATGTTCTCGCTTACTGAGCTTATTCGGCCCAAAGAAACTTGAAATATAGAATATAAAACAAAAGATGACTTTCATTTGTCTTGGAAGAATTCGTGTTGAAGGCGTCAACTTCTAACACTATTTTGGCAATATTGGCAATCTTTCATCAAACTGAGCTACAATACAGACAATTAGTTATTAAGCCGTTGGCATACTCGTTTTTCCTCTTGCATAGAGGCCCTGGTGGAAATTTATCTGGACTGCTCATTTCGGGAAGAACTTTGGGCGCCGAGCTCAGCAGTGCCCTACCTCCTCGGAACAGAAGAATGGCTGTGCCGGTTCCGCCGGCGGCGGCGGCACCGACGATGGCATCCCATCAGCCTAACGGATATGGGCTGAAGGGAAGTGGGCCAAATTAAGTGTACATAATTTCTTCAGGGAGTCGTTAAATCCCAAGCGTAATTGTTTTGCTGTTGCTTCCTAAACGCGTGAGTGCAGCGGTTGATCAAGGAATCGGGGAGGGCCAACCTATCCAAAGTCCACATCTACGAGCAAGCATCTAGGACAGACACAATAAGAGTCCGTTGCTGCAGCTTGCATGGCTTAAAAGGTTGCAACATATCTACATCAAGCAACCTACCGACATACCGTAAACGTTCGTTCGTCAACCCGCGCGGCCATCTAGGCGGCATATGGCCAGTTGTAACCAATAAGCTTAGGGTTTAGTCGAGGCAGCGTTCCCATTGGACATTTTTACAGACCAAACACCACATTTCCCAACCGTTCATGAAGTGTGCCATGACAGTGTGTTCGTACATCCCAATCTTCAAACTGCTATCTCAACTTCCAAACGTTCATCTCCTTGTTCCGTCTTCAAGTAGACCGACACAACTCTTGTCCTGCGGGCCCTGAACCCACCACCGCTGTACAACAACAGGCCACACCTTCCGCCGAACAATTTCTCAAATAATTCTCAAAGCAGGCTCATTCCAAGCGCAAGTTCCAATGATGGTGTTTTCCCCCTAGATGTAGGATCTATCTAGATGGTTGCAACCTATCTACATCATCTGGATGAAGTGCAACCATTGACCATTGAATTATTGTGGCAGTGTGCCCTAAGCACAACGTGTCCCCCTGGAGTCATAATCAGAGTGTCTCGGGACAAAAAACACGTCGTGTTTGTTGGATTGTTTCGTGTCAAAATTTGGTTGCGTGGTGAATTTGTTATGCCCCAATCTATTATGCGTTATTTAGCTCGCCAGACGGGCTGCATGTGCGGGGATGGTGTGAATGGGTGCGGCAGTTGTCGGGCGACCGGGCAGAAGGGCTACGGACCAAGGGGAGGCAGTAGACGGAGGTGTTGGACGAAGCCATAACAGGTCTCAGCTAGGGTGGGGCGCAAAGCTCCAACGAACGGGTGGGCATCGCGAAGGTGACTGGTTGCCAGAGCGAGGTTCTGAGCGAGATCTATCCAGGGTGTTCATCGAGTAATGTAATTTACATCGAGCATCATGCATGCGCGGAAGGCAGTATGTATTGGCAAGCAGTGTTCTTCCCCGGGGCAGTAACCCTAAGCCTTCCAAAGGAACCTACAAAACATATGTGTATTCTATTCTGTGTCCTGTATTATGTCTACAGTAATGTGATTATAGTTCATATACTTCCATGTACATGTGCGACTTCGTATCAAGTTTGCTTCGGAATTGTGGTTCTCAGAAAGCAAGGAGGTGGTTTGCCCTTTTCAGATGCAGTAATAGACCCTGTCATTCCCACGTTTCAGTTATTAAAAAGAGGTTCAACTTCGCGTCGTCCTCAGATGCTACTGGCCGTGATTCCAGCTTAGTACTGAATGCACATAACTTCCCTGTGCCATCATGACCGTGGATTGATTGAAAGCTTTCCGTAAGCAACGAAATACCTCAAAATTTCTCACAGATGTAAAGAAGCCCTTGGCAGGGCAGATTATGATGGAGGTACACTCTCCGCCGTACTTTCATCAAACTTTTGCTACTTAGGCCGTTCAGTGCGCATTTTCTCACTACAGCGTTTTAAATGCAACGTTGTTTACTGCTACCTGCTCTGCACACTCTATCTCTATCGAACCTGACTTTCAACATACGCACACCGCAGCCTTAAGCTGCAAGCACACCTGGTCTTTGGATAGGCTTGCTTGTTTGCGTGGATTCAGATACCATGAGCTGTGTCGCTAGGCCCGTCCTAAAAGCCATGCTCAGTGGAATCTTCTACCTGGCGCGGACATGCTTCGAGGTCTTCTACCCAAGGTACGCTCGAGCCTTTTCCAATTTTCGTGGCTGACTCCACCGATGTCTTTGCTAAGCTTAATTAAAAGTTAACTATATGGGCAGCTTTCCTTGCGTTGTAGCTGTATGTGATTGGGATGCCGCCGCCGCCTCACGGTCAAGCACTATAACAACAGATTCGTGCGTTAGGCTCGCGTTAGGCTGCGTTAGGGCGCGTATGTGTGCGTAAGGCTGCGTTTTGTGCGTTAGAGGTTGCGTTAGCCTAACGCGAGCCTAACGCTAAGAAATAGAAAACTTGACAGAACGTCTGTTATAATGCGTCGTTTTTAAGTTCGTTTAGCTGAAAACAATATTTAAAATGATTTTAAAAGTTCCCTGTTATTTTTGTTACGTTTCGTGGTGCTCGAAAATTGGGGGCTTGCGTAGGTTCTAACGCGAGCCTATCGCAAACCTAACGCACGCGATCGCAAACCTACCGCACGCGTTAACTTTACGCAAACAGCTTGCGTATATCTTGCGTACAGTGCGTTACGTGCGTATCGTAACGCACTGTAACGCAGTTTACGCAAAGTTTATGTAGATAGTGCATAATAATGTTCGGAGCACGGGTTTGCCGGATTTATTTAGGGACCCCTAACGCAAGCCTAACGCAAGCTTAACGCGAACTAACGCGAGCTAACGCAAAGCCTAACGCAAATCAAACGCATTGCGTTATTGCTTGCGTATCGCTAACGCAATCCTAACGCACCTAACGCACTCGCAAATAAACTTTTTTGGGAGGGAACGAAAATGTTTGCGTTTACTTTGCGTTAGCTAACGCAACCTAACGCGAACTTACGCAATGTCAAACGCACCCACATAGATTCTAAGGTGTGCGTTAGGCCTAACGCAACGCAAGTGTTAGAGACCCATACGCAAGCAAAAATACATAGCGTGCATGGAAGTTAAAGTTCTCTAACGCACAATATACGCGCGCATTAACGCATGCTTGCATATGCTGCGAATAATGCGTACACAGGTAGCAGTTGTGGGTTGCGTAAAAGTTTTAAACGCATGTAACTAACATATTCGCACGCTTTCGCAAGGTCTTACGCGTGCGATAGCAACATTCGCGCCACTTTCGCTTTGCGTACGAGGCAGCCTCACATTCTTGCTCACTGTAACTACTTTTGGTCGGTCTGGTTATTTCTTTACTGTTTCAGTTATGGTTCCTGTTATTGTTTGCTGTTTTGCGCACCCGCTGCAGAATTATTTTTGTGTGTACGGAAACTATCCTGTCGTAAGGTACATAGCTGTTATGAAGAATATCAATAGGATTTCAGTTTTGATAGATGAAAATATTCCAGGCAATAATTTACAGTTCAATATTCGGAAAGCATCCACGTAAGCAGCCATTGGTGAGTACGCATTAATTCAACAAAACAATCAAAATTCTACACATCCAATCCTGCCAATCAAATTTTGTTTATGAGTTCAATAATCATTTGTACCATGCACCAATCATTTCAATCATCATTAGGTAAACAAATAGCACTATTATTTTTTCCTATCACAATGCTGGCCAAGTAATTTGGCTTATAAACGGTACCCGCAGTAGGCAAATATCTGAAAAAGGTAAAAAATTCCCGTATTAATGAATACCCATCCGCCGGGCAACTGGAAAAAGCGATCAGCCTTTCAAAAGATAACAAAGACAGCTTTACTACTGTAGAAAAGATATTTGAAGTCTCCCTCGAATTGATGGGAAAGTTCTACGCGTTGGTAGGTTAAACCTTCCTCACCAGGTTGTGGTTTACTACATACATCCTAACTTCATCTGCCACCGCACATTTAGCAGCCCGCTCTAATATAAGCTTAGAAACAAACATGTTAGATGTTAGTTCTATCTAATAGTCTTCTATTTCACTCTCTCTGTTGTCGTCCTCCTCTGGCGCAGTGGTGGCGTCATCCTGCTCGTCCTCAATCTTCTCGTCCTCGCTCACCTCCTCCTCAAGCAACTCCTGAAAAGTTTAGAAAAGGAAAATTATACTTATTTACATGCATATGTATAAATGTAAATTAAGCTGTCACCACTCAGCAATTATCACTTCCAGTTACAATAATCTTAATCATGTCTAGGGTGGGCAGTGCTTTTAAGTACCACTAATCATTCTAAAAGCATAGTCTTTCATTTGCTGTACTATGTACTTGGACACTTTGTTACCTGTTTCTGCTAACTCCCTGAGCTCCCAGGTTGACGTAGTGCCTGTGTACATCGCACACCTTCCGAAACACTCTTGACCTTTATCAGTCGAAACAACACATATTATAATTATACATTCAAACATGAAGGACATTTAGATAATAAGCTGAACTAAGGAAATTACCTTCTGTCCCTGGTGGTCGTGACTGCCATCGTCATCCGTAGACTTATCTTCCAACGGCACCTGCTGGTCCAAAATACGTGAAGGGACTTGGTAGTAATAAAAAGGTTATATTAAAAAGTAAGTAATGTCTGACCTCAATATTTCGTACCTTTCTTTTGGTGCCCGTGCTTGGTCGCCTCACTTTCGTGGATGGCCGCACATCGTCATCGTTCGTTACCTTCAAGGGCCGACGTTAGCATACATATATGATTTGAGAAATTACAAGCTTACAATTTCTATCAAAAAAAGAGAAAAATAAATCGACATGTGGCACATCAAACGACAAAGCACACAGCAAATGAAAAGAATATAACGAAACATGAAATTACAGCTCAATAAAACAGGAAGACAGGATGAATGGGCTGTACCTTTTTTGCTGCCGCCTTGCTTGAGTTCCTAGCTTTCCTGCTGGAGTTCCTTGTCGTAGAGGGCTGTGAACTCTTTGCCTACATAAAAAGGAAGTACGTTTGGGGAGAATAGGAACAATTACATAAAAGACAGAAAGGAGAAAACAGGTTAAAGGACATTAATGATCTGTACATTCCTGTATATGAGATCCGTAATGTACATCACCCATCCAGCAATAATTTTGCTAAGCGCGCCTGGTAATTTGCACACCCCATCATCCACTCTCCGTACTAACAGTATTTGCACTAACCTGTCAGCGTCTAGCGGCCTTGACCTCCTTCTCCTTCTGATGTATGCTAGCTGCGTTGGCAGCCAGCACCATCATCGATGCATCTTCACCATGCGCGGGCTGCTTTTGGCCTTTGCTAGGGCGCCCATTATGAGTTCCTAATGGCACGTCATTTCGGCCGTTTTTCTGCGGGTTGGTGGCAATAAAGTATTTCATACACGACAAAAATGAACGCAGGAAAACAATTTATTCTTTTACTAGTGAAAGTAAAATACAAATCTTATGCATATGTACTACTTAAAAGTGAAGAGTAGTGCTTCCGTACTCCGTCCAGGGTTGTGCGGCTGCCAATCAATCCCATGTAAGCAACAATGTTTTGTAACCCTGCTTTACAACATCCTTTATATGTACATTTAATGCCACCCATTGTACACAGTCGTCAGGTCGTCTATGTCATACGGTAGCAGTTCTATTGGACAACCTTGCTTGCGCAGGCAGCATACGTATAATTTCTGCAGCATCAACAGCTTATCATATATTTGTAAAGAAATAATAATTACTTCAGTAACGAATGGAGCCGCCTTCTGCTTATGATGGAAAGTCCCGTATGAAACTCTTTACATCCCGAAAACACATTTCCCCTGAAAGTCAGGAACATTTTCAGTGTGTCATGCCTGGAAGGGAGCCACTAGAAGGTAACATTGCATCGGATCTGCTAGATGGCATCGACCAAGGCAGCAGCCGCTTGGCTCAAAGCTTGGCTCATCCTGGTTTTAGTAGCAATGAGAAGTGACTTCATTATGACGAGGATGTTTAGAATCACCATTGCAACGTTTGTACTTGAGATGCCCTGTCTATGTGCCCCGTCTTGGGAGCCAGGGCCAGCGGGATGGGATGGAAGGCAAGGGTTCTGGGCAGCCCTCAGAACAGCGCCGTCATCGTCTTAGGCACGTGCTTGGAGTTTCTGGAGCCATGAAACAATTCTGGTTAGGAATGTGCATGACGTTTTTGATGCAATGACAAAACAATGACCGTGCTGAAAATTGTGGCGTGAATCCGTTGAACTATTCATTCCCGTGCAGCGATTCAACTATTCTGCATTGCAATATGTCTGGATTGGGGAAGCATTGGGGTCATAGAGTACCTCTCACACATGCCAGCAGCTTGCCGGATGTGTGAAAATTGACCATGAAAACGAGCATGTGTGAGAGGTACCCTATGACCCCAATGCTTCCCCAATCCAGACATATTGCAATGCAGAATAGTTGAATCGCTGCACGGGAATGAATAGTTCAACGGATTCACGCCACAATTTTCAGCACAGTCATTGTTTTGTCATTGCATCAAAAACGTCATGCACATTCCTAACCAGAATTGTTTCATGGCTCCAGAAACTCCAAGCACGTGCCTAAGACGATGACGGCGCTGTACTGAGGGCTGCCCAGAACCCTTGCCTTCCATCCCATCCCGCTGGCCCTGGCTCCCAAGACGGGGCACATAGACGGGGCATCTCAAGTACAAACGTTGCAATGGTGATTCTAAACATCCTCGTCACAATGAAGTCACTTCTCATTGCTACTAAAACCAGGATGAGCCAAGCTTTGAGCCAAGCGGCTGCTGCCTTGGTCGATGCCATCTAGCAGATCCGATGCAATGTTACCTTCTAGTGGCTCCCTTCCAGGCATGACACACTGAAAATGTTCCTGACTTTCAGGGGAAATGTGTTTTCGGGATGTAAAGAGTTTCATACGGGACTTTCCATCATAAGCAGAAGGCGGCTCCATTCGTTACTGAAGTAATTATTATTTCTTTACAAATATATGATTAGCTGTTGATGCTGCAGAAATTATACGTATGCTGCCTGCACAAGCAAGGTTGTCCAATAGAACTGCTACCGTATGACATGGACGACCTGACGACTGTGTACAATGGGTGACATATAAAGGATGTTGTAAAGCAGGGTTACGAAACATTGTTGCTTACATGGGATTGATTGGCAGCCGCACAACCCTGGACGGAGTACGGAAGCACTACTCTTCGCTTTTAAGTAGTACGTATGCATAAGATTTGTATTTTACTTTAACTAGTAAAATAATAAATTTTTTTCCTGCGTTCATTTTTGTCGTGTACGAAATACTTTATTGCCACCAACCTGCAGAAAAACGGCCGAAATGACGTGCCATTAGGAACTCATAATAGGCGCCCTAGCAAAGGCCAAAACCCTAGCAAAGGCCAAAAGCAGCCCGCGCATGGTGAAGATGCATTGATGATGGTGCTGCCTGCCAACGCAGCTAGCATACATCAGAAGGAGAAGGAGGTCAAGACCGCTAGACGCTGACAGGTTAGTGCAAATACTATTAGTACGGAGAGTGGATGATGGGGTGTGCAAATTACCAGGCGCGCTTAGCAAAATTATTGCTGGATGGGTGATGTACATTACGGATCTCATATACAGGGATGTACAGATCATTAATGTCCTTTAACCTGTTTCCTCCTTTCTGTCTTTTATGTAATTGTTCCTATTCTCCCCAAACGTACTTCCTTTTTATGTAGGCAAAGAGTTCACAGCCCTCTACGACAAGGAACTCCAGCAGGAAAGCTAGGAACTCAAGCAAGGCGGCAGCAAAAAAGGTACAGCCCATTCATCCTGTCTTCCTGTTTTATTGAGCTGTAATTTCATGTTTCGTTATATTCTTTTCATTTGCTGTGTGCTTTGTCGTTTGATGTGCCACATGTCGATTTATTTTTCTCTTTTTTTGATAGAAATTGTAAGCTTGTAATTTCTCAAATCATATATGTATGCTAACGTCGGCCCTTGAAGGTAACGAACGATGACGATGTGCGGCCATCCACGAAAGTGAGGCGACCAAGCACGGGCACCAAAAGAAAGGTACGAAATATTGAGGTCAGACATTACTTACTTTTTAATATAACCTTTTTATTACTACCAAGTCCCTTCACGTATTTTGGACCAGCAGGTGCCGTTGGAAGACAAGTCTACGGATGACGATGACAGTCACGACCACCAGGGACAGAAGGTAATTTCCTTAGTTCAGCTTATTATCTAAATGTCCTTCATGTTTGAATGTATAATTATAATATGTGTTGTTTCGACTGATAAGGTCAAGAGTGTTTCGGAAGGTGTGCGATGTACACAGGCACTACGTCAACCTGGGAGCTCAGGGAGTTAGCAGAAACAGGTAACAAAGTGTCCAAGTACATAGTACAGCAAATGAAAGACTATGCTTTTAGAATGATTAGTGGTACTTAAAAGCACTGCCCACCCTAGACATGATTAAGATTATTGTAACTGGAAGTGATAATTGCTGAGTGGTGACAGCTTAATTTACATTTATACATATGCATGTAAATAAGTATAATTTTCCTTTTCTAAACTTTTCAGGAGTTGCTTGAGGAGGAGGTGAGCGAGGACGAGAAGATTGAGGACGAGCAGGATGACGCCACCTCTGCGCCAGAGGAGGACGACAACAGAGAGAGTGAAATAGAAGACTATTAGATAGAACTAACATCTAACATGTTTGTTTCTAAGCTTATATTAGAGCGGGCTGCTAAATGTGCGGTGGCAGATGAAGTTAGGATGTATGTAGTAAACCACAACCTGGTGAGGAAGGTTTAACCTACCAACGCGTAGAACTTTCCCATCAATTCGAGGGAGACTTCAAATATCTTTTCTACAGTAGTAAAGCTGTCTTTGTTATCTTTTGAAAGGCTGATCGCTTTTTCCAGTTGCCCGGCGGATGGGTATTCATTAATACGGGAATTTTTTACCTTTTTCAGATATTTGCCTACTGCGGGTACCGTTTATAAGCCAAATTACTTGGCCAGCATTGTGATAGGAAAAAATAATAGTGCTATTTGTTTACCTAATGATGATTGAAATGATTGGTGCATGGTACAAATGATTATTGAACTCATAAACAAAATTTGATTGGCAGGATTGGATGTGTAGAATTTTGATTGTTTTGTTGAATTAATGCGTACTCACCAATGGCTGCTTACGTGGATGCTTTCCGAATATTGAACTGTAAATTATTGCCTGGAATATTTTCATCTATCAAAACTGAAATCCTATTGATATTCTTCATAACAGCTATGTACCTTACGACAGGATAGTTTCCGTACACACAAAAATAATTCTGCAGCGGGTGGGCAAAACAGCAAACAATAACAGGAACCATAACTGAAACAGTAAAGAAATAACCAGACCGACCAAAAGTAGTTACAGTGAGCAAGAATGTGAGGCTGCCTCGTACGCAAAGCGAAAGTGGCGCGAATGTTGCTATCGCACGCGTAAGACCTTGCGAAAGCGTGCGAATATGTTAGTTACATGCGTTTAAAACTTTTACGCAACCCACAACTGCTACCTGTGTACGCATTATTCGCAGCATATGCAAGCATGCGTTAATGCGCGCATATATTGTGCGTTAGAGAACTTTAACTTCCATGCACGCTATGTATTTTTGCTTGCGTATGGGTCACTAACACTTGCGTTGTGTTAGGCCTAACGCACACCTTAGAATCTATGTGGGTGTGTTTGACATTGCGTAAGTTCGCTTTAGGTTGCGTTAGCTAACGCAAAGTAAACGCAAATATTTTCGTTCCCTCCCAAAAAAGTTTAATTTGCGATTGCGTTAGGTGCGTTAGGATTGCGTGAGCTCGCGTTAGTTCTCGTGTTAAACTTGTGTTAGGCTTGTGTTAGGGGTCCCTAACGCAAGCCTAACGCGAGCTAACGCACGAATTCCTTGTTATAGTGAAGGTCAAAGCCTGAACCATTTTAAGTCACAGAAAATTAATTTTTCGCCCATTGCCGCAGGACCATATTTCTCCTTTTGACTGCGGTGCACCTGCAGCCGAAGGTGCTGTGCTGATAACCTAGGTTGCCGTCCATGCAGCAAATATCTGGCTGGATTATGGGTTCTCAGACAGTCGTTCCTATGGAGATACCCAGCGTGGCAGACGTCAGTGAGCCTGACCATGAAGTTCAGCCCTGGAAAAATGCGACAAAAAGTGATGAGGTGTCTGTTCCAACACCAGGATGTGCAGAGCATCAAGAGCAAAATCGACCACGAGGTGCCAGTGGTCCATATCGCCAATTATGAGAGTGATACCAAAGAGGTTAACTACGAGAGGCACGTGGCCGAAAGCGGAGATACCCCAAAGTGCGGATAATGTGGTGTGCCACGAGAGGCACGTGGCCGAAAGCGGAGATACCCAAAGTGCGGATAACGTGGTGTGCCATGAGAGGGACGTGGCCAAAAGCGGCGATACCCAAAATGCGGATAATGTGGTGTGCCACGAGAGGGACGTGGCCGACGTGGCCAAAAGCGGCGATACCCAAAATGCGGATAATGTGGTGTGCCACGAGAGGGACGTGGCCGAAAGCGGAGATACCCAAAGTGCGGATAATGTGGTGTGCCACGAGAGGGACGTGGCCGAAAGCGGAGATACCCAAAGTGCGGATAATGTGGTGTGCCACGAGAGGGACGTGGCCGAAAGTGGAGATACCCAAAGTGCGGATAACGTGGTGTGCCACGAGAGGGACGTGGCCGAAAGCAGAGATACCCAAAGTGCAGATAACGTGGTGTGCCACGAGAGGCACGTGGCCGAAAGCGGAGATACCCAAAGTGCAGATAACGGGTTGGGCCACGAGAGGGACGTGGCCGAAAGTGGAGATACCCAAAGTGCAGATAATGTGGTGTGCCACGAGAGGGACGTGGCTGAAAGCGGGCATACCCACTGAGCCATGTCGTCATACCCACTGAGGGGCTTACAAATGCGGATGTGGTTGAGTGGGTGATCACATTTAGCAAACTGGAAGATGAGGCACTTGGCGACCGTCTCATCTTCTAGCTTGCTCCGGAGAAGTTCAAAACCCAGGGAAGGAAGGCTGTGTACGACAGGCTCAGGTGGCAGGTGAACCCACACCGTCACCTGCTCGGTGGGCAACACAGGGCGTTGGCCTTCAAAGCCTTTGAACACTTGCAAGTCGCATATAGCAGACTTGAGAACAACAACTAGATGCACATGCCGAAGGAATATGTGGAGTGAGGGGTGGAGCAAGGGAAACAAAGGGGGGATTGCATGCATCTTATCAGGGCTTTATGTTAGTCATCAGAAGGTAAGTGTGGGACTTGGCCTGCCTGTTTTATTGTGTCTCTCAGTTCTTACGATAATAATTAGACATGTCCTTACTGACTAACAAACCCTTTCCACGCAGATTTAATGCCCTGGTGTGGACTGGTCGGGGGCTCTGCCTTCAGTGCGGCTGTGGCTGGGACGTATTGTCCTTTGCTTGTGTAACGAGTGGCAAAAAGAAGCGGGCTTTAGCCGCCGGAGCGGCTTTGGCTGGGACAAAGGGGGGGCCTTATCCGCCGGAGTGGCTTTGGCCGGGACGTCTTGATTGTCCCTGTTTGTGCAATGGAGGAGTAATGGGTGCGAGGTTAAGAAACCCCACCACATGGAGGGTTACGACCCCAGAAACACGCGATACATGAACGTATCATACACAAACATACACACACGTTCAGCCCACAGCCCATCCACAAATTAGATATGCATGAAGGCACGAGCACGCACCAGCCATCAGGCGTACACTGTCGTGGATGTCACTGTTCCCATGCCGTGGCATCCTCTACCAGCCGTATGTGAATACGTCCTGATCAATGTATAAATAGACACGGCCATCAGGCCTCATACACACGTAGTCTAATGCCCAACATGCATTTATTTGAAAGGTTCCTCTCCGGCTACCCATAGCTCGTCGTGCATACAGCGCATATACAATGAATAAAACTGCATAATCAACGACACAGCAAGCTCCATACGCTTCACAAGTGCGCTGGGTGCATGGATCGCGCCGGATCCATGGTGTCAGACAAAGAGGCTCCTGGCAAGCGCCCATATGGCTGAGCCCCAACTGATTGCGCCCCAGCTGCTGCCCGCCGCGCGTCAACGCCCCCACACGCACAGTTCTCTCGTGGCATCTCCCCTCCACGCGCTTATCTTCCAGTGAAACGTGTTCGATAATAAGTCTGTTTGAAGGAAAATCAAAGGCATTGAAGCGTGAAAGAGCATGCGCCAAGGCCTGATACACACGTAGTCTTATGCTCAACGACACGCATGAGTCCACGCAGTTGCTTTCCGCCTGTCCATAGCTGGTGTGCTAACATACAGCGTAGAAGTGATTCATTGTATATGTCTGCAAACCAACACCAGAGCAACCTCCATCCGCATCACGAATCCACCCTGCCACATGTACGGGCATGCTGAAACCTTAGCCTCTGCACATGTGTGACCAACCAGATGTACATAACCCACACACACGCCCTTGCCTGTGTTCATGCTAGCTTCGAATCTATAGCGTATCTGAACGACAAGTATTCAAACTGGCTCAATCGTTCCATTGGATTATTTTCGCCCGTACAATTGTGATGCTGATTGCTAGGAATTAATTCCTGAGGCACCCGGTCGAGGCAACAAATGGGTAGGCATATGGATGCCGCCTGCACCAGTGCAGTGGCATATTCGTACATGCTTGTGCATACATGCAGATGGATGCAGAATGTGCTCCGCCCAACTGGCAAGCTCTGCTACGGCAGGCAAAGCCGCTAACATTTCAATCCATATGTGCTACTCACGTCTACATCTCCACCCCTACCTCCACCTATACTTCAGCCCCACTTTAGCGATCTCAACCATATCCAGAACGACCCTTGCATTCAAGTAGGGCCGTGTTGTCCCTGCCCAGCCATAGGGCACAAGGTTTTACCAACATATGCTATGAATGGAGCGCGGCTTCGGGGGCATACATTACGCACGCGGGGACGACAGCACGCATGCGGTGGCGACAGCGGCCGCGACCTAGGGGGAAAATTGCTGTTGATGGGGCGGTACAAGGGGCGGCGACAGCTGCAGGAGCCCAGGGAGTGGCCGCGCTGTTTGGCAAAAAGTGGCGACCGTTGTGGCACGCTGCAGTCAGAGGCAGTCCACGAACTGATACAGTCCGCATCTACTGCCGCCAGAAGGCCATGGGCCTGTGTATATATGTAGCTCTTACTCACCACTACCGCAGACGAGGGGCCCACCGACGGGGTTGGAGGCGAGGGTGAAGTTCCCGGGCCCGAGGTTGCCATTATTGGGCACCGTTGTCGCCCAGTTGATGCGCCAATTGATTGGGGCGTTGTGGCACCGAACAGCCTGGGATCTGCGCATTGGCATCAACATGGGGTCAGGTGGGTCGTCGTACTCCACAAACTCCCCTGCATGCAAACCGCTCCAAGTCGTGGTAATGACAGGAGTAAGAGGGGGCAGCGGGCGGGTGGCCGTTAGTGTCAGATAGCGATTAGTGTTTGGTGATGAGCAGGTGCGGGACAGAATCCAGAGGCAGCACTAGTGCAAGCCTGTGCAGTGTAGCACTGGCAAGCGGTGCACAGTCCTGGTGACGGTGGGTATGGATGCACAATGTTCGGGATGGCGGCATGTATTGATTGGGATTCGTCAGGAATGAATGTATGCACGTACACACAAACAAACACAACCACATTTCACACGATCATCTGTGTGCGTGGCGGAGACCAATGTTGTGCTGCAGCTCGTGAAAATACACGCTCTCACGTCATCAGCGGAGGTGCCCTGGGTGTTGACGCGCGCGGCGGGTCACGGGGTCAGGGTCCCAATGTGCATGTGGGAAGATCGTGCACTGAGGATTCGTTCACATACTTCCCTGAGGGGACTCATCCATCAGGTCCGTTACGCGGCTTGATGATCCCTCTCGAGGATACACGCAACAACGGATCGTGACGTAATCCCTAGCCAAGATATCCAGTTGGTACCTAACAGCAGCTGCCAACGGGCACCCACTCTGCGTGTACGTGCATGTCGCTCACTTTGCTGGCCGCCCCGTTGGTCCCTATAAGAATTGCACTACGTTCACTGGCCTCACCTTGATGGTACTGCGGCATGTTGTGCTGCTGCATGCCACATCCGCAAGGCCAGCAAAGCTGCACTTGATCTCGCTCCGCGCTCAGCACCACCAGGAGACGCCGCCGAGTGCAGTGCTGCAGAACGGCCCCTAGGACGGATCCCTTCGTTGCCATCTGAATGCAGTCGTCGGTGAGAAATACGCCATGTAGATGCCATACTTTGATGAAAGTGGGAGGCGGACGTTGGGGCGGCCCAGGCCGGTCGTCAAGACGCACGTCTTTAAGTCGCACGAGAGGACAGGAACAGGATGTTGGAAAGGTAGAAACGAGAAATTTGAGATATGTTGTAACCTTTCATACCATGCAAGTTGCAGCACGGACTATAAATGTGTGTATTCTAGGTGCCTGCTGGTAGATGTGGACTTTGATAAGTTCGACCTCCCCGATTCCTTGATCAACCGCTGCACTCACGCGTTAGGAAGCAATAGCAAAACAATTACGGTTGGGATTGAACAATTGCCCGAAGAAATCATGTACAATTAACCATTATTTAATTCTCACAAGTATGCAAATGCAATCAAATCGTTGGTTTGGGAGCTTCGACAGTCTTGTCAGTTCACCGTTGATCCATCGCGCTTCCGACGTGACAGCTTCACCGATGGGCTTGCTCGTAAGAGCATCGAACAATTTTATTTGCCTTTTTGTCTCGAACTTATTTTCTTTAGTTCCCTGAATCAAGAATTGTGTGCAAGTGCCAGGCGTTTCCATAGTTACCATTGCAGGAAGTCAGACGCGGCAGACAAGTTCAGCTCCGTGCTACAATGCAGCGGTCGGGCGGAAGGCGGCAAGTGTAGGGTGATAGGCGCCACATGAAGAAAACATGAGTCCCCTCTCGTCCCTCACCTTTGTTCTACCCTTTTGTTCAATAACGGCAACAGCCCCCAAGCCAACCAACGTCATGCTTTGCATGAAATGAGCATATCTTGAAATACTTCTTCCGTCGAGTAAAGAATTTCCACGTAAGAATTTCCGTCAAATAAATCGTTTAATCCAAAGAAATTTCAAAGGAAGAGATTTCTAAATGTAATGCTGTATCTGGGTATCATCACATATTCGGCATCTGTAGCACGGCGTCCAAACTCTATCCTTATCCTTGTAGATGATGTAGATTAATCTCAGTACCGGCGACGAAACGGCTTTTGCGAGACCGAGGTAAGGGCATCGTAACCGGACCATCAATCATTTGGCGACGTGCGACTTTCGTGCACGACGACGCGACCAGGAATGTTCAGAAATTTTCTTGAATCATAGATGTTGTTCAAGATTCTTTGAGCTGGTAAGTAAAAATGGTTGGTAGTTGGAAGTTGGTAATCTTCCTGTCAGTTCCTGCAGGCATCGGTTCCTTATTCGGTTATGTCCCGATGTTGCTGCAAACCAGGTGTCACCTTTACGAACCATTTCGTCACTACTCCCATCTGCTGCCCTTCCCGGGTCAGCCTCCAACGCGGCCAGCTGAGTCCCAATACCAATTTCACAGACGTGCTCGGACCACACGGTACGTCCAAGTTTTAAATGACAGGTTCCACCCTGCCGTCCCCGACTAGCCTGCATACGATCGTAAGCCTCAGACGGTAATACCCGATCTCCCCCGATGGAAGAAGTATTCCTGGGTGGACGGGTGGCTTCGAAGCCACATTGCGACGTGCGGCCCCTTGTCATTACCGTCAGTCAGGTTAATTGGCGGAGCGAAGATGGACCAGGGTTTTGGTGTAGGTCATGCTCCGGAACCAGACATATTTAAGAGTTTCTCATTACCACCTTTTTCTAAGCACAGATTTACATTTATGAGCGAGACAGGAGACAAGGAAAGGCCGCCCCAATGGCCATTCATGAAAACCCCTCTCCCGGAGGTGGACGGATGACTGTCATTTGACCCAACAGCAACTGAAACCCGCCAGCCCTCCGCGCTCCGCGGCTCTGCATCCCTTCAACTCTAGGCACTATCATCCTTCCTAGTCAACCTTCCTGTTCTCACCGCAGACCCCTCCCCTTTCTGGGCCGTCCACAAAGCGAGTTCGTTCTGTCCTTCCGTTCTTCCATTCATTCTTTTGCCACCCCAAGGGGTTCGCCGTCTGGCCGCGGAAACCATTTTTCCACAAATTAAATTCGTCATCCCCGAGGCCCTGGCCCGCGAACCCACAACCCCTTCCTCACATACAGGAGGTTCTGCAAAATTCCGTGCGCTGGATTTGGATCGCGAGTGGCTCCCCACCTGGCTGCAGAAAGCTGGGTACACCACGCTATACACAGGTGAATGCGGGGGGAGGGGGCAAGCACTCATACATTAACTTTTGCTTGCATCTACCAACGTCTCTCGCAGCACCTCTTCGCTGTCGCCAACAACACCGATAGTATACATCATCACGGTTCCCATCGCTCTTCTTTCTACGATTATGCACGGCCTTGGCGGCTACTTAGCTTACGCCCCGATTGATTGCACATTCCCTACCGGGGACGACGCCAGCCACCATCCAAACGCGTAGGCCTTATTTACTTGCGGCCTGACACTGTGGGAGGAGCTGAGTGGAGCGGCACTGCCACGACCGCCTAGAATGACCCGGGGGTTAGTGGGAAGCCAGCGTGGCTGCGGGCGCGAGACCCCCTCACGGCCGCAAATGTGACCTTCTTAGAGGAGATCCACCGAGTGCCGCTGAGGTGCATGCGGGCTGTGGATGAGAGATGGTCGTGGCGTTAGGTGGGAGGGGCGTGGGTGGGGTGGGGATAGGGGTATGATAATATAGATTATAGATTGTAGATTTCGTATCATCGCCCCCTCCTTCCTTTAACATGAGGCAACCACTGCCACCAGAACCAGGCCCTCCGTCGTCCTTGCCATATATCCTTGCACGCACCTTTCTGTTGCATCTTTAACCCTGCCTCCCCCGCCTAAAATCGTAGTCCCAACCTCCGTCCGCCTGTCCTTTGCCCTCCTAGCCTAATACTCAAGAACCCTTATCCTTTTGTGACAGAAATCCCTGGACTTCACCCCTCCACCCGTCGTCCCTGGCCTCAGGGCCCGGGTCTGGCTGCCGGCTCCAAGGTGGTTACCACGACGCAGCACATTGACATTGCCCCCACCGTGTTAGTGCTGGCCGGTGAGTAGGGAGTGGGGCTCATGGGGCGGGGCTCAGAGGGCGCGGGAGGGAGGGAGGGCATGCTAAGCCATGGACCCGTGGGTCTCAGCAATCCAGGTGCTTACTAGGGTGCACCGGGAAGGATGGATGGAAGGAAGATGATAAGAGACCTGGTATTCCACTTTGGGAGGAGCAAACTTACTACTCGTGTCCTATCGGGTTAGGCGTCCGAGCTAGCCCTGGCCCTGGCCCTGGCCCTGGCCCTAGCCCTGATTATCTGGTTGACTTGTTACGATAGATCAAATCTTTTTATGTCCTACCGTTGTACAATTGATAAAACCCTAAGGCTTATGCGCGGCCCTGCACGGATATACGGCTGCAGGGGCTTCACACCGATGGCAGCGTCTCGGATCTGTGGGATGCCATGGACGAGCAGTACGATGATATGTACTATGCAATACCGGCCTTTCCTTTCGGCCGTTGTCTGCCATATTAGGACCTGGAAAACGAATGGTCGTTATTTCGCGGCGCGGCCGTGGCGGTCGTGCCGGATTGCGCGGTTAGAGTGAACACCGCGTAATAATGAGGAAGGCACAAAGTTAAGATTGAGATTGGGATTCTATCCCTTCCTGTGTTGCTGTTCTTGCTAAATTCTATTCGAACTGGATGAGAATGCTGCTTATTACCAAGGATCGGGCTTACGTTCCAACTTTGCCGAGAGAGGTTTGCAGCAGGGGGTTGTAACAAGCGCCACACGTTCCGCCATGTTTCCTTCTCCTCTCTCGTGGCTCTACTCCTCTCTCTCCCGCCTCCATCTACTATCGGCCTATCGGCATATCGGCCTACGTATTCGAACTTTCGGTAATTCTGCATTGTGCTTCCGGCAGAAGATATGGGGAGTTGATAATTTATTAAGCGATCAGTTGTATGTTGTACATGTTGTACTCAGACCCCGGATGCGAGGCATGCAACGGTCGGTACGGGCTTAGGATTTGGAGCTGTAGGCTTCGGAAGTTTGGATAGTTGGAGTTAAGATTATTGTGCATCTGGGGCTGATTGGAGGCCTTCGAACGAAGGCGGGAATGGCTACATGTGGTCCGTCTAGGGTAGGGCGTGACGGGTAGGCAACATCACCGCAGCATAGATGTGGGCGTCAATGCAAAATATTGGGAACGCTTAGTAAAAGCTCATTTTTAATTTCGTATAACTTGGTCAGTTCTTTCTTCTGGTCTATTACTTTATTTTCTATATAATTTTGAATTTTGTTCTATTTCTTCTTCATAAGCTTGTTTTGATCTAAAAAACCTTAACTACATTTTTTTGACAAGATTAAAGGCACAAATGAATGCTTGGGTAAGCAAGACTGCTCAAAGAGCTCGAAAAGGCTAAGGGTCCATACCTACCCAAGCCAGGGGAACATATTTGTTACAAGACCAGAATGGGTGCAGTGTTGGATAAGCCCCTGTGCCCGCAAAAATGACCATTTGCGTTTGTCCCGGAGCAGTCCTAGCTCTGGTTTGTCCCTATGACATTCAGTATAGAAAGCTTTACTTCGCTCTTTACTTTGTTTGTGGTCATTGGTAATGTGGACTTCTCTTGCATATATAAATGCAACTGACTACGTAAAATCGACATATTTCAAACTCTTATTTAACTGTACGAGGCAGCCAAAGCGATCAGCGCCTGGCGGACAGAATCTTTAAAGCTGAAGAACCTCCTTTATTCGATTCTTAAATTCCGCGGCCTGGCTAAAGTGAGCTATCAGTAATATTGGCTATAAATATGTATATGCTGCGCTGCTTAAATGTAAAATTCTGTGAATTTAGAAGTTTGCTCGCGTGACGTGGGGCAGCACAACGTGGCGCGGCGCGACATGGTGTGCCAACATCCCGAATCACTCCTCGCGCGCAAATGGATGAGTTTGGGGATGCAAAATAAGCACTCCCAATTAGTGCAGGCATGCGGCGTGCACGTTCACTTGCCCCTGTGTGTGTGTGTGTGTGTGTGTGTGTGTGTGTGTGATCATATCATTAATCCTCACACGGCATATTTTGTTGCTATTTCCCAGGTTGCATAGATGGAAAGAACCATCTGCAAGGAAATCGTCAGTACAATAGTGATATATAGTTACATATACACCTCTATCCGTGTGCCACGCCAGTAAGGAGCCATATGCTCTCACATAGAACAAATCTAACGTGGATAGCGTGGCGCTGGCCCTGACTACGCACAGATCTTGCAGCTTCATGATCTAGAATCCGAGCTTTTCATCCCAAAAACATTCTTTTGTCGTTAAAAAGATAAATTATGCTTTAGCTATCAAATTTTCAAACGGCACAAAACCTAGTTGATATCTACTATCTGCTGCTTGATCACGAGAATCTCCCATAAAGAAAAAATGACCTTTTGGAACTATATGTGTTATTCTTATAATTTTTTATGGAACCAATTCTGAAAATGCCATTATAACACCAATCTGTTAAACATACCAAATTTTCGAAAGATATTACAAACTGGCAAAATATTAATACATATTTAAATTTGGAGGTGCTTTAATTGATATTGATACCAATCTTTATCTAATACCTCCACAATCATACCGCCTCGAATAAGCAACGTACAAAATTCATCAGTTTTTGTAGAGTTATTTGTAAATAACTTCAAACGTTTTTCTATGCAATATGATTTTAATAGTGCAAATGGATCTACCAGTTGCTATACCATAACAAATAAAGGTATAAACAAATTGATAGCCGCACAAACACAATCAAAAAAATATTAAAATTATTTTTTATTTTTCTGATATTCTGCTTTACTTTATGCCAGTAATGCATAGTAGGTCAGGGCAGTACGGCGGTATAAAAAGAATAGATGCACCAACCGACTCAATTAGTAGCTTAACGGATTCCTTTTTATGAAAGGCTATATTATCCATTACGACCACATGTCCCTTAGATAACTGAGGTAATAAGACATTTTGTAGATAAGTATCAAACACTGAAGAGTTACAATAACCGGTAAAAACGAAAGGAGCAAATAGTGTGCTATTCCTCAAAGCGGCAATCTTGCTTACCCTAATTTTGTGCCTGAATTCTTTTTTACTATAACATCTCTTACCTTCTATGCTGTAACCATGAGAAAAAGTAATGTTTTCCTCTGCACCACTTTCATCAAGATATACTAAACGCTCTACTGGAATTTGTTTTATTTGTTCCATAAACTCTTTTACTTCCAATTCATTTCTTTTGGTGTGAAAAAAGGTGTTTTATATTTGTATATATCAGTCTGTTAATCCATCTGCCTAATGTCCATCCAAATATATTTTCCGGCCATCATATGGGCAATTGATGTAACGTTTTATCAGGGTTCTCCAGAAGAAATGTTTTTAATTGTTTTAAATCCTTTGTTTTGTGACTATGGCCTTTTTGATAGCCTGATTTTGCTTCTAATTTACCTGTTTCTTCCTTGATACTAACCCAGTTGTATATTGCCTGTCTATTAATCCTGAATATTTAACTTGCCTTTGTAATAGACATTCTTGAATCTACTTGTGCAAATATTTTTTCTCTTAAATCCTCACCTAACGCAAAATTAGGAAAAAATACAAAAATGTAGAAAAAATAAGTGATATGTAGTTACATATACACCTCAATCCGTGTGCCACGCCAGTAAGGAGCCATATGCCCTCACATAGAACAAATCCAACGTGGATAGCGTGACGCTGGCCCTGACTACGCACAAATCTTGCAGCTTCATCAATCCTTCCTGTGGCGACGCTCGAAAGACGCGCATCGTTGTCAGATCAACTTTACTCCGATATAGCCGGTCTTGCATAATATTCGGGTATGTAACACCTCTTCCTTCCGTACGGTTGGAAGCCACATAAATTACATTGCTCCAAACACAGGCCACGTTTGTTAATTAATGTGGCCATTGAATAATGTACACCTCTCCTTGCTCTGGTTTAGCATCAAGCTAACAGATATACAGCCACCCTTGGCACCTTTTTCTTCCGACGAAGAAAATATGGCCAAAAGTATTCTGAGGCCGCGCATCACAAGGAGAACCACAAATGTGAAGTTAATCGTTGGGCTGGGGTCCACCTTGCTGTAATTATCATATGTGTAGCGATGCTTGGCCTTAATTTCCTCGTCCGTCAACACCGGTCTATCACTTGCTTGTAGTTGTTGGTGTCAGCCTTGAATACTGAGCCATCAGCACATGAAACAGCTACGTTAATGGGAAGATAATCGTCCTCGCCAAGAGCTGTATCGGACTTGAGATCGCCGCCCAGCTGCCAGCTGCCAACAAACAGGGGACTGAAGCATGCTCCATTTCTCCACCGTACATAAGAATTTCGGCCTCGTTTAGCTCACTGCCCATTGAAATGTCCCATTCGCCAAAAGTGCTCGAGTACGATAACGCGCGGTCCTCACCGACAGAGCTGCTCCGGCGCGTGTATATCGGCTTTCCGTTATAGCAGGACGTCAGCTTGCAAACACCATCCAAGCCACCGTTAAGCTTATCTGCCTGCTTGTCGACCCCGGCGACTTTGATATCGCAAGAGGCGGTTTCACTTGCCAGCACTGGCTGACCATTGGTATCAAAGAGGCATTCTTCAAAGAAATCATACTTCTCGGCGTGGTAATCCTCGTATCTATTATGCCGTAGTACTCATAGTAGGCCTCGTCCTCATCACCATCGTAGCCATACTCATCGTAATAGGAGTCATCTTCAGTATCATAGGAGTAATAACCATATCCGTAGTTATGTTCATACTGACCCAAACAGCGGGAAGCTGCAACTGACAAGATGGGGAACCCTAAGCCGAAACTGATGATGGCTGCTTCGATGAATTTCACCTGCATCATAGTTGTTACTTTCAATGGTCCGTTGCATTTAAAGGTCCGATCAAGTACAGCACCTGTACGGATTGGGCTGTAGGGATCACCGGCAACATTTTCCGTCTTGGTCCATAAGAAATCCACAGTTCTAACATCTGAATATCGCTCGCTATATTTGAAGAATGACATACAGGATATGCAAAATGCGTCATCTAAACAGGCCTATGTTCTCGCTTACTGAGCTTATTCGGCCCAGAGAAACTTCAAATATAGAATATAAAACAAAATATGACTTTCATTTGTCTTGGAAGAATTCGTGTTGAAGGCGTCAACTTCAAAGACTGTTTTGGCAATATTGGCAACCTTTCATCAAACTGAGCTCCAATACAGACAATTAGTTATTAAGCCGTTGGCATACTTATCTTTCCTCTTGCATAGAGGCACTGGTGGAAATTTGATCTAGACTGCTCAACTCGCGAAGAACTTTAGGCGCTGAGCTCAGCAGTGCCCTACCTCCTCGAAACAGAAGAATGACTGTGCCGGTTCCGCCGGCGACGGCGGCACCGACGATGGCATCCCATCAGCCTAACGGGTATGTGCACCAATGGAGGGGAGTGGGCCATGTTAGCTGCGACGGGCAGCGAGCTTGGGCTTTTTGGGTCGCTGCGGCCGGCAGGGACCCCCAATAGTGCCGTATAGTAGGAGGCGACATACCACGACCGAATGAGGGGTTGGAGTAAAATGTGGATCCATGTGAACTCTTCAGCCTGTTTCCCGAGCCTCCAAGTAATTCACGGCTCAACTGATTGTGCTCCATAACCATCTGGACCCTCGGGAACCTCCTCATAGGCTGCCATTGAGGAGAAAGGGCGTGAGGCAGACACGCTGGACCGTTTGGAACGAAACGGGTGCAGGGTGGCCGGAGGCTGTGCGGAGGAGGACGAGCTAGTAATCGATTGGAGCGATGGGTTGGTCTTTATATGACAAGAGGATGGCGTCGTCGGTGGATATGCCTGACGGGGGCCGCCGCTCGACTGGTGCAGGCACACAAAGTGGATTGGAGGAGGAAGTGTCGTGCACAGGTGGAACATTTAAGAACATGCATCCACTTGGGCTGGGAGAGGCCGAATGACATTTGGGATATAGAGATTCCAAATCATCGGATTCAAAGACAAGGAGCAGGGGGAGCGGACTTAAATATAGAGGGTAATCGGGTGGGCTAGGTGTAGCTGGTGGCATTGGTGGTGGTGATCGCCGGCGCGCCACTAGGACACGTCTGGATGCTCCGAATTAGAACCGTGTAGATTCGTTCCTAAGGGCGGATCGTGAAGCGTAGGTCGCGACACAGAACAAGAGGTGAACCACTGGCAGGGCGAAACGTATCGTGCTCGCATCGTCGTTTCTGTGTTCCTATGAAGGAATGTACCTAAATGATTAAATGTTTCACCGCACTTTCACCTCAATACGCGCACATCCATAAAGCGTTGGTGAGCTGCAACCATTCATGATCAGTGTGCCCTTGCGAGGCGGCCGATGTATCCTTGCAGTTATGCGAGGGTAGGTATTGCTTTAAGGAACGAGGCAGGCGGCAATGCATGCGTGCAACTTTGGTGATGGCTGATGCCACCATCTAAATTTCTTTCCGTGCATGGCCGCTGCACAGCGGCATATACAGACCGATCAATATCATTATCCAACATCGTACTTGAATGTGGGCATGACTTAACTTGGTACTGCTCAACCTCTCTCTCTGCGTTTTCCCTGTTTCGATTGATTATTTAGCTACTCTTATTCCACGTTATTTAATCTCATCTCATCGTACGACTCGCTCGCGCAGCCCTCTGAGCCTCCTCTTGTTATAGGCTCGTCCGGGGCCTTACGAGCCCCTAAGAGTTTGTAGCGATCATCAACCACCATCACCGGGGTAACTGTTGTTTTCCATTCTGTCAATAGTTGAATGTTAAGTTCTAATTATTTGATCTAATAAACTCGCGACATTTATACAAAAATACCGGTGTTGTTATCGGTCCATTTTATGACGCATTACATTGCTTCAATCAGGAACAATGATCAAAAGCCCTAAGGGAAATAAGCACTTTTGAATAAAAAAATATTTAATATTAATATTAAAAATAAAAGCTCTGCGCTGCTCTTCTGGGCGTGGTCTAGTCGAGAGTCGTAGTTATTAGTGGACTAATATTTTATATGCCTTCTATTACTTCAATGTTATTATGCAACCCTACGAGGCGTTTCAAAGCTTGACGTCTCCCTCCAGATTGTCATGGCAGTTGCTTTAGCCTCGTCATTACAAGCTCCGAATCAAGACTATTGAGACGTAGACTATCAGACATAAGGAAGCCTGACGTAATTACGAGAAAGTAGAGTTACATATTATCTGATAGTAAGGAGTCCAAATAGTTCGTTCTAGAGTCGGCACATATACTTGTGCGTATAGCACTACAAGCAGTACGAACGCGGGTCGATAGCTTACCGCCGAGTACAGCTACAACAGCGGGATTGTTGCTAGTATGGTTCGCTATATCGAACTGATATACCATTTTATAACACGCCCCCTCGAGACATGCCTAGCAACAAGTGAAAGAAGATAATTCCAACCAGGGATTCTTCTTGAAACCGAAAAGCTAAAGCCAAACGAGTTCGCCCCAAACAAACTTAGAAAGCTTACTCGGCCAACCCCATCGCCGTAATGCACTTCTTAAACTTTATCTCTCCAAGTGCCTTGGTTAACACATCTGCTACCATATCCTCCGTCGAACAGTGCGTTAAGGCAACTTCCTTCCGCAGGACTCGTTCTCGCACTAGATGATGTTGCACGTCGATGTGCTTAGAACGAACCGACATTATCGGGTTATTCCCAAGGCTCATCGATCCCTCAGAATCCGTTCGAATCTGAATAGCCTGTGTCCTCAGACCCAAGTCTCTGGTCAGCTTGCGAAGCCAAAGTGCCTCCCGCACTGCAGCTGCCGTGGCCTGGTACTCTGCCTCCACTGTTGAAGCTGCCGCCGTGCGCTGCAATTGGCTGTTCCAGCTGATAGCTGCGCCGTTTAGCAAGAATACGTAGCCAGTTGTGGACCTCCGAGTGGCTGGATCTCCAGCCCAGTCGGAATCACTGTAGCCCACCATGGTGAGATCGCCATCTCCGTCATAGCATAATCCGAGCTCCTTGGTACCCGCCAGGTATCGCAGCACCCCCAAAGCCAAGCCCATGTGAACCTTAGATGGGTTGCCCATGAAGCGCGCCAGAACGCTCATTGCCTGCGAGATATCCGGTCTTGTGCTCGTCGCCAGGTAGTTCAATTCGCCGACAAGCGCCCTGTACTTGGTGTTGTCTACGAGCTCCTTGTTGTTGTCTTCTGCAGGCAGGGCTCTAGTACCAGGAGGTAGTGGGGTCTTTCGAGGCTTTGCATTGACGAGTTGATGTCGCTGCAGCAGCTCCTCAATGTAGCGTCGCTGCGATAGTTTTACCTCCCCGTGCGCTCCCCGGCTGATCTCCATGCCCAGGAAAACTTTTGCCTCTCCAAGATCTCGAATCTTGAAGGCTTGTCCGATTTCTGTTTTCACTCTCCTGATCATTGCCTCGTCTTCTGAGGTGATGATGATGTCGTCCACGTGCACCAGCAGGTAGACGATCTCCTTCTCGTCCTTTTTGATGAACAGTGCTGGGTCTGCTACTGACGGTTTGAACCCCAGCTTGTCCAGCTCCGCCGCTAGCTTCATATACCAGCAGCGTGGGGCCTGTTTCAGCCCGTAGATTGAGCGTAGGAGCCTGCATGCCTGCTCTGGATCTGCTGACTCGTAACCAGGCGGCTGCTGCATCCAGAGCTCCTCCTCTAGCTCCCCGTTCAGGAAAGCTGTTGAAACGTCTAGCTGATGGATCGGCATTGCTTTAGCCGCAGCCACCGCCAGGAGCATACGAAGCGAAGCAAAACGCGAGGTTGGAGCAAAGAGCTCCCCATAATCAATCCCCGCCCGCTGCTCGTAGCCCTTCGCCACCAAACGTGCCTTGTAGCGCTCGATCTCGCCATCCTCTGCACGTTTGACCTTATACACCCACCGACAAGGCAGAATCCGCGCACCTGGCGGTGGTTTTGCTAGCTCCCAGGTCCCATTTGTGAGCTGTGCTGAGATTTCCTCATCCATGGCACTTCTCCATTCCTCAGCATATGGGCCGTCAGTGGCCTCCTGGTATGAAGCTGGCTCTGGTACTTCTTCCTCGATTGCAGCATTGATCCGCCCGAACGTAACCCTTCCGTTGGGCTCATGCCTCCATTCAATCAGTCGCTTTCGCTCACGTAGTGGATAGCGACGTTCCTGCATATTAACGTCTGCACCGTCGTTGTTGTGGTTTTGCTGCTGCACCGGCCCTTCGCCTGTCATAGCGTCTCCACCATTGCCTCCGCGGGACTGCGCTGTATTTTGCATCCTGGGAAACTGTGCTGCTGGTATGCCTGCGTGCCTCTGTGGCGCCGCTGTCTGGCCGCTGCTGGTGGATGCACCATGGTTCACTTCAGCAGCTCCCTGGTCCATGTCGGTGTTGACCGGCGTATCTCCGCCGCCCCCTGGCAACGGAACGCCGCCAGACTCCTCGACATCCTCCTCGTCGGAATCCTCATAGCGATCTCCAACTGTTGACTCGTCGAACTTGACTGTCGAGTGGGTGCTGATGAGATTGTTGATCAAGATGCGGTACTGCCTCCCTTGCTCGTATCCAACCAGCACTCCTTTTTTACTCACGGGTTGCAGTTTGTTCCGCTTCTCCTTCGGCACGTGTGCATATGCGGTACTGCCGAAAACTCTCAGATGGCTTATGTCCGGCTTCACCCCCATGAACGCCTCATGGGGCGTTACTGATGCCCCCACGACCGGTGAAACGTTGCGCAAAAGATTCGCCGTAGCCATGGCTTCTGCCCAGAGCTTCTGCGGTAGTCCTGACTCCGCCAGCATTGCCCGGGTCTTCTCCAAAAGCGTCCTGTTGAGGCGCTCCGCCGCCCCATTCTGCTCCGGCGAATACCCAACGGTCGTCCCGTGGATAATCCCTTTTTCGCCGAAGTAGGCGCCCAAGACTGTATTGAGGAACTCAGTCCCACGATCCGTGCGTGCCTCCTTCACACGACGGCCAGTCATGTTCTCCAGCGCCTCAATCATTATCTTTACCTTCTTGCGAACTGCGTCCTTGGTGTCAGTGAATGCAACAGTAGAAAATCCCGTGCAGTCGTCCAGCAGTGTAGTAACGTACCGGGATCCACCTATCGAAGTCTCAGGCATAGGTCCACAGACGTCCAGGTGTATCAGGCCCAGAGGTTTCGCCGCCTTGTGCCCAGTGGACGGGAATGGTCCACGTGTCTGCTTTGCATAAATGCAGGGCTCGCAGATCCGCGACCTGGCTGCCTCCAGACTCGCGCGATCCAAATCCATGCCGGTTACCATGTGTTCCCGGCACATACGTTCCAGGCTCTTGTAGCCCAGATGTCCCAAGCGCCGATGCCACAGCGCTGCCTTCGAGCCTTCTGACCCGACCGCCGCACATGAGCGGCCTTTGCCAACTGATCGCCCTGCTGCGTGGTGTCGAATGGCATAGAGGCGTCCCACCTTGTCTGCACGTAGGATCGTCCTCCCCTTTGCCTGAACGAGGGCTTTGTCGTTACCCAGCAGAATTGTAGCGCCACGCTCATCGAAGATGCCTGCTGAGATCAGCTTTACTGTCGCCTTGGGCACCACATAGACGTTCTTGAGCTCAATTTGTAGCCCTTTAACGGTGTTACTCCACATGGTATACCGCCCCACGTGCGTCGGCTGATGCCTAGAGCCATCGTAGCCCACCAACGTGAATTTTTCTTCAGGCCGTACAGCTCGCAGATCCTTCAGCTCTGACGCGTCGTAGGTAATGTGCCATTCTGACGCTGAGTCCAGGTGCCATGCGTCCGACCGTGACTCGCTTCCAACAGCATACGCCATTTTGGTGGGCTCCCTGCGCTGAAGGTTGCCCCCGCCGCGACCATTGTTTTGTTGCTGTTGATCCGCCAGACGCTTCTTGCACACTCCGATGAAGTGACCTGGCTTACCGCAGTAGTGGCAGATGGCGTTTGATTTACTCCTCTGCTTACTTGTCTGATGACGGCTTGTAGGGTTGAATTTGCCACCACTTCGATGCGTGATGAATGCCGATGAAGACTCATTGTTGTCCTCGTCCGGTATCACATACGCCATTAGTCGCGCGACCACTTGCGAGAAGTCCAGCTCTCCTTCACGCATTGTCAGGGCTGTTGTTACCACATGATACTTGCTCGGAAGTCCTTTGATGACAATTGTAGAGAGCTCCGTGTCTGCGACTGCGTGTCCCACATCCAGCAAGTCCGACTGTAGCTGTCGCGCGCGGCTGATATAAATTGGCAGCTCCTCTCCATTAGCCATTTTAAAATCACTTAGCTCCTGTCGTAGTGCTACCTTTCTCGTGTTGCAGGTTGATGCGAACGTAGCCGCCAAAGCGTCCCAGGCGGCCTTCGCATTTGCCGCCCGAACAATTGTTTGGAGGTGATGGTTCTTTACGTTCTTGGCCATCACACTCTTGACCTTGTCGGAGATGATGACATCCGCCTCTGCAATTGGTGCTTGTAGCAGGGCGCGACTGTATCCAAGCTCCGCGCACAACAATTGGAATCGTAGTTTCCAAGTTGAGTAGTTGTGTAGGTCCAGCGGCTCGTCCAGCCTATCCTTTCCCATTGTGAAGACCTATAAACGCGAAGATCAACACTAGAATGGGCAAAAGATGTCAGGCTCCGCGGTCAACGATGACCGGGGCTCATAACCTATTGAGACGTAGACTATCAGACATAAGGAAGCCTGACGTAATTACGAGAAAGTAGAGTTACATATTATCTGATAGTAAGGAGTCCAAATAGTTCGTTCTAGAGTCGGCACATATACTTGTGCGTATAGCACTACAAGCAGTACGAACGCGGGTCGATAGCTTACCGCCGAGTACAGCTACAACAGCGGGATTGTTGCTAGTATGGTTCGCTATATCGAACTGATATACCATTTTATAACAAAGACTCTTTTGCAGATTCAAAATATGTGCAACGTTACTGATCGATCGACACGGCATACCTGAGACCTTTTTGTACGTTGTACGTTTTGAACATTGAGGCGTGGTTGTCATTTTGCATTATCTAGTGCATCGCGGTTACGTTGTCTTCGAAACGGATTATAGCTTTGTTCAGAAGCTGCTTACTCGTTTGAAAACGTAAAATATCTTTTTACGGCACACACTGTGTAGCATGCTGCGCAAGTATCTTGGCTCCCCTAAGCGCGAGTGCGTCATAAATTCGAATGTGCTTTGGCACATCTAAATGATTGGCCAGTCATATCTTTCTTGCTGGAGGCGGCGGCGACTCTGGCAGCTGAGGAGAGGGAAGAAGGATGGCGTGTGTACGAGTAACAATTATTGAATTGTGTTGTGAGTAACCGACAGGTGGACGGTTGACATGCTCGTATCACTCGTGTACACGTGTATACACGGCTATAATGTAAACTTTTGCGAGGCAATTTGTTCCTCTTCATGGTGTCCATCTGAACGAATCAGATTCTGTTTCCTAGGCACCAAGCTATATAATAATACAATACAGATACTTACACAATCGGAAGCGCATCGCATCGGAAGTCCATTCGTATTTGCGTCGACAGGCTCTGATCGCAAAGAGCCCTTGCTTCGTTAAGGCCATCCTGCTGTCGCCCTTAATTCCTAGCTCAATGTTTTTTTTGGAAACCAACGCCACCGAGGTACTGCGCAGGGTGGCAACGCGGTTTCTTTGCCTGCACGTAGGCCTTGTACAAATGAAATGCGTATGTCAGCCACGCAACCGTAAGCAGCACCTTGGCAGGTACCAAGTTGTCGAGTCCGTGCAGGGGTCCGAACAGGGACCTCTGGGTCCGTCCATGTGTACATGCGTAAGCGCGCTGACGTACCTTTTTCTGATCGCCGCACTCCAGAAGTCTGAAGACCCTGGGCGGAGTTTGTGGAATTCCAACAGCGGCCGTCGCCCTGTTGAATTTAAATTCGCAGCTTTGGTGGTATTCTTGTCGACGATGCCAAAGACAGCCTATGCAGATGATGCGGCATGCAGGGGCCAGTCAAGCTGGCTGGCGAGCAAAGCATTTTCGTACAGAGAACAGTGTTTCGTATGGTGCTGCTTATTAGGTCGAAGGTATGGCGCTTGCACCCCTAGAACGAACGAACAAGCCCTCGTCCAAGCTGAATCCCCGCCCTGCCCCCTCCCACACCCGCCCTCCGCCCAGCTGCCTTATCCCCACTCTCTTCTTCTCCCTCTTTTTCTCTCTCTCCAACCTTGAAATTGTCGCCAGTTAGCACCTTATTCTCCCATTGGTAAGCCGCAACCGCTTCAAAGCCACGCATCAGGCGTGTCGGTGGCATTTTGCAACTTGGATCCGAAATCAAGAAGCTGGTGGCGAGGTCGTGTCCTAGACTGTTGAGGGGATTTCTGTTTTCTTCACTTTTTGCGGAGACTTGCTCGAGCGAGGCCCTCACCAACACAGCGCCTGTCCAAGTTATGAGCGAGGGACGCACAGCCTTGGAGAGTGGCGAGCCCACAGGTACGGGACCTGGGATCTCTGATTAAGGTGCGGAGGGATGGACCTTTGTTGTAAGGGTAAGTAAGTCAGGGATCACGTGAGGCAAGCAAAGGCAAAACGGCTGCATGTGCGCGGATGTAAACAAGCATCTGCAAAGCGAGCCTGCTAGTGCAAATTTCAACGCGGCCGCTGCTCTGCCCTTATTCCGCATGTCGCTATCACCTGCCCGCCACGTTTCCGTCTAAATACCCTAGCCCAGCTGCGCGCGGTGTAGCCTGTACCCCTATCCAGCTTGTCCAACATACAACCCAGATGCTCCAGTCCCGTGCTGGCACACTCCGCCGGAGCTACATTTTACCTTCATGGACAGTCACTATGTCTTTGGTATTGTAAGGATCCGCTTGCAACCTCACTGCTGCTCAACACAGCCTTTCCGTCCCTATACTGGCGCGTCCGTCGCAGGTCACCAAGTACATGTCACCAGATAGCTAGGGCTGGTTCAGCAGCAGTCACCAGATATCTGGAGCTGGTACAGCCCTCCCGCCCAGCAGCAGTCGCCAGGCGCGCCCTACAAGCTGTAGTGCAGTCCGAACACAGGGCTGTCTTTAGAGAAATGCGCTTGCACGGGCAGTAGGTCAATCCACTGTGTTGCGGTGGGTCCTGACAGGAAGGGGCATGTGCATGCATGCGTTGTGCGGTGGTGAACGGGGGAAATGGAGTTATCGCTGCATGGTGAGCGCACCCGGCTGGGGTTCTGGCGATATCTGAGTTTGCGCGGCTTTATGCATCTGCTCATGTGGTGATTGGCGCGCTTGGCCTCAAGGGCTGGCCTGTCTGTGCGGGTCGAAATTTCACTCGGCTTGCTGTCAACTTGTGCTAGCTTCGGCTGCGCAAGTGTGCGGATGGAGGCTTAGTGGGTTTTCGTGGACGCCGGGTATCAATGTCACTGCTTCATGGGTGATATGGCTATATGCATAATGAGCTGTTCAATAGCTAGCAGTACCGCTTTGCTTTCTACTATCCCCGTTACCCGAGTACACATGCTAAGCTGGGGATCATGTATTCTCCCAAGGGGCGGCATTGATAATACTGTGCGTGATCTGGATTGGATTTGGTGGAAGGAGGGTACGCAGCCATTTATTGATTTCCATGCAAATAAACGAAAGCTCCCTAGGTCCGTGCCATTGGGAGTGTCCCAGCAGTGATTTAAGGGGGGTCACGATATGGCCCAGTAAGCCTCGTTTGTTCATCAAGTTTCACGTGGTTCCCTGGAGCCATACATGTCTCTTTTTGCCCGGAGCTACCCTCAACGAACTCTTGCTAGGCCCTAAGCACAACGTGTCCCCCTGGAGTCATAATCAGAGTGTCTCGTGTTGTGCTACGGTTCATTTCCCGCCGACGTGTAGGTCGACGCGATCCTACGAGGCGAAGTGCTTTTGTGATGAACGCATTGCATATGAATGAATCTGCATGATATAAATGTATTCGTGTACATTTATATATGCATTTGGCATGTTGTCATTATCCATCGCGACATCGCATCATGGCAAATCCGCCTAGCATGCATGAAAGCCCGAATCATTGAAGTGCGCATTATGCTCGTGCTACGAAACAATAAGTAATATTATCTGATATAATATTACTTCATTACAGCACACGTTGAGAGCGCCGCACTCGTCGCGATGCATGCCCCGCAACCGGATATCGTTATCCGGACCCTTGCATCATGCGAATGCCGGAAAGGCTTATACGTTGTTATGCGTAGACATCGCCTAAGCGCAGTAGGGTTGTCACATCTAGGATCGGCCTCCTAATGTGAATCGTACGGCACTGCGATGCTGCGAGTATAACAGATGCGAGGACGGCTAAGCTAGACAAGACATTCGATACCGGAGAACACTTGTGTGTTCTACATCACTATTGCTATACGATATTCTACTTAGCCCGAGCTAAGCCTGAACTTCGCTAATCACCGCCGCGTGATGATTGCTTGCTTCCGGCGCTGATGGCGATTTCGTCCATTGCATCGTTCTGATCCGTAAGACTGTAAGTTATATCTCTCTTCATCTTGAAGTCTTCCGCTGTCTCTGTTTGCTCTCGCTTGCCTTGCTGTACTTGCAAGTGCTCGCGCATCGGTGTCGATAGTCTCCAGACGTGCAGATACTTATGAGCAAACGCGAACGAGAGGTACAACAATTTGGTATCGAGACAGGTTCGTTGCCTAACTGTCTCTCTTTGTCTAATCGGAAGTAGGTTCTTTCTATGGCGAGTTCCAGCGACGAACCACGAGGACCGCTAGATACTTTTGCCGAAGACCTAGGTCGCGCCGTTTTGGACGCCGCCGCTTCCGGTTTGTAATTGTTTAATTGTTTTTACTTAGATTGCTGCACTTGTTGTGTAAGTGTACGCTCTGAGTCGCAGGTAATCTCAGTGCACCGGCATTGCTTGCCGCGGCGACTGAGACCGGCGTTCGTCCGGGCCAGTTGGCGACTCTCATTGCCCAAACTACGGAGATCAGGACTCAGCTGGGCAATTACTTGCTGAGTTTGCTGAATCTTCTCAAGAGTACTGTCGGTGGGCTCACCGAATCGCTTTGTACTCTTGCCTTTGCGATAGAAGTCGGCTTCTATTACGCAAAACTAGGGTATCGTCTCGTGCTCCATGTCCGCGGAACACGACGATACGCCGCACACTAGCCTAGCTAGCCAACCTGATTTCGTTGTAGCTGCTAGAGCACCGGATAGAGGTCTTGAGACTGTTGGCGCGCGAGCCACTCAAGAGCCCCTTTTCCTTCAGACCCCTGCTCACTTAATTGTGCCGCATTCAGCAGTGAACACGAATATGGACAACACTGCTGGACCAAGGGTTCTGCCATTACCTCAAGCTCGAGGGCATGATGACATCCCTGAGGTGATGAGATTGTCGATTCCCGTTCCTAGGCTCAATATTTCGCTGACCGACAAGACACCAGGGCATAGCATAGCCGATGCAACTCGTGCGTACGTGCGTGACGCTAAAAAGTACCTCCAAGCTGTTCATGGTGGCGATAATGACGGTATCAGGTGTCTCTTCGTTGGTAACACCCTCGAGGGCGCAGCGAAGGACTGGTATCGCAATTGGACCAACGCCCGGGGCAGCTATACTTTTGACGAGTTAGTCGCCGCTTTGCTCGCACGATTCGCTACTGAGGTTCAAGCACGCGATGTGGAAGCTCGTAACGTTTTGGCAGCCGGTAGCTACCACATGCGTCGGGATGAAAATGTACCTGCGTACCAGTCACGCTTCGAAGCACTTGTGACTCCCATTGCTGACCTCACCGAATCTGAGCGTGTCTTTTGGTTTAGGCGAGGCCTAACGAAACTTTTGGCTAAATGGTGCGCCACTGACTTGGTTGGAGCGCAGATCAAGTCGTATGACGCGTTGGTCGCTTTTGCTAAGGGCGCGGAGATACGACTTCTTGCCGGCGAGGAAGAAGTCAAGTCTGCCCCTCGTGCAAATGCCGTGCAAGTGCAGGATCCGCTTGGGGAAGCTGTAGCTCTCGACCAGGACCTCGGCGCGACCCGCCCCACGCCTACTGCCACGACGCGACGCAGCAACGGGCAACGCAAGGCGCGCGGGGGCGCTAGCTCGGGTGTCCGTGGTACAGGAGGAGCAGGTCCGAGCTCGGACCCAGCTAGGAACAGGAAGCGTGGTGGTGCGCCGTCGTCGGCAGCCGCACAGCGTTCCGACCCCAACGCGAAGCGTACTCGTACGGACGACACATTTATGCCAAAATGGAATTGCAATCGTTCCGAATTCGAGCGTCGGAAATTGGCCAATGTTTGTCTACGGTGTGCGGAGAATCATTCCACGAAGGATTGCCCTCTAATGCCGCCGTTTGTACCTCAGCCGAAATAGGGGCTTGCCTGGGTTCCTGCGGAGGGGGCACCACCTGGGATTTCTGAACTAACGCGTGGTCGGTGGTCATCCTTACGGCCAGCCGTTAAGGCATTGTTGCCTTGTGTACTTGGACACATCGAGCGAGTCATTGCGCGACGCATCACGCTTGACGGACGCACGGGACTTCTCTGCTTCGACCCGTTGTGTAATTTGTTTACACCTCGCCGTCCCCTGTCGTCTATCGATCTGTCTAACCACGTGGTTTTGTTCATCCCCTCGTCTCTGCGTGAGATGTCGGAACAGTTGGCCATATACAGGAGGTGTAGGCGTCAATATCCAGGCACGGCCGCATGTGTTTTACTCCCCGCTTTCTGTCGGCGCAAGGCAGAGGCATCGTTAAGGGGTATGCGGCATGTCCACCGGTTCGAGCCGGGCACCGTTTTGTTTAATGGTGTGGATCGGGAGGGTACGCTGGCTCCGTGGCCACACCTATCCTACTCGGTTGACGTTTGGTACGAAGCTCCTGATGGGGGTGCCGTTGGTTACGGACCCGCCTTAAGTGCACTGACGTTGTCTGCTGGGCATTCGCTCGTAGATAACCGTGTCCCTGTGGTTCAGATCGGTTTGAATGGCCGTACTCTGAAGGCACTTGTTGACACCGGTGCCAGCGACGACTTCATCTCTGTCGCAGAGGTGAATGCGCTGGGGTTGTCCCCAGAGTCGTCTGATTGTCCACAGGTTACCCTTGCTGACGGGGGTAAGCATCCCATCGTGGGCAGGATTACCCTTAGCCTATCGTTAGGCCCTTTGCGTGTTGTGACCCGGCCGTACGTGCTGCAGGGCTTAGCAGAGACTGCACCGTACATAATGGGGTCGTCGACATTACGACAGTACCGCGCGCGCATCGACATGGAGACCGCAACCCTGCATATGTGCAAGGGTACTCTGTCGATTAAGGTACCTTTCCTGTCGTTCGAACATGTCACACCAAAGGAGGGCGAAACTGAGGCGGTGCCTATGGTTAATTTCGCTGTGACCGCAATGGCCGCGCGAATCGAACCAGAGCTGGTCGGGCGTAAGGAGGCCGTCCGTTTGTTACGGAAGGGTGCCCACGGACTGCTTTTAAGGCCGCGGGTGAGCTGTTGTGTCACCACCGCGCAGATTTCTGCGGATCCTGAGGTTGAGGCCCTACTGTCGCAGTATGAGGACGTCTTTAAAGATATCCCTGGCCTACCACCTATGCGTCCTGTTGATCACACAATCCCTCTCATGCCTGGAGCGCAGCCTACGGCCCGGCCAATGTACAGGTTGAGTCCATTGGAGCTGGACGAGGTGAAGCGCCAGGTGACGGATTTGCTCGCGAAGGGTATGATACGCCCCAGCACATCCCCGTATTCTGCACCGATTTTGTTTGTCGGTAAGAAGGATGGGACCTTGCGCATGTGCATTGATTACCGGGGGTTAAATGCGAATACGGTGAAAAATCGCTACCCTTTGCCACGCGTTGACGACCTGTTGGATAGGCTGAAGGGCTCGGCTTATTTTTCCTCAATTGACTTACAACAGGGCTACAATCAGATTTGCATCGCTGCCTCTGATATCCCCAAAACCGCTTTTCGGACGCCTTTTGGTCACTTTGAGTATACGGTCCTATCATTTGGTTTGACTAATGCCCCTGCGACGTTTCAGGCGGTTATGGACCGAATGTTTAGGCCGTTTATCGACAGGTTCGTTGTTTGCTACCTGGATGACATCTTGGTATATTCTAAGACGCGCGAGGAGCACTTGGAGCATCTTCGGCTCGTGCTCGACGTTATGAGGCGGGAGCAATTGTTTGCTAAACGCGCCAAATGTTTTTGGGCGCAGCCTCAGGTGGAATATTTGGGCCACATTGTGTCGGCCACCGGTGTGAAGATGGACCCGCGGAAGGTCGCCGTGGTTCGCGATTGGCCCGCGCCTCAGAACCTCACGGAACTGCGTAAGTTCCTTGGCTTGACCAATTATTTCCGAAAGTTCATTGAAAAATATTCCATCATTGCGGCCCCGCTTACTAACTTAACTCGCAAAGGCGTTTTCGTTTCGCTCGAGTCGTGGACGTCGCAATGCCAGCGGGCATTCGAAGAGCTCAAACGAATCGTTGCCGAAGATGTCACCCTTGCATTCCCTGATTACTCGTTGCCATTTCGTGTTGAGGTAGTATCTGATGCCTCGATATTTGGAAGCGGCGCTGTATTGTTACAGGAAGGGCGACCAATCGCCTTCACGAGTAAGAAATTTTCTGGTGTGGAGATTCGCTACACCACCGGGGAACAGGAGCTTCTGGCCGTGCTGCATGCTTTAAAGGAATGGCGCTGTTACCTCGAGGGACGCCCGTTTACTTTAAAGACTGACCACAAGCCCCTAACGTTTTTGCAAAGCGTTCCGACGTTGAACCGCCGTCAAGCTAGGTGGATGGAATATCTAGCTAGGTTCAACTGCACCTGGGAGTATATTTCTGGTAAATTGAATATTGCCGATGCTCTCAGTCGACATCCGTCGCTACACGCTGCAATTTTGGCAGCGCCCGTCGTGCGGCCGCGTAGCGAGGAGGTTCCGATCGCGACGGACCTCGCGGAGCGGTTGAAGGTTGCCTACAGCGCAGACGCCTGGTTCGCGGACCCGGCTAATGTAGAAAACCTTCGCAAGCAGAATGGCCTTTGGCTACGGACGGAGGGTGCAGCTACGCAAATCGTCGTTCCGAACGACGACGCGCTACGCTACGACATCCTTGCGCGGTTCCACGAGGACCCGTTAGCAGGACACCCTGGTAGCAAGCGATTGATCGACTTGGTGCAACGTTCCTTTTGGTGGCCTCGTTTGGCTAAGGATGCGGCGAACTTCGTCCAGACATGCAGTCTGTGCCAGCGCAATAAGGCTTTGTCCGGTAAGGGCCATGGGTTGTTGCAACCGTTGCCTGTCCCGGATGCGCCTTGGGAAAGTGTTTCCATGGACTTCGTAGTCGCGCTGCCCAAAACTGAGGGGGGATACGATGCGGTGTTCGTAATGGTCGATCGTCTGACTAAGATGGTCCACCTAGCACCATGCACATCATCATGCACGGCTGAGCAAACCGCACGTTTGTTTTTCGATAATGTGGTTCGGTTACACGGGGTTCCCAAAAATGTGATCTCGGACCGCGGTGGACAGTTCACGTCTAAGTTTTGGGAAGCGCTCTGCAAACTAGTTGGCATGCGCGTCAACCTGAGCACGGCGTATCACCCGCAGACTGATGGTCAAACCGAACGCACAAACCGCATGTTGGGTGATATGTTGCGCAATTATGCTGGTCGCACACCACTTGTTTGGGATACATATTTGACTGCGGCAGAATTCGCGCTTAACAACACTGTTAACCGCTCTACAGGCCAAAGTCCGTTCTTTCTTAACTACGGGTTTCATCCCGCGCTACCCGTGTGGCGTGAGTTGGAAGTGAACGTGCCTGCTGCTAAACTTCTTGCCAAGTCTTTTATGTCCCGAATCACAGACGCGAAGTCGTGTTTGGACGCGGCGCAGCAACGAACGACGGAATACTATAACAAATCCAAGCAGGATGTGACGTTTTCGGAGGGGCAACTCGTGTTGCTAAGCACCAAGAACTTGCGTTCCTTGGCCGACGGATCCCGAAAACTCTTACCCCGTTGGATTGGTCCGTATCCTGTCGTGCGCATGGTTGGGAATGTGGCTGTGGAGCTTGCATTGCCCACTGATATGACCATTCACCCCACGTTTCACGTATCGCTTGTTCGTCCGTATCGTAGTACGGAACCCGTCCCTGAGCCTGCTAACGCCCCCGCAGCGATCGAACCAGTTCCCGAGACCTGGATCGCTGGTAAACAGAAGTTTTACGATGTGGAGCGGGTGTTAGATTATCGCGCGCGTCGTGTGGGCCGACACCGACGTAAGCGAACAGTACACGAGTACTTGGTTAAGTGGACAGGGTATACCGATGAGCACAACTCATGGGAACCGGCACGCAACTTCTCACAGGACATGAAACCCCTGCTCGAAGAAGCCCGCAAACGTGCCACACAAGCCCAATGACCCCTGCAGTCGATGCTGTATGATGCAGCGAGGACGCTGCATACGGGAGGGGGGATAATTGTTGTGCTACGGTTCATTTCCCGCCGACGTGTAGGTCGACGCGATCCTACGAGGCGAAGTGCTTTTGTGATGAACGCATTGCATATGAATGAATCTGCATGATATAAATGTATTCGTGTACATTTATATATGCATTTGGCATGTTGTCATTATCCATCGCGACATCGCATCATGGCAAATCCGCCTAGCATGCATGAAAGCCCGAATCATTGAAGTGCGCATTATGCTCGTGCTACGAAACAATAAGTAATATTATCTGATATAATATTACTTCATTACAGCACACGTTGAGAGCGCCGCACTCGTCGCGATGCATGCCCCGCAACCGGATATCGTTATCCGGACCCTTGCATCATGCGAATGCCGGAAAGGCTTATACGTTGTTATGCGTAGACATCGCCTAAGCGCAGTAGGGTTGTCACATCTAGGATCGGCCTCCTAATGTGAATCTTACGGCACTGCGATGCTGCGAGTATAACAGATGCGAGGACGGCTAAGCTAGACAAGACATTCGATACCGGAGAACACTTGTGTGTTCTACATCACTATTGCTATACGATATTCTACTTAGCCCGAGCTAAGCCTGAACTTCGCTAATCACCGCCGCGTGATGATTGCTTGCTTCCGGCGCTGACGGCGATTTCGTCCATTGCATCGTTCTGATCCGTAAGACTGTAAGTTATATCTCTCTTCGTCTTGAAGTCTTCCGCTGTCTCTGTTTGCTCTCGCTTGCCTTGCTGTACTTGCAAGTGCTCGCGCATCGGTGTCGATAGTCTCCAGACGTGCAGATACTTATGAGCAAACGCGAACGAGAGGTACAACATCTCTGGACAAAAAACACGTCGTGTTTGTTGGATTGTTTCGTGCCAAAATTTGGTTGCGTGGTGAATTTGTTATGCCCCAATCTATCATGCGTTATTTAGCTCGCCAGACGGGCTGCATGTGCGGGGATGGTGTGAATGGGTGCGGCAGTTGTCAGGCGACCGGGCAGAAGGGCTACGGACCAAGGGGAGGCAGTAGACGGAGGTGTTGGACGAAGCAATAACAGGTCTCAGCTAGGGTGGGGCGCACGGCCGCAGGCATGGCTTCATGCCGGTAGCCACGGGCAACAAGCCATGCTTGTATGCTCACTGTCATGCGATCCAGGATCCTTGGGAGCTTCCTTGGACACTTTGCCTGTCCCTGGAACGAAACATATATATGGGGCTTTGACTTCATATTCGGTGTCTTTCGATACCACCCTTAATTGGGCAGACTCTGATACCTATGTTTTGTACTATATCGATAACAAGTCTCTTTGAAGGAAAATCAAAGGCATCGAAGCGTGAAAGAGCATGCGCCAAGGCCCCATATTTCCATAATAAGACGCTGAGAGCTGCAAATTCTATCCTAGGAAAAAGAGGTTCAACTTCGCGTCGTCCACAGACGCTACTGGCCGTGGTTCCAGCTTAGTACTGAATGCACATAACTTCCCTGTGCCATCCTAACTGTGGATTGATTGGAAGCTTTCCGTAAGCAACGAAATACCTCAAAATTTCTCACATATGTAAAGAAGCCCCTGGCAGGGCAGGTACACTCTCCGCCGTACTTTCATCAAACTTTTGCTACTTAGGCTGTTCAGTGCGCATTTTCTCACTACAGCGTTTTAAATGCAACGTTGTTTACTGCTACCTGCTCTGCACACTCTATCTCTATCCAACTTGACTTTCAACATACGCACACCGCGGCCTTAAGCTGCAAGCACACCTGGTCTTTGGATAGGCTTGCTTGTTTGCGTGGATTCAGATACCATGAGCTGTGTCGCTAGGCCCGTCCTAAAAGCCATGCTCAGTGGAATCTTCTACCTGGCGCGGACATGCTTCGAGGTCTTCTACCCAAGGTACGCTCAAGCCTTTTCCAATGTTCGTGGCTGACTCCACCGATGCCTTTGCTAAGCTTAATTAAAAATCAACTATATGGGCAGCTTTCCTTGCGTTGTAGCTGTATGTGATTGGGATGCCGCCGCCGCCTCACGGTCAAGGTCAAAGCCTGAAGCATTTTAAGTCACAGAAAATTAATTTTTCGCCCATTGCCGCAGGACCATATTTCTCTCTTCGACCGCGGTGCATCTGCAGCCGAAGGTGCTGTGCTGGCAACTTAGGTTGCCGTCCATGCAGCAAATATCTGGCTGGATTATGGGTTCTCAGACAGTCGTTCCTATGGAGATACCCAGCGAGGCAGACGTCAGTGAGCCTGACCATGAAGTTCAGCCCTGGAAAAATGGAACCAAAAGTGATGGGTTTGACTATGAGGTGTCTGTGTTCCAACACCAGGATGCGCAGAGCATCGAGAGCAAAATCGACCACGAGGTGCCAGTGGTCCATATCGGCAATAATGAGAGTGATACCAAAGAGGTTAACTACGAGAGGCACGTGGCTGAAAGCGGAGATACCCAAAATGCGGATAATGTGGTGTGCCACGAGAGGGACGTGGCTGAAAGCGGGGATACCCAAAGTGCAGATAACATGGTGTGCCACGAGAGGCACGTGGCCGAAAGCGGAGATACCCAAAATGCGGATAATGTGGTGTGCCACGAGAGGCACGTGGCCGAAAGCGGAGATACCCAAAGTGCGGATAATGTGGTGTGCCACGAGAGGCACGTGGCTGAAAGCGGGGATACCCAAAGTGCGGAGAACGTGGTGTGCCACGAGAGGCACGTGGCTGAAAGCGGAGATACCCAAAGTGCGGATAATGTGGTGTGCCACGAGAGGCACGTGGTCGAAAGCGGAGATACCCAAAGTGCGGATAACGTGGTGTGCCACGAGAGGGACGTGGCTGAAAGCGGGGATACCCAAAGTGCAGATAACGGGTTGCGCCACGTGAGCCATGTCGTCATACCCACTGAGGGGCTTACAAATGCGGATGTGGTTGAGTGGGTGATCACACTTAGCAAACTGGAAGATGAGGCACTTGGCGACCGTCTCATCTTCCAGCTTGCTCCGGAGAAGTTCAAAACCCAGGGACGGAAGGCTGTGTACGACAGGCTCAGGTGGCAGGTGAACCCACACCGTCACCTGCTCGGTGGGCAACACAGGGCGTTGGCCTTCAAAGCCTTCGAACACCTGCAAGTCGCATATAGCAGACTTGAGAACAACAACTAGATGCGCATGCCGAAGGCATATGACGAGCGAGGGGTGGAGCAAGGGAAACAAAGGGGGGATTGCATGCATCTTATCAGGGCTTTATGTTAGTCATCAGAAGGTAAGTGTGGGACTTGGCCTGCCTGTTTCATTGTGTCGCTCAGTTTTTACGATAATAATTAGACATGTCCTTACTGACTAACAAACCCTTTCCACGCAGATTTAATGCCCTGGTGTGGACTGGTCGGGGGCTCTGCCTCCAGGGCGGCTGTGGCTGGGACGTATTGTCCTTTGCTTGTGTAACGAGTGGCAAAAAGAAGTGGGCTTAAGCCGCCGGAGCGGCTTTGGCTGGGACAAAGGGGGGGCCTTAGCCGCCGGAGTGGCTTTGGCCGGGACGTCTTGATTGTCCCTGTTTGTGCAATGGAGGAGTAATGGGTGCGAGGTAAAGAAACCCCACCACATGGAGGGTTACGACCCCAGAAACACGCGATCCAGGATCCTTGGGAGCTTCCTTGGACACTTTGTCTGTCCCTGGAACGAAACATATATATGGGGCTTTGACTTCATATTCGGTGTCTTTCGATACCACCCTTAATTGGGCAGACTCTGATACCTATGTTTTGTACTATATCGTGATTGGTACTTCCACAATTCTGTTTGTGTTTCATGTAACTTTCTTAACCACGCACACCCTGAGCTCAGACCCTCGTCAATAATTCCATATTTGCTGCGTAGCCCCTACAGTGTGACAAGATGTCATTATGTTTCAGCTTTCTGCGCCCTTCCTGTCTGAGTACACGCCTACACAATTAACGGATACAGCAAGATGTTTACACAGCTTTAGTAGCTCGGTAATGCAGTCAACACAGCTGCATGGTTCACATGCTCGTCATCAACATATCACGTGAAGGGGTATAAACACATACCCATAGCCCATACCAACGGCGGGGTGGGGCTTATCAAACTAGTTTCCAAACAGTGAACGTGAACGTATCATACACAAACATTCACACACGTTCAGCCCGCAGCCCATCCACAAATTAGATACGCATAAAGGCACGAGCACGCACCAGCCATCAGGCGTACACTGTCGTGGATGTCAATATTCCCATGCCGTGGCATCCTCTACCAGCCATATGTGAATACGTCCTGATCAATGTATTAATAGACACGGCCATCCGGCCTCATACACACGTAGTCTAATGCCCAACGACACGCATGAGTCCACGCAGTTGCTTTCCGCCTGTCCATAGCTGGTGTGCTGACATACAGCGCAGAAGTGATTCATTGTATATGTCTGCAAACCAACACCAGAGCAACCTCCATCCGCATCACGAATCCACCCTGCCACATGTACGGGCATGCTGAAACCTTAGCCTCTGCAAATGTGTGACCAACCAGATGTACATAACCCACACACACGCCCTTGCCTGTGTTCATGCTAGCTGCGAATCTATAGCGTATCTGAACGACAAGTATTCAAACTGGCTCAATCGTTCCATTGGATTATTTTCGCCCGTACAATTGTGATGCTGATTGCTAGGAATTAATTCCTGAGGCACCCGGTCGAGGCAACAAATGGGTAGGCATATGGATGCCGCCTGCACCAGTGCAGTGGCATATTCGTACATGCTTGTGCATACATGCAGATGGATGCAGAATGTGCTCCGCCCAACTGGCAAGCTCTGCTACGGCAGCTAACATTTCAATCCATATGTGCTACTCACGTCTACATCTCCACCCCTACCTCCACCTATACTTCAGCCCCACTTTAGCGATCTCAACCATATCCAGAACGACCCTTGCATTCAAGTAGGGCCGTGTTGTCCCTGCCCAGCCATAGGGCACAAGGTTTTACCAACATATGCTATGAATGGAGCGCGGCTTCGGGGGCATACATTACGCACGCGGGGACGACAGCACGCATGCGGTGGCGACAGCGGCCGCGACCTAGGGGGAAAATTGCTGTTGATGGGGCGGTACAAGGGGCGGCGACAGCTGCAGGAGCCCAGGGAGTGGCCGCGCTGTTTGGCAAAAAGTGGCGACCGTTGTGGCACGCTGCAGTCAGAGGCAGTCCACGAACTGATACAGTCCGCATCTACTGCCGCCAGAAGGCCATGGGCCTGTGTATATATGTAGCTCTTACTCACCGCTACCGCAGACGAGGGGCCCACCGACGGGGTTGGAGGCGAGGGTGAAGTTCCCGGGCCCGAGGTTGCCATTATTGGGCACCGTTGTCGCCCAGTTGATGCGCCAATTGATTGGGGCGTTGTGGCACCGAACAGCCTGGGATCTGCGCATTGGCATCAACATGGGGTCAGGTGGGTCGTCGTACTCCACAAACTCCCCTGCATGCAAACCGCTCCAAGTCGTGGTAATGACAGGAGTAAGAGGGGGCAGCGGGCGGGTGGCCGTTAGTGTCAGATAGCGATTAGTGTTTGGTGATGAGCAGGTGCGGGACAGAATCCAGAGGCAGCACTAGTGCAAGCCTGTGCAGTGTAGCACTGGCAAGCGGTGCACAGTCCTGGTGACGGTGGGTATGGATGCACAATGTTCGGGATGGCGGCATGTATTGATTGGGATTCGTCAGGAATGAATGTATGCACGTACACACAAACAAACACAACCACATTTCACACGATCATCTGTGTGCGTGGCGGAGACCAATGTTGTGCTGCAGCTCGTGAAAATGCACGCTCTCACGTCAGCAGCGGAGGTGCCCTGGGTGTTGACGCGCGCGGCGGGTCACGGGGTCAGGGTCCCAATGTGCATGTGGGAAGATCGTGCACTGAGGATTCGTTCACGTACTTCCCTGAGGGGACTCATCCATCAGGTCCGTTACGCGGCTTGACGATCCCTCTCGAGGATACACGCAACAACGGATCGTGACGTAATCCCTAGCCAAGATATCCAGTTGGTACCTAACAGCAGCTGCCAACGGGCACCCACTCTGCGTGTACGTGCATGTCGCTCACTTTGCTGGCCGCCCCGTTGGTCCCTATAAGAATTGCACTACGTTCACTGGCCTCACCTTGATGGTACTGCGGCATGTTGTGCTGCTGCATGCCACATCCGCAAGGCCAGCAAAGCTGCACTTGATCTCGCTCCGCGCTCAGCACCACCAGGAGACGCCGCCGAGTGCGGTGCTGCAGAACGGCCCCTAGGACGGATCACTTCGTTGCCATCTGAATGCAGTCGTCGGTGAGAAATACGCCATGTAGATGCCATACTTTGATGAAAGTGGGAGGCGGACGTTGGGGCGGCCCAGGCGGTCGTCAAGACGCACGTTTTGAAGTCGTACGAGAGGACAGAAACATGATGTTGGAAAGGTAGAAACGAGAAATTTGAGATATGTTGTAACCTTTCATACCATGCAAGTTGCAGCACGGACTATAAATGTGTGTATTCTAGGTGCCTGCTGGTAGATGTGGACTTTGATAAGTTCGACCTCCCTGATTCCTTGGTCAACCGCTGCACTCACGCGTTTATGAAGCAACAGCAAAACAATTACGGTTGGGATTGAACAATTGCCCGAAAGATCATATACACTTAACCATTATTTAATTCTCACAAGTATGCAAATGCAATCAAATCGTTGGTTTGGGAGCTTCGACAGTCTTGTCAGTTCACCGTTGATCCATCGCGCTTCCGACGTGACAGCTTCACCGATTGGGCTTGCTCGTAAGAGCATCGAACAATTTTATTTGCCTTTTTGTCTCGAACTTATTTTCTTTAGTTCCCTGAATCAAGAATTGTGTGCAAGTGCCAGGCGTTTCCATAGTTACCATTGCAGGAAGTCAGACGCGGCAGACAAGTTCAGCTCCGTGCTACAATGCAGCGGTCGGGCGGAAGGCGGCAAGTGTAGGGTGATAGGCGCTACATGAAGAAAACATGAGTCCCCTCTCGTCCCTCACCTTTGTTCTACCCTTTTGTTCAATAACGGCAACAGCCCCCAAGCCAACCAACGTCATGCTTTGCATGAAATGAGCATATCTTGAAATACTTCTTCCGTCAAGTAAAGAATTTCCACGTAAGAATTTCCGTCAAATACATCGTTTAATCCAAAGAAATTTCAAAGGAAGAGATTTCTAAATGTAATGCTGTATCTGGGTATCATCACATATTCGGCATCTGTAGCACGGCGTCCAAACTCTATCCTTATCCTTGTAGATGATGTAGATTAATCTCAGTACCGGCGACGAAACGGCTTTTGCGAGACCGAGGTAAGGGCATCGTAACCGGACCATCAATCATTTGTCGACGTGCGACTTTCGTGCACGACGACGCGACCAGGAATGTTAAGAAAATTTCTTGAATCATAGATGTTGTTCAAGATTCTTTGAGCTGGTAAGTAAAAATGGTTGGTAGTTGGAAGTTGGTAATCTTCCTGTCAGTTCCTGCAGGCATCGGTTCCTTATTATCGGTCCCGATGTTGCTGCAAACCAGGTGTCACCTTTACGAACCATTTCGTCACTACTCCCATCTGCTGCCCTTCCCGGGTCAGCCTCCAACGCGGCCAGCTGAGTCCCAATACCAATTTCACAGACGTGCTCGGACCACACGGTACGTCCAAGTTTTAAATGACAGGTTCCACCCTGCCGTCCCCGACTAGCCTGCATACGATCGTAAGCCTCAGACGGTAATACCCGATCTCCCCCGATGGAAGAAGTATTCCTGGGTGGACGGGTGGCTTCGAAGCCACATTGCGACGTGCGGCCCCTTGTCATTACCGTCAGTCAGGTTAATTGGCGGAGCGAACATGGACCAGGGTTTTGGTGAAGGTCATGGTCATGCTCCGGAACCAGACATATTTAAGAGTTTCTCATTACCACCTTTTTCTAAGCACAGATTTACATTTATGAGCGAGGCAGGAGACAAGGAAAGGCCGCCCCAATGGCCATTCATGAAAACCCCTCTCCCGGAGGTGGACGGATGACTGTCATTTGACCCAACAGCAACTGAAACCCGCCAGCCCTCCGCGCTCCGCGGCTCTGCATCCCTTCAACTCTAGGCACTATCATCCTTCCTAGTCAACCTTCCTGTTCTCACCGCAGACCCCTCCCCTTTCTGGGCCGTCCACAAAGCGAGTTCGTTCTGTCCTTCCGTTCTTCCATTCATTCTTTTGCCACCCCAAGGGGTTCGCCGTCTGGCCGCGGAAACCATTTTTCCACAAATTGATTGATTCCACATTCCCTACCGGGGACGACGCCAGCCACCAAATTTTCGAAAGATATTACAAACTGGCAAAATATTAATACATATTTAAATTTGGAGGTGCTTTAATATTGATATTGATATTGATACCAATCTTTATCTAATACCTCCACAAGCATACCGCCTCGAATAAGCAACGTACAAAATTCATCAGTTTTTGTAGAGTTATTTGTAAATAACTTCAAACGTTTTTTTATGCAATATGATTTTAATAGTGCAAATTGATCTACCAGTTGCTATAGCATAACAAATAAAGGTATAAACAAATTGATAGCCGCACAAACACAATCAAAAAAATTTTAAAATTATTTTTTATTTTTCTGCTTTACTTTATGCCAGTAATGCATAGTAGGTCAGGGCAGTACGGCGGTATAAAAAGAATAGATGCACCAACCGACTCAATTAGTAGCTTAACGGATTCCTTTTTATGAAAGGCTATATTATCCATTACGACCACATGTCCCTTAGATAACTGAGGTAATAAGACATTTTGTAGATAAGTATCAAACACTCAAGAGTTACAATAACCGGTAAAAACGAAAGGAGCAAATAGTGTGCTATTCCTCAAAGCGGCAATCTTGCTTACCCTTATTTTGTGGCTGAATTCGTTTTTACTATAACATCTCTTACCTTCTAAGCTGTAACCATGAGAAAAAGTAATGTTTTCCTCTGCACCACTTTCATCAAAATATACTAAACGCTCTACTGGAATTTGTTTTATTTGTTCCATAAACTCTTTTACTTCCAATTCATTTTTTTGGTGTGAAAAAAGGTGTTTTATATATGTATATATCAGTCTGTTAATCCATCTGCCTAATGTCCATCCAAATATCTTTTCCGGCCATCATATGGGCAATTGATGTAACGTTTTATCAGGATTCTCCAGAAGAAATGTTTCTAATTGTTTTAAATCCTTTATTTTATGACTATGGCCTTTTTGATAGCCTGATTTTGCTTCTAATTTACCTGTTTCTTCCTTGATACTAACCCAGTTGTATATTGCCTGTCTATTAATCCTGAACATTTAACTTGCCTTTGTAATAGACATTCTTGAATCTACTTGTGCAAATATTTTTTCCCTTAAATCCTCACCTAACGCAAAATTAGGAAAAAATACAAAAATGTAGAAGAAATAAGTGATATGTAGTTACATATACACCTCAATCCGTGTGCCACGCCAGTAAGGAGCCATATGCCCTCACATAGAACAATCCCACGTAGATCGTGTGGCGCTGGCCCTGACTACGCACAAATCTTGCAGCTTCATCAATCCTTCCTGTGGCGACGCTCGAAAGACGCGCATCGTTGTCAGATTAACTTTACTCCGATATAGCCGGTCTTGCATAATATTTGGGTATGTAACACCTCTTCCGTCCGTACGGTTGGAAGCCACATAAATTACATTGCTCCAAACACAGGCCACGTTTGTTAATTAATGTGGCCATTGAATAATGTACACCTCTCCTTGCTCTGGTTTAGCATCAAGCTAACAGATATACAGCCACCCTTGGCACCTTTTTCTTCCGACGAAGGAAATATGGAATGGCCAAAAGTATTCTGAGGCCGCGCATCACAAGGAGAACCACAAATGTGAAGTTCATCGTTGGGCTGGGGTCCACCTTGCTGTAATTATCATATGTGTAGCGATGCTTGGCCTTAATTTCCTCGTCCGTCAACACCGGTCTATCACTTGCTTGTAGTTGTTGGTGTCAGCCTTGAATACTGAGCCATCAGCACATGAAACAGCTACGTTAATGGGAAGATAATCGTCCTCGCCAAGAGCTGTATCGGACTTGAGATCGCCGCCCAGCTGCCAGCTGCCAACAAACAGGGGACTGAAGCATGCTCCATTTCTCCACCGTACATAAGAATTTCGGCCTCGTTTGGCTCACTGCCCATTGAAATGTCCCATTCGCCAAAAGTGCTCGAGTACGATAACGCGCGGTCCTCACCGACAGAGCTGCTCCGGCGCGTGTATATCGGCTTTCCGTTATAGCAGGACGTCAGCTTGCAAACACCATCCAAGCCACCGTTAAGCTTATCTGCCTGCTTGTCGACCCCGGCGACTTTGATATCGCAAGAGGCGGTTTCACTTGCCAGCACTGGCTGACCATTGGTATCAAAGAGGCATTCTTCAAAGAAATCATACTTCTCGGCGTGGTAATCCTCGTATCTATTATGCCGTAGTACTCATAGTAGGCCTCGTCCTCATCACCATCGTAGCCATACTCATCGTAATAGGAGTCATCTTCAGTATCATAGGAGTAATAACCATATCCGTAGTTATGTTCATACTGACCCAAACAGCGGGAAGCTGCAACTGACAAGATGGGGAACCCTAAGCCGAAACTGATGATGGCTGCTTCGATGAATTTCACCTGCATCATAGTTGTTACTTTCAATGGTCCGTTGCATTTAAAGGTCCGATCAAGTACAGCACCTGTACGGATTGGGCTGTAGGGATCACCGGCAACATTTTCCGTCTTGGTCCATAAGAAATCCACAGTTCTAACATCTGAATATCGCTCGCTATATTTGAAGAATGACATACAGGATATGCAAAATGCGTCATCTAAACAGGCCTATGTTCTCGCTTACTGAGCTTATTCGGCCCAGAGAAACTTCAAATATAGAATATAAAACAAAATATGACTTTCATTTGTCTTGGAAGAATTCGTGTTGAAGGCGTCAACTTCAAAGACTATTTTGGCAATATTGGCAACCTTTCATCAAACTGAGCTCCAATACAGACAATTAGTTATTAAGCCGCTGGCATACTTATCTTTCCTCTTGCATAGAGGCACTGGTGGAAATTTGATCTAGACTGCTCAACTCGCGAAGAACTTTAGGCGCTGAGCTCAGCAGTGCCCTACCTCCTCGAAACAGAAGAATGACTGTGCCGGTTCCGCCGGCGGCGGCGGCACCGACGATGGCATCCCATCAGCCTAACGGGTATGTGCACCAATGGAGGGGAGTGGGCTATGTTAGCTGCGACGGGCAGCGAGCTTGGGCTTTTTGGGTCGCTGCGGCCGGCAGGGACCCCCAATAGTGCCGTATAGTAGGAGGCGACATACCACGACCGAATGAGGGGTTGGAGTAAAATGTGGATCCATGTGAACTCTTCAGCCTGTTTCCCGAGCCTCCAAGTAATTCACGGCTCAACTGATTGTGCTCCATAACCATCTGGACCCTCGGGAACCTCCTCATAGGCTGCCATTGAGGAGAAAGGGCGTGAGGCAGACACGCTGGACCGTTTGGAACGAAACGGGTGCAGGGTGGCCGGAGGCTGTGCGGAGGAGGACGAGCTAGTAATCGATTGGAGCGATGGGTTGGTCTTTATATGACAAGAGGATGGCGTCGTCGGTGGATATGCCTGACGGGGGCCGCCGCTCGACTGGTGCAGGCACACAAAGTGGATTGGAGGAGGAAGTGTCGTGCACAGGTGGAACATTTAAGAACATGCATCCACTTGGGCTGGGAGAGGCCGAATGACATTTGGGATATAGAGATTCCAAATCATCGGATTCAAAGACAAGGAGCAGGGGGAGCGGACTTAAATATAGAGGGTAATCGGGTGGGCTAGGTGTAGCTGGCGGCATTGGTGGTGGTGATCGCCGGCGCGCCACTAGGACACGTCTGGATGCTCCGAATTAGAACCGTGTAGATTCGTTCCTAAGGGCGGATCGTGAAGCGTAGGTCGCGACACAGAACAAGAGGTGAACCACTGGCAGGGCGAAACGTATCGTGCTCGCATCGTCGTTTCTGTGTTCCTATGAAGGAATGTACCTAAATGATTCAATGTTTCACCGCACTTTCACCTCAATACGCGCACATCCATAAAGCGTTGGTGAGCTGCAACCATTCATGATCAGTGTGCCCTTGCGAGGCGGCCGATGTATCCTTGCAGTTATGCGAGGGTAGGTATTGCTTTAAGGAACGAGGCAGGCGGCAATGCATGCGTGCAACTTTGGTGATGGCTGATGCCACCATCTAAATTTCTTTCCGTGCATGGCCGCTGCACAGCGGCATATACAGACCGATCAATATCATTATCCAACATCGTACTTGAATGTGGGCATGACTTAACTTGGTACTGCTCAACCTCTCTCTCTGCGTTTTCCCTGTTTCGATTGATTATTTAGCTACTCTTATTCCACGTTATTTAATCTCATCTCATCGTACGACTCGCTCGCGCAGCCCTCTGAGCCTCCTCTTGTTATAGGCTCGTCCGGGGCCTTACGAGCCCCTAAGAGTTTGTAGCGATCATCAACCACCATCACCGGGGTAACTGTTGTTTTCCATTCTGTCAATAGTTGAATGTTAAGTTCTAATTATTTGATCTAATAAACTCGCGACATTTATACAAAAATACCGGTGTTGTTATCGGTCCATTTTATGACGCATTACATTGCTTCAATCAGGAACAATGATCAAAAGCCCTAAGGGAAATAAGCACTTTTGAATAAAAAAATATTTAATATTAATATTAAAAATAAAAGCTCTGCGCTGCTCTTCTGGGCGTGGTCTAGTCGAGAGTCGTAGTTATTAGTGGACTAATATTTTATATGCCTTCTATTACTTCAATGTTATTATGCAACCCTACGAGGCGTTTCAAAGCTTGACGTCTCCCTCCAGATTGTCATGGCAGTTGCTTTAGCCTCGTCATTACAAGCTCCGAATCAAGACTCTTTTGCAGATTCAAAATATGTGCAACGTTACTGATCGATCGACACGGCATGTCTGAGACCTTTTTGTACGTTGTACGTTTTGAACATTGAGGCGTGGTTGTCATTTTGCATTATCTAGTGCATCGCGGTTACGTTGTCTTCGAAACGGATTAGAGCTTTGTTCAGAAGCTGCTTACTCGTTTGAAAACGTAAAATATCTTTTTACGGCACACACTGTGTAGCATGCTGCGCAAGTATCTTGGCTCCCCTAAGCGCGAGTGCGTCATAAATTCGAATGTGCTTTGGCACATCTAAATGATTGGCCAGTCATGTCTTTCTTGCTGGAGGCGGCGGCGACTCTGGCAGCTGAGGAGAGGGAAGAAGGATGGCGTGTGTACGAGTAACAATTATTGAATTGTCTTGTGAGTAACCGACAGGTGGACGGTTGACATGCTCGTATCACTCGTGTACACGTGTATACACGGCTACAATGTAAACCTTTGCGAGGCAATTTGTTCCTCTTCATGGTGTCCATCTGAACGAATCAGATTCTGTTTCCTAGGCACCAAGCTATATAATAATACAATACAGATACTTACACAATCGGAAGCGCATCGCATCGGAAGTCCATTCGTATTTGCGTCGACAGGCTCTGATCGCAAAGAGCCCTTGCTTCGTTAAGGCCATCCTGCTGTCGCCCTTAATTCCTAGCTCAATGTTTTTTTTGGAAACCAACGCCACCGAGGTACTGCGCAGGGTGGCAACGCGGTTTCTTTGCCTGCACGTAGGCCTTGTACAAATGAAATGCGTATGTCAGCCACGCAACCGTAAGCAGCACCTTGGCAGGTACCAAGTTGTCGAGTCCGTGCAGGGGTCCGAACAGGGACCTCTGGGTCCGTCCATGTGTATATGCGTAAGCGCGCTGACGTACCTTTTTGTGATCGCCGCACTCCAGAAGTCTGAAGACCCTGGGCGGAGTTTGTGGAATTCCAACAGCGGCCGTCGCCCTGTTGAATTTAAATTCGCAGCTTTGGTGGTATTCTTGTCGACGATGCCAAAGACAGCCTATGCAGATGATGCGGCATGCAGGGGCCGGTCAAGCTGGCTGGCGAGCAAAGCATTTTCGTACAGAGAACAGTGCTTCGTATGGTGCCGCTTATTAGGTCGAAGGTATGGCGCTTGCACCCCTAGAACGAACGAACAAGCCCTCGTCCAAGCTGAATCCCCGCCCTGCCCCCTTCCACACCCGCCCTCCGCCCAGCTGCCTTATCCCCACTCTCTTCTTCTCCCTCTTTTTCTCTCTCTCCAACCTTGAATTTGTCGCCAGTTAGCACCTTATTCTCCCATTGGTAAGCCGCAACTGCTTCAAAGCCACGCATCAGGCGTGTCGGTGGCATTTTGCAACTTGGATCCGAAATCAAGAAGCTGGTGGCGAGGTCGTGTCCTAGACTGTTGAGGGGATTTCTGTTTTCTTCACTTTTTGCGGAGACTTGCTCGAGCGAGGCCCTCACCAACACAGCGCCTGTCCAAGTTATGAGCGAGGGACGCACAGCCTTGGAGAGTGGCGAGCCCACAGGTACGGGACCTGGGATCTCTGATTAAGGTGCGGAGGGATGGACCTTTGTTGTAAGGGTAAGTAAGTCAGGGATCACGTGAGGCAAGCAAAGGCAAAACGGCTGCATGTGCGCGGATGTAAACAAGCATCTGCAAAGCGAGCCTGCTAGTGCAAATTTCAACGCGGCCGCTGCTCTGCCCTTATTCCGCATGTCGCTATCACCTGCCCGCCACGTTTCCGTCTAAATACCCTAGCCCAGCTGCGCGCGGTGTAGCCTGTGTTGTGCTACGATTCATTTCCCGTCGACGCGTAGGTCGACGCGATCCTATGAGTCGAAGTGCTTTTGTGATGAACGCATTGCATATGAATGAATCTGCATGATATAAATGTATTCGTGTACATTTATATATGCATTTGGCATGTTGTCATTATCCATCGCGACATCGCATCATGGCAAATCCGCCTAGCATGCATGAAAGCCCGAATCATTGAAGTGCGCATTATGCTCGTGCTACGAAACAATAAGTAATATTATCTGATATAATATTACTTCATTAAAGCACACGTTGAGAGCGCCGCACTCGTCGCGATGCATGCCCTGCAACCGGATATCGTTATCCGGACCCTTGCATCATGCGAATGCCGGAAAGGCTTATACGTTGTTATGCGTAGACATCGCCTAGACGCAGTAGGGTTGTCACATCTAGGATCGGCCTCCTAATGTGAATCGTACGGCATTGCGATGCTGCGAGTATAACAGATGCGAGGACGGCTAAGCTAGACAAGACATTCGATACCAGAGAACACTTGTGTGTTCTACATTACTATTACTATACGATACTCTACTTAGCCCGAGCTAAGCCTGAACTTCGCTAATCACCGCCGCGTGATGATTACTTGCTTCCGGCGCTGACGGCGATTTCGTCCATTGCATCATTCCGATCTGTAAGACCGTAAGTTATATCTCTCTTCGTCTTGAAGTCTTCCGCTGTCTCTGTTTGCTCTCGCTTGCCTTGCTGTACTTGCAAGTGCTCGCGCATCGGTGTCGATAGTCTCCAGACGTGCAGATACTCATGAGCAAACGCGAACGAGAGGTACAACAATTTGGTATCGAGACAGGTTCGTTGCCTAACTGTCTCTCTTTGTCTAATCGGAAGTAGGTTCTTTCTATGGCGAGTTCCAGCGACGAACCACGAGGACCGCTAGACACTTTTGCCGAAGACTTAGGCCGCGCCGTTTTGGACGCCGCCGCTTCCGGTTTGTAATTGTTTAATTGCTTTTGTTTAGATTGCTGCACTTGTTGTGTAAGTGTACGCTCTGAGTCGCAGGTAATCTCAGTGCACCGGCATTGCTTGCCGCGGCGACTGAGGCCGGCGTTCGTCCGGACCAGTTGGCGACTCTCATTGCCCAAACTACGGAGATCAGGACTCAGCTGGGCAATTACTTGCTGAGTTTGCTGAATCTTCTCAAGAGTACTGTCGGTAGGCTCACCGAATCGCTTTGTACTCTTGCCTTTGCGATAGAAGTCGGCTTCTATTACGCAAAACTAGGGTATCGTTTCGTGCTCCATGTCCGCGGAACACGACGATACGCCGCACACTAGCCTAGCTAGCCAACCCGATTTCGTTGTAGCTGCTAGAGCGCCGGATAGAGGTCTTGAGACTGTTGGCGCGCGAGCCACTCAAGAGCCCCTTTTCCTTCAGACCCCTGCTCACTTAATTGTGCCGCATTCAGCAGTGAACACGAATATGGACAACACTGCTGGACCAAGGGTTCTGCCATTACCTCAAGCTCGAGGGCATGATGACATCCCTGAGGTGATGAGATTGTCGATTCCCGTTCCTAGGCTCAATATTTCGCTGACCGACAAGACACCAGGGCATAGCATAGCCGATGCAACTCGTGCGTACGTGCGTGACGCTAAAAAGTACCTCCAAGCTGTTCATGGTGGCGACAATGACGGTATCAGGTGTCTCTTCGTTGGTAACACCCTCGAGGGCGCAGCGAAGGACTGGTATCGCAATTGGACCAACGCCCGGGGCAGCTATACTTTTGACGAGTTAATCGCCGCTTTGCTCGCACGATTCGCTACTGAGGTTCAAGCACGCGATGTGGAAGCTCGTAACGTTTTGGCAGCCGGTAGCTACCACATGCGTCGAGATGAAAATGTACCTGCGTACCAGTCACGCTTCGAAGCACTTGTGACTCCCATTGCTGACCTCACCGAATCTGAGCGTGTCTTTTGGTTTAGGCGAGGCCTAACGAAACTTTTGGCTAAATGGTGCGCCACTGACTTGGTTGGAGCGCAGATCAAGTCGTATGACGCGTTGGTCGCTTTTGCTAAGGGCGCGGAGATACGACTCCTTGCCGGCGAGGAAGAAGTCAAGTCTGGCCCTCGTGCAAATGCCGTGCAAGTGCAGGATCCGCTTGGGGAAGCTGTGGCTCTCGACCAGGACCTCGGCGCGACCCGCCCCACGCCTACTGCCGCGACGCGACGCAGCAACGGGCAACGCAAGGCGCGCGGGGGCGCTAGCTCGGGTGTCCGTGGTACAGGAGGGACAGGTCCGAGCTCGGACCCAGCTAGGAACAGGAAGCGTGGTGGTGCGCCGTCGTCGGCAGCCGCACAGCGTTCCGACCCCAACGCGAAGCGTACTCGTACGGACGACACATTTATGCCAAAATGGAATTGCAATCGTTCCGAATTCGAGCGTCGGAAATTGGCCAATGTTTGTCTACGGTGTGCGGAGAATCATTCCACGAAGGATTGCCCTCTAATGCCGCCGTTTGTACCTCAGCCGAAATAGGGGCTTGCCCGGGTTCCTGCGGAGGGGGCACCACCTGGGATTTCTGAACTAACGCGTGGTCGGTGGTCATCCTTACGGCCAGCCGTTAAGGCATTGTTGCCTTGTGTACTTGGACACATCGAGCGAGTCATTGCGCGACGCATCACGCTTGACGGACGCACGGGACTTCTCTGCTTCGACCCGTTGTGTAATTTGTTTACACCTCGCCGTCCCCTGTCGTCTATCGATCTGTCTAACCACGTGGTTTTGTTCATCCCCTCGTCTCTGCGTGAGATGTCGGAACAGTTGGCCATATACAGGAGATGTAGGCGTCAATATCCAGGCACTGCCGCATGTGTATTACTCCCTGCTTTCTGTCGGCGCAAGGCAGAGGCATCGTTAAGGGGTCTGCGGCATGTCCACCGGTTCGAGCCGGGCACCGTTTTGTTTAATGGTGTGGATCGGGAGGGTACGTTGGCTCCGTGGCCACACCTATCCTACTCGGTTGACGTTTGGTACGAAGCTCCTGATGGGGGTGCCGTTGGTTACGGACCCGCCTTAAGTGCACTGACGTTGTCTGCTGGGCATTCGCTCGTAGATAACCGTGTCCCTGTGGTTCAGATCGGTTTGAATGGCCGTACTCTGAAGGCACTTGTTGACACCGGTGCCAGCGACGACTTCATCTCTGTCGCAGAGGTGAATGCGCTGGGGTTGTCCCCAGAGTCGTCTGATTGTCCACAGGTTACCCTTGCTGACGGGGGTAAGCATCCCATCGTGGGCAGGATTACCCTTAGCCTATCGTTAGGCCCTTTGCGTGTTGTGACCCGGCCGTACGTGCTGCAGGGCTTAGCAGAGACTGCACCGTACATAATGGGGTCGTCGACATTACGACAGTACCGCGCGCGCATCGACATGGAGACCGCAACCCTGCATATGTGCAAGGGTACTCTGTCGATTAAGGTACCTTTCCTGTCGTTCGAACATGTCACACCAAAGGAGGGCGAAACTGAGGCGGTGCCTATGGTTAATTTCGCTGTGACCGCAATGGCCGCGCGAATCGAACCAGAGCTAGTCGGGCGTAAGGAGGCCGTCCGTTTGTTACGGAAGGGTGCCCACGGACTGCTTTTAAGGCCGCGGGTGAGCTGTTGTGTCACCACCGCGCAGATTTCTGTGGATCCTGAGGTTGAGGTCCTACTGTCACAGTATGAGGACGTCTTTAAAGATATCCCTGGCCTACCACCTATGCGTCCTGTTGATCACACAATCCCTCTCATGCCTGGAGCGCAGCCTACAGCCCGGCCAATGTACAGGTTGAGTCCATTGGAGCTGGATGAGGTGAAGCGCCAGGTGACGGATTTGCTCGCGAAGGGTATGATACGCCCCAGCACATCCCCGTATTCTGCACCGATTTTGTTTGTCGGTAAGAAGGATGGGACCTTGCGCATGTGCATCGATTACCGGGGGTTGAATGCGAATACGGTGAAAAATCGCTACCCTTTGCCACGCGTTGACGACCTGTTGGATAAGCTGAAGGGCTCGGCTTATTTTTCCTCAATTGACTTACAACAGGGCTACAATCAGATTCGCATCGCTGCCTCTGATATCCCGAAAACCGCTTTTCGGACGCCCTTTGGTCACTTTGAGTATATGGTCCTATCATTTGGTTTGACTAATGCCCCTGCGACGTTTCAGGCGGTTATGGACCGAATGTTTAGGCCGTTTATCGACAGGTTTGTTGTTTGCTACCTGGATGACATCTTGGTATATTCTAAGACGCGCGAGGAGCACTTGGAGCATCTTCGGCTCGTGCTCGACGTTATGAGGCGGGAGCAATTGTTTGCTAAACGCGCCAAATGCTTTTGGGCGCAGCCTCAGGTGGAATATTTGGGCCACATCGTGTCGGCCACCGGTGTGAAGATGGACCCGCGGAAGGTCGCCGTGGTTCGCGATTGGCCCGCGCCTCAGAACCTCACGGAGCTGCGTAAGTTCCTTGGCTTGACCAATTATTTCCGGAAGTTCATTGAAAAATATTCCATCATTGCGGCCCCGCTTACTAACTTAACTCGCAAAGGCGTTTTCGTTTCGCTCGAGTCGTGGACGTCGCAATGCCAGCGGGCATTCGAAGAGCTCAAACGGATCGTTGCCGAAGATGTCACCCTTGCATTCCCTGATTACTCGTTGCCATTTCGTGTTGAGGTAGTGTCTGATGCCTCAATATTTGGAAGCGGCGCTGTATTGTTACAGGAAGGGCGACCGATCGCCTTCACGAGTAAGAAGTTTTCTGGTGCGGAGATTCGCTACACCACCGGGGAACAGGAGCTTCTGGCCGTGCTGCATGCTTTAAAGGAATGGCGCTGTTACCTTGAGGGACGCCCGTTTACTTTAAAGACTGACCATAAGCCCCTAACGTTTTTGCAAAGCGTTCCGACGTTGAACCGCCGTCAAGCTAGGTGGATGGAATATCTAGCTAGGTTCAACTGCACCTGGGAGTATATTTCTGGTAAATTGAATATTGCCGATGCTCTCAGTCGACATCCGTCGCTACACGCTGCAATTTTGGCAGCGCCCGTCGTGCGGCCGCGTAGCGAGGAGGTTCCGATCGCGACGGACCTCGCGGAGCGGTTGAAGGTTGCCTACAACGCAGACGCCTGGTTCGCGGACCCGGCTAATGTAGAAAACCTTCGCAAGCAGAATGGCCTTTGGCTACGGACGGAGGGTGCAGCTACGCAAATCGTCGTTCCGAACGACGACGCGCTACGCTACGACATCCTTGCGCGGTTCCACGAGGACCCGTTAGCAGGACACCCTGGTAGCAAGCGATTGATCGACTTGGTGCAACGTTCCTTTTGGTGGCCTCGTTTGGCTAAGGATGCGGCGAACTTCGTCCAGACATGCAGTCTGTGCCAGCGCAATAAGGCTTTGTCCGGTAAGGGCCATGGGTTGTTGCAACCGTTGCCTGTCCCGGATGCGCCTTGGGAAAGTGTTTCCATGGACTTCGTAGTCGCGCTGCCCAAAACTGAGGGGGGATACGATGCGGTGTTCGTAATGGTCGATCGTCTGACTAAGATGGTCCACCTAGCACCATGCACATCATCATGCACGGCTGAGCAAACCGCACGTTTGTTTTTCGATAATGTGGTTCGGTTACACGGGATTCCCAAAAATGTGATCTCGGACCGCGGTGGACAGTTCACGTCTAAGTTTTGGGAAGCGCTCTGCAAACTAGTTGGCATGCGCGTCAACCTGAGCACGGCGTATCACCCGCAGACTGATGGTCAAACCGAACGCACAAACCGCACGTTGGGTGATATGTTGCGCAATTATGCTGGTCGCACACCACTTGTTTGGGATACATATTTGACTGCGGCAGAATTCGCGCTTAACAACGCTGTTAACCGCTCTACAGGCAAAAGTCCGTTCTTTCTTAACTACGGGTTTCATCCCGCGCTACCCGTGTGGCGTGAGTTGGAAGTGAACGTGCCTGCTGCTAAACTTTTTGCCAAGTCTTTTATGTCCCGAATCACAGACGCGAAGTCGTGTTTGGACGTGGCGCAGCAACGAACAATGGAATACTATAACAAATCTAAGCAGGATGTGACGTTTTCGGAAGGGCAACTCGTGTTGCTAAGCACCAAGAACTTGCGTTCCTTGGCCGACGGATCCCGAAAACTCTTACCCCGCTGGATTGGTCCGTATCCTGTCGTGCGCATGGTTGGGAATGTGGCTGAGGAGCTTGCATTGCCCGCTGATATGCCCATTCACCCCACGTTTCACGTATCGCTTGTTCGTCCGTATCGTGGTACGGAACCCGTCCCTGAGCCTGCTAACGCCCCCGCAGCGATCGAACCAGTTCCCGAGACCTGGATCGCTGGTAAACAGAAGTTTTACGATGTGGAGCGGGTGTTAGATTATCGCGCGCGTCGTGTGGGCCGACACCGACGTAAGCGAACAGTACACGAGTACTTGGTTAAGTGGACAGGGTATACCGACGAGCACAACTCATGGGAACCGGCACGCAACTTCTCACAGGACATGAAACCCCTGCTCGAAGAAGCCCGCAAACGTGCCACGCAAGCCCAATGACCTCTGCAGTCGATGCTGTATGATGCAGCGAGGACGCTGCATACGGGAGGGGGGATAATTGTTGTGCTACGATTCATTTCCCGTCGACGCGTAGGTCGACGCGATCCTATGAGTCGAAGTGCTTTTGTGATGAACGCATTACATATGAATGAATCTGCATGATATAAATGTATTCGCATACATTTATATATGCATCTGGCATGTTGTCATTATCCATCGCGACATCGCACCATGGCAAATCCGCCTAGCATGCATGAATGACCTAATCATTGAAGTGCGCATTATGCTCGTGCTACGAAACGATAAGTAATATTATCTGATATAATATTACTTCATTAAAGCACACGTTGAGAGCGCCGCACTCGTCGCGATGCATGCCCTGCAACCGGATATCGTTATCCGGACCCTTGCATCATGCGAATGCCGGAAAGGCTTATACGTTGTTATGCGTAGACATCGCCTAGACGCAGTAGGGTTGTCACATCTAGGATCGGCCTCCTAATGTGAATCGTACGGCATTGCGATGCTGCGAGTATAACAGATGCGAGGACGGCTAAGCTAGACAAGACATTCGATACCGGAGAACACTTGTGTGTTCTACATTACTATTACTATACGATACTCTACTTAGCCCGAGCTAAGCCTGAACTTCGCTAATCACCGCCGCGTGATGATTACTTGCTTCCGGCGCTGACGGCGATTTCGTCCATTGCATCATTCCGATCTGTAAGACCGTAAGTTATATCTCTCTTCGTCTTGAAGTCTTCCACTGTCTCTGTTTGCTCTCGCTTGCCTTGCTGTACTTGCAAGTGCTCGCGCATCGGTGTCGATAGTCTCCAGACGTGCAGATACTCATGAGCAAACGCGAACGAGAGGTACAACAGCCTGTACCCCTATCCAGCTTGTCCAACGTACAACCCAGATGCTCCAGTCCCGTGCTGGCACACTCCGCCAGAGCTACATTTTACCTTCATGGACAGTCACTATGTCTTTGGTATTGTAAGGATCCGCTTGCGACCTCACTGCTGCTCAACACAGCCTTTCCGTCCCTATACTGGCGCGTCCGTCGCAGGTCACCAAGTACATGTCACCAGATAGCTAGGGCTGGTTCAGCAGCAGTCACCAGATATCTGGAGCTGGTACAGCCCTCCCGCCCAGCAGCAGTCGCCAGGCGCGCCCTACAAGCTGTAGTGCAGTCCGAACACAGGGCTGTCTTTAGAGAAATGCGCTTGCACGGGCAGTAGGTCAATTTCACTCGGCTTGCTGTCAACTTGTGCTAGCTTCGGCTGCGCAAGTGTGCGGATGGAGGCTTAGTGGGTTTTCGTGGACGCCGGGTATCAATGTCACTGCTTCATGGGTGATATGGCTATATGCATAATGAGCTGTTCAATAGCTAGCAGTACCGCTTTGCTTTCTACTATCCCCGTTACCCGAGTACACATGCTAAGCTGGGGATCATGTATTCTCCCAAGGGGCGGCATTGATAATACTGTGCGTGATCTGGATTGGATTTGGTGGAAGGAGGGTACGCAGCCATTTATTGATTTCCATGCAAATAAACGAAAGCTCCCTAGGTCCGTGCCATTGGGAGTGTCCCAGCAGTGATTTAAGGGGGGTCACGATATGGCCCAGTAAGCCTCGTTTGTTCATCAAGTTTCACGTGGTTCCCTGGAGCCATACATGTCTCTTTTTGCCCGGAGCTACCCTCAACGAACTCTTGCTAGGCCCTAAGCACAACGTGTCCCCCTGGAGTCATAATCAGAGTGTCTCGGGACAAAAAACACGTCGTGTTTGTTGGATTGTTTCGTGCCAAAATTTGGTTGCGTGGTGAATTTGTTATGCCCCAATCTATCATGCGTTATTTAGCTCGCCAGACGGGCTGCATGTGCGGGGATGGTGTGAATGGGTGCGGCAGTTGTCAGGCGACCGGGCAGAAGGGCTACGGACCAAGGGGAGGCAGTAGACGGAGGTGTTGGACGAAGCAATAACAGGTCTCAGCTAGGGTGGGGCGCACGGCCGCAGGCATGGCTTCATGCCGGTGGCCACGGGCAACAAGCCATGCTTGTATGCTCACTGTCATGCGATCCAGGATCCTTGGGAGCTTCCTTGGACACTTTGCCTGTCCCTGGAACGAAACATATATATGGGGCTTTGACTTCATATTCGGTGTCTTTCGATACCACCCTTAATTGGGCAGACTCTGATACCTATGTTTTGTACTATATCGATAACAAGTCTCTTTGAAGGAAAATCAAAGGCATCGAAGCGTGAAAGAGCATGCGCCAAGGCCCCATATTTCCATAATAAAACGCTGAGAGCTGCAAATTCTATCCTAGGAAAAAGAGGTTCAACTTCGCGTCGTCCACAGACGCTACTGGCCGTGGTTCCAGCTTAGTACTGAATGCACATAACTTCCCTGTGCCATCCTAACTGTGGATTGATTGGAAGCTTTCCGTAAGCAACGAAATACCTCAAAATTTCTCACATATGTAAAGAAGCCCCTGGCAGGGCAGGTACACTCTCCGCCGTACTTTCATCAAACTTTTGCTACTTAGGCTGTTCAGTGCGCATTTTCTCACTACAGCGTTTTAAATGCAACGTTGTTTACTGCTACCTGCTCTGCACACTCTATCTCTATCCAACTTGACTTTCAACATACGCACACCGCGGCCTTAAGCTGCAAGCACACCTGGTCTTTGGATAGGCTTGCTTGTTTGCGTGGATTCGGATACCATGAGCTGTGTCGCTAGGCCCGTCCTAAAAGCCATGCTCAGTGGAATCTTCTACCTGGCGCGGACATGCTTCGAGGTCTTCTACCCAAGGTACGCTCAAGCCTTTTCCAATTTTCGTGGCTGACTCCACCGATGTCTTTGCTAAGCTTAATTAAAAATTAACTATATGGGCAGCTTTCCTTGCGTTGTAGCTGTATGTGATTGGGATGCCGCCGCCGCCTCACGGTCAAGGTCAAAGCCTGAAGCATTTTAAGTCACAGAAAATTAATTTTTCGCCCATTGCCGCAGGACCATATTTCTCTCTTCGACCGCGGTGCATCTGCAGCCGAAGGTGCTGTGCTGGCAACTTAGGTTGCCGTCCATGCAGCAAATATCTGGCTGGATTATGGGTTCTCAGACAGTCGTTCCTATGGAGATACCCAGCGAGGCAGACGTCAGTGAGCCTGACCATGAAGTCCAGCCCTGGAAAAATGGAACCAAAAGTGATGGGTTTGACTATGAGGTGTCTGTGTTCCAACACCAGGATGCGCAGAGCATCGAGAGCAAAATCGACCACGAGGTGCCAGTGGTCCATATCGGCAATAATGAGAGTGATACCAAAGAGGTTAACTACGAGAGGCACGTGGCTGAAAGCGGAGATACCCAAAATGCGGATAATGTGGTGTGCCACGAGAGGGACGTGGCTGAAAGCGGAGATACCCAAAGTGCAGATAACATGGTGTGCCACGAGAGGCACGTGGCCGAAAGCGGAGATACCCAAAATGCGGATAATGTGGTGTGCCACGAGAGGCACGTGGCCGAAAGCGGAGATACCCAAAGTGCGGAGAAATTGGTGTGCCACGAGAGGCACGTGGCCAAAAGCGGAGATACCCAAAATGCGGATAATGTGGTGTGCCACGAGAGGGACGTGGCTGAAAGCGGAGATACCCAAAGTGCAGATAACATGGTGTGCCACGAGAGGCACGTGGCCGAAAGCGGAGATACCCAAAATGCGGATAACGTGGTGTGCCACGAGAGGGACGTGGCTGAAAGCGGGGATACCCAAAGTGCAGATAACGGGTTGCGCCACGTGAGCCATGTCGTCATACCCACTGAGGGGCTTACAAATGCGGATGTGGTTGAGTGGGTGATCACACTTAGCAAACTGGAAGATGAGGCACTTGGCGACCGTCTCATCTTCCAGCTTGCTCCGGAGAAGTTCAAAACCCAGGGACGGAAGGCTGTGTACGACAGGCTCAGGTGGCAGGTGAACCCACACCGTCACCTGCTCGGTGGGCAACACAGGGCGTTGGCCTTCAAAGCCTTCGAACACTTGCAAGTCGCATATAGCAGACTTGAGAACAACAACTAGATGCGCATGCCGAAGGCATATGACGAGCGAGGGGTGGAGCAAGGGAAACAAAGGGGGGATTGCATGCATCTTATCAGGGCTTTATGTTAGTCATCAGAAGGTAAGTGTGGGACTTGGCCTGCCTGTTTCATTGTGTCGCTCAGTTTTTACGATAATAATTAGACATGTCCTTACTGACTAACAAACCCTTTCCACGCAGATTTAATGCCCTGGTGTGGACTGGTCGGGGGCTCTGCCTCCAGGGCGGCTGTGGCTGGGACGTATTGTCCTTTGCTTGTGTAACGAGTGGCAAAAAGAAGTGGGCTTAAGCCGCCGGAGTGGCTTTGGCTGGGACAAAGGGGGGGCATTAGCCGCCGGAGTGGCTTTGGCCGGGACGTCTTGATTGTCCCTGTTTGTGCAATGGAGGAGTAATGGGTGCGAGGTAAAGAAACCCCACCACATGGAGGGTTACGACCCCAGAAACACGCGATCCAGGATCCTTGGGAGCTTCCTTGGACACTTTGTCTGTCCCTGGAACGAAACATATATATGGGGCTTTGACTTCATATTCGGTGTCTTTCGATACCACCCTTAATTGGGCAGACTCTGATACCTATGTTTTGTACTATATCGTGATTGGTACTTCCACAATTCTGTTTGTGTTTCATGTAACTTTCTTAACCACGCACACCCTGAGCTCAGACCCTCGTCAATAATTCCATATTTGCTGCGTAGCCCCTACAGTGTGACAAGATGTCATTATGTTTCAGTTTTCTGCGCCCTTCCTGTCTGAGTACACGCCTACACAATTAACGGATACGGCAAGATGTTTACACAGCTTTAGTAGCTCGGTAATGCAGTCAACACAGCTGCATGGTTCACATGCTCGTCATCAATATATCACGTGAAGGGGTATAAACACATACCCATAGCCCATACCAACGGCGGGGTGGGGCTTATCAAACTAGTTTCCAAACAGTGAACGTGAACGTATCATACACAAACATACACACACGTTCAGCCCGCAGCCCATCCACAAATTAGGTGTGCATGAAGGCACGAGCACGCACCAGCCATCAGGCGTACACTGTCGTGGATGTCACTGTTCCCATGCCGTGGCATCCTCTACCAGCCGTATGTGAATACGTCCTGATCAATGTATAAATAGACACGGCCATCCGGCCCTATACACACGTAGTCTAATGCCCAACATGCATTTATTTGAACGGTTCATCTCCGGCTACCCATAGCTCGTTCTTCCAGTGAAACGTGTTCGATAATAAGTCTTTTTGAAGGAAAATCAAAGGCATCGAAGCGTGAAAGAGCATGCTCCAAAGCCTGATACACACGCAGATGCCATACTTTGAATTAAGTGGGAGGCGGACGTTGGGGCGGCCCAGGCGGTCGTCAAGACGCACGTCTTTAAGTCGCACGAGAGGACAGGAACAGGATGTTGGAATGGTAGAAACGAGAAATTTGGGATACGTTGTAACCTTTCATACCATGCAAGTTGCAGCAACGGACTTTAAATGTGTGTATTCTAGGTGCCTGCTGGTAGATGTGGACTTTGATAAGTTCGACCTCCCCGATTCCTTGGTCAACCGCTGCACTCACGCGTTTATGAAGCAATAGCAAAACAATTACGGTTGGGATTGAACGATTGCCCGAACAAATCATATACATTGAACCATTATTTAGTTCTCACAACTATGCAAATGCAATCAAATCGTTGGTTTGGGAGCTTCGACAGTCTTGTCAGTTCACCGTTGATCCATCGCGCTTCTCGACGTGACAGCTTCACCGATGGGCTTGCTCGTAAGAGCATCGAACAATTTTATTTGCCTCTTTGTCTCGAACTTATTTTCCTTACTTCCCTGAATTAAGAATTTGTGTGCAACTGCCAGGCGTTTCCATAGTTGCCATTGCAGAAAGTCAGACGCGGTAGGCCTTGATACATGACCGACCAACCGTCTTATAATCTTAAAACATTTCATCATATCGAGAGAACTTTACGTTGCAGTAGTGAATGCTAGATAGGGTTCTTGAATTGTTGAACTGGTACATACATATCACACAGCAATCAATACGAGCACGTATAGGAGCAACAGCTGCTGATAATGTTTTTTGGGGAAACCAACGCCACCGAGGTACTGCGCAGGGTGGCAACGCGGTTTGTTTGCCTGCACGTAGGCCTTGTACAAATGAAATGCGTATGTCAGCCACGCAACCGTAAGCAGCACCTTGGCAGGTACCAAGTTGTCGAGTCCGTGCAGGGGTCCGAACAGGGACCTCTGGGTCCGTCCATGTGTACATGCGTAAGCGCGCTGACGTACCTTTTTGTGATCGCCGCACTCCAGAAGTCTGAAGACCCTGGGCGGAGTTTGTGGAATTCCAACAGCGGCCGTCGCCCTGTTGAATTTAAATTCGCAGCTTTGGTGGTATTCTTGTCGACGATGCCAAAGACAGCCTATGCAGATGATGCGGCATGCAGGGGCCGGTCAAGCTGGCTGGCGAGCAAAGCATTTTCGTACAGAGAACAGTGCTTCGTATGGTGCCGCTTATTAGGTCGAAGGTATGGCGCTTGCACCCCTAGAACGAACGAACAAGCCCTCGTCCAAGCTGAATCCCCGCCCTGCCCCCTTCCACACCCGCCCTCCGCCCAGCTGCCTTATCCCCACTCTCTTCTTCTCCCTCTTTTTCTCTCTCTCCAACCTTGAATTTGTCGCCAGTTAGCACCTTATTCTCCCATTGGTAAGCCGCAACCGCTTCAAAGCCACGCATCAGGCGTGTCGGTGGCATTTTGCAACTTGGATCCGAAATCAAGAAGCTGGTGGCGAGGTCGTGTCCTAGACTGTTGAGGGGATTTCTGTTTTCTTCACTTTTTGCGGAGACTTGCTCGAGCGAGGCCCTCACCAACACAGCGCCTGTCCAAGTTATGAGCGAGGGACGCACAGCCTTGGAGAGTGGCGAGCCCACAGGTACGGGACCTGGGATCTCTGATTAAGGTGCGGAGGGATGGACCTTTGTTGTAAGGGTAAGTAAGTCAGGGATCACGTGAGGCAAGCAAAGGCAAAACGGCTGCATGTGCGCGGATGTAAACAAGCATCTGCAAAGCGAGCCTGCTAGTGCAAATTTCAACGCGGCCGCTGCTCTGCCCTTATTCCGCATGTCGCTATCACCTGCCCGCCACGTTTCCGTCTAAATACCCTAGCCCAGCTGCGCGCGGTGTAGCCTGTACCCCTATCCAGCTTGTCCAACATACAACCCAGATGCTCCAGTCCCGTGCTGGCACACTCCGCCGGAGCTACATTTTACCTTCATGGACAGTCACTATGTCTTTGGTATTGTAAGGATCCGCTTGCGACCTCACTGCTGCTCAACACAGCCTTTCCGTCCCTATACTGGCGCGTCCGTCGCAGGTCACCAAGTACATGTCACCAGATAGCTAGGGCTGGTTCAGCAGCAGTCACCAGATATCTGGAGCTGGTACAGCCCTCCCGCCCAGCAGCAGTCGCCAGGCGCGCCCTACAAGCTGTAGTGCAGTCCGAACACAGGGCTGTCTTTAGAGAAATGCGCTTGCACGGGCAGTAGGTCAATCCACTGTGTTGCGGTGGGTCCTGACAGGAAGGGGCATGTGCATGCATGCGTTGTGCGGTGGTGAACGGGGGAAATGGAGTTATCGCTGCATGGTGAGCGCACCCGGCTGGGGTTCTGGCGATATCTGAGTTTGCGCGGCTTTATGCATCTGCTCATGTGGTGATTGGCGCGCTTGGCCTCAAGGGCTGGCCTGTCTGTGCGGGTCGAAATTTCACTCGGCTTGCTGTCAACTTGTGCTAGCTTCGGCTGCGCAAGTGTGCGGATGGAGGCTTAGTGGGTTTTCGTGGACGCCGGGTATCAATGTCACTGCTTCATGGGTGATATGGCTATATGCATAATGAGCTGTTCAATAGCTAGCAGTACCGCTTTGCTTTCTACTATCCCCGTTACCCGAGTACACATGCTAAGCTGGGGATCATGTATTCTCCCAAGGGGCGGCATTGATAATACTGTGCGTGATCTGGATTGGATTTGGTGGAAGGAGGGTACGCAGCCATTTATTGATTTCCATGCAAATAAACGAAAGCTCCCTAGGTCCGTGCCATTGGGAGTGTCCCAGCAGTGATTTAAGGGGGGTCACGATATGGCCCAGTAAGCCTCGTTTGTTCATCAAGTTTCACGTGGTTCCCTGGAGCCATACATGTCTCTTTTTGCCCGGAGCTACCCTCAACGAACTCTTGCTAGGCCCTAAGCACAACGTGTCCCCCTGGAGTCATAATCAGAGTGTCTCGGGACAAAAAACACGTCGTGTTTGTTGGATTGTTTCGTGCCAAAATTTGGTTGCGTGGTGAATTTGTTATGCCCCAATCTATCATGCGTTATTTAGCTCGCCAGACGGGCTGCATGTGCGGGGATGGTGTGAATGGGTGCGGCAGTTGTCAGGCGACCGGGCAGAAGGGCTACGGACCAAGGGGAGGCAGTAGACGGAGGTGTTGGACGAAGCAATAACAGGTCTCAGCTAGGGTGGGGCGCACGGCCGCAGGCATGGCTTCATGCCGGTGGCCACGGGCAACAAGCCATGCTTGTATGCTCACTGTCATGCGATCCAGGATCCTTGGGAGCTTCCTTGGACACTTTGCCTGTCCCTGGAACGAAACATATATATGGGGCTTTGACTTCATATTCGGTGTCTTTCGATACCACCCTTAATTGGGCAGACTCTGATACCTATGTTTTGTACTATATCGATAACAAGTCTCTTTGAAGGAAAATCAAAGGCATCGAAGCGTGAAAGAGCATGCGCCAAGGCCCCATATTTCCATAATAAAACGCTGAGAGCTGCAAATTCTATCCTAGGAAAAAGAGGTTCAACTTCGCGTCGTCCACAGACGCTACTGGCCGTGGTTCCAGCTTAGTACTGAATGCACATAACTTCCCTGTGCCATCCTAACTGTGGATTGATTGGAAGCTTTCCGTAAGCAACGAAATACCTCAAAATTTCTCACATATGTAAAGAAGCCCCTGGCAGGGCAGGTACACTCTCCGCCGTACTTTCATCAAACTTTTGCTACTTAGGCTGTTCAGTGCGCATTTTCTCACTACAGCGTTTTAAATGCAACGTTGTTTACTGCTACCTGCTCTGCACACTCTATCTCTATCCAACTTGACTTTCAACATACGCACACCGCGGCCTTAAGCTGCAAGCACACCTGGTCTTTGGATAGGCTTGCTTGTTTGCGTGGATTCGGATACCATGAGCTGTGTCGCTAGGCCCGTCCTAAAAGCCATGCTCAGTGGAATCTTCTACCTGGCGCGGACATGCTTCGAGGTCTTCTACCCAAGGTACGCTCAAGCCTTTTCCAATTTTCGTGGCTGACTCCACCGATGTCTTTGCTAAGCTTAATTAAAAATTAACTATATGGGCAGCTTTCCTTGCGTTGTAGCTGTATGTGATTGGGATGCCGCCGCCGCCTCACGGTCAAGGTCAAAGCCTGAAGCATTTTAAGTCACAGAAAATTAATTTTTCGCCCATTGCCGCAGGACCATATTTCTCTCTTCGACCGCGGTGCATCTGCAGCCGAAGGTGCTGTGCTGGCAACTTAGGTTGCCGTCCATGCAGCAAATATCTGGCTGGATTATGGGTTCTCAGACAGTCGTTCCTATGGAGATACCCAGCGAGGCAGACGTCAGTGAGCCTGACCATGAAGTCCAGCCCTGGAAAAATGGAACCAAAAGTGATGGGTTTGACTATGAGGTGTCTGTGTTCCAACACCAGGATGCGCAGAGCATCGAGAGCAAAATCGACCACGAGGTGCCAGTGGTCCATATCGGCAATAATGAGAGTGATACCAAAGAGGTTAACTACGAGAGGCACGTGGCTGAAAGCGGAGATACCCAAAGTGCAGATAACATGGTGTGCCACGAGAGGCACGTGGCCGAAAGCGGAGATACCCAAAATGCGGATAATGTGGTGTGCCACGAGAGGCACGTGGCCGAAAGCGGAGATACCCAAAGTGCGGAGAACGTGGTGTGCCACGAGAGGCACGTGGCCAAAAGCGGAGATACCCAAAATGCGGATAATGTGGTGTGCCACGAGAGGGACGTGGCTGAAAGCGGAGATACCCAAAGTGCAGATAACATGGTGTGCCACGAGAGGCACGTGGCCGAAAGCGGAGATACCCAAAATGCGGATAACGTGGTGTGCCACGAGAGGGACGTGGCTGAAAGCGGGGATACCCAAAGTGCAGATAACGGGTTGCGCCACGTGAGCCATGTCGTCATACCCACTGAGGGGCTTACAAATGCGGATGTGGTTGAGTGGGTGATCACACTTAGCAAACTGGAAGATGAGGCACTTGGCGACCGTCTCATCTTCCAGCTTGCTCCGGAGAAGTTCAAAACCCAGGGACGGAAGGCTGTGTACGACAGGCTCAGGTGGCAGGTGAACCCACACCGTCACCTGCTCGGTGGGCAACACAGGGCGTTGGCCTTCAAAGCCTTCGAACACTTGCAAGTCGCATATAGCAGACTTGAGAACAACAACTAGATGCGCATGCCGAAGGCATATGACGAGCGAGGGGTGGAGCAAGGGAAACAAAGGGGGGATTGCATGCATCTTATCAGGGCTTTATGTTAGTCATCAGAAGGTAAGTGTGGGACTTGGCCTGCCTGTTTCATTGTGTCGCTCAGTTTTTACGATAATAATTAGACATGTCCTTACTGACTAACAAACCCTTTCCACGCAGATTTAATGCCCTGGTGTGGACTGGTCGGGGGCTCTGCCTCCAGGGCGGCTGTGGCTGGGACGTATTGTCCTTTGCTTGTGTAACGAGTGGCAAAAAGAAGTGGGCTTAAGCCGCCGGAGTGGCTTTGGCTGGGACAAAGGGGGGGCCTTAGCCGCCGGAGTGGCTTTGGCCGGGACGTCTTGATTGTCCCTGTTTGTGCAATGGAGGAGTAATGGGTGCGAGGTAAAGAAACCCCACCACATGGAGGGTTACGACCCCAGAAACACGCGATCCAGGATCCTTGGGAGCTTCCTTGGACACTTTGTCTGTCCCTGGAACGAAACATATATATGGGGCTTTGACTTCATATTCGGTGTCTTTCGATACCACCCTTAATTGGGCAGACTCTGATACCTATGTTTTGTACTATATCGTGATTGGTACTTCCACAATTCTGTTTGTGTTTCATGTAACTTTCTTAACCACGCACACCCTGAGCTCAGACCCTCGTCAATAATTCCATATTTGCTGCGTAGCCCCTACAGTGTGACAAGATGTCATTATGTTTCAGTTTTCTGCGCCCTTCCTGTCTGAGTACACGCCTACACAATTAACGGATACGGCAAGATGTTTACACAGCTTTAGTAGCTCGGTAATGCAGTCAACACAGCTGCATGGTTCACATGCTCGTCATCAATATATCACGTGAAGGGGTATAAACACATACCCATAGCCCATACCAACGGCGGGGTGGGGCTTATCAAACTAGTTTCCAAACAGTGAACGTGAACGTATCATACACAAACATACACACACGTTCAGCCCGCAGCCCATCCACAAATTAGGTGTGCATGAAGGCACGAGCACGCACCAGCCATCAGGCGTACACTGTCGTGGATGTCACTGTTCCCATGCCGTGGCATCCTCTACCAGCCGTATGTGAATACGTCCTGATCAATGTATAAATAGACACGGCCATCCGGCCCTATACACACGTAGTCTAATGCCCAACATGCATTTATTTGAACGGTTCATCTCCGGCTACCCATAGCTCGTTCTTCCAGTGAAACGTGTTCGATAATAAGTCTTTTTGAAGGAAAATCAAAGGCATCGAAGCGTGAAAGAGCATGCTCCAAAGCCTGATACACACGCAGATGCCATACTTTGAATTAAGTGGGAGGCGGACGTTGGGGCGGCCCAGGCGGTCGTCAAGACGCACGTCTTTAAGTCGCACGAGAGGACAGGAACAGGATGTTGGAAAGGTAGAAACGAGAAATTTGGGATACGTTGTAACCTTTCATACCATGCAAGTTGCAGCAACGGACTTTAAATGTGTGTATTCTAGGTGCCTGCTGGTAGATGTGGACTTTGATAAGTTCGACCTCCCCGATTCCTTGGTCAACCGCTGCACTCACGCGTTTATGAAGCAATAGCAAAACAATTACGGTTGGGATTGAACGATTGCCCGAACAAATCATATACATTGAACCATTATTTAGTTCTCACAACTATGCAAATGCAATCAAATCGTTGGTTTGGGAGCTTCGACAGTCTTGTCAGTTCACCGTTGATCCATCGCGCTTCTCGACGTGACAGCTTCACCGATGGGCTTGCTCGTAAGAGCATCGAACAATTTTATTTGCCTCTTTGTCTCGAACTTATTTTCCTTACTTCCCTGAATTAAGAATTTGTGTGCAACTGCCAGGCGTTTCCATAGTTGCCATTGCAGAAAGTCAGACGCGGTAGGCCTTGATACATGACCGACCAACCGTCTTATAATCTTAAAACATTTCATCATATCGAGAGAACTTTACGTTGCAGTAGTGAATGCTAGATAGGGTTCTTGAATTGTTGAACTGGTACATACATATCACACAGCAATCAATACGAGCACGTATAGGAGCAACAGCTGCTGATAATGTTTTTTGGGGAAACCAACGCCACCGAGGTACTGCGCAGGGTGGCAACGCGGTTTGTTTGCCTGCACGTAGGCCTTGTACAAATGAAATGCGTATGTCAGCCACGCAACCGTAAGCAGCACCTTGGCAGGTACCAAGTTGTCGAGTCCGTGCAGGGGTCCGAACAGGGACCTCTGGGTCCGTCCATGTGTACATGCGTAAGCGCGCTGACGTACCTTTTTCTGATCGCCGCACTCCAGAAGTCTGAAGACCCTGGGCGGAGTTTGTGGAATTCCAACAGCGGCCGTCGCCCTGTTGAATTTAAATTCGCAGCTTTGGTGGTATTCTTGTCGACGATGCCAAAGACAGCCTATGCAGATGATGCGGCATGCAGGGGCCGGTCAAGCTGGCTGGCGAGCAAAGCATTTTCGTACAGAGAACAGTGCTTCGTATGGTGCCGCTTATTAGGTCGAAGGTATGGCGCTTGCACCCCTAGAACGAACGAACAAGCCCTCGTCCAAGCTGAATCCCCGCCCTGCCCCCTCCCACACCCGCCCTCCGCCCAGCTGCCTTATCCCCACTCTCTTCTTCTCCCTCTTTTTCTCTCTCTCCAACCTTGAATTTGTCGCCAGTTAGCACCTTATTCTCCCATTGGTAAGCCGCAACCGCTTCAAAGCCACGCATCAGGCGTGTCGGTGGCATTTTGCAACTTGGATCCGAAATCAAGAAGCTGGTGGCGAGGTCGTGTCCTAGACTGTTGAGGGGATTTCTGTTTTCTTCACTTTTTGCGGAGACTTGCTCGAGCGAGGCCCTCACCAACACAGCGCCTGTCCAAGTTATGAGCGAGGGACGCACAGCCTTGGAGAGTGGCGAGCCCACAGGTACGGGACCTGGGATCTCTGATTAAGGTGCGGAGGGATGGACCTTTGTTGTAAGGGTAAGTAAGTCAGGGATCACGTGAGGCAAGCAAAGGCAAAACGGCTGCATGTGCGCGGATGTAAACAAGCATCTGCAAAGCGAGCCTGCTAGTGCAAATTTCAACGCGGCCGCTGCTCTGCCCTTATTCCGCATGTCGCTATCACCTGCCCGCCACGTTTCCGTCTAAATACCCTAGCCCAGCTGCGCGCGGTGTAGCCTGTACCCCTATCCAGCTTGTCCAACATACAACCCAGATGCTCCAGTCCCGTGCTGGCACACTCCGCCGGAGCTACATTTTACCTTCATGGACAGTCACTATGTCTTTGGTATTGTAAGGATCCGCTTGCGACCTCACTGCTGCTCAACACAGCCTTTCCGTCCCTATACTGGCGCGTCCGTCGCAGGTCACCAAGTACATGTCACCAGATAGCTAGGGCTGGTTCAGCAGCAGTCACCAGATATCTGGAGCTGGTACAGCCCTCCCGCCCAGCAGCAGTCGCCAGGCGCGCCCTACAAGCTGTAGTGCAGTCCGAACACAGGGCTGTCTTTAGAGAAATGCGCTTGCACGGGCAGTAGGTCAATCCACTGTGTTGCGGTGGGTCCTGACAGGAAGGGGCATGTGCATGCATGCGTTGTGCGGTGGTGAACGGGGGAAATGGAGTTATCGCTGCATGGTGAGCGCACCCGGCTGGGGTTCTGGCGATATCTGAGTTTGCGCGGCTTTATGCATCTGCTCATGTGGTGATTGGCGCGCTTGGCCTCAAGGGCTGGCCTGTCTGTGCGGGTCGAAATTTCACTCGGCTTGCTGTCAACTTGTGCTAGCTTCGGCTGCGCAAGTGTGCGGATGGAGGCTTAGTGGGTTTTCGTGGACGCCGGGTATCAATGTCACTGCTTCATGGGTGATATGGCTATATGCATAATGAGCTGTTCAATAGCTAGCAGTACCGCTTTGCTTTCTACTATCCCCGTTACCCGAGTACACATGCTAAGCTGGGGATCATGTATTCTCCCAAGGGGCGGCATTGATAATACTGTGCGTGATCTGGATTGGATTTGGTGGAAGGAGGGTACGCAGCCATTTATTGATTTCCATGCAAATAAACGAAAGCTCCCTAGGTCCGTGCCATTGGGAGTGTCCCAGCAGTGATTTAAGGGGGGTCACGATATGGCCCAGTAAGCCTCGTTTGTTCATCAAGTTTCACGTGGTTCCCTGGAGCCATACATGTCTCTTTTTGCCCGGAGCTACCCTCAACGAACTCTTGCTAGGCCCTAAGCACAACGTGTCCCCCTGGAGTCATAATCAGAGTGTCTCGGGACAAAAAACACGTCGTGTTTGTTGGATTGTTTCGTGCCAAAATTTGGTTGCGTGGTGAATTTGTTATGCCCCAATCTATCATGCGTTATTTAGCTCGCCAGACGGGCTGCATGTGCGGGGATGGTGTGAATGGGTGCGGCAGTTGTCAGGCGACCGGGCAGAAGGGCTACGGACCAAGGGGAGGCAGTAGACGGAGGTGTTGGACGAAGCAATAACAGGTCTCAGCTAGGGTGGGGCGCACGGCCGCAGGCATGGCTTCATGCCGGTGGCCACGGGCAACAAGCCATGCTTGTATGCTCACTGTCATGCGATCCAGGATCCTTGGGAGCTTCCTTGGACACTTTGCCTGTCCCTGGAACGAAACATATATATGGGGCTTTGACTTCATATTCGGTGTCTTTCGATACCACCCTTAATTGGGCAGACTCTGATACCTATGTTTTGTACTATATCGATAACAAGTCTCTTTGAAGGAAAATCAAAGGCATCGAAGCGTGAAAGAGCATGCGCCAAGGCCCCATATTTCCATAATAAAACGCTGAGAGCTGCAAATTCTATCCTAGGAAAAAGAGGTTCAACTTCGCGTCGTCCACAGACGCTACTGGCCGTGGTTCCAGCTTAGTACTGAATGCACATAACTTCCCTGTGCCATCCTAACTGTGGATTGATTGGAAGCTTTCCGTAAGCAACGAAATACCTCAAAATTTCTCACATATGTAAAGAAGCCCCTGGCAGGGCAGGTACACTCTCCGCCGTACTTTCATCAAACTTTTGCTACTTAGGCTGTTCAGTGCGCATTTTCTCACTACAGCGTTTTAAATGCAACGTTGTTTACTGCTACCTGCTCTGCACACTCTATCTCTATCCAACTTGACTTTCAACATACGCACACCGCGGCCTTAAGCTGCAAGCACACCTGGTCTTTGGATAGGCTTGCTTGTTTGCGTGGATTCGGATACCATGAGCTGTGTCGCTAGGCCCGTCCTAAAAGCCATGCTCAGTGGAATCTTCTACCTGGCGCGGACATGCTTCGAGGTCTTCTACCCAAGGTACGCTCAAGCCTTTTCCAATTTTCGTGGCTGACTCCACCGATGTCTTTGCTAAGCTTAATTAAAAATTAACTATATGGGCAGCTTTCCTTGCGTTGTAGCTGTATGTGATTGGGATGCCGCCGCCGCCTCACGGTCAAGGTCAAAGCCTGAAGCATTTTAAGTCACAGAAAATTAATTTTTCGCCCATTGCCGCAGGACCATATTTCTCTCTTCGACCGCGGTGCATCTGCAGCCGAAGGTGCTGTGCTGGCAACTTAGGTTGCCGTCCATGCAGCAAATATCTGGCTGGATTATGGGTTCTCAGACAGTCGTTCCTATGGAGATACCCAGCGAGGCAGACGTCAGTGAGCCTGACCATGAAGTTCAGCCCTGGAAAAATGGAACCAAAAGTGATGGGTTTGACTATGAGGTGTCTGTGTTCCAACACCAGGATGCGCAGAGCATCGAGAGCAAAATCGACCACGAGGTGCCAGTGGTCCATATCGGCAATAATGAGAGTGATACCAAAGAGGTTAACTACGAGAGGCACGTGGCTGAAAGCGGAGATACCCAAAATGCGGATAATGTGGTGTGCCACGAGAGGGACGTGGCTGAAAGCGGGGATACCCAAAGTGCAGATAACATGGTGTGCCACGAGAGGCACGTGGCCGAAAGCGGAGATACCCAAAATGCGGATAATGTGGTGTGCCACGAGAGGCACGTGGCTGAAAGCGGAGATACCCAAAGTGCGGAGAACGTGGTGTGCCACGAGAGGCACGTGGCTGAAAGCGGAGATACCCAAAGTGCGGATAATGTGGTGTGCCACGAGAGGCACGTGGCCGAAAGCGGAGATACCCAAAGTGCGGAGAACGTGGTGTGCCACGAGAGGCACGTGGCCGAAAGCGGGGATACCCAAAGTGCGGAGAACGTGGTGTGCCACGAGAGGCACGTGGCCGAAAGCGGAGATACCCAAAATGCGGATAACGTGGTGTGCCACGAGAGGGACGTGGCTGAAAGCGGGGATACCCAAAGTGCAGATAACGGGTTGCGCCACGTGAGCCATGTCGTCATACCCACTGAGGGGCTTACAAATGCGGATGTGGTTGAGTGGGTGATCACACTTAGCAAACTGGAAGATGAGGCACTTGGCGACCGTCTCATCTTCCAGCTTGCTCCGGAGAAGTTCAAAACCCAGGGACGGAAGGCTGTGTACGACAGGCTCAGGTGGCAGGTGAACCCACACCGTCACCTGCTCGGTGGGCAACACAGGGCGTTGGCCTTCAAAGCCTTCGAATACTTGCAAGTCGCATATAGCAGACTTGAGAACAACAACTAGATGCGCATGCCGAAGGCATATGACGAGCGAGGGGTGGAGCAAGGGAAACAAAGGGGGGATTGCATGCATCTTATCAGGGCTTTATGTTAGTCATCAGAAGGTAAGTGTGGGACTTGGCCTGCCTGTTTCATTGTGTCGCTCAGTTTTTACGATAATAATTAGACATGTCCTTACTGACTAACAAACCCTTTCCACGCAGATTTAATGCCCTGGTGTGGACTGGTCGGGGGCTCTGCCTCCAGGGCGGCTGTGGCTGGGACGTATTGTCCTTTGCTTGTGTAACGAGTGGCAAAAAGAAGTGGGCTTAAGCCGCCGGAGTGGCTTTGGCTGGGACAAAGGGGGGGCCTTAGCCGCCGGAGTGGCTTTGGCCGGGACGTCTTGATTGTCCCTGTTTGTGCAATGGAGGAGTAATGGGTGCGAGGTAAAGAAACCCCACCACATGGAGGGTTACGACCCCAGAAACACGCGATCCAGGATCCTTGGGAGCTTCCTTGGACACTTTGTCTGTCCCTGGAACGAAACATATATATGGGGCTTTGACTTCATATTCGGTGTCTTTCGATACCACCCTTAATTGGGCAGACTCTGATACCTATGTTTTGTACTATATCGTGATTGGTACTTCCACAATTCTGTTTGTGTTTCATGTAACTTTCTTAACCACGCACACCCTGAGCTCAGACCCTCGTCAATAATTCCATATTTGCTGCGTAGCCCCTACAGTGTGACAAGATGTCATTATGTTTCAGTTTTCTGCGCCCTTCCTGTCTGAGTACACGCCTACACAATTAACGGATACGGCAAGATGTTTACACAGCTTTAGTAGCTCGGTAATGCAGTCAACACAGCTGCATGGTTCACATGCTCGTCATCAATATATCACGTGAAGGGGTATAAACACATACCCATAGCCCATACCAACGGCGGGGTGGGGCTTATCAAACTAGTTTCCAAACAGTGAACGTGAACGTATCATACACAAACATACACACACGTTCAGCCCGCAGCCCATCCACAAATTAGGTGTGCATGAAGGCACGAGCACGCACCAGCCATCAGGCGTACACTGTCGTGGATGTCACTGTTCCCATGCCGTGGCATCCTCTACCAGCCGTATGTGAATACGTCCTGATCAATGTATAAATAGACACGGCCATCCGGCCCTATACACACGTAGTCTAATGCCCAACATGCATTTATTTGAACGGTTCATCTCCGGCTACCCATAGCTCGTTCTTCCAGTGAAACGTGTTCGATAATAAGTCTTTTTGAAGGAAAATCAAAGGCATCGAAGCGTGAAAGAGCATGCTCCAAAGCCTGATACACACGCAGATGCCATACTTTGAATTAAGTGGGAGGCGGACGTTGGGGCGGCCCAGGCGGTCGTCAAGACGCACGTCTTTAAGTCGCACGAGAGGACAGGAACAGGATGTTGGAAAGGTAGAAACGAGAAATTTGGGATACGTTGTAACCTTTCATACCATGCAAGTTGCAGCAACGGACTTTAAATGTGTGTATTCTAGGTGCCTGCTGGTAGATGTGGACTTTGATAAGTTCGACCTCCCCGATTCCTTGGTCAACCGCTGCACTCACGCGTTTATGAAGCAATAGCAAAACAATTACGGTTGGGATTGAACGATTGCCCGAACAAATCATATACATTGAACCATTATTTAGTTCTCACAACTATGCAAATGCAATCAAATCGTTGGTTTGGGAGCTTCGACAGTCTTGTCAGTTCACCGTTGATCCATCGCGCTTCTCGACGTGACAGCTTCACCGATGGGCTTGCTCGTAAGAGCATCGAACAATTTTATTTGCCTCTTTGTCTCGAACTTATTTTCCTTACTTCCCTGAATTAAGAATTTGTGTGCAACTGCCAGGCGTTTCCATAGTTGCCATTGCAGAAAGTCAGACGCGGTAGGCCTTGATACATGACCGACCAACCGTCTTATCATCTTAAAACATTTCATCATATCGAGAGAACTTTACGTTGCAGTAGTGAATGCTAGATAGGGTTCTTGAATTGTTGAACTGGTACATACATATCACACAGCAATCAATACGAGCACGTATAGGAGCAACAGCTGCTGATAATGTTTTTTGGGGAAACCAACGCCACCGAGGTACTGCGCAGGGTGGCAACGCGGTTTGTTTGCCTGCACGTAGGCCTTGTACAAATGAAATGCGTATGTCAGCCACGCAACCGTAAGCAGCACCTTGGCAGGTACCAAGTTGTCGAGTCCGTGCAGGGGTCCGAACAGGGACCTCTGGGTCCGTCCATGTGTACATGCGTAAGCGCGCTGACGTACCTTTTTCTGATCGCCGCACTCCAGAAGTCTGAAGACCCTGGGCGGAGTTTGTGGAATTCCAACAGCGGCCGTCGCGCTGTTGAATTTAAATTCGCAGCTTTGGTGGTATTCTTGTCGACGATGCCAAAGACAGCCTATGCAGATGATGCGGCATGCAGGGGCCGGTCAAGCTGGCTGGCGAGCAAAGCATTTTCGTACAGAGAACAGTGCTTCGTATGGTGCCGCTTATTAGGTCGAAGGTATGGCGCTTGCACCCCTAGAACGAACGAACAAGCCCTCGTCCAAGCTGAATCCCCGCCCTGCCCCCTCCCACACCCGCCCTCCGCCCAGCTGCCTTATCCCCACTCTCTTCTTCTCCCTCTTTTTCTCTCTCTCCAACCTTGAATTTGTCGCCAGTTAGCACCTTATTCTCCCATTGGTAAGCCGCAACCGCTTCAAAGCCACGCATCAGGCGTGTCGTTGGCATTTTGCAACTTGGATCCGAAATCAAGAAGCTGGTGGCGAGGTCGTGTCCTAGACTGTTGAGGGGATTTCTGTTTTCTTCACTTTTTGCGGAGACTTGCTCGAGCGAGGCCCTCACCAACACAGCGCCTGTCCAAGTTATGAGCGAGGGACGCACAGCCTTGGAGAGTGGCGAGCCCACAGGTACGGGACCTGGGATCTCTGATTAAGGTGCGGAGGGATGGACCTTTGTTGTAAGGGTAAGTAAGTCAGGGATCACGTGAGGCAAGCAAAGGCAAAACGGCTGCATGTGCGCGGATGTAAACAAGCATCTGAAAAGCGAGCCTGCTAGTGCAAATTTCAACGCGGCCGCTGCTCTGCCCTTATTCCGCATGTCGCTATCACCTGCCCGCCACGTTTCCGTCTAAATACCCTAGCCCAGCTGCGCGCGGTGTAGCCTGTACCCCTATCCAGCTTGTCCAACATACAACCCAGATGCTCCAGTCCCGTGCTGGCACACTCCGCCGGAGCTACATTTTACCTTCATGGACAGTCACTATGTCTTTGGTATTGTAAGGATCCGCTTGCGACCTCACTGCTGCTCAACACAGCCTTTCCGTCCCTATACTGGCGCGTCCGTCGCAGGTCACCAAGTACATGTCACCAGATAGCTAGGGCTGGTTCAGCAGCAGTCACCAGATATCTGGAGCTGGTACAGCCCTCCCGCCCAGCAGCAGTCGCCAGGCGCGCCCTACAAGCTGTAGTGCAGTCCGAACACAGGGCTGTCTTTAGAGAAATGCGCTTGCACGGGCAGTAGGTCAATCCACTGTGTTGCGGTGGGTCCTGACAGGAAGGGGCATGTGCATGCATGCGTTGTGCGGTGGTGAACGGGGGAAATGGAGTTGTCGCTGCATGGTGAGCGCACCCGGCTGGGGTTCTGGCGATATCTGAGTTTGCGCGGCTTTATGCATCTGCTCATGTGGTGATTGGCGCGCTTGGCCTCAAGGGCTGGCCTGTCTGTGCGGGTCGAAATTTCACTCGGCTTGCTGTCAACTTGTGCTAGCTTCGGCTGCGCAAGTGTGCGGATGGAGGCTTAGTGGGTTTTCGTGGACGCCGGGTATCAATGTCACTGCTTCATGGGTGATATGGCTATATGCATAATGAGCTGTTCAATAGCTAGCAGTACCGCTTTGCTTTCTACTATCCCCGTTACCCGAGTACACATGCTAAGCTGGGGATCATGTATTCTCCCAAGGGGCGGCATTGATAATACTGTGCGTGATCTGGATTGGATTTGGTGGAAGGAGGGTACGCAGCCATTTATTGATTTCCATGCAAATAAACGAAAGCTCCCTAGGTCCGTGCCATTGGGAGTGTCCCAGCAGTGATTTAAGGGGGGTCACGATATGGCCCAGTAAGCCTCGTTTGTTCATCAAGTTTCACGTGGTTCCCTGGAGCCATACATGTCTCTTTTTGCCCGGAGCTACCCTCAACGAACTCTTGCTAGGCCCTAAGCACAACGTGTCCCCCTGGAGTCATAATCAGAGTGTCTCGGGACAAAAAACACGTCGTGTTTGTTGGATTGTTTCGTGCCAAAATTTGGTTGCGTGGTGAATTTGTTATGCCCCAATCTATCATGCGTTATTTAGCTCGCCAGACGGGCTGCATGTGCGGGGATGGTGTGAATGGGTGCGGCAGTTGTCAGGCGACCGGGCAGAAGGGCTACGGACCAAGGGGAGGCAGTAGACGGAGGTGTTGGACGAAGCAATAACAGGTCTCAGCTAGGGTGGGGCGCACGGCCGCAGGCATGGCTTCATGCCGGTGGCCACGGGCAACAAGCCATGCTTGTATGCTCACTGTCATGCGATCCAGGATCCTTGGGAGCTTCCTTGGACACTTTGCCTGTCCCTGGAACGAAACATATATATGGGGCTTTGACTTCATATTCGGTGTCTTTCGATACCACCCTTAATTGGGCAGACTCTGATACCTATGTTTTGTACTATATCGATAACAAGTCTCTTTGAAGGAAAATCAAAGGCATCGAAGCGTGAAAGAGCATGCGCCAAGGCCCCATATTTCCATAATAAAACGCTGAGAGCTGCAAATTCTATCCTAGGAAAAAGAGGTTCAACTTCGCGTCGTCCACAGACGCTACTGGCCGTGGTTCCAGCTTAGTACTGAATGCACATAACTTCCCTGTGCCATCCTAACTGTGGATTGATTGGAAGCTTTCCGTAAGCAACGAAATACCTCAAAATTTCTCACATGTGTAAAGAAGCCCCTGGCAGGGCAGGTACACTCTCCGCCGTACTTTCATCAAACTTTTGCTACTTAGGCTGTTCAGTGCGCATTTTCTCACTACAGCGTTTTAAATGCAACGTTGTTTACTGCTACCTGCTCTGCACACTCTATCTCTATCCAACTTGACTTTCAACATACGCACACCGCGGCCTTAAGCTGCAAGCACACCTGGTCTTTGGATAGGCTTGCTTGTTTGCGTGGATTCGGATACCATGAGCTGTGTACCTAGGCCCGTCCTAAAAGCCATGCTCAGTGGAATCTTCTACCTGGCACGGACATGCTTCGAGGTCTTCTACCCAAGGTACGCTCAAGCCTTTTCCAATTTTCGTGGCTGACTCCACCGATGCCTTTGCTAAGCTTAATTAAAAATTAACTATATGGGCAGCTTTCCTTGCGTTGTAGCTGTATGTGATTGGGATGCCGCCGCCGCCTCACGGTCAAGGTCAAAGCCTGAAGCATTTTAAGTCACAGAAAATTAATTTTTCGCCCATTGCCGCAGGACCATATTTCTCTCTTCGACCGCGGTGCATCTGCAGCCGAAGGTGCTGTGCTGGCAACTTAGGTTGCCATCCATGCAGCAAATATCTGGCTGGATTATGGGTTCTCAGACAGTCGTTCCTATGGAGATACCCAGCGAGGCAGACGTCAGTGAGCCTGACCATGAAGTTCAGCCCTGGAAAAATGGAACCAAAAGTGATGGGTTTGACTATGAGGTGTCTGTGTTCCAACACCAGGATGCGCAGAGCATCGAGAGCAAAATCGACCACGAGGTGCCAGTGGTCCATATCGGCAATAATGAGAGTGATACCAAAGAGGTTAACTACGAGAGGCACGTGGCTGAAAGCGGAGATACCCAAAATGCGGATAATGTGGTGTGCCACGAGAGGGACGTGGCTGAAAGCGGAGATACCCAAAGTGCAGATAACATGGTGTGCCACGAGAGGCACGTGGCCGAAAGCGGAGATACCCAAAATGCGGATAATGTGGTGTGCCACGAGAGGCACGTGGCCGAAAGCGGAGATACCCAAAGTGCGGAGAACGTGGTGTGCCACGAGAGGCACGTGGCCAAAAGCGGAGATACCCAAAATGCGGATAATGTGGTGTGCCACGAGAGGGACGTGGCTGAAAGCGGAGATACCCAAAGTGCAGATAACATGGTGTGCCACGAGAGGCACGTGGCCGAAAGCGGAGATACCCAAAATGCGGATAACGTGGTGTGCCACGAGAGGGACGTGGCTGAAAGCGGGGATACCCAAAGTGCAGATAACGGGTTGCGCCACGTGAGCCATGTCGTCATACCCACTGAGGGGCTTACAAATGCGGATGTGGTTGAGTGGGTGATCACACTTAGCAAACTGGAAGATGAGGCACTTGGCGACCGTCTCATCTTCCAGCTTGCTCCGGAGAAGTTCAAAACCCAGGGACGGAAGGCTGTGTACGACAGGCTCAGGTGGCAGGTGAACCCACACCGTCACCTGCTCGGTGGGCAACACAGGGCGTTGGCCTTCAAAGCCTTCGAACACTTGCAAGTCGCATATAGCAGACTTGAGAACAACAACTAGATGCGCATGCCGAAGGCATATGACGAGCGAGGGGTGGAGCAAGGGAAACAAAGGGGGGATTGCATGCATCTTATCAGGGCTTTATGTTAGTCATCAGAAGGTAAGTGTGGGACTTGGCCTGCCTGTTTCATTGTGTCGCTCAGTTTTTACGATAATAATTAGACATGTCCTTACTGACTAACAAACCCTTTCCACGCAGATTTAATGCCCTGGTGTGGACTGGTCGGGGGCTCTGCCTCCAGGGCGGCTGTGGCTGGGACGTATTGTCCTTTGCTTGTGTAACGAGTGGCAAAAAGAAGTGGGCTTAAGCCGCCGGAGTGGCTTTGGCTGGGACAAAGGGGGGGCCTTAGCCGCCGGAGTGGCTTTGGCCGGGACGTCTTGATTGTCCCTGTTTGTGCAATGGAGGAGTAATGGGTGCGAGGTAAAGAAACCCCACCACATGGAGGGTTACGACCCCAGAAACACGCGATCCAGGATCCTTGGGAGCTTCCTTGGACACTTTGTCTGTCCCTGGAACGAAACATATATATGGGGCTTTGACTTCATATTCGGTGTCTTTCGATACCACCCTTAATTGGGCAGACTCTGATACCTATGTTTTGTACTATATCGTGATTGGTACTTCCACAATTCTGTTTGTGTTTCATGTAACTTTCTTAACCACGCACACCCTGAGCTCAGACCCTCGTCAATAATTCCATATTTGCTGCGTAGCCCCTACAGTGTGACAAGATGTCATTATGTTTCAGTTTTCTGCGCCCTTCCTGTCTGAGTACACGCCTACACAATTAACGGATACGGCAAGATGTTTACACAGCTTTAGTAGCTCGGTAATGCAGTCAACACAGCTGCATGGTTCACATGCTCGTCATCAATATATCACGTGAAGGGGTATAAACACATACCCATAGCCCATACCAACGGCGGGGTGGGGCTTATCAAACTAGTTTCCAAACAGTGAACGTGAACGTATCATACACAAACATACACACACGTTCAGCCCGCAGCCCATCCACAAATTAGGTGTGCATGAAGGCACGAGCACGCACCAGCCATCAGGCGTACACTGTCGTGGATGTCACTGTTCCCATGCCGTGGCATCCTCTACCAGCCGTATGTGAATACGTCCTGATCAATGTATAAATAGACACGGCCATCCGGCCCTATACACACGTAGTCTAATGCCCAACATGCATTTATTTGAACGGTTCATCTCCGGCTACCCATAGCTCGTTCTTCCAGTGAAACGTGTTCGATAATAAGTCTTTTTGAAGGAAAATCAAAGGCATCGAAGCGTGAAAGAGCATGCTCCAAGGCCTGATACACACGCAGATGCCATACTTTGAATTAAGTGGGAGGCGGACGTTGGGGCGGCCCAGGCGGTCGTCAAGACGCACGTCTTTAAGTCGCACGAGAGGACAGGAACAGGATGTTGGAAAGGTAGAAACGAGAAATTTGGGATACGTTGTAACCTTTCATACCATGCAAGTTGCAGCAACGGACTTTAAATGTGTGTATTCTAGGTGCCTGCTGGTAGATGTGGACTTTGATAAGTTCGACCTCCCCGATTCCTTGGTCAACCGCTGCACTCACGCGTTTATGAAGCAATAGCAAAACAATTACGGTTGGGATTGAACGATTGCCCGAACAAATCATATACATTGAACCATTATTTAGTTCTCACAACTATGCAAATGCAATCAAATCGTTGGTTTGGGAGCTTCGACAGTCTTGTCAGTTCACCGTTGATCCATCGCGCTTCTCGACGTGACAGCTTCACCGATGGGCTTGCTCGTAAGAGCATCGAACAATTTTATTTGCCTCTTTGTCTCGAACTTATTTTCCTTACTTCCCTGAATTAAGAATTTGTGTGCAACTGCCAGGCGTTTCCATAGTTGCCATTGCAGAAAGTCAGACGCGGTAGGCCTTGATACATGACCGACCAACCGTCTTATAATCTTAAAACATTTCATCATATCGAGAGAACTTTACGTTGCAGTAGTGAATGCTAGATAGGGTTCTTGAATTGTTGAACTGGTACATACATATCACACAGCAATCAATACGAGCACGTATAGGAGCAACAGCTGCTGATAATGTTTTTTGGGGAAACCAACGCCACCGAGGTACTGCGCAGGGTGGCAACGCGGTTTGTTTGCCTGCACGTAGGCCTTGTACAAATGAAATGCGTATGTCAGCCACGCAACCGTAAGCAGCACCTTGGCAGGTACCAAGTTGTCGAGTCCGTGCAGGGGTCCGAACAGGGACCTCTGGGTCCGTCCATGTGTACATGCGTAAGCGCGCTGACGTACCTTTTTGTGATCGCCGCACTCCAGAAGTCTGAAGACCCTGGGCGGAGTTTGTGGAATTCCAACAGCGGCCGTCGCCCTGTTGAATTTAAATTCGCAGCTTTGGTGGTATTCTTGTCGACGATGCCAAAGACAGCCTATGCAGATGATGCGGCATGCAGGGGCCGGTCAAGCTGGCTGGCGAGCAAAGCATTTTCGTACAGAGAACAGTGCTTCGTATGGTGCCGCTTATTAGGTCGAAGGTATGGCGCTTGCACCCCTAGAACGAACGAACAAGCCCTCGTCCAAGCTGAATCCCCGCCCTGCCCCCTTCCACACCCGCCCTCCGCCCAGCTGCCTTATCCCCACTCTCTTCTTCTCCCTCTTTTTCTCTCTCTCCAACCTTGAATTTGTCGCCAGTTAGCACCTTATTCTCCCATTGGTAAGCCGCAACCGCTTCAAAGCCACGCATCAGGCGTGTCGGTGGCATTTTGCAACTTGGATCCGAAATCAAGAAGCTGGTGGCGAGGTCGTGTCCTAGACTGTTGAGGGGATTTCTGTTTTCTTCACTTTTTGCGGAGACTTGCTCGAGCGAGGCCCTCACCAACACAGCGCCTGTCCAAGTTATGAGCGAGGGACGCACAGCCTTGGAGAGTGGCGAGCCCACAGGTACGGGACCTGGGATCTCTGATTAAGGTGCGGAGGGATGGACCTTTGTTGTAAGGGTAAGTAAGTCAGGGATCACGTGAGGCAAGCAAAGGCAAAACGGCTGCATGTGCGCGGATGTAAACAAGCATCTGCAAAGCGAGCCTGCTAGTGCAAATTTCAACGCGGCCGCTGCTCTGCCCTTATTCCGCATGTCGCTATCACCTGCCCGCCACGTTTCCGTCTAAATACCCTAGCCCAGCTGCGCGCGGTGTAGCCTGTACCCCTATCCAGCTTGTCCAACATACAACCCAGATGCTCCAGTCCCGTGCTGGCACACTCCGCCGGAGCTACATTTTACCTTCATGGACAGTCACTATGTCTTTGGTATTGTAAGGATCCGCTTGCGACCTCACTGCTGCTCAACACAGCCTTTCCGTCCCTATACTGGCGCGTCCGTCGCAGGTCACCAAGTACATGTCACCAGATAGCTAGGGCTGGTTCAGCAGCAGTCACCAGATATCTGGAGCTGGTACAGCCCTCCCGCCCAGCAGCAGTCGCCAGGCGCGCCCTACAAGCTGTAGTGCAGTCCGAACACAGGGCTGTCTTTAGAGAAATGCGCTTGCACGGGCAGTAGGTCAATCCACTGTGTTGCGGTGGGTCCTGACAGGAAGGGGCATGTGCATGCATGCGTTGTGCGGTGGTGAACGGGGGAAATGGAGTTATCGCTGCATGGTGAGCGCACCCGGCTGGGGTTCTGGCGATATCTGAGTTTGCGCGGCTTTATGCATCTGCTCATGTGGTGATTGGCGCGCTTGGCCTCAAGGGCTGGCCTGTCTGTGCGGGTCGAAATTTCACTCGGCTTGCTGTCAACTTGTGCTAGCTTCGGCTGCGCAAGTGTGCGGATGGAGGCTTAGTGGGTTTTCGTGGACGCCGGGTATCAATGTCACTGCTTCATGGGTGATATGGCTATATGCATAATGAGCTGTTCAATAGCTAGCAGTACCGCTTTGCTTTCTACTATCCCCGTTACCCGAGTACACATGCTAAGCTGGGGATCATGTATTCTCCCAAGGGGCGGCATTGATAATACTGTGCGTGATCTGGATTGGATTTGGTGGAAGGAGGGTACGCAGCCATTTATTGATTTCCATGCAAATAAACGAAAGCTCCCTAGGTCCGTGCCATTGGGAGTGTCCCAGCAGTGATTTAAGGGGGGTCACGATATGGCCCAGTAAGCCTCGTTTGTTCATCAAGTTTCACGTGGTTCCCTGGAGCCATACATGTCTCTTTTTGCCCGGAGCTACCCTCAACGAACTCTTGCTAGGCCCTAAGCACAACGTGTCCCCCTGGAGTCATAATCAGAGTGTCTCGGGACAAAAAACACGTCGTGTTTGTTGGATTGTTTCGTGCCAAAATTTGGTTGCGTGGTGAATTTGTTATGCCCCAATCTATCATGCGTTATTTAGCTCGCCAGACGGGCTGCATGTGCGGGGATGGTGTGAATGGGTGCGGCAGTTGTCAGGCGACCGGGCAGAAGGGCTACGGACCAAGGGGAGGCAGTAGACGGAGGTGTTGGACGAAGCAATAACAGGTCTCAGCTAGGGTGGGGCGCACGGCCGCAGGCATGGCTTCATGCCGGTGGCCACGGGCAACAAGCCATGCTTGTATGCTCACTGTCATGCGATCCAGGATCCTTGGGAGCTTCCTTGGACACTTTGCCTGTCCCTGGAACGAAACATATATATGGGGCTTTGACTTCATATTCGGTGTCTTTCGATACCACCCTTAATTGGGCAGACTCTGATACCTATGTTTTGTACTATATCGATAACAAGTCTCTTTGAAGGAAAATCAAAGGCATCGAAGCGTGAAAGAGCATGCGCCAAGGCCCCATATTTCCATAATAAAACGCTGAGAGCTGCAAATTCTATCCTAGGAAAAAGAGGTTCAACTTCGCGTCGTCCACAGACGCTACTGGCCGTGGTTCCAGCTTAGTACTGAATGCACATAACTTCCCTGTGCCATCCTAACTGTGGATTGATTGGAAGCTTTCCGTAAGCAACGAAATACCTCAAAATTTCTCACATATGTAAAGAAGCCCCTGGCAGGGCAGGTACACTCTCCGCCGTACTTTCATCAAACTTTTGCTACTTAGGCTGTTCAGTGCGCATTTTCTCACTACAGCGTTTTAAATGCAACGTTGTTTACTGCTACCTGCTCTGCACACTCTATCTCTATCCAACTTGACTTTCAACATACGCACACCGCGGCCTTAAGCTGCAAGCACACCTGGTCTTTGGATAGGCTTGCTTGTTTGCGTGGATTCGGATACCATGAGCTGTGTCGCTAGGCCCGTCCTAAAAGCCATGCTCAGTGGAATCTTCTACCTGGCGCGGACATGCTTCGAGGTCTTCTACCCAAGGTACGCTCAAGCCTTTTCCAATTTTCGTGGCTGACTCCACCGATGTCTTTGCTAAGCTTAATTAAAAATTAACTATATGGGCAGCTTTCCTTGCGTTGTAGCTGTATGTGATTGGGATGCCGCCGCCGCCTCACGGTCAAGGTCAAAGCCTGAAGCATTTTAAGTCACAGAAAATTAATTTTTCGCCCATTGCCGCAGGACCATATTTCTCTCTTCGACCGCGGTGCATCTGCAGCCGAAGGTGCTGTGCTGGCAACTTAGGTTGCCGTCCATGCAGCAAATATCTGGCTGGATTATGGGTTCTCAGACAGTCGTTCCTATGGAGATACCCAGCGAGGCAGACGTCAGTGAGCCTGACCATGAAGTCCAGCCCTGGAAAAATGGAACCAAAAGTGATGGGTTTGACTATGAGGTGTCTGTGTTCCAACACCAGGATGCGCAGAGCATCGAGAGCAAAATCGACCACGAGGTGCCAGTGGTCCATATCGGCAATAATGAGAGTGATACCAAAGAGGTTAACTACGAGAGGCACGTGGCTGAAAGCGGAGATACCCAAAGTGCAGATAACATGGTGTGCCACGAGAGGCACGTGGCCGAAAGCGGAGATACCCAAAATGCGGATAATGTGGTGTGCCACGAGAGGCACGTGGCCGAAAGCGGAGATACCCAAAGTGCGGAGAACGTGGTGTGCCACGAGAGGCACGTGGCCAAAAGCGGAGATACCCAAAATGCGGATAATGTGGTGTGCCACGAGAGGGACGTGGCTGAAAGCGGAGATACCCAAAGTGCAGATAACATGGTGTGCCACGAGAGGCACGTGGCCGAAAGCGGAGATACCCAAAATGCGGATAACGTGGTGTGCCACGAGAGGGACGTGGCTGAAAGCGGGGATACCCAAAGTGCAGATAACGGGTTGCGCCACGTGAGCCATGTCGTCATACCCACTGAGGGGCTTACAAATGCGGATGTGGTTGAGTGGGTGATCACACTTAGCAAACTGGAAGATGAGGCACTTGGCGACCGTCTCATCTTCCAGCTTGCTCCGGAGAAGTTCAAAACCCAGGGACGGAAGGCTGTGTACGACAGGCTCAGGTGGCAGGTGAACCCACACCGTCACCTGCTCGGTGGGCAACACAGGGCGTTGGCCTTCAAAGCCTTCGAACACTTGCAAGTCGCATATAGCAGACTTGAGAACAACAACTAGATGCGCATGCCGAAGGCATATGACGAGCGAGGGGTGGAGCAAGGGAAACAAAGGGGGGATTGCATGCATCTTATCAGGGCTTTATGTTAGTCATCAGAAGGTAAGTGTGGGACTTGGCCTGCCTGTTTCATTGTGTCGCTCAGTTTTTACGATAATAATTAGACATGTCCTTACTGACTAACAAACCCTTTCCACGCAGATTTAATGCCCTGGTGTGGACTGGTCGGGGGCTCTGCCTCCAGGGCGGCTGTGGCTGGGACGTATTGTCCTTTGCTTGTGTAACGAGTGGCAAAAAGAAGTGGGCTTAAGCCGCCGGAGTGGCTTTGGCTGGGACAAAGGGGGGGCCTTAGCCGCCGGAGTGGCTTTGGCCGGGACGTCTTGATTGTCCCTGTTTGTGCAATGGAGGAGTAATGGGTGCGAGGTAAAGAAACCCCACCACATGGAGGGTTACGACCCCAGAAACACGCGATCCAGGATCCTTGGGAGCTTCCTTGGACACTTTGTCTGTCCCTGGAACGAAACATATATATGGGGCTTTGACTTCATATTCGGTGTCTTTCGATACCACCCTTAATTGGGCAGACTCTGATACCTATGTTTTGTACTATATCGTGATTGGTACTTCCACAATTCTGTTTGTGTTTCATGTAACTTTCTTAACCACGCACACCCTGAGCTCAGACCCTCGTCAATAATTCCATATTTGCTGCGTAGCCCCTACAGTGTGACAAGATGTCATTATGTTTCAGTTTTCTGCGCCCTTCCTGTCTGAGTACACGCCTACACAATTAACGGATACGGCAAGATGTTTACACAGCTTTAGTAGCTCGGTAATGCAGTCAACACAGCTGCATGGTTCACATGCTCGTCATCAATATATCACGTGAAGGGGTATAAACACATACCCATAGCCCATACCAACGGCGGGGTGGGGCTTATCAAACTAGTTTCCAAACAGTGAACGTGAACGTATCATACACAAACATACACACACGTTCAGCCCGCAGCCCATCCACAAATTAGGTGTGCATGAAGGCACGAGCACGCACCAGCCATCAGGCGTACACTGTCGTGGATGTCACTGTTCCCATGCCGTGGCATCCTCTACCAGCCGTATGTGAATACGTCCTGATCAATGTATAAATAGACACGGCCATCCGGCCCTATACACACGTAGTCTAATGCCCAACATGCATTTATTTGAACGGTTCATCTCCGGCTACCCATAGCTCGTTCTTCCAGTGAAACGTGTTCGATAATAAGTCTTTTTGAAGGAAAATCAAAGGCATCGAAGCGTGAAAGAGCATGCTCCAAAGCCTGATACACACGCAGATGCCATACTTTGAATTAAGTGGGAGGCGGACGTTGGGGCGGCCCAGGCGGTCGTCAAGACGCACGTCTTTAAGTCGCACGAGAGGACAGGAACAGGATGTTGGAATGGTAGAAACGAGAAATTTGGGATACGTTGTAACCTTTCATACCATGCAAGTTGCAGCAACGGACTTTAAATGTGTGTATTCTAGGTGCCTGCTGGTAGATGTGGACTTTGATAAGTTCGACCTCCCCGATTCCTTGGTCAACCGCTGCACTCACGCGTTTATGAAGCAATAGCAAAACAATTACGGTTGGGATTGAACGATTGCCCGAACAAATCATATACATTGAACCATTATTTAGTTCTCACAACTATGCAAATGCAATCAAATCGTTGGTTTGGGAGCTTCGACAGTCTTGTCAGTTCACCGTTGATCCATCGCGCTTCTCGACGTGACAGCTTCACCGATGGGCTTGCTCGTAAGAGCATCGAACAATTTTATTTGCCTCTTTGTCTCGAACTTATTTTCCTTACTTCCCTGAATTAAGAATTTGTGTGCAACTGCCAGGCGTTTCCATAGTTGCCATTGCAGAAAGTCAGACGCGGTAGGCCTTGATACATGACCGACCAACCGTCTTATAATCTTAAAACATTTCATCATATCGAGAGAACTTTACGTTGCAGTAGTGAATGCTAGATAGGGTTCTTGAATTGTTGAACTGGTACATACATATCACACAGCAATCAATACGAGCACGTATAGGAGCAACAGCTGCTGATAATGTTTTTTGGGGAAACCAACGCCACCGAGGTACTGCGCAGGGTGGCAACGCGGTTTGTTTGCCTGCACGTAGGCCTTGTACAAATGAAATGCGTATGTCAGCCACGCAACCGTAAGCAGCACCTTGGCAGGTACCAAGTTGTCGAGTCCGTGCAGGGGTCCGAACAGGGACCTCTGGGTCCGTCCATGTGTACATGCGTAAGCGCGCTGACGTACCTTTTTCTGATCGCCGCACTCCAGAAGTCTGAAGACCCTGGGCGGAGTTTGTGGAATTCCAACAGCGGCCGTCGCCCTGTTGAATTTAAATTCGCAGCTTTGGTGGTATTCTTGTCGACGATGCCAAAGACAGCCTATGCAGATGATGCGGCATGCAGGGGCCGGTCAAGCTGGCTGGCGAGCAAAGCATTTTCGTACAGAGAACAGTGCTTCGTATGGTGCCGCTTATTAGGTCGAAGGTATGGCGCTTGCACCCCTAGAACGAACGAACAAGCCCTCGTCCAAGCTGAATCCCCGCCCTGCCCCCTCCCACACCCGCCCTCCGCCCAGCTGCCTTATCCCCACTCTCTTCTTCTCCCTCTTTTTCTCTCTCTCCAACCTTGAATTTGTCGCCAGTTAGCACCTTATTCTCCCATTGGTAAGCCGCAACCGCTTCAAAGCCACGCATCAGGCGTGTCGGTGGCATTTTGCAACTTGGATCCGAAATCAAGAAGCTGGTGGCGAGGTCGTGTCCTAGACTGTTGAGGGGATTTCTGTTTTCTTCACTTTTTGCGGAGACTTGCTCGAGCGAGGCCCTCACCAACACAGCGCCTGTCCAAGTTATGAGCGAGGGACGCACAGCCTTGGAGAGTGGCGAGCCCACAGGTACGGGACCTGGGATCTCTGATTAAGGTGCGGAGGGATGGACCTTTGTTGTAAGGGTAAGTAAGTCAGGGATCACGTGAGGCAAGCAAAGGCAAAACGGCTGCATGTGCGCGGATGTAAACAAGCATCTGCAAAGCGAGCCTGCTAGTGCAAATTTCAACGCGGCCGCTGCTCTGCCCTTATTCCGCATGTCGCTATCACCTGCCCGCCACGTTTCCGTCTAAATACCCTAGCCCAGCTGCGCGCGGTGTAGCCTGTACCCCTATCCAGCTTGTCCAACATACAACCCAGATGCTCCAGTCCCGTGCTGGCACACTCCGCCGGAGCTACATTTTACCTTCATGGACAGTCACTATGTCTTTGGTATTGTAAGGATCCGCTTGCGACCTCACTGCTGCTCAACACAGCCTTTCCGTCCCTATACTGGCGCGTCCGTCGCAGGTCACCAAGTACATGTCACCAGATAGCTAGGGCTGGTTCAGCAGCAGTCACCAGATATCTGGAGCTGGTACAGCCCTCCCGCCCAGCAGCAGTCGCCAGGCGCGCCCTACAAGCTGTAGTGCAGTCCGAACACAGGGCTGTCTTTAGAGAAATGCGCTTGCACGGGCAGTAGGTCAATCCACTGTGTTGCGGTGGGTCCTGACAGGAAGGGGCATGTGCATGCATGCGTTGTGCGGTGGTGAACGGGGGAAATGGAGTTATCGCTGCATGGTGAGCGCACCCGGCTGGGGTTCTGGCGATATCTGAGTTTGCGCGGCTTTATGCATCTGCTCATGTGGTGATTGGCGCGCTTGGCCTCAAGGGCTGGCCTGTCTGTGCGGGTCGAAATTTCACTCGGCTTGCTGTCAACTTGTGCTAGCTTCGGCTGCGCAAGTGTGCGGATGGAGGCTTAGTGGGTTTTCGTGGACGCCGGGTATCAATGTCACTGCTTCATGGGTGATATGGCTATATGCATAATGAGCTGTTCAATAGCTAGCAGTACCGCTTTGCTTTCTACTATCCCCGTTACCCGAGTACACATGCTAAGCTGGGGATCATGTATTCTCCCAAGGGGCGGCATTGATAATACTGTGCGTGATCTGGATTGGATTTGGTGGAAGGAGGGTACGCAGCCATTTATTGATTTCCATGCAAATAAACGAAAGCTCCCTAGGTCCGTGCCATTGGGAGTGTCCCAGCAGTGATTTAAGGGGGGTCACGATATGGCCCAGTAAGCCTCGTTTGTTCATCAAGTTTCACGTGGTTCCCTGGAGCCATACATGTCTCTTTTTGCCCGGAGCTACCCTCAACGAACTCTTGCTAGGCCCTAAGCACAACGTGTCCCCCTGGAGTCATAATCAGAGTGTCTCGGGACAAAAAACACGTCGTGTTTGTTGGATTGTTTCGTGCCAAAATTTGGTTGCGTGGTGAATTTGTTATGCCCCAATCTATCATGCGTTATTTAGCTCGCCAGACGGGCTGCATGTGCGGGGATGGTGTGAATGGGTGCGGCAGTTGTCAGGCGACCGGGCAGAAGGGCTACGGACCAAGGGGAGGCAGTAGACGGAGGTGTTGGACGAAGCAATAACAGGTCTCAGCTAGGGTGGGGCGCACGGCCGCAGGCATGGCTTCATGCCGGTGGCCACGGGCAACAAGCCATGCTTGTATGCTCACTGTCATGCGATCCAGGATCCTTGGGAGCTTCCTTGGACACTTTGCCTGTCCCTGGAACGAAACATATATATGGGGCTTTGACTTCATATTCGGTGTCTTTCGATACCACCCTTAATTGGGCAGACTCTGATACCTATGTTTTGTACTATATCGATAACAAGTCTCTTTGAAGGAAAATCAAAGGCATCGAAGCGTGAAAGAGCATGCGCCAAGGCCCCATATTTCCATAATAAAACGCTGAGAGCTGCAAATTCTATCCTAGGAAAAAGAGGTTCAACTTCGCGTCGTCCACAGACGCTACTGGCCGTGGTTCCAGCTTAGTACTGAATGCACATAACTTCCCTGTGCCATCCTAACTGTGGATTGATTGGAAGCTTTCCGTAAGCAACGAAATACCTCAAAATTTCTCACATATGTAAAGAAGCCCCTGGCAGGGCAGGTACACTCTCCGCCGTACTTTCATCAAACTTTTGCTACTTAGGCTGTTCAGTGCGCATTTTCTCACTACAGCGTTTTAAATGCAACGTTGTTTACTGCTACCTGCTCTGCACACTCTATCTCTATCCAACTTGACTTTCAACATACGCACACCGCGGCCTTAAGCTGCAAGCACACCTGGTCTTTGGATAGGCTTGCTTGTTTGCGTGGATTCGGATACCATGAGCTGTGTCGCTAGGCCCGTCCTAAAAGCCATGCTCAGTGGAATCTTCTACCTGGCGCGGACATGCTTCGAGGTCTTCTACCCAAGGTACGCTCAAGCCTTTTCCAATTTTCGTGGCTGACTCCACCGATGTCTTTGCTAAGCTTAATTAAAAATTAACTATATGGGCAGCTTTCCTTGCGTTGTAGCTGTATGTGATTGGGATGCCGCCGCCGCCTCACGGTCAAGGTCAAAGCCTGAAGCATTTTAAGTCACAGAAAATTAATTTTTCGCCCATTGCCGCAGGACCATATTTCTCTCTTCGACCGCGGTGCATCTGCAGCCGAAGGTGCTGTGCTGGCAACTTAGGTTGCCGTCCATGCAGCAAATATCTGGCTGGATTATGGGTTCTCAGACAGTCGTTCCTATGGAGATACCCAGCGAGGCAGACGTCAGTGAGCCTGACCATGAAGTTCAGCCCTGGAAAAATGGAACCAAAAGTGATGGGTTTGACTATGAGGTGTCTGTGTTCCAACACCAGGATGCGCAGAGCATCGAGAGCAAAATCGACCACGAGGTGCCAGTGGTCCATATCGGCAATAATGAGAGTGATACCAAAGAGGTTAACTACGAGAGGCACGTGGCTGAAAGCGGAGATACCCAAAATGCGGATAATGTGGTGTGCCACGAGAGGGACGTGGCTGAAAGCGGGGATACCCAAAGTGCAGATAACATGGTGTGCCACGAGAGGCACGTGGCCGAAAGCGGAGATACCCAAAATGCGGATAATGTGGTGTGCCACGAGAGGCACGTGGCTGAAAGCGGAGATACCCAAAGTGCGGAGAACGTGGTGTGCCACGAGAGGCACGTGGCTGAAAGCGGAGATACCCAAAGTGCGGATAATGTGGTGTGCCACGAGAGGCACGTGGCCGAAAGCGGAGATACCCAAAGTGCGGAGAACGTGGTGTGCCACGAGAGGCACGTGGCCGAAAGCGGGGATACCCAAAGTGCGGAGAACGTGGTGTGCCACGAGAGGCACGTGGCCGAAAGCGGAGATACCCAAAATGCGGATAACGTGGTGTGCCACGAGAGGGACGTGGCTGAAAGCGGGGATACCCAAAGTGCAGATAACGGGTTGCGCCACGTGAGCCATGTCGTCATACCCACTGAGGGGCTTACAAATGCGGATGTGGTTGAGTGGGTGATCACACTTAGCAAACTGGAAGATGAGGCACTTGGCGACCGTCTCATCTTCCAGCTTGCTCCGGAGAAGTTCAAAACCCAGGGACGGAAGGCTGTGTACGACAGGCTCAGGTGGCAGGTGAACCCACACCGTCACCTGCTCGGTGGGCAACACAGGGCGTTGGCCTTCAAAGCCTTCGAATACTTGCAAGTCGCATATAGCAGACTTGAGAACAACAACTAGATGCGCATGCCGAAGGCATATGACGAGCGAGGGGTGGAGCAAGGGAAACAAAGGGGGGATTGCATGCATCTTATCAGGGCTTTATGTTAGTCATCAGAAGGTAAGTGTGGGACTTGGCCTGCCTGTTTCATTGTGTCGCTCAGTTTTTACGATAATAATTAGACATGTCCTTACTGACTAACAAACCCTTTCCACGCAGATTTAATGCCCTGGTGTGGACTGGTCGGGGGCTCTGCCTCCAGGGCGGCTGTGGCTGGGACGTATTGTCCTTTGCTTGTGTAACGAGTGGCAAAAAGAAGTGGGCTTAAGCCGCCGGAGTGGCTTTGGCTGGGACAAAGGGGGGGCCTTAGCCGCCGGAGTGGCTTTGGCCGGGACGTCTTGATTGTCCCTGTTTGTGCAATGGAGGAGTAATGGGTGCGAGGTAAAGAAACCCCACCACATGGAGGGTTACGACCCCAGAAACACGCGATCCAGGATCCTTGGGAGCTTCCTTGGACACTTTGTCTGTCCCTGGAACGAAACATATATATGGGGCTTTGACTTCATATTCGGTGTCTTTCGATACCACCCTTAATTGGGCAGACTCTGATACCTATGTTTTGTACTATATCGTGATTGGTACTTCCACAATTCTGTTTGTGTTTCATGTAACTTTCTTAACCACGCACACCCTGAGCTCAGACCCTCGTCAATAATTCCATATTTGCTGCGTAGCCCCTACAGTGTGACAAGATGTCATTATGTTTCAGTTTTCTGCGCCCTTCCTGTCTGAGTACACGCCTACACAATTAACGGATACGGCAAGATGTTTACACAGCTTTAGTAGCTCGGTAATGCAGTCAACACAGCTGCATGGTTCACATGCTCGTCATCAATATATCACGTGAAGGGGTATAAACACATACCCATAGCCCATACCAACGGCGGGGTGGGGCTTATCAAACTAGTTTCCAAACAGTGAACGTGAACGTATCATACACAAACATACACACACGTTCAGCCCGCAGCCCATCCACAAATTAGGTGTGCATGAAGGCACGAGCACGCACCAGCCATCAGGCGTACACTGTCGTGGATGTCACTGTTCCCATGCCGTGGCATCCTCTACCAGCCGTATGTGAATACGTCCTGATCAATGTATAAATAGACACGGCCATCCGGCCCTATACACACGTAGTCTAATGCCCAACATGCATTTATTTGAACGGTTCATCTCCGGCTACCCATAGCTCGTTCTTCCAGTGAAACGTGTTCGATAATAAGTCTTTTTGAAGGAAAATCAAAGGCATCGAAGCGTGAAAGAGCATGCTCCAAAGCCTGATACACACGCAGATGCCATACTTTGAATTAAGTGGGAGGCGGACGTTGGGGCGGCCCAGGCGGTCGTCAAGACGCACGTCTTTAAGTCGCACGAGAGGACAGGAACAGGATGTTGGAAAGGTAGAAACGAGAAATTTGGGATACGTTGTAACCTTTCATACCATGCAAGTTGCAGCAACGGACTTTAAATGTGTGTATTCTAGGTGCCTGCTGGTAGATGTGGACTTTGATAAGTTCGACCTCCCCGATTCCTTGGTCAACCGCTGCACTCACGCGTTTATGAAGCAATAGCAAAACAATTACGGTTGGGATTGAACGATTGCCCGAACAAATCATATACATTGAACCATTATTTAGTTCTCACAACTATGCAAATGCAATCAAATCGTTGGTTTGGGAGCTTCGACAGTCTTGTCAGTTCACCGTTGATCCATCGCGCTTCTCGACGTGACAGCTTCACCGATGGGCTTGCTCGTAAGAGCATCGAACAATTTTATTTGCCTCTTTGTCTCGAACTTATTTTCCTTACTTCCCTGAATTAAGAATTTGTGTGCAACTGCCAGGCGTTTCCATAGTTGCCATTGCAGAAAGTCAGACGCGGTAGGCCTTGATACATGACCGACCAACCGTCTTATCATCTTAAAACATTTCATCATATCGAGAGAACTTTACGTTGCAGTAGTGAATGCTAGATAGGGTTCTTGAATTGTTGAACTGGTACATACATATCACACAGCAATCAATACGAGCACGTATAGGAGCAACAGCTGCTGATAATGTTTTTTGGGGAAACCAACGCCACCGAGGTACTGCGCAGGGTGGCAACGCGGTTTCTTTGCCTGCACGTAGGCCTTGTACAAATGAAATGCGTATGTCAGCCACGCAACCGTAAGCAGCACCTTGGCAGGTACCAAGTTGTCGAGTCCGTGCAGGGGTCCGAACAGGGACCTCTGGGTCCGTCCATGTGTACATGCGTAAGCGCGCTGACGTACCTTTTTCTGATCGCCGCACTCCAGAAGTCTGAAGACCCTGGGCGGAGTTTGTGGAATTCCAACAGCGGCCGTCGCGCTGTTGAATTTAAATTCGCAGCTTTGGTGGTATTCTTGTCGACGATGCCAAAGACAGCCTATGCAGATGATGCGGCATGCAGGGGCCGGTCAAGCTGGCTGGCGAGCAAAGCATTTTCGTACAGAGAACAGTGCTTCGTATGGTGCCGCTTATTAGGTCGAAGGTATGGCGCTTGCACCCCTAGAACGAACGAACAAGCCCTCGTCCAAGCTGAATCCCCGCCCTGCCCCCTCCCACACCCGCCCTCCGCCCAGCTGCCTTATCCCCACTCTCTTCTTCTCCCTCTTTTTCTCTCTCTCCAACCTTGAATTTGTCGCCAGTTAGCACCTTATTCTCCCATTGGTAAGCCGCAACCGCTTCAAAGCCACGCATCAGGCGTGTCGTTGGCATTTTGCAACTTGGATCCGAAATCAAGAAGCTGGTGGCGAGGTCGTGTCCTAGACTGTTGAGGGGATTTCTGTTTTCTTCACTTTTTGCGGAGACTTGCTCGAGCGAGGCCCTCACCAACACAGCGCCTGTCCAAGTTATGAGCGAGGGACGCACAGCCTTGGAGAGTGGCGAGCCCACAGGTACGGGACCTGGGATCTCTGATTAAGGTGCGGAGGGATGGACCTTTGTTGTAAGGGTAAGTAAGTCAGGGATCACGTGAGGCAAGCAAAGGCAAAACGGCTGCATGTGCGCGGATGTAAACAAGCATCTGAAAAGCGAGCCTGCTAGTGCAAATTTCAACGCGGCCGCTGCTCTGCCCTTATTCCGCATGTCGCTATCACCTGCCCGCCACGTTTCCGTCTAAATACCCTAGCCCAGCTGCGCGCGGTGTAGCCTGTACCCCTATCCAGCTTGTCCAACATACAACCCAGATGCTCCAGTCCCGTGCTGGCACACTCCGCCGGAGCTACATTTTACCTTCATGGACAGTCACTATGTCTTTGGTATTGTAAGGATCCGCTTGCGACCTCACTGCTGCTCAACACAGCCTTTCCGTCCCTATACTGGCGCGTCCGTCGCAGGTCACCAAGTACATGTCACCAGATAGCTAGGGCTGGTTCAGCAGCAGTCACCAGATATCTGGAGCTGGTACAGCCCTCCCGCCCAGCAGCAGTCGCCAGGCGCGCCCTACAAGCTGTAGTGCAGTCCGAACACAGGGCTGTCTTTAGAGAAATGCGCTTGCACGGGCAGTAGGTCAATCCACTGTGTTGCGGTGGGTCCTGACAGGAAGGGGCATGTGCATGCATGCGTTGTGCGGTGGTGAACGGGGGAAATGGAGTTGTCGCTGCATGGTGAGCGCACCCGGCTGGGGTTCTGGCGATATCTGAGTTTGCGCGGCTTTATGCATCTGCTCATGTGGTGATTGGCGCGCTTGGCCTCAAGGGCTGGCCTGTCTGTGCGGGTCGAAATTTCACTCGGCTTGCTGTCAACTTGTGCTAGCTTCGGCTGCGCAAGTGTGCGGATGGAGGCTTAGTGGGTTTTCGTGGACGCCGGGTATCAATGTCACTGCTTCATGGGTGATATGGCTATATGCATAATGAGCTGTTCAATAGCTAGCAGTACCGCTTTGCTTTCTACTATCCCCGTTACCCGAGTACACATGCTAAGCTGGGGATCATGTATTCTCCCAAGGGGCGGCATTGATAATACTGTGCGTGATCTGGATTGGATTTGGTGGAAGGAGGGTACGCAGCCATTTATTGATTTCCATGCAAATAAACGAAAGCTCCCTAGGTCCGTGCCATTGGGAGTGTCCCAGCAGTGATTTAAGGGGGGTCACGATATGGCCCAGTAAGCCTCGTTTGTTCATCAAGTTTCACGTGGTTCCCTGGAGCCATACATGTCTCTTTTTGCCCGGAGCTACCCTCAACGAACTCTTGCTAGGCCCTAAGCACAACGTGTCCCCCTGGAGTCATAATCAGAGTGTCTCGGGACAAAAAACACGTCGTGTTTGTTGGATTGTTTCGTGCCAAAATTTGGTTGCGTGGTGAATTTGTTATGCCCCAATCTATCATGCGTTATTTAGCTCGCCAGACGGGCTGCATGTGCGGGGATGGTGTGAATGGGTGCGGCAGTTGTCAGGCGACCGGGCAGAAGGGCTACGGACCAAGGGGAGGCAGTAGACGGAGGTGTTGGACGAAGCAATAACAGGTCTCAGCTAGGGTGGGGCGCACGGCCGCAGGCATGGCTTCATGCCGGTGGCCACGGGCAACAAGCCATGCTTGTATGCTCACTGTCATGCGATCCAGGATCCTTGGGAGCTTCCTTGGACACTTTGCCTGTCCCTGGAACGAAACATATATATGGGGCTTTGACTTCATATTCGGTGTCTTTCGATACCACCCTTAATTGGGCAGACTCTGATACCTATGTTTTGTACTATATCGATAACAAGTCTCTTTGAAGGAAAATCAAAGGCATCGAAGCGTGAAAGAGCATGCGCCAAGGCCCCATATTTCCATAATAAAACGCTGAGAGCTGCAAATTCTATCCTAGGAAAAAGAGGTTCAACTTCGCGTCGTCCACAGACGCTACTGGCCGTGGTTCCAGCTTAGTACTGAATGCACATAACTTCCCTGTGCCATCCTAACTGTGGATTGATTGGAAGCTTTCCGTAAGCAACGAAATACCTCAAAATTTCTCACATGTGTAAAGAAGCCCCTGGCAGGGCAGGTACACTCTCCGCCGTACTTTCATCAAACTTTTGCTACTTAGGCTGTTCAGTGCGCATTTTCTCACTACAGCGTTTTAAATGCAACGTTGTTTACTGCTACCTGCTCTGCACACTCTATCTCTATCCAACTTGACTTTCAACATACGCACACCGCGGCCTTAAGCTGCAAGCACACCTGGTCTTTGGATAGGCTTGCTTGTTTGCGTGGATTCGGATACCATGAGCTGTGTACCTAGGCCCGTCCTAAAAGCCATGCTCAGTGGAATCTTCTACCTGGCGCGGACATGCTTCGAGGTCTTCTACCCAAGGTACGCTCAAGCCTTTTCCAATTTTCGTGGCTGACTCCACCGATGCCTTTGCTAAGCTTAATTAAAAATTAACTATATGGGCAGCTTTCCTTGCGTTGTAGCTGTATGTGATTGGGATGCCGCCGCCGCCTCACGGTCAAGGTCAAAGCCTGAAGCATTTTAAGTCACAGAAAATTAATTTTTCGCCCATTGCCGCAGGACCATATTTCTCTCTTCGACCGCGGTGCATCTGCAGCCGAAGGTGCTGTGCTGGCAACTTAGGTTGCCATCCATGCAGCAAATATCTGGCTGGATTATGGGTTCTCAGACAGTCGTTCCTATGGAGATACCCAGCGAGGCAGACGTCAGTGAGCCTGACCATGAAGTTCAGCCCTGGAAAAATGGAACCAAAAGTGATGGGTTTGACTATGAGGTGTCTGTGTTCCAACACCAGGATGCGCAGAGCATCGAGAGCAAAATCGACCACGAGGTGCCAGTGGTCCATATCGGCAATAATGAGAGTGATACCAAAGAGGTTAACTACGAGAGGCACGTGGCTGAAAGCGGAGATACCCAAAATGCGGATAATGTGGTGTGCCACGAGAGGGACGTGGCTGAAAGCGGAGATACCCAAAGTGCAGATAACATGGTGTGCCACGAGAGGCACGTGGCCGAAAGCGGAGATACCCAAAATGCGGATAATGTGGTGTGCCACGAGAGGCACGTGGCCGAAAGCGGAGATACCCAAAGTGCGGAGAACGTGGTGTGCCACGAGAGGCACGTGGCCAAAAGCGGAGATACCCAAAATGCGGATAATGTGGTGTGCCACGAGAGGGACGTGGCTGAAAGCGGAGATACCCAAAGTGCAGATAACATGGTGTGCCACGAGAGGCACGTGGCCGAAAGCGGAGATACCCAAAATGCGGATAACGTGGTGTGCCACGAGAGGGACGTGGCTGAAAGCGGGGATACCCAAAGTGCAGATAACGGGTTGCGCCACGTGAGCCATGTCGTCATACCCACTGAGGGGCTTACAAATGCGGATGTGGTTGAGTGGGTGATCACACTTAGCAAACTGGAAGATGAGGCACTTGGCGACCGTCTCATCTTCCAGCTTGCTCCGGAGAAGTTCAAAACCCAGGGACGGAAGGCTGTGTACGACAGGCTCAGGTGGCAGGTGAACCCACACCGTCACCTGCTCGGTGGGCAACACAGGGCGTTGGCCTTCAAAGCCTTCGAACACTTGCAAGTCGCATATAGCAGACTTGAGAACAACAACTAGATGCGCATGCCGAAGGCATATGACGAGCGAGGGGTGGAGCAAGGGAAACAAAGGGGGGATTGCATGCATCTTATCAGGGCTTTATGTTAGTCATCAGAAGGTAAGTGTGGGACTTGGCCTGCCTGTTTCATTGTGTCGCTCAGTTTTTACGATAATAATTAGACATGTCCTTACTGACTAACAAACCCTTTCCACGCAGATTTAATGCCCTGGTGTGGACTGGTCGGGGGCTCTGCCTCCAGGGCGGCTGTGGCTGGGACGTATTGTCCTTTGCTTGTGTAACGAGTGGCAAAAAGAAGTGGGCTTAAGCCGCCGGAGTGGCTTTGGCTGGGACAAAGGGGGGGCCTTAGCCGCCGGAGTGGCTTTGGCCGGGACGTCTTGATTGTCCCTGTTTGTGCAATGGAGGAGTAATGGGTGCGAGGTAAAGAAACCCCACCACATGGAGGGTTACGACCCCAGAAACACGCGATCCAGGATCCTTGGGAGCTTCCTTGGACACTTTGTCTGTCCCTGGAACGAAACATATATATGGGGCTTTGACTTCATATTCGGTGTCTTTCGATACCACCCTTAATTGGGCAGACTCTGATACCTATGTTTTGTACTATATCGTGATTGGTACTTCCACAATTCTGTTTGTGTTTCATGTAACTTTCTTAACCACGCACACCCTGAGCTCAGACCCTCGTCAATAATTCCATATTTGCTGCGTAGCCCCTACAGTGTGACAAGATGTCATTATGTTTCAGTTTTCTGCGCCCTTCCTGTCTGAGTACACGCCTACACAATTAACGGATACGGCAAGATGTTTACACAGCTTTAGTAGCTCGGTAATGCAGTCAACACAGCTGCATGGTTCACATGCTCGTCATCAATATATCACGTGAAGGGGTATAAACACATACCCATAGCCCATACCAACGGCGGGGTGGGGCTTATCAAACTAGTTTCCAAACAGTGAACGTGAACGTATCATACACAAACATACACACACGTTCAGCCCGCAGCCCATCCACAAATTAGGTGTGCATGAAGGCACGAGCACGCACCAGCCATCAGGCGTACACTGTCGTGGATGTCACTGTTCCCATGCCGTGGCATCCTCTACCAGCCGTATGTGAATACGTCCTGATCAATGTATAAATAGACACGGCCATCCGGCCCTATACACACGTAGTCTAATGCCCAACATGCATTTATTTGAACGGTTCATCTCCGGCTACCCATAGCTCGTTCTTCCAGTGAAACGTGTTCGATAATAAGTCTTTTTGAAGGAAAATCAAAGGCATCGAAGCGTGAAAGAGCATGCTCCAAGGCCTGATACACACGCAGATGCCATACTTTGAATTAAGTGGGAGGCGGACGTTGGGGCGGCCCAGGCGGTCGTCAAGACGCACGTCTTTAAGTCGCACGAGAGGACAGGAACAGGATGTTGGAAAGGTAGAAACGAGAAATTTGGGATACGTTGTAACCTTTCATACCATGCAAGTTGCAGCAACGGACTTTAAATGTGTGTATTCTAGGTGCCTGCTGGTAGATGTGGACTTTGATAAGTTCGACCTCCCCGATTCCTTGGTCAACCGCTGCACTCACGCGTTTATGAAGCAATAGCAAAACAATTACGGTTGGGATTGAACGATTGCCCGAACAAATCATATACATTGAACCATTATTTAGTTCTCACAACTATGCAAATGCAATCAAATCGTTGGTTTGGGAGCTTCGACAGTCTTGTCAGTTCACCGTTGATCCATCGCGCTTCTCGACGTGACAGCTTCACCGATGGGCTTGCTCGTAAGAGCATCGAACAATTTTATTTGCCTCTTTGTCTCGAACTTATTTTCCTTACTTCCCTGAATTAAGAATTTGTGTGCAACTGCCAGGCGTTTCCATAGTTGCCATTGCAGAAAGTCAGACGCGGTAGGCCTTGATACATGACCGACCAACCGTCTTATAATCTTAAAACATTTCATCATATCGAGAGAACTTTACGTTGCAGTAGTGAATGCTAGATAGGGTTCTTGAATTGTTGAACTGGTACATACATATCACACAGCAATCAATACGAGCACGTATAGGAGCAACAGCTGCTGATAATGTTTTTTGGGGAAACCAACGCCACCGAGGTACTGCGCAGGGTGGCAACGCGGTTTCTTTGCCTGCACGTAGGCCTTGTACAAATGAAATGCGTATGTCAGCCACGCAACCGTAAGCAGCACCTTGGCAGGTACCAAGTTGTCGAGTCCGTGCAGGGGTCCGAACAGGGACCTCTGGGTCCGTCCATGTGTACATGCGTAAGCGCGCTGACGTACCTTTTTCTGATCGCCGCACTCCAGAAGTCTGAAGACCCTGGGCGGAGTTTGTGGAATTCCAACAGCGGCCGTCGCGCTGTTGAATTTAAATTCGCAGCTTTGGTGGTATTCTTGTCGACGATGCCAAAGACAGCCTATGCAGATGATGCGGCATGCAGGGGCCGGTCAAGCTGGCTGGCGAGCAAAGCATTTTCGTACAGAGAACAGTGCTTCGTATGGTGCCGCTTATTAGGTCGAAGGTATGGCGCTTGCACCCCTAGAACGAACGAACAAGCCCTCGTCCAAGCTGAATCCCCGCCCTGCCCCCTCCCACACCCGCCCTCCGCCCAGCTGCCTTATCCCCACTCTCTTCTTCTCCCTCTTTTTCTCTCTCTCCAACCTTGAATTTGTCGCCAGTTAGCACCTTATTCTCCCATTGGTAAGCCGCAACCGCTTCAAAGCCACGCATCAGGCGTGTCGTTGGCATTTTGCAACTTGGATCCGAAATCAAGAAGCTGGTGGCGAGGTCGTGTCCTAGACTGTTGAGGGGATTTCTGTTTTCTTCACTTTTTGCGGAGACTTGCTCGAGCGAGGCCCTCACCAACACAGCGCCTGTCCAAGTTATGAGCGAGGGACGCACAGCCTTGGAGAGTGGCGAGCCCACAGGTACGGGACCTGGGATCTCTGATTAAGGTGCGGAGGGATGGACCTTTGTTGTAAGGGTAAGTAAGTCAGGGATCACGTGAGGCAAGCAAAGGCAAAACGGCTGCATGTGCGCGGATGTAAACAAGCATCTGAAAAGCGAGCCTGCTAGTGCAAATTTCAACGCGGCCGCTGCTCTGCCCTTATTCCGCATGTCGCTATCACCTGCCCGCCACGTTTCCGTCTAAATACCCTAGCCCAGCTGCGCGCGGTGTAGCCTGAACCCCTATCCAGCTTGTCTAACATACAACCCAGATGCTCCAGTCCCGTGCTGGCACACTCCGCCGGAGCTACATTTTACCTTCATGGACAGTCACTATGTCTTTGGTATTGTAAGGATCCGCTTGCGACCTCACTGCTGCTCAACACAGCCTTTCCGTCCCTATACTGGCGCGTCCGTCGCAGGTCACCAAGTACATGTCACCAGATAGCTAGGGCTGGTTCAGCAGCAGTCACCAGATATCTGGAGCTGGTACAGCCCTCCCGCCCAGCAGCAGTCGCCAGGCGCGCCCTACAAGCTGTAGTGCAGTCCGAACACAGGGCTGTCTTTAGAGAAATGCGCTTGCACGGGCAGTAGGTCAATCCACTGTGTTGCGGTGGGTCCTGACAGGAAGGGGCATGTGCATGCATGCGTTGTGCGGTGGTGAACGGGGGAAATGGAGTTATCGCTGCATGGTGAGCGCACCCGGCTGGGGTTCTGGCGATATCTGAGTTTGCGCGGCTTTATGCATCTGCTCATGTGGTGATTGGCGCGCTTGGCCTCAAGGGCTGGCCTGTCTGTGCGGGTCGAAATTTCGCTCGGCTTGCTGTCAACTTGTGCTAGCTTCGGCTGCGCAAGTGTGCGGATGGAGGCTTAGTGGGTTTTCGTGGACGCCGGGTATCAATGTCACTGCTTCATGGGTGATATGGCTATATGCATAATGAGCTGTTCAATAGCTAGCAGTACCGCTTTGCTTTCTACTATCCCCGTTACCCGAGTACACATGCTAAGCTGGGGATCATGTATTCTCCCAAGGGGCGGTATTGATAATACTGTGCGTGATCTGGATTGGATTTGGTGGAAGGAGGGTACGCAGCCATTTATTGATTTCCATGCAAATAAACGAAAGCTCCCTAGGTCCGTGCCATTGGGAGTGTCCCAGCAGTGATTTAAGGGGGGTCACGATATGGCCCAGTAAGCCTCGTTTGTTCATCAAGTTTCACGTGGTTCCCTGGAGCCATACATGTCTCTTTTTGCCCGGAGCTACCCTCAACGAACTCTTGCTAGGCCCTAAGCACAACGTGTCCCCCTGGAGTCATAATCAGAGTGTCTCGGGACAAAAAACACGTCGTGTTTGTTGGATTGTTTCGTGCCAAAATTTGGTTGCGTGGTGAATTTGTTATGCCCCAATCTATCATGCGTTATTTAGCTCGCCAGACGGGCTGCATGTGCGGGGATGGTGTGAATGGGTGCGGCAGTTGTCAGGCGACCGGGCAGAAGGGCTACGGACCAAGGGGAGGCAGTAGACGGAGGTGTTGGACGAAGCAATAACAGGTCTCAGCTAGGGTGGGGCGCACGGCCGCAGGCATGGCTTCATGCCGGTGGCCACGGGCAACAAGCCATGCTTGTATGCTCACTGTCATGCGATCCAGGATCCTTGGGAGCTTCCTTGGACACTTTGCCTGTCCCTGGAACGAAACATATATATGGGGCTTTGACTTCATATTCGGTGTCTTTCGATACCACCCTTAATTGGGCAGACTCTGATACCTATGTTTTGTACTATATCGATAACTGTTGTGCTACGGTTCATTTCCCGCCGACGCGTAGGTCGACGCGATCCTACGAGGCAAAGTGCTTTTGTGATGAACGCATTGCATATGAATGAATCTGCATGATATAAATGTATTCGTGTACATTTATATATGCATTTGGCATGTTGTCATTATCCATCGCGACATCGCATCATGGCAAATCCGCCTAGCATGCATGAAAGCCCGAAGCATGGAAGTGCGCATTATGCTCGTGCTACGAAACAATAAGTAATATTATCTGATATAATATTACTTCATTACAGCACACGTTGAGAGCGCCGCACTCGTCGCGATGCATGCCCTGCAACCGGATATCGTTATCCGGACCCTTGCATCATGCGAATGCCGGAAAGGCTTATACGTTGTTATGCGTAGACATCGCCTAGACGCAGTAGGGTTGTCACATCTAGGATCGGCCTCCTGATGTGAATCATACGGCATTGCGATGCTGCGAGTATAACAGATGCGAGGACGGCTAAGCAAGATAAGACATTCGATACCGGAGAACACTTGTGTGTTCTACATTACTATTACTATACGATATTCTACTTAGCCCGAGCTAAGCCTGAACTTCGCTAATCACCGCCGCGTGATGATTGCTTGCTTCCGGCGCTGACGGTGATTTCGTCCATTGCATCATTCCGATCTGTAAGACCGTAAGTTATATCTCTCTTCGTCTTGAAGTCTTCCGCTGTCTCTGTTTGCTCTCGCTTGCCTTGCTGTACTTGCAAGTGCTCGCGCATCGGTGTCGATAGTCTCCAGACGTGCAGATACTTATGCGCAAACGCGAACGAGAGGTACAACAATAACAAGTCTCTTTGAAGGAAAATCAAAGGCATCGAAGCGTGAAAGAGCATGCGCCAAGGCCCCATATTTCCATAATAAAACGCTGAGAGCTGCAAATTCTATCCTAGGAAAAAGAGGTTCAACTTCGCGTCGTCCACAGACGCTACTGGCCGTGGTTCCAGCTTAGTACTGAATGCACATAACTTCCCTGTGCCATCCTAACTGTGGATTGATTGGAAGCTTTCCATAAGCAACGAAATACCTCAAAATTTCTCACATATGTAAAGAAGCCCCTGGAAGGGCAGGTACACTCTCCGCCGTACTTTCATCAAACTTTTGCTACTTAGGCTGTTCAGTGCGCATTTTCTCACTACAGCGTTTTAAATGCAACGTTGTTTACTGCTACCTGCTCTGCACACTCTATCTCTATCGAACTTGACTTTCAACATACGCACACCGCGGCCTTAAGCTGCAAGCACACCTGGTCTTTGGATAGGCTTGCTTGTTTGCGTGGATTCAGATACCATGAGCTGTGTCGCTAGGCCCGTCCTAAAAGCCATGCTCAGTGGAATCTTCTACCTGGCGCGGACATGCTTCGAGGTCTTCTACCCAAGGTACGCTCAAGCCTTTTCCAATTTTCGTGGCTGACTCCACCGATGCCTTTGCTAAGCTTAATTAAAAATTAACTATATGGGCAGCTTTCCTTGCGTTGTAGCTGTATGTGATTGGGATGCCGCCGCCGCCTCACGGTCAAGGTCAAAGCCTGAAGCATTTTAAGTCACAGAAAATTAATTTTTCGCCCATTGCCGCAGGACCATATTTCTCTCTTCGACCGCGGTGCATCTGCAGCCGAAGGTGCTGTGCTGGCAACTTAGGTTGCCGTCCATGCAGCAAATATCTGGCTGGATTATGGGTTCTCAGACAGTCGTTCCTATGGAGATACCCAGCGAGGCAGACGTCAGTGAGCCTGACCATGAAGTTCAGCCCTGGAAAAATGGAACCAAAAGTGATGGGTTTGACTATGAGGTGTCTGTGTTCCAACACCAGGATGTGCAGAGCATCGAGAGCAAAATCGACCACGAGGTGCCAGTGGTCCATATCGGCAATAATGAGAGTGATACCAAAGAGGTTAACTACGAGAGGCACGTGGCTGAAAGCGGAGATACCCAAAATGCGGATAATGTGGTGTGCCACGAGAGGGACGTGGCTGAAAGCGGGGATACCCAAAGTGCAGATAACATGGTGTGCCACGAGAGGCACGTGGCCGAAAGCGGAGATACCCAAAATGCGGATAATGTGGTGTGCCACGAGAGGGACGTGGCCGAAAGCGGAGATACCCAAAGTGCGGAGAACGTGGTGTGCCACGAGAGGCACGTGGCCAAAAGCGGAGATACCCAAAATGCGGATAATGTGGTGTGCCACGAGAGGCACGTGGCCGAAAGCGGAGATACCCAAAGTGCGGAGAACGTGGTGTGCCACGAGAGGCACGTGGTCGAAAGCGGAGATACCCAAAATGCGGATAACGTGGTGTGCCACGAGAGGGACGTGGCTGAAAGCGGGGATACCCAAACAGCAGAGAACGGGTTGCGCCACGTGAGCCATGTCGTCATACCCACTGAGGGGCTTACAAATGCGGATGTGGCAGGCTTAAAGCCAACCTGGTTACTGATGCGCTAACAATGGCATTATTTAGGCGTAAATTTCCAAGTAAGGTAATTGTTCACTCTGATCGTGGTTCTCAGTGGGTGATCACACTTAGCAAACTGGAAGATGAGGCACTTGGCGACCGTCTCATCTTCCAGCTTGCTCCGGAGAAGTTCAAAACCCAGGGACGGAAGGCTGTGTACGACAGGCTCAGGTGGCAGGTGAACCCACACCGTCACCTGCTCGGTGGGCAACACAGGGCGTTGGCCTTCAAAGCCTTCGAACACTTGCAAGTCGCATATAGCAGACTTGAGAACAACAACTAGATGCGCATGCCGAAGGCATATGACGAGCGAGGGGTGGAGCAAGGGAAACAAAGGGGGGATTGCATGCATCTTATCAGGGCTTTATGTTAGTCATCAGAAGGTAAGTGTGGGACTTGGCCTGCCTGTTTCATTGTGTCGCTCAGTTTTTACGATAATAATTAGACATGTCCTTACTGACTAACAAACCCTTTCCACGCAGATTTAATGCCCTGGTGTGGACTGGTCGGGGGCTCTGCCTCCAGGGCGGCTGTGGCTGGGACGTATTGTCCTTTGCTTGTGTAACGAGTGGCAAAAAGAAGTGGGCTTAAGCCGCCGGAGCGGCTTTGGCTGGGACAAAGGGGGGGCCTTAGCCGCCGGAGTGGCTTTGGCCGGGACGTCTTGATTGTCCCTGTTTGTGCAATGGAGGAGTAATGGGTGCGAGGTAAAGAAACCCCACCACATGGAGGGTTACGACCCCAGAAACACGCGATCCAGGATCCTTGGGAGCTTCCTTGGACACTTTGTCTGTCCCTGGAACGAAACATGTATATGGGGCTTTGACTTCATATTCGGTGTCTTTCGATACCACCCTTAATTGGGCAGACTCTGATACCTATGTTTTGTACTATATCGTGATTGGTACTTCCACAATTCTGTTTGTGTTTCATGTAACTTTCTTAACCACGCACACCCTGAGCTCAGACCCTCGTCAATAATTCCATATTTGCTGCGTAGCCCCTACAGTGTGACAAGATGTCATTATGTTTCAGTTTTCTGCGCCCTTCCTGTCTGAGTACACGCCTACACAATTAACGGATACGGCAAGATGTTTACACAGCTTTAGTAGCTCGGTAATGCAGTCAACACAGCTGCATGGTTCACATGCTCGTCATCAATATATCACGTGAAGGGGTATAAACACATACCCATAGCCCATACCAACGGCGGGGTGGGGCTTATCAAACTAGTTTCCAAACAGTGAACGTGAACGTATCATACACAAACATACACACACGTTCAGCCCGCAGCCCATCCACAAATTAGATGTGCATGAAGGCACAAGCACGCACCAGCCATCAGGCGTACACTGTCGTGGATGTCACTGTTCCCATGCCGTGGCATCCTCTACCAGCCGTATGTGAATACGTCCTGATCAATGTATAAATAGACACGGCCATCCGGCCCTATACACACGTAGTCTAATGCCCAACATGCATTTATTTGAACGGTTCATCTCCGGCTACCCATAGCTCGTTCTTCCAGTGAAACGTGTTCGATAATAAGTCTTTTTGAAGGAAAATCAAAGGCATCGAAGCGTGAAAGAGCATGCTCCAAGGCCTGATACACACGCAGATGCCATACTTTGAATTAAGTGGGAGGCGGACGTTGGGGCGGCCCAGGCGGTCGTCAAGACGCACGTCTTTAAGTCGCACGAGAGGACAGGAACAGGATGTTGGAAAGGTAGAAACGAGAAATTTGGGATACGTTGTAACCTTTCATACCATGCAAGTTGCAGCAACGGACTTTAAATGTGTGTATTCTAGGTGCCTGCTGGTAGATGTGGACTTTGATAAGTTCGACCTCCCCGATTCCTTGGTCAACCGCTGCACTCACGCGTTTATGAAGCAATAGCAAAACAATTACGGTTGGGATTGAACGATTGCCCGAACAAATCATATACATTGAACCATTATTTAGTTCTCACAACTATGCAAATGCAATCAAATCGTTGGTTTGGGAGCTTCGACAGTCTTGTCAGTTCACCGTTGATCCATCGCGCTTCTCGACGTGACAGCTTCACCGATGGGCTTGCTCGTAAGAGCATCGAACAATTTTATTTGCCTCTTTGTCTCGAACTTATTTTCCTTACTTCCCTGAATTAAGAATTTGTGTGCAACTGCCAGGCGTTTCCATAGTTGCCATTGCAGAAAGTCAGACGCGGTAGGCCTTGATACATGACCGACCAACCGTCTTATAATCTTAAAACATTTCATCATATCGAGAGAACTTTACGTTGCAGTAGTGAATGCTAGATAGGGTTCTTGAATTGTTGAACTGGTACATACATATCACACAGCAATCAATACGAGCACGTATAGGAGCAACAGCTGCTGATAATGTTTTTTGGGGAAACCAACGCCACCGAGGTACTGCGCAGGGTGGCAACGCGGTTTGTTTGCCTGCACGTAGGCCTTGTACAAATGAAATGCGTATGTCAGCCACGCAACCGTAAGCAGCACCTTGGCAGGTACCAAGTTGTCGAGTCCGTGCAGGGGTCCGAACAGGGACCTCTGGGTCCGTCCATGTGTACATGCGTAAGCGCGCTGACGTACCTTTTTCTGATCGCCGCACTCCAGAAGTCTGAAGACCCTGGGCGGAGTTTGTGGAATTCCAACAGCGGCCGTCGCGCTGTTGAATTTAAATTCGCAGCTTTGGTGGTATTCTTGTCGACGATGCCAAAGACAGCCTATGCAGATGATGCGGCATGCAGGGGCCGGTCAAGCTGGCTGGCGAGCAAAGCATTTTCGTACAGAGAACAGTGCTTCGTATGGTGCCGCTTATTAGGTCGAAGGTATGGCGCTTGCACCCCTAGAACGAACGAACAAGCCCTCGTCCAAGCTGAATCCCCGCCCTGCCCCCTCCCACACCCGCCCTCCGCCCAGCTGCCTTATCCCCACTCTCTTCTTCTCCCTCTTTTTCTCTCTCTCCAACCTTGAATTTGTCGCCAGTTAGCACCTTATTCTCCCATTGGTAAGCCGCAACCGCTTCAAAGCCACGCATCAGGCGTGTCGTTGGCATTTTGCAACTTGGATCCGAAATCAAGAAGCTGGTGGCGAGGTCGTGTCCTAGACTGTTGAGGGGATTTCTGTTTTCTTCACTTTTTGCGGAGACTTGCTCGAGCGAGGCCCTCACCAACACAGCGCCTGTCCAAGTTATGAGCGAGGGACGCACAGCCTTGGAGAGTGGCGAGCCCACAGGTACGGGACCTGGGATCTCTGATTAAGGTGCGGAGGGATGGACCTTTGTTGTAAGGGTAAGTAAGTCAGGGATCACGTGAGGCAAGCAAAGGCAAAACGGCTGCATGTGCGCGGATGTAAACAAGCATCTGAAAAGCGAGCCTGCTAGTGCAAATTTCAACGCGGCCGCTGCTCTGCCCTTATTCCGCATGTCGCTATCACCTGCCCGCCACGTTTCCGTCTAAATACCCTAGCCCAGCTGCGCGCGGTGTAGCCTGAACCCCTATCCAGCTTGTCTAACATACAACCCAGATGCTCCAGTCCCGTGCTGGCACACTCCGCCGGAGCTACATTTTACCTTCATGGACAGTCACTATGTCTTTGGTATTGTAAGGATCCGCTTGCGACCTCACTGCTGCTCAACACAGCCTTTCCGTCCCTATACTGGCGCGTCCGTCGCAGGTCACCAAGTACATGTCACCAGATAGCTAGGGCTGGTTCAGCAGCAGTCACCAGATATCTGGAGCTGGTACAGCCCTCCCGCCCAGCAGCAGTCGCCAGGCGCGCCCTACAAGCTGTAGTGCAGTCCGAACACAGGGCTGTCTTTAGAGAAATGCGCTTGCACGGGCAGTAGGTCAATCCACTGTGTTGCGGTGGGTCCTGACAGGAAGGGGCATGTGCATGCATGCGTTGTGCGGTGGTGAACGGGGGAAATGGAGTTATCGCTGCATGGTGAGCGCACCCGGCTGGGGTTCTGGCGATATCTGAGTTTGCGCGGCTTTATGCATCTGCTCATGTGGTGATTGGCGCGCTTGGCCTCAAGGGCTGGCCTGTCTGTGCGGGTCGAAATTTCGCTCGGCTTGCTGTCAACTTGTGCTAGCTTCGGCTGCGCAAGTGTGCGGATGGAGGCTTAGTGGGTTTTCGTGGACGCCGGGTATCAATGTCACTGCTTCATGGGTGATATGGCTATATGCATAATGAGCTGTTCAATAGCTAGCAGTACCGCTTTGCTTTCTACTATCCCCGTTACCCGAGTACACATGCTAAGCTGGGGATCATGTATTCTCCCAAGGGGCGGTATTGATAATACTGTGCGTGATCTGGATTGGATTTGGTGGAAGGAGGGTACGCAGCCATTTATTGATTTCCATGCAAATAAACGAAAGCTCCCTAGGTCCGTGCCATTGGGAGTGTCCCAGCAGTGATTTAAGGGGGGTCACGATATGGCCCAGTAAGCCTCGTTTGTTCATCAAGTTTCACGTGGTTCCCTGGAGCCATACATGTCTCTTTTTGCCCGGAGCTACCCTCAACGAACTCTTGCTAGGCCCTAAGCACAACGTGTCCCCCTGGAGTCATAATCAGAGTGTCTCGGGACAAAAAACACGTCGTGTTTGTTGGATTGTTTCGTGCCAAAATTTGGTTGCGTGGTGAATTTGTTATGCCCCAATCTATCATGCGTTATTTAGCTCGCCAGACGGGCTGCATGTGCGGGGATGGTGTGAATGGGTGCGGCAGTTGTCAGGCGACCGGGCAGAAGGGCTACGGACCAAGGGGAGGCAGTAGACGGAGGTGTTGGACGAAGCAATAACAGGTCTCAGCTAGGGTGGGGCGCACGGCCGCAGGCATGGCTTCATGCCGGTGGCCACGGGCAACAAGCCATGCTTGTATGCTCACTGTCATGCGATCCAGGATCCTTGGGAGCTTCCTTGGACACTTTGCCTGTCCCTGGAACGAAACATATATATGGGGCTTTGACTTCATATTCGGTGTCTTTCGATACCACCCTTAATTGGGCAGACTCTGATACCTATGTTTTGTACTATATCGATAACTGTTGTGCTACGGTTCATTTCCCGCCGACGCGTAGGTCGACGCGATCCTACGAGGCAAAGTGCTTTTGTGATGAACGCATTGCATATGAATGAATCTGCATGATATAAATGTATTCGTGTACATTTATATATGCATTTGGCATGTTGTCATTATCCATCGCGACATCGCATCATGGCAAATCCGCCTAGCATGCATGAAAGCCCGAAGCATGGAAGTGCGCATTATGCTCGTGCTACGAAACAATAAGTAATATTATCTGATATAATATTACTTCATTACAGCACACGTTGAGAGCGCCGCACTCGTCGCGATGCATGCCCTGCAACCGGATATCGTTATCCGGACCCTTGCATCATGCGAATGCCGGAAAGGCTTATACGTTGTTATGCGTAGACATCGCCTAGACGCAGTAGGGTTGTCACATCTAGGATCGGCCTCCTGATGTGAATCATACGGCATTGCGATGCTGCGAGTATAACAGATGCGAGGACGGCTAAGCAAGATAAGACATTCGATACCGGAGAACACTTGTGTGTTCTACATTACTATTACTATACGATATTCTACTTAGCCCGAGCTAAGCCTGAACTTCGCTAATCACCGCCGCGTGATGATTGCTTGCTTCCGGCGCTGACGGTGATTTCGTCCATTGCATCATTCCGATCTGTAAGACCGTAAGTTATATCTCTCTTCGTCTTGAAGTCTTCCGCTGTCTCTGTTTGCTCTCGCTTGCCTTGCTGTACTTGCAAGTGCTCGCGCATCGGTGTCGATAGTCTCCAGACGTGCAGATACTTATGCGCAAACGCGAACGAGAGGTACAACAATAACAAGTCTCTTTGAAGGAAAATCAAAGGCATCGAAGCGTGAAAGAGCATGCGCCAAGGCCCCATATTTCCATAATAAAACGCTGAGAGCTGCAAATTCTATCCTAGGAAAAAGAGGTTCAACTTCGCGTCGTCCACAGACGCTACTGGCCGTGGTTCCAGCTTAGTACTGAATGCACATAACTTCCCTGTGCCATCCTAACTGTGGATTGATTGGAAGCTTTCCATAAGCAACGAAATACCTCAAAATTTCTCACATATGTAAAGAAGCCCCTGGCAGGGCAGGTACACTCTCCGCCGTACTTTCATCAAACTTTTGCTACTTAGGCTGTTCAGTGCGCATTTTCTCACTACAGCGTTTTAAATGCAACGTTGTTTACTGCTACCTGCTCTGCACACTCTATCTCTATCGAACTTGACTTTCAACATACGCACACCGCGGCCTTAAGCTGCAAGCACACCTGGTCTTTGGATAGGCTTGCTTGTTTGCGTGGATTCAGATACCATGAGCTGTGTCGCTAGGCCCGTCCTAAAAGCCATGCTCAGTGGAATCTTCTACCTGGCGCGGACATGCTTCGAGGTCTTCTACCCAAGGTACGCTCAAGCCTTTTCCAATTTTCGTGGCTGACTCCACCGATGCCTTTGCTAAGCTTAATTAAAAATTAACTATATGGGCAGCTTTCCTTGCGTTGTAGCTGTATGTGATTGGGATGCCGCCGCCGCCTCACGGTCAAGGTCAAAGCCTGAAGCATTTTAAGTCACAGAAAATTAATTTTTCGCCCATTGCCGCAGGACCATATTTCTCTCTTCGACCGCGGTGCATCTGCAGCCGAAGGTGCTGTGCTGGCAACTTAGGTTGCCGTCCATGCAGCAAATATCTGGCTGGATTATGGGTTCTCAGACAGTCGTTCCTATGGAGATACCCAGCGAGGCAGACGTCAGTGAGCCTGACCATGAAGTTCAGCCCTGGAAAAATGGAACCAAAAGTGATGGGTTTGACTATGAGGTGTCTGTGTTCCAACACCAGGATGTGCAGAGCATCGAGAGCAAAATCGACCACGAGGTGCCAGTGGTCCATATCGGCAATAATGAGAGTGATACCAAAGAGGTTAACTACGAGAGGCACGTGGCTGAAAGCGGAGATACCCAAAATGCGGATAATGTGGTGTGCCACGAGAGGGACGTGGCTGAAAGCGGGGATACCCAAAGTGCAGATAACATGGTGTGCCACGAGAGGCACGTGGCCGAAAGCGGAGATACCCAAAATGCGGATAATGTGGTGTGCCACGAGAGGGACGTGGCCGAAAGCGGAGATACCCAAAGTGCGGAGAACGTGGTGTGCCACGAGAGGCACGTGGCCAAAAGCGGAGATACCCAAAATGCGGATAATGTGGTGTGCCACGAGAGGCACGTGGCCGAAAGCGGAGATACCCAAAGTGCGGAGAACGTGGTGTGCCACGAGAGGCACGTGGTCGAAAGCGGAGATACCCAAAATGCGGATAACGTGGTGTGCCACGAGAGGGACGTGGCTGAAAGCGGGGATACCCAAACAGCAGAGAACGGGTTGCGCCACGTGAGCCATGTCGTCATACCCACTGAGGGGCTTACAAATGCGGATGTGGCAGGCTTAAAGCCAACCTGGTTACTGATGCGCTAACAATGGCATTATTTAGGCGTAAATTTCCAAGTAAGGTAATTGTTCACTCTGATCGTGGTTCTCAGTGGGTGATCACACTTAGCAAACTGGAAGATGAGGCACTTGGCGACCGTCTCATCTTCCAGCTTGCTCCGGAGAAGTTCAAAACCCAGGGACGGAAGGCTGTGTACGACAGGCTCAGGTGGCAGGTGAACCCACACCGTCACCTGCTCGGTGGGCAACACAGGGCGTTGGCCTTCAAAGCCTTCGAACACTTGCAAGTCGCATATAGCAGACTTGAGAACAACAACTAGATGCGCATGCCGAAGGCATATGACGAGCGAGGGGTGGAGCAAGGGAAACAAAGGGGGGATTGCATGCATCTTATCAGGGCTTTATGTTAGTCATCAGAAGGTAAGTGTGGGACTTGGCCTGCCTGTTTCATTGTGTCGCTCAGTTTTTACGATAATAATTAGACATGTCCTTACTGACTAACAAACCCTTTCCACGCAGATTTAATGCCCTGGTGTGGACTGGTCGGGGGCTCTGCCTCCAGGGCGGCTGTGGCTGGGACGTATTGTCCTTTGCTTGTGTAACGAGTGGCAAAAAGAAGTGGGCTTAAGCCGCCGGAGCGGCTTTGGCTGGGACAAAGGGGGGGCCTTAGCCGCCGGAGTGGCTTTGGCCGGGACGTCTTGATTGTCCCTGTTTGTGCAATGGAGGAGTAATGGGTGCGAGGTAAAGAAACCCCACCACATGGAGGGTTACGACCCCAGAAACACGCGATCCAGGATCCTTGGGAGCTTCCTTGGACACTTTGTCTGTCCCTGGAACGAAACATGTATATGGGGCTTTGACTTCATATTCGGTGTCTTTCGATACCACCCTTAATTGGGCAGACTCTGATACCTATGTTTTGTACTATATCGTGATTGGTACTTCCACAATTCTGTTTGTGTTTCATGTAACTTTCTTAACCACGCACACCCTGAGCTCAGACCCTCGTCAATAATTCCATATTTGCTGCGTAGCCCCTACAGTGTGACAAGATGTCATTATGTTTCAGTTTTCTGCGCCCTTCCTGTCTGAGTACACGCCTACACAATTAACGGATACGGCAAGATGTTTACACAGCTTTAGTAGCTCGGTAATGCAGTCAACACAGCTGCATGGTTCACATGCTCGTCATCAATATATCACGTGAAGGGGTATAAACACATACCCATAGCCCATACCAACGGCGGGGTGGGGCTTATCAAACTAGTTTCCAAACAGTGAACGTGAACGTATCATACACAAACATACACACACGTTCAGCCCGCAGCCCATCCACAAATTAGATGTGCATGAAGGCACAAGCACGCACCAGCCATCAGGCGTACACTGTCGTGGATGTCACTGTTCCCATGCCGTGGCATCCTCTACCAGCCGTATGTGAATACGTCCTGATCAATGTATAAATAGACACGGCCATCCGGCCCTATACACACGTAGTCTAATGCCCAACATGCATTTATTTGAACGGTTCATCTCCGGCTACCCATAGCTCGTTCTTCCAGTGAAACGTGTTCGATAATAAGTCTTTTTGAAGGAAAATCAAAGGCATCGAAGCGTGAAAGAGCATGCTCCAAGGCCTGATACACACGCAGATGCCATACTTTGAATTAAGTGGGAGGCGGACGTTGGGGCGGCCCAGGCGGTCGTCAAGACGCACGTCTTTAAGTCGCACGAGAGGACAGGAACAGGATGTTGGAAAGGTAGAAACGAGAAATTTGGGATACGTTGTAACCTTTCATACCATGCAAGTTGCAGCAACGGACTTTAAATGTGTGTATTCTAGGTGCCTGCTGGTAGATGTGGACTTTGATAAGTTCGACCTCCCCGATTCCTTGGTCAACCGCTGCACTCACGCGTTTATGAAGCAATAGCAAAACAATTACGGTTGGGATTGAACGATTGCCCGAACAAATCATATACATTGAACCATTATTTAGTTCTCACAACTATGCAAATGCAATCAAATCGTTGGTTTGGGAGCTTCGACAGTCTTGTCAGTTCACCGTTGATCCATCGCGCTTCTCGACGTGACAGCTTCACCGATGGGCTTGCTCGTAAGAGCATCGAACAATTTTATTTGCCTCTTTGTCTCGAACTTATTTTCCTTACTTCCCTGAATTAAGAATTTGTGTGCAACTGCCAGGCGTTTCCATAGTTGCCATTGCAGAAAGTCAGACGCGGTAGGCCTTGATACATGACCGACCAACCGTCTTATCATCTTAAAACATTTCATCATATCGAGAGAACTTTACGTTGCAGTAGTGAATGCTAGATAGGGTTCTTGAATTGTTGAACTGGTACATACATATCACACAGCAATCAATACGAGCACGTATAGGAGCAACAGCTGCTGATAATGTTTTTTGGGGAAACCAACGCCACCGAGGTACTGCGCAGGGTGGCAACGCGGTTTCTTTGCCTGCACGTAGGCCTTGTACAAATGAAATGCGTATGTCAGCCACGCAACCGTAAGCAGCACCTTGGCAGGTACCAAGTTGTCGAGTCCGTGCAGGGGTCCGAACAGGGACCTCTGGGTCCGTCCATGTGTACATGCGTAAGCGCGCTGACGTACCTTTTTGTGATCGCCGCACTCCAGAAGTCTGAAGACCCTGGGCGGAGTTTGTGGAATTCCAACAGCGGCCGTCGCCCTGTTGAATTTAAATTCGCAGCTTTGGTGGTATTCTTGTCGACGATGCCAAAGACAGCCTATGCAGATGATGCGGCATGCAGGGGCCGGTCAAGCTGGCTGGCGAGCAAAGCATTTTCGTACAGAGAACAGTGCTTCGTATGGTGCCGCTTATTAGGTCGAAGGTATGGCGCTTGCACCCCTAGAACGAACGAACAAGCCCTCGTCCAAGCTGAATCCCCGCCCTGCCCCCTCCCACACCCGCCCTCCGCCCAGCTGCCTTATCCCCACTCTCTTCTTCTCCCTCTTTTTCTCTCTCTCCAACCTTGAATTTGTCGCCAGTTAGCACCTTATTCTCCCATTGGTAAGCCGCAACCGCTTCAAAGCCACGCATCAGGCGTGTCGTTGGCATTTTGCAACTTGGATCCGAAATCAAGAAGCTGGTGGCGAGGTCGTGTCCTAGACTGTTGAGGGGATTTCTGTTTTCTTCACTTTTTGCGGAGACTTGCTCGAGCGAGGCCCTCACCAACACAGCGCCTGTCCAAGTTATGAGCGAGGGACGCACAGCCTTGGAGAGTGGCGAGCCCACAGGTACGGGACCTGGGATCTCTGATTAAGGTGCGGAGGGATGGACCTTTGTTGTAAGGGTAAGTAAGTCAGGGATCACGTGAGGCAAGCAAAGGCAAAACGGCTGCATGTGCGCGGATGTAAACAAGCATCTGAAAAGCGAGCCTGCTAGTGCAAATTTCAACGCGGCCGCTGCTCTGCCCTTATTCCGCATGTCGCTATCACCTGCCCGCCACGTTTCCGTCTAAATACCCTAGCCCAGCTGCGCGCGGTGTAGCCTGTACCCCTATCCAGCTTGTCCAACGTACAACCCAGATGCTCCAGTCCCGTGCTGGCACACTCCGCCGGAGCTACATTTTACCTTCATGGACAGTCACTATGTCTTTGGTATTGTAAGGATCCGCTTGCGACCTCACTGCTGCTCAACACAGCCTTTCCGTCCCTATACTGGCGCGTCCGTCGCAGGTCACCAAGTACATGTCACCAGATAGCTAGGGCTGGTTCAGCAGCAGTCACCAGATATCTGGAGCTGGTACAGCCCTCCCGCCCAGCAGCAGTCGCCAGGCGCGCCCTACAAGCTGTAGTGCAGTCCGAACACAGGGCTGTCTTTAGAGAAATGCGCTTGCACGGGCAGTAGGTCAATCCACTGTGTTGCGGTGGGTCCTGACAGGAAGGGGCATGTGCATGCATGCGTTGTGCGGTGGTGAACGGGGGAAATGGAGTTATCGCTGCATGGTGAGCGCACCCGGCTGGGGTTCTGGCGATATCTGAGTTTGCGCGGCTTTATGCATCTGCTCATGTGGTGATTGGCGCGCTTGGCCTCAAGGGCTGGCCTGTCTGTGCGGGTCGAAATTTCACTCGGCTTGCTGTCAACTTGTGCTAGCTTCGGCTGCGCAAGTGTGCGGATGGAGGCTTAGTGGGTTTTCGTGGACGCCGGGAATCAATGTCACTGCTTCATGGGTGATATGGCTATATGCATAATGAGCTGTTCAATAGCTAGCAGTACCGCTTTGCTTTCTACTATCCCCGTTACCCAAGTACACATGCTAAGCTGGGGATCATGTATTCTCCCAAGGGGCGGCATTGATAATACTGTGCGTGATCTGGATTGGATTTGGTGGAAGGAGGGTACGCAGCCATTTATTGATTTCCATGCAAATAAACGAAAGCTCCCTAGGTCCGTGCCATTGGGAGTGTCCCAGCAGTGATTTAAGGGGGGTCACGATATGGCCCAGTAAGCCTCGTTTGTTCATCAAGTTTCACGTGGTTCCCTGGAGCCATACATGTCTCTTTTTGCCCGGAGCTACCCTCAACGAACTCTTGCTAGGCCCTAAGCACAACGTGTCCCCCTGGAGTCATAATCAGAGTGTCTCGGGACAAAAAACACGTCGTGTTTGTTGGATTGTTTCGTGCCAAAATTTGGTTGCGTGGTGAATTTGTTATGCCCCAATCTATCATGCGTTATTTAGCTCGCCAGACGGGCTGCATGTGCGGGGATGGTGTGAATGGGTGCGGCAGTTGTCAGGCGACCGGGCAGAAGGGCTACGGACCAAGGGGAGGCAGTAGACGGAGGTGTTGGACGAAGCAATAACAGGTCTCAGCTAGGGTGGGGCGCACGGCCGCAGGCATGGCTTCATGCCGGTGGCCACGGGCAACAAGCCATGCTTGTATGCTCACTGTCATGCGATCCAGGATCCTTGGGAGCTTCCTTGGACACTTTGCCTGTCCCTGGAACGAAACATATATATGGGGCTTTGACTTCATATTCGGTGTCTTTCGATACCACCCTTAATTGGGCAGACTCTGATACCTATGTTTTGTACTATATCGATAACAAGTCTCTTTGAAGGAAAATCAAAGGCATCGAAGCGTGAAAGAGCATGCGCCAAGGCCCCATATTTCCATAATAAAACGCTGAGAGCTGCAAATTCTATCCTAGGAAAAAGAGGTTCAACTTCGCGTCGTCCACAGACGCTACTGGCCGTGGTTCCAGCTTAGTACTGAATGCACATAACTTCCCTGTGCCATCCTAACTGTGGATTGATTGGAAGCTTTCCGTAAGCAACGAAATACCTCAAAATTTCTCACATATGTAAAGAAGCCCCTGGCAGGGCAGGTACACTCTCCGCCGTACTTTCATCAAACTTTTGCTACTTAGGCTGTTCAGTGCGCATTTTCTCACTACAGCGTTTTAAATGCAACGTTGTTTACTGCTACCTGCTCTGCACACTCTATCTCTATCCAACTTGACTTTCAACATACGCACACCGCGGCCTTAAGCTGCAAGCACACCTGGTCTTTGGATAGGCTTGCTTGTTTGCGTGGATTCGGATACCATGAGCTGTGTCGCTAGGCCCGTCCTAAAAGCCATGCTCAGTGGAATCTTCTACCTGGCGCGGACATGCTTCGAGGTCTTCTACCCAAGGTACGCTCAAGCCTTTTCCAATTTTCGTGGCTGACTCCACCGATGCCTTTGCTAAGCTTAATTAAAAATTAACTATATGGGCAGCTTTCCTTGCGTTGTAGCTGTATGTGATTGGGATGCCGCCGCCGCCTCACGGTCAAGGTCAAAGCCTGAAGCATTTTAAGTCACAGAAAATTAATTTTTCGCCCATTGCCGCAGGACCATATTTCTCTCTTCGACCGCGGTGCATCTGCAGCCGAAGGTGCTGTGCTGGCAACTTAGGTTGCCGTCCATGCAGCAAATATCTGGCTGGATTATGGGTTCTCAGACAGTCGTTCCTATGGAGATACCCAGCGAGGCAGACGTCAGTGAGCCTGACCATGAAGTTCAGCCCTGGAAAAATGGAACCAAAAGTGATGGGTTTGACTATGAGGTGTCTGTGTTCCAACACCAGGATGCGCAGAGCATCGAGAGCAAAATCGACCACGAGGTGCCAGTGGTCCATATCGGCAATAATGAGAGTGATACCAAAGAGGTTAACTACGAGAGGCACGTGGCTGAAAGCGGAGATACCCAAAATGCGGATAATGTGGTGTGCCACGAGAGGGACGTGGCTGAAAGCGGAGATACCCAAAGTGCAGATAACATGGTGTGCCACGAGAGGCACGTGGCCGAAAGCGGAGATACCCAAAATGCGGATAATGTGGTGTGCCACGAGAGGCACGTGGCCGAAAGCGGAGATACCCAAAGTGCGGAGAACGTGGTGTGCCACGAGAGGCACGTGGCCAAAAGCGGAGATACCCAAAATGCGGATAATGTGGTGTGCCACGAGAGGGACGTGGCTGAAAGCGGAGATACCCAAAGTGCAGATAACATGGTGTGCCACGAGAGGCACGTGGCCGAAAGCGGAGATACCCAAAATGCGGATAACGTGGTGTGCCACGAGAGGGACGTGGCTGAAAGCGGGGATACCCAAAGTGCAGATAACGGGTTGCGCCACGTGAGCCATGTCGTCATACCCACTGAGGGGCTTACAAATGCGGATGTGGTTGAGTGGGTGATCACACTTAGCAAACTGGAAGATGAGGCACTTGGCGACCGTCTCATCTTCCAGCTTGCTCCGGAGAAGTTCAAAACCCAGGGACGGAAGGCTGTGTACGACAGGCTCAGGTGGCAGGTGAACCCACACCGTCACCTGCTCGGTGGGCAACACAGGGCGTTGGCCTTCAAAGCCTTCGAACACTTGCAAGTCGCATATAGCAGACTTGAGAACAACAACTAGATGCGCATGCCGAAGGCATATGACGAGCGAGGGGTGGAGCAAGGGAAACAAAGGGGGGATTGCATGCATCTTATCAGGGCTTTATGTTAGTCATCAGAAGGTAAGTGTGGGACTTGGCCTGCCTGTTTCATTGTGTCGCTCAGTTTTTACGATAATAATTAGACATGTCCTTACTGACTAACAAACCCTTTCCACGCAGATTTAATGCCCTGGTGTGGACTGGTCGGGGGCTCTGCCTCCAGGGCGGCTGTGGCTGGGACGTATTGTCCTTTGCTTGTGTAACGAGTGGCAAAAAGAAGTGGGCTTAAGCCGCCGGAGTGGCTTTGGCTGGGACAAAGGGGGGGCCTTAGCCGCCGGAGTGGCTTTGGCCGGGACGTCTTGATTGTCCCTGTTTGTGCAATGGAGGAGTAATGGGTGCGAGGTAAAGAAACCCCACCACATGGAGGGTTACGACCCCAGAAACACGCGATCCAGGATCCTTGGGAGCTTCCTTGGACACTTTGTCTGTCCCTGGAACGAAACATATATATGGGGCTTTGACTTCATATTCGGTGTCTTTCGATACCACCCTTAATTGGGCAGACTCTGATACCTATGTTTTGTACTATATCGTGATTGGTACTTCCACAATTCTGTTTTTGTTTCATGTAACTTTCTTAACCACGCACACCCTGAGCTCAGACCCTCGTCAATAATTCCATATTTGCTGCGTAGCCCCTACAGTGTGACAAGATGTCATTATGTTTCAGTTTTCTGCGCCCTTCCTGTCTGAGTACACGCCTACACAATTAACGGATACGGCAAGATGTTTACACAGCTTTAGTAGCTCGGTAATGCAGTCAACACAGCTGCATGGTTCACATGCTCGTCATCAATATATCACGTGAAGGGGTATAAACACATACCCATAGCCCATACCAACGGCGGGGTGGGGCTTATCAAACTAGTTTCCAAACAGTGAACGTGAACGTATCATACACAAACATACACACACGTTCAGCCCGCAGCCCATCCACTGTTGTACCTCTCGTTCGCGTTTGCTCATGAGTATCTGCACGTCTGGAGACTATCGACACCAATGCGCGAGCACTTGCAAGTACAGCAAGGCAAGCGAGAGCAAACAGAGACAGCGGAAGACTTCAAGACGAAGAGAGATATAACTTACAGTCTTACGGGTCAGAATGATGCAATGGACGAAATCGCCGTCAGCGCCGGAAGCAAGCAATCATCACGCGGCGGTGATTAGCGAAGTTCAGGCTTAGCTCGGGCTAAGTAGAATAGTGTATAGAAATAGTGATATAGAACACACGAGTGTTCTCCGGTATCGAATATCTTATTTAGCTTAGCCGTCCTCGCATCTGTTATACTCGCAGCATCGCAATGCCGTACGATTCACATCAGGAGGCCGATCCTAGATGTGACAACCCTACTGCGTCTAGGCGATGTCTACGTATAACAACGTATAAGCCTTTCCGGCATTCGCATGATGCAAGGGTCCGGATAACAATATCTGGTTGCAGGGCATGCATCGCGACGAGTGCGGCGCTCTCAACGTGTGCTTTAATGAAGTAATATTATATCAGATAATATTACTTATCGTTTGTAGCACGAGCATAATGCGCACTTCAATGCTTCGGTTATTCATGCATGCTAGGCGGATTTGCCATGATGCGATGTCGCGATGGATAATGACAACATGCCAGATGCATATATAAATGTATGCGAATACATTTATATCATGCAGATTCATTCATATGTAATGCGTTCATCACAAAAGCACTTCGACTCATAGGATCGCGTCGACCTACGCGTCGACGGGAAATGAACCGTAGCACAACAATTATCCCCCCTCCCGTATGCAGCGTCCTCGCTGCATCATACAGTATCGACTGCAGGGGTCATTGGGTTTGCGTGGCACGTTTGCGGGCTTCTTCGAGCAGGGGTTTCATGTCCTGTGAGAAGTTGCGTGCCGGTTCCCATGAGTTGTGCTCGTCGGTATACCCTGTCCACTTAACCAAGTACTCGTGTACTGTCCGCTTACGTCGGTGTCGGCCCACACGACGCGCGCGATAATCTAACACCCGCTCCACATCGTAAAACTTCTGTTTACCAGCGATCCAGGTCTCGGGAACTGGTTCGATCGCTGCGGGGGCGTTAGCAGGCTCAGGGACGGGTTCCGTACCACGATACGGACGAACAAGCGATACGTGAAACGTGGGGTGAATGGTCATATCAGCGGGCAATGCAAGCTCCACAGCCACATTCCCAACCATGCGCACGACAGGATACGGACCAATCCAGCGGGGTAAGAGTTTTCGGGATCCGTCGGCCAAGGAACGCAAGTTCTTGGTGCTTAGCAACACGAGTTGCCCCTCCGAAAACGTCACATCCTGCTTGGATTTGTTGTAGTATTCCGTCGTTCGTTGCTGCGCCGCGTCCAAACACGACTTCGCGTCTGTGATTCGGGACATAAAAGACTTGGCAAAAAGTTTAGCAGCAGGCACGTTCACTTCCAACTCACGCCACACGGGTAGCGCGGGATGAAATCCGTAGTTAAGAAAGAACGGACTTTTGCCTGTAGAGCGGTTAACAGCGTTGTTAAGCGCGAATTCTGCCGCAGTCAAATATGTATCCCAAACAAGTGGTGTGCGACCAGCATAATTGCGCAACATATCACCCAACGTGCGGTTTGTGCGTTCGGTTTGACCATCAGTCTGCGGATGATACGCTGTGCTCAGGTTGACGCGCATGCCAACTAGTTTGCAGAGCGCTTCCCAAAACTTAGACGTGAACTGTCCACCGCGGTCCGAGATCACATTTTTGGGAACCCCGTGTAACCGAACCACATTATCGAAAAACAAACGTGCGGTTTGCTCAGCCGTGCAGGATGATGTGCATGGTGCTAGGTGGACCATCTTAGTCAGACGATCGACCATTACGAACACCGCATCGTATCCCCCCTCAGTTTTGGGCAGCGCGACTACGAAGTCCATGGAAACACTTTCCCAAGGCGCATCCGGGACAGGCAACGGTTGCAACAACCCATGGCCCTTACCGGACAAAGCCTTATTGCGCTGGCACAGACTGCATGTCTGGACGAAGTTCGCCGCATCCTTAGCCAAACGAGGCCACCAAAAGGAACGTTGCACCAAGTCGATCAATCGCTTGCTACCAGGGTGTCCTGCTAACGGGTCCTCGTGGAACCGCGCAAGGATGTCGTAGCGTAGCGCGTCGTCGTTCGGAACGACGATTTGCGTAGCTGCACCCTCCGTCCGTAGCCAAAGGCCATTCTGCTTGCGAAGATTTTCTACATTAGCCGGGTCCGCGAACCAGGCGTCTGCGTTGTAGGCAACCTTCAACCGCTCCGCGAGGTCCGTCGCGATCGGAACCTCCTCGCTACGCGGCCGCACGACGGGCGCTGCCAAAATTGCAGCGTGTAGCGACGGATGTCGACTGAGAGCATCGGCAATATTCAATTTACCAGAAATATACTCCCAGGTGCAGTTGAACCTAGCTAGATATTCCATCCACCTAGCTTGACGGCGGTTCAACGTCGGAACGCTTTGCAAAAACGTTAGGGGCTTGTGGTCAGTCTTTAAAGTAAACGGGCGTCCCTCGAGGTAACAGCGCCATTCCTTTAAAGCATGCAGCACGGCCAGAAGCTCCTGTTCCCCGGTGGTGTAGCGAATCTCCGCACCAGAAAACTTCTTACTCGTGAAGGCGATCGGTCGCCCTTCCTGTAACAATACAGCGCCGCTTCCAAATATTGAGGCATCAGACACTACCTCAACACGAAATGGCAACGAGTAATCGGGGAATGCAAGGGTGACATCTTCGGCAACGATCCGTTTGAGCTCTTCGAATGCCCGCTGGCATTGCGACGTCCACGACTCGAGCGAAACGAAAACGCCTTTGCGAGTTAAGTTAGTAAGCGGGGCCGCAATGATGGAATATTTTTCAATGAACTTCCGGAAATAATTGGTCAAGCCAAGGAACTTACGCAGCTCCGTGAGGTTCTGAGGCGCGGGCCAATCGCGAACCACGGCGACCTTCCGCGGGTCCATCTTCACACCGGTGGCCGACACAATGTGGCCCAAATATTCCACCTGAGGCTGCGCCCAAAAGCATTTGGCGCGTTTAGCAAACAATTGCTCCCGCCTCATAACGTCGAGCACGAGCCGAAGATGCTCCAAGTGCTCCTCGCGCGTTTTAGAGTATACCAAGATGTCATCCAGGTAGCAAACAACGAACCTGTCGATAAACGGCCTAAACATTCGGTCCATAACCGCCTGAAACGTCGCAGGGGCATTAGTCAAACCAAACGATAGGACCGTATACTCAAAGTGACCGAAGGGCGTCCGAAAAGCGGTTTTCGGGATATCAGAGGCAGCGATGCGAATCTGATTGTAGCCCTGTTGTAAGTCAATTGAGGAAAAATAAGCCGAGCCCTTCAGCTTATCCAACAGGTCGTCGACGCGAGGCAAAGGGTAGCGATTTTTCACCGTATTCGCATTTAACCCCCGGTAATCGATGCACATGCGCAAGGTCCCATCCTTCTTACCGACAAACAAAATCGGTGCAGAATACGGGGATGTGCTGGGGCGTATCATACCCTTTGCGAGCAAATCCGTCACCTGGCGCTTCACCTCGTCCAGTTCCAATGGACTCAACCTGTACATTGGCCGGGCCGTAGGCTGCGCTCCAGGCATGAGAGGGATTGTGTGATCAACAGGACGCATAGGTGGTAGGCCAGGGATATCTTTAAAGACGTCCTCATACTGCGACAGTAGGGCCTCAACCTCAGGATCCACAGAAATCTGCGCGGTGGTGACACAACAGCTCACCCGCGGCCTTAAAAGCAGTCCGTGGGCACCCTTCCGTAACAAACGGACGGCCTCCTTACGCCCGACTAGCTCTGGTTCGATTCGCGCGGCCATTGCGGTCACAGCGAAATTAACCATAGGCACCGCCTCAGTTTCGCCCTCCTTTGGTGTGACATATTCGAACGACAGGAAAGGTACCTTAATCGACAGAGTACCCTTGCACATATGCAGGGTTGCGGTCTCCATGTCGATGCGCGCGCGGTACTGTCGTAATGTCGACGACCCCATTATGTACGGTGCAGTCTCTGCTAAGCCCTGCAGCACGTACGGCCGGGTCACAACACGCAAAGGGCCTAACGATAGGCTAAGGGTAATCCTGCCCACGATGGGATGCTTACCCCCGTCAGCAAGGGTAACCTGTGGACAATCAGACGACTCTGGGGACAACCCCAGCGCATTCACCTCTGCAACAGAGATGAAGTCGTCGCTGGCACCGGTGTCAACAAGTGCCTTCAGAGTACGGCCATTCAAACCGATCTGAACCACAGGGACACGGTTATCTACGAGCGAATGCCCAGCAGACAACGTCAGTGCACTTAAGGCGGGTCCGTAACCAACGGCACCCCCATCAGGAGCTTCGTACCAAACGTCAACCGAGTAGGATAGGTGTGGCCACGGAGCCAGTGTACCCTCCCGATCCACACCATTAAACAAAACGGTGCCCGGCTCGAACCGGTGGACATGCCGCATACCCCTTAACGATGCCTCTGCCTTGCGCCGACAGAAAGCAGGGAGTAATACACATGCGGCAGTGCCTGGATATTGACGCCTACATCTCCTGTATATGGCCAACTGTTCCGACATCTCACGCAGAGACGAGGGGATGAACAAAACCACGTGGTTAGACAGATCGATAGACGACAGGGGACGGCGAGGTGTAAACACATTACACAACGGATCGAAGCAGAGAAGTCCCGTGCGTCCGTCAAGCGTGATGCGTCGCGCAATGACTCGCTCGATGTGTCCAAGTACACAAGGCAACAATGCCTTAACGGCTGGCCGTAAGGATGACCACCGACCACGCGTTAGTTCAGAAATCCCGGGTGGTGCCCCCTCCACAGGAACCCGGGCAAGCCCCTATTTCGGCTGAGGTACAAACGGCGGCATTAGAGGGCAATCCTTCGTAGAATGGCTCTCCGCACACCGTAGACAAACGTTGGCCAATTTTCGACGCTCGAATTCGGAACGATTGCAATTCCATTTTGGCATAAATGTGTCGTCCGTACGAGTACGCTTTGCGTTGGGGTCGGAACGCTGTGCGGCTGCCGACGACGGCGCACCACCACGCTTCCTGTTCCTAGCTGGGTCCGAGCTCGGACCTGCTCCTCCTGTACCACGGACACCCGAGCTAGCGCCCCCGCGCGCCTTGCGCTGCCCGTTGCCGCGTCGCGTCGCGGCAGTAGGCGTGGGGCGGGTCGCGCCGAGGTCCTGGTCGAGAGCTACAGCTTCCCCAAGCGGATCCTGCACTTGCACGGCATTTGCACGAGGGGCAGACTTGACTTCTTCCTCGCCGGCAAGAAGTCGTATCTCCGCGCCCTTAGCAAAAGCGACCAACGCGTCATACGACTTGATCTGCGCTCCAACCAAGTCAGTGGCGCACCATTTAGCCAAAAGTTTCGTTAGGCCTCGCCTAAACCAAAAGACACGCTCAGATTCGGTGAGGTCAGCAATGGGAGTCACAAGTGCTTCAAAGCGTGACTGGTACGCAGGTACATTTTCATCCCGACGCATGTGGTAGCTACCCGCTGCCAAAACGTTACGAGCTTCCACATCGCGTGCTTGAACCTCAGTAGCGAATCGTGCGAGCAAAGCGGCGACTAACTCGTCAAAAGTATAGCTGCCCCGGGCGTTGGTCCAATTGCGATACCAGTCCTTCGCTGAGCCCTCGAGGGTGTTACCAACGAAGAGACACCTGATACCGTCATTGTCGCCACCATGAACAGCTTGGAGGTACTTTTTAGCGTCACGCACGTACGCACGAGTTGCATCGGCTATGCTATGCCCTGGTGTCTTGTCGGTCAGCGAAATATTGAGCCTAGGAACGGGAATCGACAATCTCATCACCTCAGGGATGTCATCATGCCCTCGAGCTTGAGGTAATGGCAGAACCCTTGGTCCAGCAGTGTTGTCCATATTCGTGTTCACTGCTGAATGCGGCACAATTAAGTGAGCAGGGGTCTGAAGGAAAAGGGGCTCTTGAGTGGCTCGCGCGCCAACAGTCTCAAGACCTCTATCCGGTGCTCTAGCAGCCACAACAAAATCGGGTTGGCTAGCTAGGCTAGTGTGCGGCGTATCGTCGTGTTCCGCGGACATGGAGCACGAAATGATACCCTAGGTTTGCGTAATAGAAGCCGACTTCTATCGCAAAGGCAAGAGTACAAAGCGATTCGGTGAGCCTACCGACAGTACTCTTGAGAAGATTCAGCAAACTCAGCAAGTAATTGCCCAGCTGAGTCCTGATCTCCGTAGTTTGGGCAATGAGAGTCGCCAACTGGTCCGGACGAAAGCCGGTCTCAGTTGCCGCGGCAAGCAATGCCGGTGCACTGAGATTACCTGCGACTCAGAGCGTACACTTACACAACAAGTGCAGCAATCTAAGCAAAAGCAATTAAACAATTACAAACCGGAAGCGGCGGCGTCCAAAACGGCGCGGCCTAAGTCTTCGGCAAAAGTATCTAGCGGTCCTCGTGGTTCGTCGCTGGAACTCGCCATAGAAAGAACCTACTTCCGATTAGACAAAGAGAGACAGTTAGGCAACGAACCTGTCTCGATACCAAATTGTTGTACCTCTCGTTCGCGTTTGCTCATGAGTATCTGCACGTCTGGAGACTATCGACACCAATGCGCGAGCACTTGCAAGTACAGCAAGGCAAGCGAGAGCAAACAGAGACAGCGGAAGACTTCAAGACGAAGAGAGATATAACTTACAGTCTTACGGGTCAGAATGATGCAATGGACGAAATCGCCGTCAGCGCCGGAAGCAAGCAATCATCACGCGGCGGTGATTAGCGAAGTTCAGGCTTAGCTCGGGCTAAGTAGAATAGTGTATAGAAATAGTGATATAGAACACACGAGTGTTCTCCGGTATCGAATATCTTATTTAGCTTAGCCGTCCTCGCATCTGTTATACTCGCAGCATCGCAATGCCGTACGATTCACATCAGGAGGCCGATCCTAGAT